>JARCGZ010000012.1:16667500-17867500 GCA_029784005.1 Lenwebbia sp. NSW1173648 | reverse complement strand
AGGTTATTGGCATGGGAGATGTTTATTTGGAGATCGATGTGGGATGTAATTTGCTTCTAAGAAACGTGAGGCATGTTCCGGATACTCGACTTTACTTGATCTCCACGGGTGCCTTAGATGACGATGGTTATTGCAATTCCTTCTATGATGGCAAATGGAAATTGACTAAAGGCTCTATGTTAGTGGCAAAAGGTAAGAAGATATGCACTCTTTACACCATGGAAGCAAAGTCGATCAGAGAAGAGGTAAATGCAGTGGAGGACTCCTCAGTTGATCTATGGCACATGAGGCTTGGTCATCTTAGCGAGAATGGGCTTGAAACTCTTGCTAGAAAGAATCTTCTACCATTGAAGGAGAGAAAATCTGACAGAATATACTCATTGCCTCACAGGTAAGCAACATCGATTCTCATTTCATAGTTCCTCTCCACACACAAAATCTAATGTACTTGATTTATTTCACACTGATGTTTGTTGCATGGATGCTAGAACACTTGGTGGTGCATTATACTTTGTGACATTTATCAATGATTGCTCTAGAAAAGTGTGGGCTATTGCTTTGAAATTTAAAGACCAGGTGCTTGTGGCTTTCAAACAATTTCATGTCAACGTGGAAAGAGAAATTGGGAAGAAGCTTAAATGTGTTCGAACTGACAACGGTGGTGAATATAGAGGCCCGTTTGAGTATTATTGCAGGGACTATGGTATCAAGCTTGAGAAGACTATCCCGAAGACACCACAACATAATGCGGTAGTGGAGAGAATGAACCGGCAGATTAATGATCGGATTCGGTGTATGCTATCTCATGCGAAGTTGCCTAAGTCATTCTGGGGTGAAGCGATGAGAACGGCCGTGGACTTGATAAATCTTTCTTCATCGGTTCCTTTTAAGGGGGACGTTCCGCAAAGAATTTGGAGTGGGAAAGATGTTTCCTACAGTTATCTGAAAGTGTTCGGTTGCTGGGCATTTGTGCATATTCCAAGAGATGAAAGGTCTAAGATTGATGACAAGTCTATGGACATGAAGAGTTTGGCTACAGATTATGGGATCCAGCTACAAAGAAAGTCATTAGAAGTTGAGATGTGGTGTTCTTTGAGCATCAAACCATTGAAGACATCGATAAGCTAGGGAAGCCAAAAAATGTAGCTCAACACGTTGTTAGTTTCAGCCTAAATCCTCCTACCGTATTGGGTGGAAATCACGGGGAAAAAGTGCATGGAAATCATGAAGAGGATGAATCCTCATAGAATGTTGATTCTTCAGCTGAGATAGGTGAAATAGTTGTGTCAGAACAATCAGTTGAGTAAGAGCAACCCGTTGAGCCAGTGTAGCAAGAACAACCGGACCTACCTCAAGTTAGAAGATCAGAAAGAGAATGTAGATCCTCACAAAGATATCAACCGCATGAGTATGTGTTACTCACCGATGCAAGAGAGCCAGAAACTTATGAAGAGGCTATGTCATGCGATCAAAAGAATGAGTGACATGAAGCTATGCAAGATGAGCTCAAATCTTTGCATGAGAACCACACATTTGAATTGGTGAAGTTGCCTAAGGGCAAGAGAACACTCACAAATAAGTGGGTGTACAAGTTAAAGACGTAAGAAAACAGTTTGAAACCATGATACAAGGCTAGGCTTGTTGTGAAAGGCTTTCGTCAGAAGAAGGGAATTGACTTTGAAGAGATCTTTTCACTAGTTGTAAAAATGCCTTCTATTAGAGTTGTTCTTGGGTTGGCCACCAGTTTGGATTTAGAAATCGTACAACTTGATGTAAAGACAGCTTTTCTTCATGGAGACTTAGAAGAAGAAATATACATGGAGCAACCGATGGGTTTTAAAGTTGGAGGGAAGGAGCATCTTGTATGTAGGTTGAGGAAAAGCCAATATGGTCTCAAGCAAGCGCCAAGACAGTGGTACATGAAGTTTGATTCATTCATCGAAACTCATGGATATAGTAAGACCAACTCTGATTCTGGTGTCTTTATGAAAAGATTCTCAGATGATGATTTTATTATCCTCCTACTCTATGCTATGCGGTTGATATGTTGATAGTTGGGCATGATGCTAACGAAATCAAGAGCTTGAAAAATGAGTTGAGTAAAGCCTTTGCGATGAAGGATCTTGGACCGGCTAAGCAAATCCTTGGCATGAGAATTACTCATGATAGGAAGAACTTGAAATTTTGGTTATCTCAAGAGAGGTACATTGAAAAGGTGCTTGAAAGATTCAACATGAGCACATGTAAACCGGTAAGTACTCCACTTGATGGTCACTTCAAGTTGAGTAGTAATGAGTGTCCTACGAGTGATGAAGAGAAGGAAGAGATGATGAAAATTCCTTATGCATCCGCCGTGGGTAGCTTGATGTATGCCATGTTTTGTACAAGACCGGATATTGCTCATGCAGTTGGTGTTGTGAGTAGATTTCTCTCAAATCCAGGTAATGACCATTGGAACGCTGTGAAATGGATTTTGAGGTATCTTAGAGGCACTTCCAGATTCTTCTTGTGTTATGGAAATGGAAAACCTGAGTTGAGAGGCTATTCGGATTCCGATTATGCTAGTGACAATGATTCCCGAAAGTCCACATCGAGTTATATGATGACCTTTGCAGGGGGAGCAGTTTCATGGCAATCAAGATTGCAAAAATGTGTTGCTTTATCTACGACTGAAGCGGAGTATATCGCTACCACCGAAGATGGTAAGGAACTCTTGTGGATGCAAAAATTCCTACAAGAGTTGGGCTTGAAACAAGAGAAGTTTGTTCTATATTGTGATAGCATGAGTGATAACTATCTTAGCAAAAATTCGATGTTGCATTCAAGATCAAAGCATATTGATGTGAAGTATCATTGGGTCCGAGAGAAATTAGAAGAAAAGCTTTTTCTACTTGAGAAAGTCCATACCAATGACAACGGATCCGACATGATGACCAAAGCCTTGTCCATGGTGAAACTTGATTATTGTAGAAACAACGAGGGCATGATAGAACTCCCCACATGAGGCGGATAGGGAGATTTGTTGGTGGGACTGCCTATGTGGGGGCCCATCCATCAAATAAATAAAAACAAGAAACAACAAATAAACAAAAGAAGAAAAAGACAAAAAGGGAGAAAAGTCAAAAAGCAAAGCAAAAAAAACAAAAGAAAGGGGCTTGCGGCTCGTGAGGTCAGTAGACCGAGAAGAAAGAAAATAGGGGAGAGAGAGAGTTCACCGAGAGGGTGCGCGAGGGAGGAGAAGAAAAGGGGCGTGACTTTGCGGTCCCGATTCGAAAGCCAAATGTTGACGGAATTGGCTCGAATTTTAATATGTTGTTCGTGAGACCGAGGGCTACGACTTGATCTATTGCGTTTGTTGAGATTCTTCTCCGAACTCTCCTATTGTGGTTAGGGTTTCTTACCCCTTTTGTATTGTTCCACCATTGTGGTGTTGAATGCTCTTGTAATGTTGATATTAAGCTTCTAATGTGTGACTAGAGAGAAACATTTTGTATGTCCTACTATTCTTGGTGATTAGTGAAAGTTTTGGGTCGTCCATAATTTTTCCCGTTTTGGGTTTTCCACGTAAATCTTGGTGCATTGTCTACTTATCATTCCGTTATCATATTTACTCGTTGCGATGTTGTTTTTGCTGGATATACATTGTTGGATGTTGCTGGATTAAGTCGGTATGGTTTCAGGGGAGAGTTTGATCATGGATTGGCTTAGTTTGAGGCGAAGTGCTGCCGATTTTTCCCCAACAATTTCGAGTAGAGTTTGTCGGCCATGTCACGTAGGATGTCCAGTAATGACTTATTGCTATGTCAACAAATTTTTTGTGATAATTGATCGAAAGGATTACATTAGTAGAATGAAAAGTTCATGACTGAATTGTCATCCGTACAATAAGGTTATTATCAATTGGGTAATTTCCCGCTACCTTCAACTCTCACTTTGACTATATATATAACCTCAAAACGTTTTGAGCATGTTAGGGTGCGCATGGCAACACTTCTGCTTCAAAAATCAACTTCTGGCTAGAAATTGATTTTTCTACTTCTACTCAGAAGCATAAGTTGATTTTTCTACTTCTGCTCTAGAAGTTGATTTTTGATAAGAGAAATTCGTTTGGTAACGGTTGAAAATTTCTACTTCTGAAAAATTATTAACACAAAAGTTTCTATGAAAAATTATTGTTGGCAGCCCAAAATTTTTTACTTCATTTTTAAAATTTTAAAATTTCTTTAAAAAATAATTTTTATTATTAAAAATTATTAATTATGTTTTACTCCGGCGGCCGGAGACGGCGACTCGGCGGAGGTCAGCAGTAGACTGCGGTGGCGGGCGGCACGGTGGTTGACGATTGGCGGCGGTTGGAGGCACCCGACTGCCGGTGGTGGGTGGTGGTCAGCAGTGGCCGGTGGTCGGCGGTTAGCGGGTGGCGGTGGGCGGTGGTCGGCGGGTGGCGGTGGTTGCGGGCGGTGATGGGCGGAGGTCGGCAGTGGGTGATGGTTGGCTGCAAAGGGGCGGTCGACTAGTGGCGGCGGTGGACCGTGGCCGGCGGAGGTTTGCGGTGGGCGGCGGCGGGTGATGGTTGGCGGTGGTCGCGGGCGGCGGGTGGAGGTCGGCGATGGGCGGCGGCCGGCGGTCGTCGATGGTTGGCGGCAGAGGTCGGTGGAGGCGAGCGTGGTCGAAAAGTGGGTGATGGCGTAATGAAAAGAGTATTTCTTGAGTTGAGAAGCAATTTTTTTTTAACTTCTCAAATTGGGGGAAAAATAACTTCAGAAGTGAAAATTCACTTCAGAAGTAAAATTTTTTACCAAATGGATTTCTGCTTTAGAAGTTACATTATCAAATGGATTTCTGCTCCAGAAGCACTTCTGGAGCAGAAATTCACTTCCAGAAGTGTTACCATGCGCACCCTTAGAAACTTGAAATAGGTCAATCTAGCCGTTGTAATTGTGATCTTAGCTCAAAATGTTCACTTGGAGCTAATTAAAGAACTTTGCCTAAAGTAGGCCAAATAACTTCTGCAAAATTGCCGACACTTCCTATGCTCAGTAAACAATTGGCAAACTCCTTCTAACTTATCTAGAACAGTTCTTCGTGGATTCTAAAGTAAAAATTTGAATTTGCATCAAATTGAATCTAGGGCCCAGCCTTTGTTTCCAACTACGTGGAGAACTGTCCATTCTGTCTGTAGCGTGAAATTCCTTTATAATGTCGTCCATCCAGACTTGACAATTTTACCAAATCCCAATATGTTCACTTTCTAAACTTAGTTCCTTTCAAGTATATTGATGTACTCATATTACGAATTTGTTCTTCTTCTATTTGGTCCATCCAAGCACCTCAAAGATCCCACATCCCTCGCTTGTTCACCAAAATCCAAATGTCTTTCCAACATTGACACTTTCCACTCAGTATCTTGTTCTTCATTTACAGACTAAGAAAGCCCTTCACTAGCACAGACGTCATGATATTAACATTAATGTATATGAACTTGTGTATATAGATTATATTAAATCTCCACGCTCAAATTTACATATTACTTTACACATCATGTCTTATCACCTTCAAAATACATAAGAAATTTTGTCAACATCTTGAACTACATTGGTCGTCCAGGTTTAAATGAATTAGCTCGTTGCTTACTTGGTAATCATGTTGAAGTCGTTTCCATGAGGTTTTGGGTCTAATCCATGCGACCTGTCAGCCCTTGTGTATCCCAATCAAGTGCGTATATCCAGTCCAACGTAGCGCTGGTTCAGTGCTTAAATCGGGTCAACTCTGACTTTTGACCAGTTTGACCCTTGGACAATATATACATCAATAGGAAATACACTGTGGAAAAGTTTTAAAAAAGAAAAATGACAAAAATAGTTCATGAATTTTGGCTCAATATACAATGTCGTCCCTAAACTTTTAATTTGTTTGATATGGTCCATGCACTTTAATTCAATGTGCAGTGTCGTCCCTGAACTTTTAATTTATTTACTATGGTCCCTAAACTATTGATAAATGCTCAATTTAATTCCTAAATTATATGAAACTGAATTTAAATTAATGGAATGATGACATTGGATAGTTTCATATAGGTTAGGGATTAGATTAAACATTTATCAAAAGTTGAGGGATTACTTTGAGAAACTAAAAATTCAGGGATGATATTGCACATTAGGCTAAAACTTAGGGACTACATTGAATAAATTAAAGTTCAGGGAGTGCATTACACGTTGGGTCCAAGTTCATTGACCATTTGTATAATTACCCCTTTTCAAAACCTACCAAAATCATTGCCACTTTCGGGGAAAATTATCAAAAAAGTCCTATACCTTTTACACTTTTGCCAATTCAGTCCTAAACCTTTTAAGTTTGCCGATTCAATCCTAAACCTTTTCACCTTTTGTCAATTCAGTCATATTGACCGAAAAATGATGGCGTGGATGCCGATCATCCTACGTGGCACCATTGGTGCTGATGTGGATAATTTTTAATATTTTTTGAATATTTTTTCTTTTAAAAAAATACAACCCTAGATCTATGCTTCACTCTCTCCCTTACACTTATTCACGCCGCTCCTGCTCTCACTCTACACTTCACCTCCCCCAACCTCTTCACTTAGTTCCTCGCTTGCCATTCCTTCTCGCCGCTCGCTCCGCAATATTTGTTCCATCTCCTCTTCATCTCCAGGTGAGATTTTCTAATGCCCTTCTATCCGAAGAAACGTCATTTTGGAGCTTGGACTCGCGTTCTCTGTTCCCGTCCCTCTGTTCGTTAGATTTGTGACTATCTCTAGCGTTTTCTCCTCCTCCTTTTTGTTATGTGTGGTTTGGGTCTTGTATTTGCCTGGGAATGCACCGACTTGTACAGCTGCTCTGAATTTCCGCTCTGCATATTTGCATCAAAGGTTGGTTAGTTAGGCAAAGATACACACTTGACCAGTACTTGAACGGGAGAGTTCAAGAATATCAAGTAAAGAAAAGGAAAAACCTAACTCTGTCTTTCATTTATTAGACTAATGACGTATCATTACACCATCTAAAAACCAAATTTTGGATACTTCGATCTCGCCTCTCTTTTTGGAGTCGGGCTAAAATATGGCCAAGTTCACTTAAATCAACTAGCCGTACATAGAAATTCATCTAGGAAACAACTGACTGATGCCATATGTTTAGCTAACCACAAACAAATGAAAGAGTGTGGATTTGGGAATTACATTGGCTTAGAATTCTTTCATTGTTTTCAATAGGAAGCAAGAAAATGAGGAAGAGGAATTTTGGCAAGCTTGTGCAGCCGCACATATTATAACTGTTTATCAGGCGACATACGGTCACAAAAAACCGTGCATGACCTCATCATATACAGGAAATGAATGGTTAAGAGAGTTGATGGGCATTGATGCTAATCCAACCAGGTGTTATCGAATGTTTAGAATGTATAAAAGTGTCTTTAATAGTTTAATGCATGATTTAGTGTCATGATATGGTCTCAAAGGATCTAGGAATATTGAAGTTGCAGAAATGTTAGGAATGTTTCTTCATATTCTAGGACATGGTATAAGTAACAAGTTAGCACAAGAGCGCTTTCAGCACTCTGGGGAAGCCATATGCAGGCTATTTAGCTTAGTTTTGGATAAAGTATGTGAAATGGGAGCAGATTTGATCCAACCATCTGATCGACAATTCAAGGAAATTCCAAAGAAGATCAAGAATAACAGAAGATGTTGTCCACATTTTAAGGTAAGTTACGATTGTACAATAGAAATGATCAACTAAGCATAAATGAAGTAATATATGCGTTCTTGTTATAGGATTGCATTGGAGTTATAGATGATACACATATCCCAGCGATGGTACCTACGGGCGACCAACTTCGTTTTATCGATCGAAAAGGGACACAGACACAAAATGTATTGGCCGTCTGCAATTTTAACATGGAATTTATGTATGTTTGTGCTGGTTGGGAGGGAACAGCTCATGATACTCGTATCTTCTATGAAGTCATTGGGAGACATGATTTACAATTTCCTCATCCTCCGATTCGTTATTTAGTAGTTTTTATACATCAATATGTATGTGGTATATCTTGAATAATTTATATTGTTTATGTGTAGGTAAATACTATTTAGTAGATTCTGGATATCCAAATCCCACGGGTTATTTGGGGCCATACAAAGAAGTTAGATATCATTTGCCTGAGTTTCAACGAGGTCCTGCACCTACAGGTTATAAAGAAGTGTTCAACCGTGCCCACTCCTCACTACGATCAGAAATTGAGCGAGCCTTTGGCGTATTGAAAAAGAAGTGGAAGATTCTAAAGAGTATGCTAAGTTATCCATACAAAAAGCAAGTGAAAATCGAGATAGCGGCAATGACTTTGCACAACTATGTACAAAGAAATGCCGTGAATGATAAACATTTTGTAAGAGTCGATTTGGATCCCAATTTATATATGATGGATTCCGATGTAAATGAGGAGGGTAGTACTTCAAATGATGATGCAGCATCGGACATGGCACGTGTACGAGATCAAATAGCTTTAAGTTTAGGAAATGTTTAAGGAGGTTTGTAGTTTTTAAGGATAATGAATTTCTTTAGCTTATGTTTTTTTTTTTTTGGTCGAATTCTTTAGCTTTTGTTACCATGTTCATCTTTTGCTACTTTTTGATATATTGTGTGATTCAGTCAGTGTACCATTCTTGAAAAGGATCAGAGACAACTTTTTAAAGTTGGGTGAGATAGCTTTTAAAGTGGACTAATGTATTTTGCTATTCAACTAACTTATGTTATATACACATAAAAAAAAATCATACTTTAGAAAGAGACAGATTGTATCATGTTGATGTCCATCATAATCACGAATGAAAGATGCTGGGTCACCGAATCGCGATCGCGTCGGGTATCGAATTTCTTTCAATGTGATTTTTTTTCCTTTGGAATATTTTTAGCAAACAAAAAAGAATTTAATTTTATTTATAAATTCGTTAATACATATCTTTAACATTGTCGTTAATATATAAATTAAAAACGTTGCCGACTTCATTTTTCAATTTTAAACCAATTAAAAATAAAAAGCTTAAATTAATCACCTAAAGACACTTTCCAAATGTGTTTCTACCAAACTGCTTTTCTCTCAAAGTTGCTTCTCAAAGCAGAGTTCACCAAACAGTATTTGCATTTTTCCAAAGCCCTTTATGCTAAACTGCTTTGCATTTCCCCAAACCTCCTTGAAAAAGCTTAACCAAACCCACCCTAAGAAAGCCCTTCACTAGCATAGACGTCATGATATTAACATTAATGTATATGAACTTGTGTATATAGATTATATTAAATCTCCACGCTCAAAATTACATATTACTTTACACATCATGTCTTATCACCTTCAAAATACATAAGAAATTTTGTCAACACCTTGAACTACATTGGTCCAGGTTTAAATGAATTAGCTCATTGCTTACTTGGTAATCATGTTGAAGTCGTTTCCATGAGGTTTTGGGTCTAATCCATGCGACCTCTCAGCCCTTGTGTATCCCAATCAAGTGCGTATATCCAGTCCAACCTAGCGCTGGTTCAGTGCTTAAATCGGGTCAACTTTGACTTTTGACCAGTTTGACCCTTGGACAATAAATACATCAATAGGAAATATACTGTGGAAAAGTTTTAAAAAAGAAAAATGACAAAAATAGTTCACGAATTTTGGCTCAATATACAATGTCGTCCCTAAACTTTTAATTTGTTTGATGTGGTCCATGCGCTTTAATTCAATGTGCAGTGTCGTCCCTGAACTTTAATTTATTTATTATGGTCCCTAAACTATTGATACATGCTCAATTTAGTTCTTGAACTATATGAAACTGAATTTAAATTAATGGAATGATGACATTGGATAGGTTTATATAGTTTAGGGATTTGATTGAACATTTATTAAAAGTTGAGGGATCACTTTGAGCAAACTAAAAATTCAGGGATGGTATTGCACATTGGGCTAAAACTTAGGGACCACATTGAATAAATTAAAAGTTCAGGGAATACATTACACGTTGGGTCGAAGTTCATTGACCATTTGTATAATTACCCCTTTTCAAAACCTACCAAAATCATACCCACTTTCGAGGAAAATTATCAAAAATGTCCTAAACCTTTTACACTTTTGCCAATTCAGTCCCTAAACCTTTTAAGTTTGCCGATTCAATCCTAAACCTTTTCACCTTTTGTCAATTCATTCATATTGACCAAAAAATGATGGCGTGGATGTCGGCCATCCTACGTGGCACCATTGGTGCTGATGTGGATAATTTTTAATAATATTTTAATATTTTTTGAATATTTTTCTCTTTTTTTTCTTTTCTCTTTTTGCTCCCTTCTTTTCTCGTTTCTTTTTTGCCTTCGATGAGGGCCGCCCTTGCCGAAGGCAGCCACCAGATCCGGCAAGGGTTGCCCTCACCTAATGCTAGAGGAAAAAAAGAAAAAAACGGAAAAATAAAAACATAAAAAAAATAAAAAACAACAAAAAAATATTCAATAAATATTAAAATATAATTAAAAATTATCGACATCAGTGCCGGCTGTACCAAGTATGACGGCTGACGTTCACATCAGCGATTTCCGACCAATAGGATTTAATAGGCAAAATATGAAAAGGTTTAGGGCTGAATCGATAAACTTAAAAGGCTTAGGACTGCATTGACAAAAGTGTAAAACCCCACTTTTCGGGTCCCTCTTAGAGTAGCGTTAGGAATTTCGTGCCCTTCGCGAATCTACATATTTAACCATCCGTCATCCCACATCCACCTAACAAAAGCCCAAACAAGCTTAGCCCATCCTCTTGAGCGTCGTCTATCCACTCGGCGCCTTGAGCCAAGCCACTGCCTCGTCACTGACGGATATCGTCGGCTACACTTATTCCTCCTTCCATCCCCAATTCTCCGCACTAGGAGTGTAATCAAGCCGGGTCAAGTCATTACCTTGTGAAGCTCAACCTTGACTCGACTTATCTATATAATAGTCGAAACTTGACTCGAGCTTAATCGAGTATCCATTTTCTTGCATAAACTTGACTCGAGCTTAATCGAGTATCCATTTTCTTGCATAAACTTGACTCGATTAGATAATTGATATGCTCAAGCTCCACATAACTATACTTGACTCGATTATAATTAACTTATTAATGAAGCTTGAGGCTCAAGTTTAATAAGCAAGAACGTCATGTAATTTTTAAGTATATTATGCCTATTGATATAATTATTAGATGTTTTAAAAAATAAATAATGAAAACTCGATTAGGCTCGAGAGCTAATCTAGCTGATTCTTAACAGGCTCGAGCTTGTATTTGTATGTCTAATTCTAACTATTTGACATCGCAATGCAATCACCAACTCGAATGCCTCTTCATGCAAGTGATGTCTTTAAAGAGCCACACATGGAGAGAGTGCACAACACGTTCCCTTAATTGTACATTTCGGAGAGCTTTCCTTTCGCATATAGACTCTCCATCACCTCAATTGATAGAGCTCCTAAGTTGATCTCGGCCTGAGCATAACCTCAAGCGGGGTCGCCTTCAAGTTCGTCAGCCCGAAGATCTCAGACATGTCCACCGGCGAATCGTCCACGGTCGATATCTCGAAAGCATGTAAGAATCGAGCCAGAAGAAAATGCACCATCTCGAGCCCGAAGTTCATCCCGGGACAGATTCGCCTGCCGCCTCCGAACGGTAGGAACGTGAAGTTGGAGTCCTTCACATCGACATCCTTATGGCTGCTCAAGAACCTCTCGGGCCTAAACTCCAATGGATCGGGCCATTCCCTAGGGTCTGTCTGGATTTTCCAGATGTTCAAGATCAGCTGCGTGCCCTTGGGCACGTGGAACTCACCGACGGTGCAATCCTCGGTGAAGAGGCGCGGCGCCGAGAGTGGGGCCGCCGGGTGCAACCGGAGGGTCTCCTTCACTATGGCTTGGAGGTAGGTTAGGCTGGCGATGTCCGCTTGTTTCACATGCCTCTGCTTGCCGATCTGAGCGTCGAGCTCTTCTTGAGCTTTCTTCAGGACGGGAAGGTTGTTCAGCAACAGCGAGATTGCCCATGTCAGGGTGACCATAGCGGTATCACTGCCTCCTGCAATCATCGCCTTTAGAAAAAAAAAAAAAAAACAAACATGTTTTCCTCGTCAGAAATGAGATTTGAACATTAACCACAACACCATTTAATTTCACGTGCCCTTCCACCTCATGGGCAACCAAACATTGGTCCAAAATCTGGTCCGCTAACGAAAAAGGAGATGCATAATATGTAATTGAGTCCAAATTTAGTCCCACATCTTCTGCCCGTCATTGGAAGATGTTCTAAAGGGACGCTGACATTAGTTTAAAAATAAGCCCACAATACTATGTAAGAAATGACTTTAGTCCAACTTTAGCCCCTCTAATTTGAGCAGCTTTCCAAGTTGAGGACTCAAGCTCTTTTTCTTTTTTCTTTTTTTTTTTTTGCGCGCAAATTAGGTTCTCCAAACTTACTTGATTTCTAATCAGGCTTTGTTTGTTTCGCGAAAAATGAGTGAATTGAAAAATATTTTCCTAAAAACAATCGCTTATATCGCTTAAAATAATCAGTCAATGAATATCAACAACAATTTATATCTAAATATTTTCATGGATGATGAAAACATCTTTCGTTTAATCATTTTTATAAGTGATATATTCAATGTGATTGTTCAATGTGCGTATTTTCCATGTCATAGCTTTTACTGAAAAAAAGAAAAGCTATTCATTTTATGAAAAATCGGTCCCATCC
The DNA here is from genome assembly GCA_029784005.1 of Lenwebbia sp. NSW1173648. Taxonomy (NCBI): domain Eukaryota; kingdom Viridiplantae; phylum Streptophyta; class Magnoliopsida; order Myrtales; family Myrtaceae; genus Lenwebbia; species Lenwebbia sp. NSW1173648. The sequence continues at coordinate 17,854,735 of JARCGZ010000012.1, read as the reverse complement.
AAGTTTTTTGGAACCCGTCCTTCCCTGTTTGATTTATATGGTTCCAACTCTAGAACTACGATCATTTCTCACATCCATTTGTTCAGCGAAAAATGAATGATTTGAAAAATATTTTTCATGTTAGTTTTTTTTCGCGAAACAAATGGAGTCTAGAACTTTGGACAATCGAACCTGACCAATGATATGTGGGCAACTAGCATTGTGAAGAAGAAAAGACTGCTCTAACGGGGAGCGAACAAGGACTTACCAAGCATGTAGCTTTTATAATCGTATCAGCATCATAACCTCCAATTTCCTCGTCGTTAAGGACCGAAAGCATGACGTCCATGAAATCTCTACCGCCATTCGTCTCTCTCAAATCCTTACTATTGCTCTTGTGTTCCTCTAACCAACCACCTACAATTTTGTCTAGTTCTTCTGCAGTCCTCTTCATGGCCTTCTCATGTCCACCTAGGTCCAGCCACTTGAGGAAAGGAAGAGCGTCCGCCGCTATAAACATCCCCAAGAGCTGGAAGAACTCCCGCAACGCCTTTTGGCACCGCTGCTCCTCCTCCTCGTCCGCTGCACGGTAGCGCTTTCCGGCCACGATTCTGATGATCACGTTCAGAGTCAACTTCGCAAACCACTGTTTCAAGTCGACTGTAACATGGCCTAATGAATCAGAATGAACTCAGATGTTATGTTAAACTCAAGTTTTGATTATTCTCGGTGTTCACCGGAAAAAAGAAAAATAATTGATACAACCATGGAAGGGCCTATCATCAAGATCCACCAAAACCACATACTGAATGACCAGTGGTATCAGAAGAATACCTGAATCATCCTTGTTCTCAATCCAAAACTCGTGCAGCTCTTGAATGGCCACGTCCGCTTCTGCGGCCTGGACAGGGTTGAGCAGCGAGTTGACCCTCCGGCTCGAGAGCAGCTCCAAGGTGACCATCTTCCTCACCTCGCGCCAGTACGGGCCGTAAGGCGCGAACGAGAACATGGCGAAGGAGTAGCCCAGGATCTTCTGGGCCAATTGCCGTGGCCGAGTGGACAATGCGATGTCGTTCTTGGTGAAACACTGCTTGGCCGTCTCAGAACAGCTCACCACCAGGGCCGGGAACACCCCGAGCCGGATGGTGAAGATGGGTCCGTACTGGTCGGCCATGGACGCCAAGGTCTTGTGGGGAAGCTTAGATTTCGCTAGAATGGGCAAGTGGCCTATGACGGGCCATGCCCCTGAGGCTTCCGGTGGTGTTTTGAGCTTGCTTGATGATGTCGATTTGAGCAATGCAAAGATTGATAGGACGAGGATGGCTAGGATTATTCCGGACAAGAGGGATAGGTCTTGAAGCAGAGAGGCCATTTTTGCTGCGTTTAACGAGCAGAAGCACCGAGGAGAAAGGTTGTGATGCGCTCGAGGTTTTAAGCTCCAAACTTATTGCAAAAGACAAAAAAGCATTGAAAATTCGTGGCTGGGTACATTGTTTGTGCTCGTCTCTATCTTGGGCAGTGGAAATCTATTCCGATAGAATTTATGTACAAAACTAGGCAGGTCCTTTCGACTTTGATTATATTATCATACAGGGTAACATGGTTGTCCAAGTGATAAGCGTGTTTATCGTCTTAATTTGAAGTTTAAGTCTGAATTACCATATTTGTCCCATTTTCTTGGGAGGATCTTCAAGAATACAGACCTCTTGTATCCCACATAATTATGTGGTATTTGTGGGACGCGAAATTGCCACATTCCAAGAAGATTAGTAGCGTGCTCAAGAAATCTCGAATATTCCATTGATATAATGAAGACGCATTTAATTGAGCATATCCACTTGTTCCAAATGTCAACACAACATATTTATGCATGTTTTTCAACTTGGTACAATGTTTGAGCATATGCTTAGGGTGCGTTTGTTTTACGGAAAACTCCATGAAAAAGGAAAATGATTTTTTGGAAATCATTTTTTGGGAAAACAATTTATTTTCCTTTGTTTGGTGATATGTGACCGTAAACGTTTTCTGGTGTTTGGCTCTCATTTGGTAAACGATTTTAATTTCATGAATTTATCTTATAAAAAAATGATTTTTTAAATTTTTAAATTTTAATTATTTTTAAATTTTTTCTTTTTTTTCTTCTACCTCGCCGATCGCGGGCCACGGTAAGTCTCGACCTCGCTAGTCGCCGAGCCACGGTGCGTTCGAGGCCAAGACTCATCGGGCAAGCTCATGCTCGCCAAATTCGGTCAGTCTCGGCATCGCTCTCTTTTTCTTTTACCTCGCCGATCGCAGAGCCATGTCGACCTCGAGGCCGAGACTCGCCGAGCGAGCTCGAGCTCGCCAAATCTGGTGAGTCTCGGCCTCCAGCTGGCGAGGCCGAGCCTCGCCACAGGCAGCCGAGGGAAAGAAAAAAATAAAAAGAAAGAAAAAGAAAATGAACAAAAGATAAATGAAAAAAGAAACGAAAATATAATAAAATATTAAAATAAATATTAAAAAATTCAAGAGAAGGAAAGTGAATTGACTTCTTCAAATTTAAAAATTCACTTTTCTAATTTTATGCATGAATAGTTATGTTGACAGAAAAATATTTTATTGGGTGAAAGTTTGAAAAACGAATTCCTACGAAATTCTTTTCCTCAAACAACCGCATAGTAATAAGTTCTGTATCCTGTTCTCGGATATGGCATGGTTGGAAATGGTTAACAATCAGATTCATTTGTTTGTGAAGTGCATTGCTTTAGGGGTGTGCATGGTCCGAGCCGGTCTCGGTATGGAACCGGACCGGTAGTCACAGTCCCCAAATTTTAGGGACCAGGGATCGGATCAGGACAGGACCGGACCGGGACCGGCAGTCCGATCCGGTCCCGGTGGGATCGCTTACAACAACTTTGAACGAGACACTGCTTCTCTCGAAAGCGATGACTTGAACGGGACATTGCTTCTCTCGAAGATCATACATCCGTCTGCGATCATAATCCCAGAACAACGATTCAAACATCAAAATCGATACTAGTTCAAATTATGAAAATGAAGGGTAGAGTAAGAGCACTTACACCGAGCTGATGAGCAAACTCGGAAACGAAGAGCGAGTCAATCAATTCGGGAAGCAACAAGGGGCGACTCTAGTGGGGGAGAGAAAATCGAAGGCGAGACGCAAGGGTGACCGAGAGGAGAGGACTCAGAGTCAAAGAAGTGAGTGTCGTGGGATTATGGGGAAATTACAAATTAGGTTAACTAGGTTAATGATTTATTATTATTATTATTATTATCATTGTACTGTTTTATTTGAAGTCAAGCATTTCTAATTCTTTTTTCTAATTATATATATATATATATATATATATATATATATATATATATATATATATATATATATATATATATATATATATATATATATATATATATATTTGGCGGTCCAGTCCGATCCCATCCACTATGGAATCGGGGACCGGACCGCCCCTCTCAAGGATCGGACCAACCCGCCCGATCTGGTCCTATCTTGGTCCGGTCCGGATCGATCCAGTCCGGTTTGCACACCCCTACTTGGCTTGCCTCAAAGAGATAAGACAACGGATAAGATACATATCCTTTTATCTCTTTTTTTCTCGGTTCGTGGTTGAAAATTCAGCTCATGGCGGTTCCGCTGATCCGAAATCCACCGGTGGGCCCACACGTGGGAGAGGATGGGTGGGGTCCAGTTGGGCCCACGTGCATGACTTTCAATGGGCTCATTTTGGGCATCCCACAAGTACTTATGCAAAGCAGTATAGAGTCGATCACATCGGGATTGCAGTCGTCGCCATTCATGGGTCGCCGTTTGTGCTCATCGCGGTTTGTTTTCCGCGACCCTTTTCGTTGCCATTCATTGCTTGTCATAGCCATCGCGGTTCGCTGTTTGCCTTTAAGATAAAATATGAAATGACTCGATCTAAATGTGCACACATGGCAATCGGTGAGTGGCAGGTATATCGAATTGGACACTCGAGATGTATCTAAAATGTTCTTAGTTTAAAGTCATACGTGTGGGTTGAATCTGAGCAGATTTTCAAACTTCATTAGGTGGTCCGTCTCATCTTTGGAATATTTATATTTGGACCGTCGAAAATTTAGAACCGCCCATGGGTGAAGTTGTAATTGCAATCAATTTAAATTTATTTTTATTATAGTCAGATTAGGAAAGGAACCCTTCTTACGAATTGGTTACCTAATCCACCCCATTCCCCTGCGAGACATTTTATGTTTAACTCATCAAATTTGTTCTTCTCGAATTTTTAGAACTTTTTTTTAATTAAAAAGGTAAAGCATGGATCATTAAATATCACACATTTTCATTGTTGGCTTACATCTCGTTTTGCGCTTTTTGTCTAGTCAAATATCATCAATGACATATATTAGCCATACATGATCGTTCCTAGGAAGACCCATGACTCAGACAATTGCTAGGTAGAGCTTGATGTTATTTCTGTTGGTGGGACCGCCTACCATCCATCAAATAAATGAAAACAAGAAACAACAAATAAACAAAAGAAGAAATAGACAAAAAGGGAGAAAAGTCAAAAAGCAAAGGAAAAAAAAAAAACAAAAGAAAGGGGCTTGCTGCTTGTGAGGTCAGTAAACCGAGAATAAAGAAAACAGGGGAGAGAGAGAGTTCACCGAGAGGGTGCGCAAGGGAGGGGAAGAAAAGGGGCGTGACTTTGCGATCTCGATTCGAAGGCCAAATGTTGACGGAATTGGCCCAAATTTTATTATGATGTTCGTGAGACCGAGGACTACGACTTGATCTATTTCGTTCGTTGAGATGCTTCTCCGAACTCTCCTATTGCGGTTAGGGTTTCTTGTCCCATTTTGTATTATTTCACATTTATGGTGTTGAATGCTCTTGTAATGTTGATGTTGAGCCTCTAGTGTGTGACTAGAGATAAACCTTTTGTATGTCCTGCTATTCTTGGTGATTAGTGAAAGTTTTAGGTCGTCCGTGGTTTTTCCCGTTTTGGGTTTTCCACGTAAAACTTGGTGCATTGTCTTTTTATCATTTCGCTATCATATTTTCTCGTTGCGAGGTTATTTTTACTGGATATATATTATTGGTTGTTGCTGGATTAAGTCGGTATAGTTTCAGGGGAAAGTTTGATCCTGGATTGGCTTAGTTTGAGGCGAAGTGTTGCTGGTTTTCCCCTAACAAAGTGGTATCAGAGCTAGGGTTGAGATTCTAGAGTTAAATGGAGAATACGAGTGGCACTATGTTTAAGTTAAATGCCTCGAATTACTCCATTTGGAAGCCTCGGATGGAAGATATGTTATATTGCAAAGATTTGTTTGATCCTGTCGATGGTGATGAGGCTCAAGAAGATAAGGAAGACAAAGAGTGGGAACGAATGAATTGGAAGACGGCTGGGTTTATTCGACAATGGATTGATGATAGTGTATTTCATCATGTTACTCAAGAAACGAAAGCGGATACTTTGTGAAAGAAACTACAAGATCTCTATGATAGAAGAACCCCACAAAATAAAGTTCTTCTAGTGAAAAGATTTGTGAATTTGAGATACAAGGAAAGAAGTAGTATGTCGGAACACTTGAGTGAATTTCAAGATGTTGTAAATCAATTGACAAATCTTGAGATTGACCTAGGTGATGAATTGCAATCATGTTTGTTGCTTGGTACTCTTCTCGGTAGTTGGGACACATTGGTTGTGGCGTTAAACAATTCGGCTCCTTATGCTATGCTTTCTATGAGTATGATTAAAGAAAGCTTGTTCAATGCATAAATAAGGAGAAAAGGCTTGAATTATGCTTCTAGATCGGAAGCACTTGTCGTAGAAAACAGGGTGAGAAGTCAATCAAGAAAGTTTCAAAGTAATGACAGGGGCAAGTCAAGAGGAAGGTCGAAGTCAAGGCCAAGGAGAAGTGTGAAGTTTTACAATTGTGGCAAGATGGGACATTATGCTAAGGAATGCTGGCTACCAAAGAGAGATAAATCCCATGATAGACATGGAGATAGAAAGAAAGAAGAGAATCAGGCTACAGCGGCAGTTGCATCCGATGGTGATATTGTGTTCATTTGTGACAATGGTTGTATAAACCTTATATGCCAAGACTCTAGCTGGGTTGTTGATTCCACAGCTTCTTTTCATGTCACGGCGTGACTACTTTACATCTTATCGCTGCGGTGACTTCGGTTGTGTTAGGATGGGAAACAATGGTGTTTCTAAGGTTATTGGCATGTGAGATGTTTATTTGGAGATCGATGTGGGATGTAATTTGCTTTTGAGAAACGTGAGGCATGTTTCGGATATTCGACTTCACTTGATCTCCACGGGTGCCTTAGATGACGATGGTTATTGCAATTCCTTCTATGATGGCAAATGGAAATTGACTAAAGGCTCTATGTTAGTGGCAAAAGGTAAGAAGATATGCACTCTTTACACCATGGAAGCAAAGTCGATCAGAGAAGAGGTAAATGCAGTGGAGGACTCCTCAGTTGATCTATGGCACATGAGGCTTGGTCATCTTAGCGAGAATGGGCTTGAAACTCTTGCTAGAAAGAATCTTCTACCATTGAAGGAGAGAAAATCTGACAGAATATACTCATTGCCTCACAGGTAAGCAACATCGATTCTCATTTCATAGTTCCTCTCCACACACAAAATCTAATGTACTTGATTTATTTCACACTGATGTTTGTTGCATGGATGCTAGAACACTTGGTGGTGCATTATACTTTGTGACATTTATCAATGATTGCTCTAGAAAAGTGTGGGCTATTGCTTTGAAATCTAAAGACCAGGTGCTTGTGGCTTTCAAACAATTTCATGTCAACGTGGAAAGAGAAATCGGGAAGAAGCTTAAATGTGTTCGAACTGACAACGGTGGTGAATATAGAGGCTCGTTTGAGTATTATTGCAGGGACTATGGTATCAAGCTTGAGAAGACTATCTCGAAGACACCACAACATAATGCGGTAGTGGAGAGAATGAACCGGAAGATTAATGATCGGATTCGGTGTATGCTATCTCATGCGAAGTTGCCTAAGTCATTCTGGGGTGAAGCGATGAGAACGGCCGTGGACTTGATAAATCTTTCTTCATCGGTTCCTTTTAAGGAGGACGTTCCGCAAAGAGTTTGGAGTGGGAAAGATGTTTCCTACAGTTATCTAAAAGTGTTCGGTTGCCGGGCATTTGTGCATATTCCAAGAGATGAAAGGTCCAAGATTGATGACAAGTCTAAACAGTGTATCTTCTTGGGTTATGGACATGAAGAGTTTGGCTACAGATTATGGGATCCAGCTACAAAGAAAGTCATTAGAAGTTGAGATGTGGTGTACTTTGAGCATCAAACCATTGAAGACATCGATAAGCTAGGGAAGCCAAAAAATGTAGCTCAACACGTTGTTAGTTTCAGCCTAAATCCTCCTACCGTATTGGGTGGAAATCACGGGGAAGAAGTGCATGGAAATCATGAAGAGGATGAATCCTCATAGAATGTTGATTCTTCAGCTGAGATAGGTGAAATAGTTGTGTCAGAACAATCAGTTGAGCAAGAGCAACCCGTTGAGCCAGTGTAGCAAGAACAACCGGACCTACCTCAAGTTAGAAGATCAGAAAGAGAATGTAGATCCTCACAAAGATATCAACCGCATGAGTATGTGTTACTCACCGATGCAGGAGAGCCAGAAACTTATGAAGAGGCTATGTCATGCGATCAAAAGAATGAGTGACATGAAGCTATGCAAGATGAGCTCAAATCTTTGCATGAGAACCACACATTTGAATTGGTGAAGTTGCCTAAGGGCAAGAGAACACTCACAAATAAGTGGGTGTACAAGTTAAAGACGTAAGAAAACAGTTTGAAACCATGATACAAGGCTAGGCTTGTTGTGAAGGGCTTTCGTCAGAAGAAGGGAATTGACTTTGAAGAGATCTTTTCGCCAGTTGTAAAAATGCCTTCTATTAGAGTTGTTCTTGGGTTGGCCACCAGTTTGGATTTAGAAATCGAACAACTTGATGTAAAGACAGCTTTTCTTCATGGAGACTTAGAAGAAGAAATATACATGGAGCAACCGAAGGGTTTTAAAGTTGGAGGGAAGGAGCATCTTGTATGTAGGTTGAGGAAAAGCCTATATGGTCTCAAGCAAGCGCCAAGACAGTGGTACGTGAAGTTTGATTCATTCATCGAAACTCATGGATATAGTAAGACCAACTCTGATTCTTGTGTCTTTATGAAAAGATTCTCTGATGATGATTTTATTATCCTCCTACTCTATGCTATGCGGTTGATATGTTGATAGTTGGGCATGATGCTAATGAAATCAAGAGCTTGAAAAATGAGTTGAGTAAAGCCTTTGCGATGAAAGATCTTGGACCGGCTAAGCAAATCCTTGGCATGAGAATTACTCGTGATAGGAAGAACTTGAAATTTTGGTTATCTCAAGAGAGGTACATTGAAAAGGTGCTTGAAAGATTCAACATGAGCACATGTAAACCGGTAAGTACTCCACTTGATGGTCACTTCAAGTTGAGTAGTAATGAGTGTCCTACGAGTGATGAAGAGAAGGAAGAGATGATGAAAATTCCTTATGCATCCGCCGTGGGTAGCTTGATATATGCCATGTTTTGTACAAGACCGGATATTGCTCATGCAGTTGGTGTTGTGAGTAGATTTCTCTCAAATCCAGGTAATGACCATTGGAACGCTGTGAAATGGATTTTGAGGTATCTTAGAGGCACTTCCAGATTTTTCTTGTGTTATGGAAATGGAAAACCTGAGTTGAGAGGCTATTCGGATTCCGATTATGCTAGTGACAATGATTCCCGAAAGTCCACATCGAGTTATATGATGACCTTTGCAGGGGGAGCAGTTTCATGGCAATCAAGATTGCAAAAATGTGTTGCTTTATCTACGACTGAAGCGGAGTATATCGCTATCACCGAAGGTGGTAAGGAACTCTTGTGGATGCAAAAATTTCTACAAGAGTTGGGCTTGAAACAAGAGAAGTTTGTTCTATATTGTGATAGCATGAGTGATATCTATCTTAGCAAAAATTCGATGTTGCATTCAAGATCGAAGCATATTGATGTGAAGTATCATTGGGTCCGAGAGAAATTAGAAGAAAAGCTTTTTCTACTTGAGAAAGTCCATACCAACGACAACGGATCCGACATGATGACCAAAGCCTTGTCCATGGTGAAACTTGATTATTGTAGAAACAACGAGGCATGATGGAACTCCCCACATGAGGCGGATAGGGAGATTTGTTGGTGGGACTGCCTATTTGGGGGCCCATCCATCAAATAAATAAAAACAAGAAACAACAAATAAACAAAAGAAGAAAAAGACAAAAAGGGAGAAAAGTCAAAAAGCAAAGCAAAAAAAACAAAAGAAAGGGGCTTGCTGCTCGTGAGGTCAGTAGACCGAGAAGAAAGAAAATAGGGGAGAGAGAGAGTTCACCGAGAGGGTGCGCGAGGGAGGAGAAGAAAAGGGGCGTGACTTTGCGGTCCCGATTCGAAAGCCAAACGTTGACGGAATTGGCTCGAATTTTAATATGTTGTTCGTGAGACCGAGGGCTACGACTTGATCTATTGCGTTTGTTGAGATTCTTCTCCGAACTCTCCTATTGTGGTTAGGGTTTCTTACCCTCTTTTGTATTGTTCCACCATTGTGGTGTTGAATGCTCTTGAAATGTTGATATTGAGCTTCTAATGTGTGACTAGAGAGAAACATTTTGTATGTCCTACTATTCTTGGTGATTAGTGGAAGTTTTGGGTCGTCCGTGATTTTTCCCGTTTTGGGTTTTCCACGTAAATCTTGGTGCATTGTCTACTTATCATTCCGCTATCATATTTACTCGTTGCGATGTTGTTTTTGCTGGATATACATTGTTGGATGTTGCTGGATTAAGTAGGTATAGTTTCAGGGGAGAGTTTGATCATGGATTGGCTTAGTTTGAGGCGAAGTGCTGCCGATTTTTCCCCAACAATTTCGAGTAGAGTTTGTCGGCCATGTCACGTAGGATGTCCAGTAATGACGTATTGCTATGTCAACAAATTTTTTGTGATAATTGATCGAAAGGATTACATTAGTAGAATGAAAAGTTCATGACTGAATTGTCATCCGTACAATAAGGTTATTATCAATTGGGTAATTTCCCGCCACCTTCAACTCTCACTTTGACTATATATATAACCTCAAAACGTTTTGAGCATGTTAGGGCGCGCATGGCAACACTTCTACTTCAAAAATCAACTTCTGGCTAGAAATTGATTTTTCTACTTTTACTCAGAAGTAGAAGTTGATTTTTCTAATTCTGCTCTAGAAGTTGATTTTTGATAAGAGAAATTCGTTTGGTAACGGTTGAAAATTTATACTTCTGAAACATTATTAACATAAAATTTTCTATGAAAAATTATTGTTGGCGGCCCAAAATTTTTTACTTCATTTTTAAAATTTTAAAATTTCTTTAAAAAATAATTTTTATTATTAAAAATTAAAAATTATGTTTTACTCCGGCGGCCGGAGACGGCGACTCGGCGGAGGTCAGCAGTAGACTGCGGTGGCGGGCGGCGCGGTGGTTGACGATTGGCGGCTATTGGAGGCGGCCGACTGCCGGTGGTGGGTGGTGGTCAGCAGTGGCCGGTGGTCGGCGGTTAGCGGGTGGCGGTGGGCGGTGGGCGGCGGGTGGCGGTGGTTACGGGCGGTGATGGGCGGAGATCGGTAGTGGGTGATGGTTGGCTGCAAAGGGGCGGTCGATTAGTGGCGGCGATGGACCGTGGCCGGCGGAGGTCTGCGGCGGGCGGCGGCGGGTGATGGTTAGCGGTGGTCGCGGGCGGCGGGTGGAGGTCGGCGATGGGTGGCGGCCGACCGTCGTCGATGGTTGGCGGCAGAGGTCGGTGGAGGCGGGCGTGGTCGAAAAGTGGGTGATGGCGTAATGAAAAGAGTATTTCTTGAGTTGAGAAGCAATTTTTTTTAACTTCTCAAATTGGGGGAAAAATAACTTCAGAAGTGAAAATTCACTTCAGAAGTAAAATTTTTTACCAAACGGATTTCTGCTCCAGAAGCACTTTTGGAGCAGAAATTCACTTCCAGAAGTGTTACCATGCGCACCCTTAGAAACTTGAAATAGGTCAATCTAGCCGTTGCAATTGTGATCTTAGCTCAAAATGTTCACTTGGAGTTAATTAAAGAACTTTGCCTAAAGTAGGCCAAATAACTTCTGCAAAATTGCCCGACACTTCCTATGCTCAGTAAACAATTGGCAAGCTCCTTCTAACTTATCTAGAACAGTTTTTCGTGGATTCTAAAGTAAAAATTTGAATTTGCATCAAATTGAATCTAGGGCCCAGCCTTTGTTTCCAACTACGTGGAGAACTGTCCACTCTGTCTATAGCGTGAAATTCCTTTATAATGTGGTCCATCCAGACTTGACAATTTTACCAAATCCCAATATGTTCACTTTCTAAACTTAGTTCCTTTCAAGTATATTGATGTACTCATATTACGAATTTGTTCTTCTTCTATTTGGTCCATCCAAGCACCTCAAAGATCCCACATCCCTCGCTTGTTCACCAAAATCCAAATGTCTTTCCAACATTGACACTTTCCACTCAGTATCTTGTTCTTCATTTACAGACTAAGAAAGCCCTTCACTAGCACAGACGTCATGATATTAACATTAATGTATATGAACTTGTGTATATAGATTATATTAAATCTCCACGCTCAAATTTACATATTACTTTACACATCATGTCTTATCACCTTCAAAATACATAAAAAAATTTGTCAACATCTTGAACTACATTGGTCGTCCAGGTTTAAATGAATTAGCTCGTTGCTTACTTGGTAATCATGTTGAAGTCGTTTCCATGAGGTTTTGGGTCTAATCCATGCGACCTGTTAGCCCTTGTGTATCCCAATCAAGTGCGTATATCCAGTCCAACGTAGCGCTGGTTCAATTCTTAAATCGGGTCAACTCTGACTTTTGACCAGTTTGACCCTTGGACAATATATACATCAATAGGAAATACCCTGTGGAAAAGTTTTAAAAAAGAAAAATGACAAAAATAGTTCATGAATTTTGGCTCAATATACAATGTCGTCCCTAAACTTTTAATTTGTTTGATATGGTCCCTGCACTGTAATTCAATGTACAGTGTCGTCCCTGAACTTTTAATTTATTTACTATGGTCCCTAAACTATTGATAAATGCTCAATTTAATTCCTAAACTATATGAAATAGAATTTAAATTAATGGAATGATGACATTGGATAGTTTCATATAGTTTAGGGATTAGATTGAACATTTATCAAAAGTTGAGGGATCACTTTGAGCAAACTAAAAATTCAGGGATGATATTGCACATTAGGCTAAAACTTAGGGACCACATTGAATAAATTAAAGTTCAGGGAGCACATTACATGTTGGGTCCAAGTTCATTGACCATTTGTATAATTACCCCTTTTCAAAACCTACCAAAATCATTGCCACTTTCGGGGAAAATTATCAAAAAAGTCCTATACCTTTTACACTTTTGCCAATTCAGTCCTAAACCTTTTAAGTTTGCCGATTCAATCCTAAACCTTTTCACCTCTTGTCAATTCAGTCATATTGACGGAAAAATGATGGCGTGGATGCCGGTCATCCTACGTGGCACCATTGGTGCTGATGTGGATAATTTTTAATATTTTTTGAATATTTTTTCTTTTAAAAAAATACAACCCTAGATCTATGCTTCACTCTGTCCCTTACCCTTATTCACGCCGCTCCTGCTCTCGCTCTACACTTCACCTCCCCCAACCTCTTCACTTAGTTCCTCGCTTGCCATTCCTTCTTGCCGCTCGCTCCGCAATCTTCGTTCCATCTCCTCTTCATCTCCAGGTGAGATTTTCTAATGCCCTTCTATCCGAAGAAACGTCATTTTGGAGCTTGGAATCGCGTTCTCTGTTCCCGTCCCTCTGTTCGTTAGATTTGTGACTATCTCTAGCGTTTTCTCCTCCTTTTTGTTCTGTGTGGTTTGGGTCTTGTATTTGCCTGGGAATGCACCGACTTGTACAACTGCTCTGAATTTCCGCTCTGCATATTTGCATCAAAGGTTGGCTAGTTAGGCAAAGATACACACTTGACCATTACTTGAACGGGAGAGTTCAAGAATATCAATTAAAGAAAAGGAAAAACCTAACTCTGTCTTTCATTTATTAGACTAATGACGTATCATTACACCATCTAAAAACCAAATTTTGGATACTTCAATCTCGCCTCTCTTTTTGGAGTCGGGCTAAAATATGGCGAAGTTCACTTAAATCAACTAGCCGTACATAGAAATTCATCTAGGAAACAACTGACTGACGCCATATTGTCGCGACCTAAAAAAATCAGATTTTAGGCTAATGGATTATCAGGCTAATTAGAAACTAACCTAATACGGACTCTCCCAAGCCCTACCAAATCGCAACTTAGAGTTCATTAAGATGATTTTAGATTTGGAGTCGCCACTAATCATTTTTGGTAGGTTGATTAGGAACCTAAATAAAGTAGCGGGAGAACCACTTTATTTCTACGAACCAGAGATTTTAAGTTCGGGGACTTGATTACACTAGTTAATTAAAACTAATGCCCTTTCGGTACCTTTAATTCCATGTGACGTCCTAAGTCGGCAATTCAAGCTTGATTGATTTTCTTTAAATTCAAGTGAGGTGTTGTTCTTCTTTAGTTTTCATTTTTTTAAGGATGAATGAGATGCATGAATGCAAGATTAGACTAAATATGCCGAATTTAATTAAAGATGCAAAATGACATGTCATTAATGCAACATTCAAAGATAAATAAAAACCGCATGCAGACCATGAACATACAAGAATTATTAGACTAGACAACGTGCAGATTTTTTATTCAAGCAAATCAAACATGCGAAAGTACTTAAGATGAATGCTCCTAGACATGATACTAAATGACGTGCAAAATGACATGACAAAATAAAATGACATGGACATGCAACATATGAGATATGCGAAGATATGCATGATGTAATATGTGATTTTTAAATCATGGAAGGACATAACTTATGATATTCGAAAGTATGCAATATGGATATGCAAGACTAATTTCGGAAAAAAAATGGAAGGAGGAATTAGATGATACTCGAAAATATTTGATATGCATTGGAGATAATGCAAATCATGCAAGCAAGATATTCGAGATATGCATGAAGTTCCGAAAAAAAAATGGAATGCAAGAAGTGATATTTGAAAAAAAAAAAAAATCATGATGTGAATATGCAAGATATGAATGAGATTTTTTTTTATTTTTTTAGGAATTAAAATATACAATGTGACACAAGATAAACATGAATATGCAAATGATATCTTTTGAAAATATGGGATGCAAGATATGGTACTCGAAAATATGGAAAGATATGCAGGATATGCAGACAAGAATATTCGAACCATGCATGAAGATGTGCCGACTTTTCTTAAGACTTTTTTTAGATTTTTAGATGCAACCTTCGGTCACATTTGGAATATCCTCGATTTAATCCTATTAACTACCATTTTCAGAATAGACTTAATCAGATGAAGTTTCTAGGAAACTTTATCTTCCTAAAGATTTAACTGGATATAATTTCTAAGAAACCATATCTTTCTAAATTTTTTAGGAACTTCAAGTCTATTAGAAAACTCATATCAGATAGAATATCCAATCAGACAAGATATTTCAAGATAGCAATTAAACCAATCAAGGCAAATCAAACCCCATCTTCTTATAATTTTCGAAAAAGAGAGAGGAAGGAAACTAAATCCAAAATCGGCTTTTGAAAGATAGCGAACCGGATCTAAATGGCAATAGATCGAGTTGGCCTATCTTTCCCGCTTTTCTAAACCAGAGGATCGTTCCCGAATGGTGACGGGAAGAATCGTCCAAGTCTAAAAATTCGTTGCCTTTTAGGAAAGGATCTTCCCTAAATTAGATTTAGCCTTTTTTAAATATTCTGAAAAGTATATCCAATAAGTCCAATTAAATCCCCAAATTTCGAAATATGTGACAAGATTACGGTTTTAGAACACAAAGATTGCTTCTTGACAATTTTCCCGGAAATCAGCAATTATGCCCGAAAAAAAAAACGGCAAGCCAAACAGCATCAAATTCATGCAAAAAAGCATTGAAAATAAGTAAAATACTTACCTCTACGCTCCCGGCAAAATTCTGCATGAGTTAGTAGCATAAAAACACAAAAAAAACTTGTTTCGGACAAAAACAGCATGTAAACAGCATAGAAACAGCAGCAAAACAACATGTTTATCACCTCAAAACAACATCAATTCAACCCTAAAAAGTATAGAGAAGTTACCTTATTTCGCTCTCAAAATCCTGCACGTGCGCAAGCTGTGGGTTCCGCCCAAAAACAGCACTGTTTCGCCTTAAGTTACAGCAAAAACAAGCCTTGAAACAACAGTGAGGTCACCTTAAAATCCTGTAGAAAAATTCTGCACTGAATTGTAAATAAACCTGGGCTGGACAGCACTGTTTTGGCGCCAAAACAGCTTAAACCGCACCCCAAACAGCAGCTCCAATCGCAATCGAACGGTGAAGTATTGAGCAGCAAACAGCAGCTTAAATCAGGCCAAAACAGAGGAATATTCGTGCCCGAACAGCTTTTGAACAATAATTCGGCTTGAGCAGGGACTGAATTGGACTCCAAATCGGCGGAAGATAACACCAAATAGCGAGGCTTCAAGACTGGACAGCAGAAGACGCCAGGCTGGTGGTGCACCGTGAATCAGATGAGGACCTTCAGGGTTTGAGGAGCAACGTTGGCGTAGAGGGAAAACGAAGGAGACTCAGAATACTTTCCCTCTCTCCCTTCTCGTGTTTTTTTATGCAGTGGAGCTCTCAAAAATTCGGATCCCTAATGGCCGTGTATGATAATTATTGGTCTCCCCCCGTTTGAAGTACAGTGGAGTATCCTTTTTATAGGCGTGAGAGTCTGAATTCTCAAGGAAAGAAAGCTGATTTTTTTTTTTTTGCAGAATATATTATCCTTTCTTTCTTGCATTGACAGAATTTCTTTTGGTGGGGGAACTTATCTCTACTTTCTTGTTTTGAAATATATGCCCCCACGTGTAACATGGTTTCCTGTGTCATATTTCTGTCCTCTTTTGCTAATGATATGTATCCTCTACCCAATTTCCTTTTTCCTTCCGAGTTTTATCCCGAGAACATCTTGTGTGCCAATCTCCTACCACTATGGGTTCAGCCGAACTTCAATTATGCTTAGAACTTCTTACTAAGCCCAACCATCGCCGGTCCAATTAATGCAGTTCAAGACCATTTGCTTAGACCTATGTACCGCCGGTCCGATTTAAATGCAAAATGTAACGCTAACATGAAAAATGATCTGATTATTTTTTGTAGGAATTAATTTCCTAATTTTTTTATGCAAACATAAATGACTAAAATAGGTAGTCAAAATTTAGGTATCAACAGCTGCCCCTCTTTGAGTGGAGTCTTGCAGAGGTTTCGCTCAAAGATAAAATTGAACCATAAATTTTGACAATGCAAATGATGAGTGATTTTTGTGGGAATCTTAATCCCATTTTCTATGTAAAAGAAATGACGCATGAAATGCAAAATGCAAACAATATTTAACATGTGTAATGACCTCTTCTTCCGGGCGGAGTGCTGAGATAACTTACACATGGATCGCACACGGAATATTAGGCTTTTATTCTAAATACCTCGTAATGCTAGGGAGAGTCCTTGATCCCCCATCCTTCATTCTGGCGAAGAATTAGGTTTTCAGAAACCAAGGATTCTTGATCCCCCATCCTGGTAAAGAATTAGGTTCTCATAATCTGAAACTCTCGATCCCCCATCCTTCATTGTGGCGAAGAAATAGGTTTCCAAGACAATTTAATGTTTGTCTCTAGGCAAGTCACCATGTGGACTATCAACCGTGAGTCGGTAACATATTGATTTGAAAAGAGATGTGACGCCCGAGCTAATCGGTGTGAACACAAAGGGGATGTACCACCCGAGCTAATCAGAGTGAATACTAAGGGATGTGACACTCGAGCTAATCAGAGTGAACACAAAAGGATGTGATGCCTGAGCTAATCAGAACGAACACAAAGGGGTGTGACGCCTGAGCTAATCAGTGCGAACACAAAGGGGTGTGACGCCTAAGCTAATCAGAACGAACACAAAGGGGTGTGACGCCCGAGCTAATCAGAACGAACACAAAGGGGATGTACCACCCGAGCTAATCGGAGTGAATACAAAAGGAGTGTGACAACTTGAGCTGATCAAGTATCAAAATAAAATCTTGGGGACAACTTGAGCTGATCAAGTGTCGATGTAAGGTAAGATTTTGAAGGGAATCAGGAAACATACCTGAGTTCTTCTCTATTGGTCAAGAACAGCCAGGCTAACTGCATTGTACCTGACTTTTCATTTCATGCGCAAGATTTCTTCATGTGATATGCTTTCTTGACAGAATTAGCTCATGTTAACAAACTTTATTGAGGAAGAATGTCAATCAAGGAAACCTGTCTTGTCCTTCTGACAATCAGATGACATTGAATGAGAAATTTTCAGTCAAAAAGGACTTCCACCCAATCTCTCATTAAAAGGCTATTTCACCCGACCATTGGTACGGGTTTGAGAATCGCTCAAACTCACTCTATCGTGCTTGACAAGGGTCCGGATATTCTCGAAATCAGTATAACCTGACCAATGTGAGAGGTCTTTATGAGGGTTATAATGTAGGCTTGGTCGAAGGTTTAGCAATGGGGACTCATGAGAGTCAAGGCTTCGAAAGAATTAATATCATTTGCTGCATCGGTTTTACAAGTCAGGAACCCTGCAAAATGAGATAGAAAAGTCTTGCTCGCACTTCTTCGAGCAACATTTATAAGCATGTAAAACCCTACGTTAACTCAAGTGCTATAATCTGAAGAGACTTCGGTAAGAGTTGTAACATAGGCTTGGGTAGGCTAGAAATGAATGGCCTATTTATAACAAAAGGGGTATCATTTGAGAAAACTACTGGGAATTGGTGATCATCTCTTCTTCATGTTCTTCCACCATAGATTCTTGCTCTGACCATTGACATTCTGAGAACTGCTGGTGTCTCTTGACAAATGTTCCACGGATTTCTTTTCTTTTGAGGAACGTTCTGAGGGGCTTGTTTTGAGGAAACATCCTTGCAAATAATTTTTGTCGAGGTCTCTCTCTCATCCATTTTTCTTTTCTTTTTTTCTCTTTCTCTCTTTTCTTTTTTTCTTGAAGGAGATTGAGAGAGAGGACCTCATTTATTGGACTCGTTTGCATATGGATTCTTCCAAAATTTATTTGCCCCCAAGTCACTTCATATTTCATTCATCCCGGTGCTTTGAGAAGATTTCCTTTGCTCATCATAGGAATGATCACCAATTGGGTTGAAATAAATCCATCGCTCAAATTGGGTAAGCAAAGAGTATAGTGTGTAGGGATATAGAAAGAAATGCTCTTCGTCATGTCTAAAGCACTCAAGCTAACGCAGAATTTGCATGCAATAACTATACTTGAAAATTGATGCAAGTAAAAGCAAGAAAATTCTAATCATTTCTGAACTTTCTGAGATATTGCCCCAATGTGGGGTTGTTCCTAATAGGGGTAAGAAATGAAACTCCGCACAAGGGGTTAGCAAAGGATAACCTGTAGTATGTTTAAATAGACGTAATGAATGCCTCTTTTCACCTTAGTCGTCATACTTTTCTCGAGATAACCCTTTACCTTGTCAGCACGGAATTTTCATTCAACTCGCACTGGGGATTAATATTCGGGACGTATATGGAAATGGGCTTGCCTTTCGTCATCCTGACATTTCTCATTCAATATGATCATTTCATTAGAACGGAAACAGATTGCTTTATTAAAAATTCCTCAACAAAGATTAGTAACAGGAGGCGAAAAATCAATGTGTATAAGATTCCAAGCTCATGAAGTTCAACTCCAACTTGATTATTCACGAAAACAATGAGTGATGCACAAATCAAGTGTAATCATGCACAAACCATACAATGTCTGAGGATTTTCCAAGCATGCAAATTGTAATAATAACTATTGATAGTTCCACGAAAGACTTATGCATCTGCTTGAACTATGCAAGTATACTCATATTTGTATGGAAACTCGAAGGAAATGGGGACTGTGGATTGCCCCTGCATCTACGAACAGATCTAGCAAGTTTGAGAGCATGCTCTAACTTGTTAAATGGAGACGTCAATCATGGTCAGTCATATGCCCCCTGCAAAAAAAAAGAAAAAAGAAAAACTGAGCATCACCCTGAAAATGGCATGAAACAGAAAAATATTCTCCCTTTTCCAAGTCAGGGTTCACTGTCCGTTTGCCCCACTTTCTGTCAGAATGGACCGCATCAGTTGGCCATAGCTTTGCAAAGATCTGGGATTGCCCCTAGGCATGACAAATGTTAAGAATTTGGTCTCAGGTTCTGACAAACGTTCCATCCGACACTTGCCCCTTCTGTCAATTGATGCGGAGCGATCAACCAGGGATAAATATGGATCAATCTTTGATGGGCCAATGGCCTGATGTCAGGCTGGTACGAAATTAGCTAGGTCTTCTAGCTCGCTTCAAGGCTCGTATTTCATGTACGGGGCCATCAGAAGATTGATCGAGCTGATCCATAATTGGGGTCAAGAATCTACCCCTTGCCCCTGAATTAATTCTGAAACATATAGTGGATGGATCAGTAGGAAAACTAAGGTTAAACCGCATACCATTCATTTTTGAAGATTTTTCTTGAAAAGCCTTTTTGTTTTCGCAAACCTCGGGACGAGAATTCTTGAGGAAGCCCAACCCTCAGTGCTTACCATAGATGACGTATTTTTCGATCGTTGGTTATCGTCATCGGGTTGGTTTGGTATGCCTCTTCAAGATTCCAAAATAATAAAAAAATCTGTAATTTTATTGATCATGAATCAACAAACTACATCTTATTGAATTCAAAATGCAGACGTCTTCCCCAAGGGAGAAACTTGACCCTAACAATAAATAAATCCTAGAAATTGAAAATGCAACCTAGACGCCTAGAAAGCAGGAAATATCCCACGCAGGGGATTGAATAAAATTAAAGGGGTTATTGATTTGGGTCTGCGCCCTCTTCCTCAAAGGGTTCTTCAATTGATCGCGTGATTTGGTAGCGGGTTATTTTGCACATTGGGCTTAGATGGCTGAAATGCAAATGCTCCGGTTTCAAGTAGATCTTGGATGCGGTGCTTGAGCACGGGACAATCGTCGACGGAGTGGCCCTGTTCACCTGAATGATAGTCGCATTTCTTTGTAGGATCGTACCTGGGATACTTCGCAGGATTAGGACGTTGGGGCTCAGAGGACAACAGACCCTTCTTCCGTAGAACGGCTAAGACTTGGGAAAGAGTCCCAGGAAGTGGAGTAAAAGTTCGGCTCTTTCGTTGATTCGTCCTTTGATCCTGTTGACTGTAGCCGGATGTACGTTGAGGAGCAAACTGCGCATTCGGGACCTGAGCTGGTGCCTTCTGCACATAAGTCATGTTGACTTCGGGGACGGGCTCCTTATCTTTCTTAGCAAACCTCTTACTAGATGAACTTGACTCATCGTACCATCCCTTCTTGAGTCCAGACTCTATTTCCTCACCCATCGCGATCAATTGGCTAAAGGACTGGACAGCTGTCACCAATATTCTCGAGCGGATTGGTTGCGGAAGGGTGGCGACAAACAATTTCATTAGGTCACGTTCAGGAGGCTCTGGCATGATCTGTCCCGCCATATTCCTCCAACGGGTGGCATATTCCTTTAGGGTCTCGCCCTTCTTCTGCTCAGCTCGCTCCAGGTCTTCTCGGGTAATAGTCACATCCAGATTAAACTTAAAATGCTTAACAAAAGCATTGGCCACCTCCTCCCAAGAATCTTTTCGGTTGATCTGGTGGTTAGTGTACCACCTCATCGCAGCATCCTTCAAGCTCGCTTGGAAAGTCTGGACCATCAAAGGTCCGTTAGAGACGTACTTGTTCATTAGGCCCTGGTACATCTCGATGTGCTGAATTGGGTTTGAGGTGCCATTGTACTTCTCAAAGGTCGGCATCTTGAACTTGTCTGGCACTTGAACCCTAGTGTACACTGATAAGTCGATCGGGGGAATGCTCTGGGTCCCCTCAACATCACGTATCCTCTGTTCGAGCTTTGCCAAAAGCTTGGCATTTTCATCATTCGAGGTCAGAGGAGATGTAACAATAGGCTGGGGAGCCAGAGCCGCAGGAGGCATAGTAGTGTTAGTGCCAGTCAAAATGACGTCCTCCAAAGATATAGTAGGATCAGCTTCCACCAAGGGGGTTTTATCGAGACGGAGGCCCTGGCGAGTCGGGGGTAGAGTTTCAAACTGTGAGCTGGGGCTACCTTGCTGCTGCTTGGCCATGAAATTCTCCATCGCTTGAGTCATCATAGCGGCCATCTATTCATTCAATGCATTCATATGTTCCTTCAGCTTCTCATCCACAATGGCGGCGATCTTTGCTTCGTCAGCCATTGTCCTCGTTCTGGATCGGGTATTATACGGGTGTGGGGGATCCGTAGTAAATTACCTTCAAAAGAAAAGGATCGAGATGAGTACAACCATTGAGAATGGTGAGCCGGCCCATGACGTCCCTCTAGACCTTAAAACGAAACAAAGACGACCAAAGGACTAATCCAGGCGAATTCCAGTTTCGTCGACTTTTACGAGACAATTTGTATTAATTTACAAAGTAATCGAAACAGAGCAAAATTTTACGAGCTGATATCCAAAACGATAATGAACAACTTTTGTGTTTTAAGTTCTTGCAGAAAACGCCCATATCAGTACAGTTTAATACATCTTTAGGAAGAATTCGTCCAGAAAACTGGTTCACCCGGTTTCTGTTTAGGGGATAAATGGGTCATCAAAATTGAGAATTGATGCCCGAAAATTTGTAGATTTCTATATAAAATCCCATTCTACCACTTTAATGTTTTGACTTCATTCAAAAAGACACTTTTACTAGTGAAAAACGGTGAAACAAAACCGGGGTCTGAAATTTCTGAAAACTCAGATTGTTTTACCTTCATTATCAATTCGGTGGAAAATGGAAAACAAGATGGATCGATCTGAAAATTTTACACGTGATAGGTCAAGATCTTCCAGACATTTTTCATTCAGTAGTCGGGACCCAGAAATGTCCCGAAGGAAATCAAAAAATTCGAACACCACAGAGAGGTCGACCAGAAACAGTAAAATCTAGGATACATGTAAAAATGACTCAAACATAAAGACTCTAACTAGCTCGAGACACTTACAATCTCACCTAATAAATGCCATGGACCGACTTCAATAAACAAGTAAATGACAAGAGTAAAGGTTTAGGAAGTACCGCCTTTTAGAAGAAAAAGAACATGCCAACCACATAGACATGCACATGAAATGCTCGTGAGGTTCGATTTCTATCTAACATGGCTTGACAAAAGTGGAGCCCCGAGGATGTCCGGATTGAACCACCTTAGCTTGTGATTGAGTCGGGGATCCCCGTAGACATCCAGCTCAGCCAAGTAACGACCCGCATCACATGGCTAATGACGGGGGTGGTAACTCTTGGCACCGATTTGAAAAGTTCGGGACTTGAAAAGGGAGACTCGGGCCAAATGGCGATGGCCGGTGTGCCCCTAATCAAACACCATCCTAAGCCTAGCCACTCGGGTTCAGTGGCGGGTTGTGTGTGCTAAGTGTTGTGCTAAAAAGATAAAGGCATGCGAAACAGTTTATGGCACTCAACACTTCAAAATAACCAGGACATTCATTCCTACTTCTCTCTGCAAAACAAAGGGTTAACAATCAACTCCACCCCTTATCACTCCAACCTGCAAGAACATATAACACCTTAAAAAAGGAGATTTAATCAAGATCGCCAAAAGCGAAACATCCATGGAATTTTCTTTAGGCCTAAGTCCGCTAAAGCTTTTAATTTTCTAAAAAAAAAAATCAAGTAATCCAGTTAAGGCATATTTTTTCGAAAAATTAAAACAAGTCCCCAGCGGAGTCGCCAAGCTGTCGCGACCTAAAAAAATCAGATTTTAGGCTAATGGATTATCAGGCTAATTAGAAACTAACCTAATACGGACTCTCCCAAGCCCTACCAAATCGCAACTTAGAGTTCATTAAGATGATTTTAGATTTGGAGTCGCCACTAATCATTTTTGGTAGGTTGATTAGGAACCTAAATAAAGTAGCGGGAGAACCACTTTATTTCTACGAACCAGAGATTTTAAGTTCGGGGACTTGATTACACTAGTTAATTAAAACTAATGCCCTTTCGGTACCTTTAATTCCATGTGACGTCCTAAGTCGGCAATTCAAGCTTGATTGATTTTCTTTAAATTCAAGTGAGGTGTTGTTCTTCTTTAGTTTTCATTTTTTTAAGGATGAATGAGATGCATGAATGCAAGATTAGACTAAATATGCCGAATTTAATTAAAGATGCAAAATGACATGTCATTAATGCAACATTCAAAGATAAATAAAAACCGCATGCAGACCATGAACATACAAGAATTATCAGACTAGACAACGTGCAGATTTTTTATTCAAGCAAATCAAACATGCGAAAGTACTTAAGATGAATGCTCCTAGACATGATACTAAATGACGTGCAAAATGACATGACAAAATAAAATGACATGAACATGCAACATATGAGATATGCGAAGATATGCATGATGTAATATGTGATTTTTAAATCATGGAAGGACATAACTTATGATATTCGAAAGTATGCAATATGGATATGCAAGACTAATTTCGGAAAAAAAATGGAAGGAGGAATTAGATGATACTCGAAAATATTTGATATGCATTGGAGATAATGCAAATCATGCAAGCAAGATATTCGAGATATGCATGAAGTTCCGAAAAAAAAATGGAATGCAAGAAGTGATATTTGAAAAAAAAAAAAATCATGATGTGAATATGCAAGATATGAATGAGATTTTTTTTTATTTTTTTAGGAATTAAAATATACAATGTGACACAAGATAAACATGAATATGCAAATGATATCTTTTGAAAATATGGGATGCAAGATATGGTACTCGAAAATATGGAAAGATATGCAGGATATGCAGACAAGAATATTCGAACCATGCATGAAGATGTGCCGACTTTTCTTAAGACTTTTTTTAGATTTTTAGATGCAACCTTCGGTCACATTTGGAATATCCTCGATTTAATCCTATTAACTACCATTTTCAGAATAGACTTAATCAGATGAAGTTTCTAGGAAACTTTATCTTCCTAAAGATTTAACTGGATATAATTTCTAAGAAACCATATCTTTCTAAATTTTTTAGGAACTTCAAGTCTATTAGAAAACTCATATCAGATAGAATATCCAATCAGACAAGATATTTCAAGATAGCAATTAAACCAATCAAGGCAAATCAAACCCCATCTTCTTATAATTTTCGAAAAAGAGAGAGGAAGGAAACTAAATCCAAAATCGGCTTTTGAAAGATAGCGAACCGGATCTAAATGGCAATAGATCGAGTTGGCCTATCTTTCCCGCTTTTCTAAACCAGAGGATCGTTCCCGAATGGTGACGGGAAGAATCGTCCAAGTCTAAAAATTCGTTGCCTTTTAGGAAAGGATCTTCCCTAAATTAGATTTAGCCTTTTTTAAATATTCTGAAAAGTATATCCAATAAGTCCAATTAAATCCCCAAATTTCGAAATATGTGACAAGATTACGGTTTTAGAACACAAAGATTGCTTCTTGACAATTTTCCCGGAAATCAGCAATTATGCCCGAAAAAAAAACGGCAAGCCAAACAGCATCAAATTCATGCAAAAAAGCATTGAAAATAAGTAAAATACTTACCTCTACGCTCCCAGCAAAATTCTGCATGAGTTAGTAGCATAAAAACACAAAAACAACTTGTTTCGGACAAAAACAGCATGTAAACAGCATAGAAACAGCAGCAAAACAACATGTTTATCACCTCAAAACAACATCAATTCAACCCTAAAAAGTATAGAGAAGTTACCTTATTTCGCTCTCAAAATCCTGCACGTGCGCAAGCTGTGGGTTCCGCCCAAAAACAGCACTGTTTCGCCTTAAGTTACAGCAAAAACAAGCCTTGAAACAACAGTGAGGTCACCTTAAAATCCTGTAGAAAAATTCTGCACTGAATTGTAAATAAACCTGGGCTGGACAGCACTGTTTTGGCGCCAAAACAGCTTAAACCGCACCCCAAACAGCAGCTCCAATCGCAATCGAACGGTGAAGTATTGAGCAGCAAACAGCAGCTTAAATCAGGCCAAAACAGAGGAATATTCGTGCCCGAACAGCTTTTGAACAATAATTCGGCTTGAGCAGGGACTGAATTGGACTCCAAATCGGCAGAAGATAACACCAAATAGCGAGGCTTCAAGACTGGACAGCAGAAGACGCCAGGCTGGTGGTGCACCGTGAATCAGATGAGGACCTTCAGGGTTTGAGGAGCAACGTTGGCGTAGAGGGAAAACGAAGGAGACTCAGAATACTTTCCCTCTCTCCCTTCTCGTGTTTTTTTATGCAGTGGAGCCCTCAAAAATTCGGATCCCTAATGGCCGTGTATGATAATTATTGGTCTCCTCCCGTTTGAAGTACAGTGGAGTATCCTTTTTATAGGCGTGAGAGTCTGAATTCTCAAGGAAAGAAAGCTGATTTTTTTTTTTTTGCAGAATATATTATCCTTTCTTTCTTGCATTGACAGAATTTCTTTTGGTGGGGGAACTTATCTCTACTTTCTTGTTTTGAAATATATGCCCCCACGTGTAACATGGTTTCCTATGTCATATTTCTGTCCTCTTTTGCTAATGATATGTATCCTCTACCCAATTTCCTTTTTCCTTCCGAGTTTTATCCCGAGAACATCTTGTGTGCCAATCTCCTACCACTATGGGTTCAGCCGAACTTCAATTATGCTTAGAACTTCTTACTAAGCCCAACCATCGCCGGTCCAATTAATGCAGTTCAAGACCATTTGCTTAGACCTATGTACCGCCGGTCCGATTTAAATGCAAAATGTAACGCTAATATGAAAAATGATCTGATTATTTTTTGTAGGAATTAATTTCCTAATTTTTTTATGCAAACATAAATGACTAAAATAGGTAGTCAAAATTTAGGTATCAACACATATGTTTAGCTAACCACAAACAAATGAAAGAGTGTGGATTTAGGAATTACATTGGCTTAGAATTCTTTCATTGTTTTCAATAGGAAGCAAGAAAATGAGGAAGAGGAATTTTGGCAAGCTTGTGCAGCCGCACGTATTATAGCTGTTTATCAGGCGACATATGGTCACAAAAAACCGTGCATGACCTCATCATATACAGGAAATGAATGGTTAAGAGAGTTGATGGGCATTGATGCTAATCCAACCAGGTGTTATCGAATGTTTAGAATGTATAAAAGTGTCTTTAATAGTTTAATGCATGATTTAGTGTCATGATATGGTCTCAAAAGATCTAGGAATATTGAAGTTGCAGAAATGTTAGGAATGTTTCTTCATATTCTAGGACATGGTATAAGTAACAAGTTAGCACAAGAGCGCTTTCAGCACTCTGGGGAAGCCATATGTAGGTTATTTAGCTTAGTTTTGGCTAAATTATGTGAAATGGGAGCAGATTTGATCCAACCATCTGATCGACAATTCAAGGAAATTCCAAAGAAGATCAGGAATAACAGAAAATGTTGTCCACATTTTAAGGTAAGTTACGATTATACAATAGAAATGATCAACTAAGCTTAAATGAAGTAATATATGCGTTCTTGTTATAGGATTGCATTGGAGCTATAGATGATACACATATCCCAGCGATGGTACCTACGAGCGACCAACTTCGTTTTATCGATCGAAAAGGGACACAGACACAAAATGTATTGGCCGTCTGCAATTTTAACATGGAATTTATGTATGTTTGTGCTGGTTGGGAGGGAACAGCTCATGATACTCGTATCTTCTATGAAATCATTGGGAGACATGATTTACAATTTCCTCATCCTCCGAAAGGTTCGTTAATTAGTAGTTTTTATACATCAATATGTATGTGGTATATCTTGAATAAATTTATATTGTTTATGTGTAGGTAAATACTATTTAGTAGATTCTGGATATCCAAATCCCACGGGTTATTTGGGGCCATACAAAGAAGTTAGATATCATTTGCCTGAGTTTCAACGAGGTCCTGCACCTACAGGTTATAAAGAAGTGTTCAACCGTGCCCACTTCTCACTACGATCAGAAATTGAGCGAGCCTTTGGCGTATTGAAAAAGAAGTGGAAGATTCTAAAGAGTATGCTAAGTTATCCATACAAAAAGCAAGTGAAAATCGAGATAGCGGCAATGACTTTGCACAACTATGTACAAAGAAATGCCGTGAATGATAAACATTTTGTAAGAGTCGATTTGGATCCCAATTTATATATGATGGATTCCGATGTAAATGAGGAGGGTAGTACTTCAAATGACGATGCAGCATCGGACATGGCACATGTACGAGATCAAATAGCTTTAAGTTTAGGAAATGTTTAAGGAGGTTTGTAGTTTTTAAGGATAATGAATTTCTTTAGCTTATGTTTTTTTTTTTGGTCGGATTCTTTAGCTTTTGTTACCATGTTCATCTTTTGCTACTTTTTGATATATTGTGTGATTCAGTCAGTGTACCATTCTTGAAAAGGATCAGAGACAACTTTTTAAAGTTGGGTGAGATAGCTTTTAAAGTGAACTAATGTATTTTGCTATTCAACTAACTTATGTTATATACACATACAAAAAAAATCATACTTTAGAAAGAGACATATTGTATCATGTTGATGTCCATCATAATCACGAATGAAAGATGCTGGGTCACCGAATCGCGATCGCGTCGGGTATCGAATTTCTTTCAATGTGATTTTTTTTCCTTTTGAATATTTTTAGCAAACAAAAAAGAAATTAATTTTATTTATAAATTCGTTAATACATATCTTTAACATTGTCGTTAATATATAAATTAAAAACGTTGCCGACTTCATTTTTCAATTTTAAACCAATTAAAAATAAAAGGCTTAAATTAATCACCTAAAGACACTTTCCAAATGTGTTTCTACCAAACTGCTTTTCTCTCAAAGTTGCTTCTCAAAGCAGAGTTCACCAAACAGTATTTGCATTTTCCCAAAACCGTTTAGGCTAAACTGCTTTGCATTTCCCCAAACCTCTTTGAAAAAGCTGAACCAAACCCACCCTAAAAAAGCCCTTCACTAGCATAGACGTCATGATATTAACATTAATGTATATGAACTTGTGTATATAGATTATATTAAATCTCCACGCTCAAATTTACATATTACTTTACACATCATGTCTTATCACCTTCAAAATACATAAGAAATTTTGTCAACACCTTGAACTACATTGGTCCAGGTTTAAATGAATTAGCTCATTGCTTACTTGGTAATCACGTTGAAGTCGTTTCCATGAGGTTTTGGGTCTAATCCATGCGACCTATCAGCCCTTGTGTATCCCAATCATGTGCGTATATCCAGTCCAACCTAGCGTTGGTTCAGTGCTTAAATCGGGTCAACTTTGACTTTTGACCAGTTTGACCCTTGGACAATAAATACATCAATAGGAAATATACCGTGGAAAAGTTTTAAAAAAGAAAAATGACAAAAATAGTTTACGAATTTTGGCTCAATATACAATGTCGTCCCTAAACTTTTAATTTGTTTGATGTGGTCCATGCGATTTAATTCAATGTGCAGTGTCATCCCTGAACTTTAATTTATTTATTATGGTCCCTAAACTATTGATACATGCTCAATTTAGCTCCTGAACTATATGAAATTGAATTTAAATTAATGGAATGATGACATTGGATAGGTTTATATAGTTTAGGGATTAGATTGAACATTTATTAAAAGTTGAGGGATCACTTTGAGCAAACTAAAAATTCAGGGACGGTATTGCACATTGGGCTAAAACTTAGGGACCACATTGAATAAATTAAAAGTTCATGGAGTACATTACACGTTGGGTCGAAGTTCATTGACCATTTGTATAATTACCCCTTTTCAAAATCTACCAAAATCATACCCACTTTCGAGGAAAATTATCAAAAATGTCCTAAACCTTTTACACTTTTGCCAATTCAGTCCCTAAACCTTTTAAGTTTGCCGAGTCAATCCTAAACCTTTTCACCTTTTGTCAATTCATTCATATTGACCGAAAAATGATGGCGTGGATGCCGGCCATCCTACGTGGCATCATTGGTGCTGACGTGGATAATTTTTAATAATATTTTAATATTTTTTGAATATTTTTTTCTCCTTTTTTTATTTTGTCTTTTTGTTCCCTTCTTTTCTCCTTTCTTTTTTGCCTTCGGTGAGGGCCGCCCTTGCCGAAGGCAGCCACCAGATCCGGCGAGGGTTGCCCTCACCTAATGCTAGAGGAAAAAAAGAAAAAAAAGGAAAAATAAAAACATAAAAAAATAAAAAACAACAAAATAAAAAAAATATTCAATAAATATTAAAATATAATTAAAAATTATCGACATCAGCACCGGCTGTACCAAGTAGGATGGCTGACGTTCATGTCAGCGATTTCCGATCAAAATGATTTAATAGACAAAATATGAAAAGGTTTAGGACTGAATCGATAAACTTAAAAGGCTTAGGACTGCATTGACAAAAGTGTAAAACCCCACTTTTCGGGTCCCTCTTAGAGTAGCGTTAGGAATTTCGTGCCCTTCACAAATCTGCATATTTAGGGGGTGCATGATAACCTTCCAGAAACAGAGTTTCTGTTCCAAACCTATTCCAGAAATAGGTTTGGAACAGAAACTCATTTGGTAACGTAATTCTATTTTTCTATTTCTGGAACAAAAAGTTGTTCCAGAAATAGATTTGAATCAACTTTGAGAAACAAAAAATTTTAGTTTCTGGGAGAAATAGAAATAGAATTTATGTTCCAAGCTACCGGCCACCACCGCCCGCCGCCCCTCCGCCGCCCGCCGCCCGCCGCCGCCGCCGCCTACTTTTATTCTAGAAGTAAAAATTTTCAATTGTTGTCAAACGAATTTCTATTCCAGGATGAGAAATTTATGTCTTTATCAAACGCATTTTTTGGCTCAAAAACTCATCCAGAACTAGAAATAGAAAAATATATTTCTGTTCCAGAAACCAATTTCTGGAACAGAATGGTTTTCATTCACCCCCTTAACCATCCGTCATCCCACATCCACCTAACAAAAGCCCAAACAAGCTTAGCCCATCCTCTTGAGCGTCGTCTATCCACTCGGCGCCTTGAGCCAAGCCATTGCCTCGTCACTGACGGATATCGTCGGCTACACTTATTCCTCCTTCCATCCCCAATTCTCCGCACTAGGAGTGTAATCAAGCCGGGTCAAGTCATTACCTTGTGAAGCTCGACCTTGACTCGACTTATCTATATAATGGTCGAAACTTGACTCGAGCTTAATCGAGTATCCATTTTCTTGCATAAACTTGACTCGATTAGATAATTGATATGCTCAAGCTCGACATAACTATACTTGACTCGATTATAATTAACTTATTAATGAAGCTTGAGGCTCAAGTTTAATAAGCAAGAACGTCATGTAATTTTTAAGTATATTATGCCTATTGCTATAATTATTAGATGTTATTAAAAATAATAATGAAAACTCGATTAGGCTCGAGAGCTAATCTAGCTGATTATTAACAGGCTCGAGCTTGTATTTGTGTATCTAATTCTAACTATTTGACATCGCAATGCAATCACCAACTCGAAAGCCTCTTCATGCAAGTGATGTCTTTTAAGAGCCAAACATGGAGAGAGTGCACAACACGTTCCCTTAATTGTACATTTCGGAGAGCTTTCCTTTCGCATATAGACTCTCCATCACCTCAATTGATAGAGCTCCTGAGTTAATCTCGGCCTGAGCATAACCTCAAGCGGGGTCGCCTTCAAGTTCGTCAGCCCGAAGATCTCAGACATGTCCACCGGCGAATCATCCACAGTCGATATCTCGAACGCATGTAAGAACCGAGCCAGAAGAAAATGCACCATCTCGAGCCCGAAGTTCATCCCGGGACAGATTCGCCTGCCGCCTCCGAACGGTAGGAACGCGAAGTTGGAGTCCTTCACATCGACGTCCTTATGGCTGCTCAAGAACCTCTTGGGCCTAAACTCCAATGGATCGGGCCATTCCCTAGGGTCGGTCTGGATTTTCCAGATGTTCAAGATCAGCTGCGTGCCCTTGGGCACGTGGAACTCGCCGACGGTGCAATCCTCGGTGAAGAGGCGCGGCGCCGAAAGTGGGGCCGCCGGGTGTAACCGGAGGGTCTCCTTCACTATGGCTTGGAGGTAGGTTAGGCTGGCGATGTCCGCTTGTTTCACATGCCTCTGCTTGCCGATCTGAGCGTCGAGCTCTTCTTGAGCTTTCTTCAGGACGGGAAGGTTGTTCAGCAACAGCGAGATTGCCCATGTCAGGGTGACCATAGCGGTATCACTGCCTCCTGCAATCATCGCCTTTAGAAAAAAAAAAAAACAAACATGTTTTCCTCGTCAGAGGTGAGATTTGAACATTAACCACAACACCATTTAATTTCACGTGCCCTTCCACTTCATGGGCAACCAAACATTGGTCCAAAATCTGGTCCGCTAACGAAAAAGGAGATGCATAATATGTAATTGAGTCCAAATTTAGTCCCACATCTTCTGCCCGTCATTGGAAGATGTTCTAAAGGGACGCTGACATTAGTTTAAAAATAAGCCCACAATACTATGTAAGAAATGACTTTAGTCCAACTTTAGCCCCTCTAATTTGAGCAGCTTTCCAAGTTGACGACTCAAGCTCTTTTTCTTTTTTTTCTTTTTTTTTTGCGCTCAAATTAGGTTCTCCAAACTTACTTGATTTCTAATCAGGCTTTGTTTGTTTCGCGAAAAATGAGTGAATTGAAAAATATTTTCCTAAAAACAATCGCTTATATCGCTTAAAATAATCAGTCAATGAATATCAACAACAATTTATATCTAAATATTTTCATGGACGATGAAAACATCTTTCGTTTAATTATTTTTATAAGTGATATATTCAATGTGATTGTTCAATGTGCGTATTTTCCATGTCATAGCCTTTACTGAAAAAAAGAAAAGCTATTCATTTTATGAAAAATCGGTCCCATCCAAGTTTTTTGGAACCCGTCCTTCCCCGTTTGATTTATATGGTTCCAACTCTAGAACTACGATCATTTCTCACATCCATTTGTTCAGCGAAAAATGAATGATTTGAAAAATATTTTTCATGTTAGTTTTTTTTCGCGAAACAAATGGAGTCTAGACCTTTGGACAATCGAACCTGACCAATGATATGTGGGCAACTAGCATTGTGAAGAAGAAAAGACTGCTCTAACGGGGAGCGAACAAGGACTTACCAAGCATGTAGCTTTTATAATCGTATCAGCATCATAACCTCCAATTTCCTCGTCGTTAAGGACCGAAAGCATGACGTCCATGAAATCTCTACCGCCATTCGTCTCTCTCAAATCCTTACTATTGCTCTTGTGTTCCTCTAACCAACCACCTACAATTTTGTCTAGTTCTTCTGCAGTCCTCTTCATGGCCTTCTCATGTCCACCTAGGTCCAGCCACTTGAGGAAAGGAAGAGCGTCCGCCGCTATAAACATCCCCAAGAGCTGGAAGAACTCCCGCAACGCCTTTTGGCACCGCTGCTCCTCTTCCTCGTCCGCTGCACGGTAGCGCTTTCCGGCCACGATTCTGATGATCACGTTCAGAGTCAACTTCGCAAACCACTGTTTCAAGTCGACTGTAACATGGCCTAATGAATCAGAATGAACTCAGATGTTATGTTAAACTCAAGTTTTGATTATTCTCGGTGTTCACCGGAAAAAAGAAAAATAATTGATACAACCATGGAAGGGCCTATCATCAAGATCCACCAAAACCACATACTGAATGACCAGTGGTATCAGAAGAATACCGGAATCATCCTTGTTCTCAATCCAAAGCTCGTGCAGCTCTTGAATGGCCACGTCCGCTTCTGCGGCCTGGACAGGGTTGAGCAGCGAGTTGACCCTCCGGCTCGAGAGCAGCTCCAAGGTGACCATCTTCCTCACCTCGCGCCAGTACGGGCCGTAAGGCGCGAACGAGAACATGGCGAAGGAGTAGCCCAGGATCTTCTGGGCCAATTGCCGTGGCCGAGTGGACAATGCGATGTCGTTCTTGGTGAAACACTGCTTGGCCGTCTCAGAACAGCTCACCACCAGGGCCGGGAACACCCCGAGCCGGATGGTGAAGATGGGTCCGTACTGGTCGGCCATGGACGCCAAGGTCTTGTGGGGAAGCTTAGATTTCGCTAGAATGGGCAAGTGGCCTATGACGGGCCATGCCCCTGAGGCTTCCGGTGGTGTTTTGAGCTTGCTTGATGATGTCGATTTGAGCAATGCAAAGATTGATAGGACGAGGATGGCTAGGATTATTCCGGACAAGAGGGATAGGTCTTGAAGCAGAGAGGCCATTTTTGCTGCGTTTAACGAGCAGAAGCACCGAGGAGAAAGG
Source organism: Lenwebbia sp. NSW1173648 (assembly GCA_029784005.1). NCBI lineage: Eukaryota > Viridiplantae > Streptophyta > Magnoliopsida > Myrtales > Myrtaceae > Lenwebbia > Lenwebbia sp. NSW1173648. The sequence goes on along the minus strand of JARCGZ010000012.1, from coordinate 17,821,107 downwards.
TTGTGATGCGCTCGAGGGTTTTAAGCTCCAAACTTATTGCAAAAGACAAAAAAGCATTGAAAATTCGTGGCTGGGTACATTGTTTGTGCTCGTCTCTATCTTGGGCAGTGGAAATCTTTGCCGATAGAATGTATGTACAAAAGTCAAAACTAGGCGGGTTCTTTCGACTTTGATTGGGTAACATGATCGTCCAAGTGATAAGCGTGTTTATCCTCTTCATTTGAAGTTTAAGTCTGAATTACCATATTTGTCCCATTTTCTTGGGACGATCTTCAAGAATACAGACCTCTTGTATCCCATATAATTATGTGGTATTTGTGGGACGCGAAACTGCCACATTCCAAGAAGATTAGTAGGGTGCTCAAGAAATCTTGAATATTCCATTGATATAATCAAGACGCATTTAATTGAGCATATCCACATGTTCCTAATGTCAACACAACATATTTATGCATGTTTTTCAACTTGGTACAATGTTTGAACATATCCTTAGGATGCGTTTGTTTTACGAAAAACTCCATGAAAAAGGAAAATGATTTTTCGGAAATCATTTTTTAGGAAAACGGTTTATTTTCCTTTGTTTGGTGATATGTGACCGTAAACGTTTTCTGGTGTTTGGCTCTCATTTGAAAAATGATTTTAATTTCATGACTTTATCTTATAAAAAAAAGCGATTTTTAAAATTTTAAATTTCAATTATCTTTTTATGTTTTATTTTTTTCTTCTACCTCGCCGATCGCAGGGCCACGGCGAGTCTCGACCTCGCTAGTCACCGGGCCATGGTGCGGTCGAGGCCAAGACTCATCGAGCGAGCTCGAGCTCGCCAAATTCGGTTAGTCTCGGCATCGCTCTCTTTTTCTTCTACCTCGCCGCTCGCCAGGCCACGGCGACCTCAATGCCGAGACTCGTCGAGCTCGCCAGATTTGGTGAGTCTCAGCCTCGAGCAAGCTCAGCCTCGCCACAGGCAGCCGAGGGAAAGAAAAAAAATAAAAAGAAAGAAAAAGAAAAGGAAAAAATGATAAACGAAAAAAGAAAAGAAAATATAATAAAATAATAAAAATAAATATTAAAAAATTCGAGAGAAGCAAAGTGTTTTCAAGAATCAAAAATTTACTTTTCTAATTTTATGCATAAATATTTATGTTGATAGGAAAATATTTTATTGGGTGAAAGTTTGAAAAACGAATTCCTGCAAAATTCTTTTCCTCAAACAATCGCATATTAATAAGTTCTGTATCCTGTTCCCGGATATGGCATGGTAGGTAATGGTTAATAATCAGATTCCTTTGTTTGTGCAGTGCATTGCTTGCCTCAAAGAGATAAGTGAACGGATAAGATACATATCCTTTTTATCTTTTTTTTCTCGGTTCGTGGTTGAAAATTCAGCTCATGGCGGCTCCGCTGATCCAAATTCCACCGGTGGGCCCAGCCGTGGTTGCGGATGAGAGGATGGGTGGGGTCCAGTGGGGCCCACGTGCATGACTTTTTTTGTTTTTTGGTCAAACACGTGCATGACTTTCAAATTTCAATGGGCTCAGCTCATTGGCATTCCACAAGTACTTATGAAAAGACTTCTAGATTTGTCGGTTTCTGTTCATCCATTTGTCAGTTTCTTGGTTGTCTTTTTTCGTTTTATCAAATGGTTTGGGACATTTCGGCGGGGCCTAATAAGTAGTTCATCCCAAGATTCTATGTGCCAATATTTTCTGAATCAATAGCTGCCACAAATTCAGTGTAGACTTATATCCCACCGTGCGCTTTTGTCTGCTGTAGTATCATCAATGACAATAAATTAGTGAAATATGATCGTTCCTAGGAGATCCACATAAAAGATTGCTCTGCTTATACATATTTGTCGTTTCTGGCTCAATTGTCAAAGCGAGGTTCAAGCCATCGTACGTACTCGCTTAAATAATCATTTTAAGACCATTTTTATCCCTATGGCCACCTTCAACTCTCATTCTGATGTACATGTTAACGCCTTCCAAGCTTCCTCAACATGTTGGAGACATCAAATAAGTCAAAGTTGTTAACGTAAGCTGTCAATTAGAGTTAAAATAGGAAGTGTTATTCTTATTTTATTCTCTTTACAATGCTATATATATAGCATTGTAAAGATACATGAAAAAAGATGGGAAATCAGAAAGTTCCTTCCAGAATTCTTTGTTTGTCAACATGGTATCAGAGCCATGATCTAGGGATTCTATACTCGACTTGATCGCCCAGAATTATTCGCCCCTCCGACTAAACTTCTTGACGATTGACGTTCGCCGCAACCGTGCTGGAATAGTACGGGTGCCGCACCGACCGACTCTATCCACACAACATTATGGCAGACAAAAACCCACAAGGAGACATCGTTCCTCCTGATGGATCTGGTGATGGCCAAGCACAAGGGGGAGCTTCGACCACTGATGCTCTTCTGAAAAATTGACCCAGATCCTGACCCAACCTCATCTCTCACCGTCTCACGCTGAGACACCAGCTCCACTGATTGCTGTCAAGTTAGATGGCCACAACTATGGCCTTTGATCCCAAGTTGTTGAAATGTACATCTCCGGCAAAGACAAGTTGGGATATATTAATGGAGTTCTTCCCCAACCACCTCAGACTGACCCTGGCTTCCGGAAGTGGAAGACTGACGACTCAATTGTGAAGGGCTGGCTCATCAATTCCATGGATCCGACATTGATTGGTAATTTCATCCGATACCCCACCGCCAAAGTAGTTTGGGATGCGGTGGCTACCACATTCTTTGATGGCACCAACGTTTCCTAGGTGTATGATTTGAAAAGGCGCTTGAACCGTTTGGAGCAGGCGGGAGGACCCATTGAAAAATATTATAATGATCTTCAAGGACTTTGGCGGGAGATTGACTTTCGCCGTCCTAATCCCGTGATGTGCCCTCATGATATCGAGAGATACAATACCTTGGTTCAAGAAGATTGTGTTTATTTATTCTTGGATGGCCTTGATGATCGTCTTGACAAGGTAAGGGCTGATGTGTTACAGATGCAACAGTTTTCTACGGTGGAACAAGCCTACGCACGGGTAAAGAGGGAAGACGTGCGGCAAACTATTTTGCTGGAGCACACAGATACTCCCACCGCTGCTACCATGGTGTCATGTGGCGGGAAGATAGGCTCGCGGTTGCCAGAGGGCAGCACCTAACATAGTGCTTTACAAATGGTTCCTGGTAGTGCTATGCCTGGAGGAAGTAGATCCAGCACCGGTCAGAGGGCTAAATCGCAAGCAGCAAGCGGCTGTACCCACTGTGGGAATTATAAGCATACCAAGGAGACTTGTTTCAAGTTACATGGGTACCTCGATTGGTGAAAAGAATTGCAGGCTAAAAAGAAGACTGAGAATGCGACGGGTAGGGGGTAAGCATCATTGGCCACAAGTGACTTGTCCTTCTCTTTGGTGCTGAAGGTAGACTCCACTACTACCCCTGATTCGGTACCTACAGGTAAAAATGGTGTGTGTTAGTCAATACTTATCAGTGTGGAAGTAACGAATGGTAGATTGTTGATTCGGGCTCTACTGATCACATGACACCCAATCCTAACGACCTCCTGAGCCACACCACTCCGAGGAGACAACATATATATAATACGAATGGTCGTAGCTATCTGGTGACAGGGGCTGGCAACGTTGATCTTTCCCCGTCTGTCTCATTGTCTCACACTTTGCTAGTGCCCTCCTTATCTAACCGACTGCTATCTGTTGGGCAAATAACTGATAAGCTGAATTGCAGCGTACTTATATATCCATCTTTTTGTTTATTTCAGGATATCCTTACGAAGGAGATTATTGGACGTGGTACTAAGAGGGAGGGGCTGTACTTTGTTAATGACTTCAATGCAAGCAGAGTACACCACACCCGCAGTCAGTTTACTAATAAAGAGACAGAAATTTAGTCATGGCACCGTCGCTTATGACACCCTTCCTTTGGCTATTTGAAGTATTTATTTCTAGACTTGTTTAGTAACTTATCAGATTCTGTATTTAAATGTGAGGCCTGCATCTTGGCGAAGAGCCATCATGCTTCTTTTCCGTTGAGTTTCAATAAAAGCACGACATCTTTTTCATTGATACATTCGTATGTGTGGGGTGCTTCACCGACTACTACTATGTCAGGTATTCGTTGGTTTGTAACGTTTGTGGATGATTGTACCAGGATGTCCTGGTTATATTTAATGAAGCACAAAGATGAAGTGGGAACAATTTTTCGTGTGTTTCACTGCATGGTCGCAACTCAATTTGGACCTCAAATTCGTGTTCTTCGCAGTGACAATGGCAGTGAATATATTAACCAACAACTCAAGGCTTATTTTCAGGACCATGGTTTGATTCACGAGTCCTCCTGCCCTCAGACACCCCAACAAAATGGTGTCGCCGAACAGAAGAACCGTCATATTCTCGAGACAGCAAGGGCAATCCTGGTGGGTGTGCAGGTTTCTAATCTTTTTTGGGATACAGCTGTTGTTACGGCCGTGCATCTGATGAATCGAATGCCCTCACGTGTGTTGGCATTTCGAACCCAGTTCCAAGCCCTTTCACAGCATGTTTCACTTCCCTCAGTCTTGACTTTTCCTCCCAAGGTATTCGGGTGTGTAGCTTACGTTCACCTGCATAAGAATCAATAAAATAAAATAAAAAAAGATGGATTTTTGTGTTGTCAGGTGTGTTTTTCTTGGCTATGGAACCCACCATAAGGGATACCGATGCTACAATCCATACACGAAGAAAACTCATGTTTCAATGGACGTCACCTTTGTTGAGTCTTGTTGACACCTGATTTTTAATCATTTTATTAAAAATAGCTCAAAAATCATAAAATTGAAAAATCAACTTCGGAAGCCTTGGCCTAGCCTTGGGAACCAATTTTGAACAAAAAATATTTTTCATTTTTTTTTATTTTTTTATTATAAAAATAACCTAAAATTAGGAAAAATAGTATTCGTGTCCAAAAAAATATGAAACAATATTCAAAAATTTTATTTTAATTCCCTTTTCACTTTGGACACCTCAAGTCTAAAAAATTCATCTTGGGTCATCATGTTCCTTCACAAACATAAACCCAAATTGAGCAAACAAATTACGTTTTGAGTCTTTTTATTTTCAATTTTTAGTTTTTCTAAGCTATTACATTGGTATCTGGTGCCTTGAATTGCAATTGGGTCCGTTTGCTTAAGGATTTGCTCAATTTTGGCCAAAAGGGCCTATTTGCAATTTTTATTTAGTCCCTGATTTCACTAAAAATGAAATTAATCACATTCTAAGGGTACCCATAAAAATCAAAGCCCACCATCCTTTAGTTTTCATCATTCCGGATCCATTGGTGGGTGTGGTTTGGTTCGGTTTCGTCATTTAGGCTTCGGATTATTGAAAATTCAATTTCGGGTCAAAATTTAAATTTAGGGTTTTTGCACGATTTCAAACACTATTTGCCCAACATCATCATCGTTAGATGGAATACATGTTGTAGAATCCAATTCAAGCTTCAATTTCAAGAAATTTGGTCATTTCTGGGCTTAATTAGGCCAAATTCGCGAAACCGGGTCGGCCGGGTCAAATAGATCCAACCCATTGACCCGGTTACTATTCATTGTCTTCCTCACAGACCTCCCTCGCGCACACTTGCTGAAATCCGCAAAATTGAACGCCGATTCGAGCACGATTGATGACGATAATACTTCGGCTTTGTAGGGCACTCATGTCCAGTCACGTTGAGCCTATTTTCGCGACACGACATGGCCAGAGCAGGGATGCCCGGCCCCATTTCCGCCGCTTCCGCCGCCCGACGCAAACCCGAGCACAAATCTGGTAAGTTCGGGCCAAATTCACGCACGGTTCGCACACCCCATGCCACGAACCCCTCACGACCTCATTCCAGAACCTTCTCCTTGCCTTTTGTCGCTTGTGTACGCTGGAGTCGTACCAAAACGAGGACGTAATTTGGGTACAACAAAAAGCGTGAAATAAAAAAGGACGTCCGGGGAGAATATCCGACTGGCCACGCGCGTACGTGGAGAGAGAGAGTGTGTACGAGAGCGGGACAACCTCTATAAGAAGAGGGCGACGTCCAAAGCTATGGGGTTCCACGATTTTGAGCAGAAAATCGAGAGAGAGAGTCGGCCATGGCAGAGCTCGGGCTGACCATTAGCAATATTTGAGAGAAAAATAGAGAGCCGTGAGGAAGTCTTGAGCGACACCGAGAGTTCACACGCCTTCATCTGCAACTCACCTATACACCGAGCCATTACCGACCTCCTATCGTCGCCGTAGTTGCTCGTAAAGGTAACGCTAATACCCCTTCACGACCAACTTTCCCCTGGTTTTGTGCATTTTGCCCGGTTTGGTCTCGTTCAACTTTCGGGTCGAACGGGACCAAACCGACTTCTCTCATACACATTTCTATGCTTATTTAGTCCCATTTGCATGTTTGTGTGGTTCGGTTTTGTTGATAATGCCCCGGATGCACTTTTTTTTAACAATGCACGTAACGTGTTCGATAAAATGCCTCGGGTGGTTCAAACCCCCGACTTTGAACCTGTTTTTCTTAGTCATTTTGTGTTATTTTTGGTATTTTATTATGCAAATGCATTCTACGCGCGTAGTACTTCGCATTGATGTCTTATGGCCCTTTTTTGCGAACGAGACGTGAGATATGCCCTTTTGAAATTGCCTTGTCGGTCGGATTTGGATGGAAAATTTTGCCGAAGTATGGAAAACAGTTCAATCTGCCTACTTTGCGCTCCTTTTTTATTGCCTTCCCATAATTATGTTTGTCTGTTCTCAGGTTTTTCGTGCTCTGTGAATGTAGTAGAACATGTGGGTATGATCATGTTCTCTCGGTCTTACTTGTGGGAAAAGTTATGGGAGTGGAAATACCCTCTGTTGGTCTGATCTGAGCATTGAAATTCTGATTAAGTGTTGAAAGTAGTTCGAACCCTCTACTTTGCGTTCGTTTTTCATTGCCTTCCCGTGATAATTTTTTATTTTTCTTGGGTCTGTCACGTTTTTTTCACGTAGGAGAACATGTAGGTATGCTTTTTTGATCTTGCATGTGCTTGTGGAGTGAGTTATGAGCCTGTGAATACCCTCTGTTGGCCATGTTCAAAGTCTGATTGTACCAAAAACAGTGTGAACCCCCGACTTCGGGGTTGATTTTCTCTCTCATTTTGAGTGATTTAAGAGCCATTCTTGTTTGATGACATTCCTCGCATGTAGTTCTTTGCATTGGTATGTGACTTGTTTTCTAGTTGCGTTGGATCATCAAGATATTTGCACTTGAAAACACCTTAGTGAGCTAATGTGCTGAGGTTGTTCTTTCGTTCTAAGTGTTGGCTCGCGAGTAGCCATTTTCCTGATGTCATTACGACGGGTTCGTTTAGTCAATTCCCAAGAAGTTGATCATTTTGGAAACTAGATCATACCTAGTTTCACGTGGTATGATCGGTTTCCCCTAATTATTTTTTTTGTACCGAGATAATCAGTCTCGAATTTGACTCGGTGAACTGCAAACTGAGAGCCTGGGATTTCGGCTAAGTGTTGCTTTGCAACAAGCCATTTTCCCGACGCCATTACGACGTGCTCGATTGATCATTTCCTGAGCCGTTACTTTTTTTAGAAACCTGATCATACCTAATTTCTTGTGATATGATCATTTTCCCTCTATTTGATTTGAGTTTTAAGATAACCACTCTTGAAAACACTTCGAGAGTCAACTTTTCCAAATCAAATTTTTTTCGAAAATGAGCGAAACCCGAGATTTTGAGTGAAACTTTCCTCGAAAATTCACGCAATTCGTTTTCAGTATCTCTGGGCTTGTTCTGCCCGGCCCGCAAAAAAAAAATGAAAAAATCGAGAAAATCGAGAAAAATCCTAAAAAATCGAAAATCGCGAAAAATTCCGAAATTGATCTTTTATTGCGTTTTTTTTGACATGACGAATATCGATTTACTTTTACCCCGCATTGGAGGGAGACCGATGTCCAGTCCGGTCTTATTATTGTACACCCAATCCTGCCTCGGGTTTTGTATTCCGGCCTTGTACCTAAATACCCGAGGGTCGCGGGTTTTTATTTACTGCCTTAGCATAGCTTTTCTTATGCTTCCTCTATTATCCCTTTTGAATGCTTTGGTTGATTTTCATTCTTTTAGATAAAAATAAAAAAAGTTAGAATGCCATGAAATGAATCTCGAAAGACCATTTTGCATGAAGACTTAGCAACTGACAAGAACATGATTAGGAGTCAAAATTGATAAAAACTCGCGTGCTCACAAGTTAGATAACAATCAATTCCAGACGGTAACCGAAAGGACTCTAGCTTAAGCTAGGGTAACCAAATCCCCGGCCTTAGAATCTCTGGTTGCGTAGGACCGAGCGATCTCTCCCAATCCCTCGGTGAGTTATCCGCTCTACCTCCCAAGAAAGACCGGTGGCGATTCTAATTGCATGCACACATAGCACATATCACCCGACCACACCAAGGTTAAAGCCGATAAATTCCAGCCGCGATTTGGTATGGGCCTAGGAGGGCCCGCGCCGAAGCCCCCATCCAAAAGGGGGGGGCCCGGCAATCCATTAGCCTCGATTTTCGACCCTTATGGGATCTTTCTTTCGGGTCACGACAAGTCTGACCTCTTCTTTCCTACCACCAATTGTACCTTTCAGGGGGAGATACATGGTGAAAGAATAAATTAGTGGGAAGGTGGTATGATGGTAGGGGCTGGGGCTACATCTGACTCACGGTAGTAGGGTCAAGTAGCGCCGACGGAAGGGAGTTTGGTGGGACAGGCAGCAGGTTTGGCTGCGGATCAGGGTGGTGTACAGGGAAATGGGCAGGAATTTCCTAATGATCGACAGTGTTTTTCTATAAAAGACACAAGAACAGCCCTCTCTTCCTCAAATTGTTCCCTCTTCAGTACCCGACCATTCTCCTGAAGATACTCCTAAGGTAAGATCTCCTACCACACATGATTCCCTTGTTGATACTGATGTAGTTGTTGGTTTTAAATTGCCCAAAAGGCACAATCGAGGCAAGGCTCCTAATAGGTACTCATCAAATGTGGAGGAATGAAGGTTAAAGTATCCAATTACAAATTATATTTCGACATGAAGATTGTCAAAACCCTTGAACGCATTTGTGTCCAATATCTCCGCAATTCGAATTCCTGGTGGAGTACAAGAGGCTTTGAGGGATCCCAAGTGGGCTCAGGTGATGAAAGAGGAGATGGAAGCTTTGTAGAAAAAATAAGACCTGAAAACTAGTAGAGTTGCCGGAGGGGCAGAGGGCAGTAGGGTGTAAGTGGGTCTTCACCATCAAATACAAAGCAGATGGATCTGTTGAGAGGTACAAGGCACGGCTAGTAGAAAATGGATATACCCAGACCCATGGTGTGGACTACCAAGAAACATTCTCTCCGGTTGCAAAGCTAGATACTATACGGGTATTGATGTCACTTGCAGCGAACCTAGATTGGCCTTTGCACCAATTTGATGTGAAGAATGCATTTCTTCATAGAGATCTAGAGGAAAATATTTACATGGAAATTCCACTTGGGTATGCGTATGCGGATCAATCGAATGTAGTATGCAAACTTGAGCGATCCTTGTATGGGTTAAAGTAATCACCCCGTGCATGATTTGGTCGTTTTAGCTCGGCAATGAAGAGGTATGGGTAACACTCAAAGTAATTCGGATCATACACTATTCCTAAAACGACGACAAGACAAACTAATAGCGTTGATCATATATGTGGATGATATGATCATCACAGGGAATGATCTTGAAGAAATTGCGGATCTTCAGGGTAGACTAGCAAATGAGTTTGGGATGAAAAATCTAAGAGGCTTGAAATATTTCTTGGGAATTGAAGTGGCCAGGTCGAAGAGAGGTATTACTTGTCCCAGCGAAAGTATGTGTTAGATTTATTAGCTGAGGTTAGAATGTTGGAGTGTAAACCTGCGAACACCCCTATAGTCCAGAATCATAGATTTGGAGAGTTTCCTGATCAGGTGCCTACCAATAAGGATAGATACCAGAGGTTATTAGGGAGACTGATTTATTTGTCACACACTCGTCCTGATATTGCATATGCTGTAGGGGTTGTGAGTCAATTTATGCATGCTCCAAGTGAAGAATATATGAATGCTGTGTTTCGTATTTTGCGCTACTTGAAGTCTGTTGAGAAAACATTCCCTCTGAATATTTTGATTCTGACAAAACTATCCTTCTAGTAAGAGAATCTGGTTAATACAAATAATTTGTTATTGCAGGCATGAGCATGTGAACAAAAGCTTATAATGTTCCATGACTGGCGTTCAGACTCAAGGAGTAGTCGTCGCACACTTGCTTCTGAGATAGTCGAAGTCCTACATTCAGATGGAGAATCGTGGTGCTTCTGAAGACTCCAGAAGGAAGTCTATGTTGCATCTAAAGCCTTCAGAAGGAGGTCTATGCTGCCTCTGATGACTCATCTCTAGGAGATTTATGTGACACGTCAGCAAGGATCTTACAGAAGCTCAGAGTCACTGTTCCAATCTGTTCAGATTCAGAGAGTCTCTCTGGTTCAGAAGATTGCTTCTGAACAACGTTCAGATTCTGCAATATCTCACTACTAGATTCTGAAGACCCACGTTTGGCAGGTTTCTGATTTGGCCGCGCCTTGTTATGGAAGTTTGTAAGATTTGATTGACAGGATTATTTTCCAATCAAATCAGGAGAATATCCGCGATTGGATATTACCTTCCGTGAACAAGATATCTTGGAGATTTGGATGAACTCTATTTATGGAAACTGAAGATTTGGTTGTATGGGCGACTGAATCTGAAGGGTTCAGATTCACTTTCAACGGCCACTGGATCTTCCCATATACAGTCTCTGTCAATCAGGATTGATAGCGTCCAATCAAAGATTGAAGAGCGATCCTTTGAAGGGCCTTGGTAACGGCTAGTTCAAGGCTGAAGGAGTATAAAGAAGATCAATAGTGACTGTTTCAAATTGATCGAGAACTAAAAATTCCAAAGTGCTGAGTTGTTCAAAAACACATTCTCTTGTTCTTGTGAGCTTAAAATTCGTAGTCTTGAGAGGTTCATTTGTAAGAGCGATTGGAGTGACAACGCCTGTAATCTTTCAACGACTCATAGTGGAATCCAGCCGATCGGCTATCATCGTGGGAGAGTGGACGTAGGCTTGCTAAAGCCGAACCACTATAATCATTGCGTGCAATTTCTCTTTCCCTAAACTCATCTTGCTGTGTTTAGTTTATCTGCACATCCTCTTACTGATCATTTTCAGTCTACGTTCTGAACCCTTTATAAATTTCCGCATTAAATATTAAAAAGTGTTCAGAATCACCTATTCACCCCCCTCTAGGTGATATTGCTAGATCCAACAATTGGTATTAGAGCCTTGTTGCTCATTATTTTGAAGTGTTTTACTTCAGAGCTGACGATCTATCATGTCTAGCAATAATTTCACAGGAACCAGTGATGCACATTTCAGCAACAAACCACCCTATTTTGATGGGAAAGACTACAATATGTGGTGCAACAAAATGAAGTGGTTCTTCAAGGCATCAGATGATCTGATGTGGGATGTTGTCGTAAATGGAGTAGTTCCTAATGTAACAGCAACCCCTTCCACTGGAAATGAAGGAAATAACAATACAAATGTTACTGCAACACTGTCAGATTCTGAAAGAGCAAAAAGACAAGGACTCGATTCTAAAGCTGTGCATGCACTTTTCTGTGCATTATCCATTCCTCTATATAATCGAGTTGCAGAAGAAGATTCAGCCAAAGCTATATGGGACAGACTTCATGTTACATATCAGGGAACTGACAGAGTGAAAGAAACAAAACTCAGCATTCTGCTGAGTGATTACGAAGCTTTCAAAATGAAGCATGATGAATCAATTGCTGAAATGATTGACAGGTTTCAAATTCTAGCAAGTGGTCTTGCAAGACAAGGTGCTCCTGTAGCAGAACCGATGCAAGTCAAAATGATCCTTCGAGGACTTACAGATGACTGGAATTACATCAAGCCATCAATACAGGAATGTCAAACAATTAGACCTCTATCTATTGATGAGCTAGTCGAAACCTTGCAGTCATATGAGACTGAGCGTACCAACAAAACAAGAGATTCAAAAGGTAAGAAGTCTATTGCTTTAAAATCTGAAATTGATTTTGAAATGCCAGATTCAGATGATGAAGATGAAGACGACGAAGAACTTGCTCTTATGGTGAAGAAGTTCAGAAGAATGGCTCGTAGAGGAAGAAACTTCAAAGGGAAGAAATTATTCAAAAAGAATGATCAGAGACAATCAAGCAATGACAAACAGGAAGACAAAGATATAATCTGTTTCCATTGTAAGAAGGCAGGACACATCAAACCCAATTGTCCGTTTCTGAAGAAAGATAAGTTCAAGTATGAGAAATACAAAAAGGCATTGAAAGCAGAAACTCTAAGTGATTCTGAAGATAGCGAGGATGACTATGCTAACATATGTCTTATGGCAAAGTCAGATTCAGATTTAGATTCAGATATTGAGGTACATCCTTCTGAACTGCCAGATGAAGTCTCTGAATACATTGATGAGTTGTGCTTAAATTATAAAGAAGCTCTCAAAAAGGTTTCCATTTTGAAAAAGGAAGTTTCATCCTTAAAACAACAGAGTGATTCTCAAAAAGACAAGATTGAATTTTTGCAAAGGGAATTTCATCAAATCAAGGAGAATCGTGATTTGATCTTGAAAGAAAATGATTCCTTGAAAACCAAAATTGAAAATACTTCAAAGAAATTTTCCCAAAGTTCAAAAAATTTGGAAAACATTATTTCCAGACAAATTCCGTATGGTAACAAGTCTGGTCTTGGTTTCAAAAAGGAAAATGATTTCAAAAATAAGTTTCCAAAAACAAATGACAGGATTTCCCGTAAACCTTCCAAATTTGCATATCAATGGCATTTCCAAAAGCAGTTTACAAAATCCTTTTATCCAATGCATTGTGAAAACTGTGGTGCTAGAAATCACGTTAGAAATAATTGCATTATGGTATGGAGACCTGTTAATAGAAAGAAATCTATTGTGACTAACTCAGATGGACCCAAGAAAAACTGGGTACCAAAGAAATAGTAAGTTACTTCCCACTTGCAGGTACCAAGGAAGAGAAAAGACAAATGGTTTCTGGATAGTGGTTGCTCAAGTCACATGACTGGTGATCCAGAAAATTTCGTACAACTTTCAGATTACAATGGTAGAAGTGTGTCATTTGGTGGAAAGAATAAAGGCAAAGTGATTGGCCAAGGCACTGTAAAAATCGAAAATCTCACGATCAACAATGTCTCTCTTGTCAAAGGACTCAAATACAATTTAATTTCAGTTAGTCAACTATGTGACTCTGGTTATCAAATCTGTTTTCAAGACTCAGAATGCTCAGGTGTTAGCAAAGACAAGAAGCAAACCTTCACAGGTCAACGTCGTGGAAATATCTACCTTCTGAATGTTGATTCTGAAGACATCAAGTGTCTCATCTCTATCAAGGATGAATCTGAACTATGGCATAGAAAGCTAGGACACATCAGTATCAAACACATCTCGAAGCTATCATCCAAGAAACTAGTTCAAGGCTTACCACAATCAAAGTTTGAGAAATCAGAGCTTTGTTCAGCCTGCACACTTGGGAAACAGGTAAAAAGCTCTTTTAAATCTATTAATCATGTATCATCTGAACGTGTTCTGCAGTTGCTTCACATGGATATCTTTGGTCCTAACAGAACACTAAGTCTTGGAGGTAAGAAATACTGCCTTGTCATAGTTGATGATTACTCAAGATTTACATGGGTTTTATTTCTTGCACACAAAAATGATGCCTTCTCATCCTTCTCAAAATTTTCTAAAAAGATTCAGAATGAAAAAGGTTACTCTATTTCCTGCATCAAAACTGATCATGGGGGAGAATTTGAAAATCAAAGATTTTCTAATTTTTGTGATGAGTTTGGGATTCAGCATAACTTTTCATCTTCTTACACACCTCAACAAAATGGGGTTGTTGAGAGGAAAAATCGTTCTCTACAAGAAATGGCGAGGACTCTTTTAATCGAAAGTAAAATTGCATCTCATTTCTGGGCAGAGGCTGTGTCAATAGCTTGTTACATTTTAAACCGTGTCTCCTTAAGATCTATCGTTGAGAAAACTCCCTATGAACTTTTTAAAGAAAGAAAACCAGATTTAGCATACTTCCGTGTGTTTGGTTGTAAATGCTTCATTCTGAAAAATGCAAATGATCAAGCTGGTAAGTTTGATGAGAAGTCAGATGAAGGAATATTTCTGGGATATTCTACAACGAGCAAAGCATACAGAGTCTACAACAAAAACTCTCGATGTGTTGAAGAATCAATGAATGTCAAGTTTGATGAAAATATTAAGACTCAGAATGATCAATCTGAATATGTTCAAGTTTCGTCTCTTCATCAAGGTTCAGAACCAGAAGAAAATTCAGAAGAGAATCATGCTTCTGAAGAAGTTCAGAATCAAGAAACAAGCCAACAAATCGCAGAAGAAACAGAGGTAACACCGTCTGATTCTAATGATCCAAATGATGCTCAAGACGGGAAATTCAACAGAAACTGGAAACATAAATCCAGTCACCCCAAGGAACTAATAATGGGGAGCTTAGATGAAGGAATCAGAACCAGATCGAAATTCAAGGAAGCAATGAGCAATATAGCATTAGTCTCTGAAATCGAACCTAAAGGGATTGAAGAAGCTCTTACTGATGAAAATTGGATCAATGCCATGCAAGAAGAACTTCATCAATTCAAGATCAATAATGTTTGGGAGCTCGTTTCAAGACCCAAAAATCGTCCTGTAATAGGAACAAAATGGGTGTTCAGAAACAAAATGGACGACAGAGGAAAAGTGGTTAGAAACAAAGCAAGACTTGTGGCAAAGGGATATTCTCAAGAAGAAGGAATAGATTACGATGAAACCTACGCACCAGTTGCCAGGTTAGAAGCCATAAGGCTACTTCTTGCTTATGCTTGTTACAATGACTTTAAACTGTTTCAGATGGATGTGAAAAGTGCATTCCTAAACGGTTACATCAAAGAAGAAGTTTATGTCGAGCAACCTCCTGGGTTCGAGGAACCAAGAAGAAAGGATCTCGTATATTCCCTGAAGAAAGCTTTATATGGATTAAAGCAAGCACCTCGTGCTTGGTATGAAAGGTTAAGCAGCTTTCTATCTGAACAGAAGTTCACTAAAGGTAATGTTGACACTACTCTCTTTATTCAGAAGCAGGGTAAGGATATTCTTATTGTTCAGATTTATGTAGATGATATTATTTTTGGCTCTTCTAATGAACATCTATGCAAGAACTTCTCTAAAGCAATGCAGGATGAATTCGAAATGAGCATGATGGGAGAATTAAGATTCTTTCTTGGACTTCAGATTCAACAAACCAAGAAAGGAATATTCGTTCATCAAGAGAAATATGCTCTTGAAATTATCAAGAAATTCGGCTTAGAAAATTGCAAGAAGACGGAAACACCAATGTCTCATTCGTCTAAGCTTGATAAAGATGAACAAGGAAAAGATGTTGATCAGAAGCTTTATCGCAGTATGATTGGATCGCTTCTATATCTCACTGCATCAAGGCCAGATATTCTTTATAGCGTCTGCCTATGTGCAAGATTTCAGTCATGTCCAAAAGAATCGCATCTTACAGCAATCAAAAGAATTATCAAATATATTGGAACATATCCAGCTTATGGTCTTTGGTACTCAAAGGATTCTGATTTCACTCTGAAGGGATATTCAGATGCAGATCTCGCCGGATGTAAAATTGACAGGAAAAGCACTTCAGGAACCTGTCAACTTATGGGAAATATGCTTATCTCCTGGTATTCCAAAAAGCAGAGCACAGTTGCTCTTAGTACAGCAGAAGCAGAATACGTCTCTCTTGGAAGTTGTTGTGCTCAGATTCTATGGTTAAAACAACAGCTAAGAGATTATGGAGTTAAGGATTCAAATGTGGAGATCAGATGCGACAATACAAGCGCCATTAATCTAACCAAGAATCCTATTCTTCACTCAAGAGCGAAGCACATCGAGATCAAACATCACTTTATTCGTGATCATGTTCAGAATGAAAATGTTCACATTCAGTATGTTGATACAAAGAATCAACTCGTAGATATTTTTACTAAACCTCTTGAGAAAGAGTCTTTCAATTTTATCCGAAACGAATTAGCTATTACTAATCCTTTTTCTTAAGATATATTGAGTACAGGTAAATTGACAGAACTCAGAAGCAAAACTGCTCAGAAGCAGAACTCAGAAGCAAAACTGTTCAGAAGCAGAACTCAGAAGCAAAACTGTTCAGAAGCAGAACTCAGAAGCAAAACTGCTCAGAAGCAGAACTCAGAAGCAAAACTGTTCAGAAGCAGAACTCAGAAGCAGAGCTCAGAACCAAAACTGCTCAGAAGCAAATTTGCATAACCTTTGTTCAGAAGCATATTTTTAAGTACTTCAGAAGCAAGGTTAGTTCATCTTACACCTCTTTATATTTAGAAATTCTCGATAAGGCAAAAATCCAAGGTACGTTCTCTAAATCTTACGTTCTCAAATTTCTATACATATGCCTCTTTGCTTGATTGGAATAATTATGTTTCTTTCTATTGATCGCTGGATTTTATTTTAAATTGATTTTATTTCCTAAAATAACCGCTTTACGGTTTTTCAAAACCTTCATAAGGCTCTGAACCGGCACCTCCATCAAATATCGCAACTTTCTCTCAAACCCTAAAAACTGATTTCCTTCTCTTTGTTTACACTCCTTCTCGCTCTCTCCAAATCCTTCTTACTAAAAACTCCAACCTTCTCATCTATGGCTCCGAAATCATCATCTACCATGAAGAAAGCAGCAAAAGAAGATGCTAGTCTGAGAAGAAAATCGTCGAGGCTGACGAAGGGTAGAAAAGCTCGTCTCTCCGAATCCATTGATATCTCTGGGTCTGATCATGAAGAAGAAAGACACATTGCTCAGAAGGAATCAGGTTTGTCTCAGTCTGAGTTCGATGAAGGAGTCGCCCTGGCTCTCTCTATAAAACCTCTGTATGATTCTTTCAAGAACGCTGGCTCTAGTGACGAAAACGTCAAGTTGCTGTTGAATATTCACAAGTTTGCAAGCGAGAAAGACTTTCTTGCCATACTAGAACTCCCTCTACAAACTGTGACACCCATTGCCACTATTGTTCCTGAGAATGTATCTCGGAAGGGCAAGGAAAAGGTTGTAGAAACTGGAGTCTCTAAACCTATAAAGTCTCCATCTAAGAGCATTGTTATCAGGGAGGCTGTAACTGAAGAGAGTGAAACCAAGGGGAGGCCTGATGACGACGATGATGTGCTATTTAAAGATTTTAAGAAAATCAGAGGGGTCATCAAGGACAAGAACTTTGAAAGCAAACTATTTTCAAGTCAGTTGCACTCTGACAAATTCGAGATGATGAAGCAAAGAGGAGTTATACCCCACAGGGTATTTGATCTGAAGTATTTTGATAGGGCTGGTATCCCTATTAGGAAGCATCTAGAGGAAATGAAGTTGAGGGACTTTGCAACTGCAAGGAGGCCAACTTTTCCTGATTTGGCAGCTTACTTTTATTCTAGCTTATGTTTCACCAATTTTGACTCCTTATTTTATACGGTTCAAGGAGTGGTGTACCATCTGCATGTTAAGGAGCTGGCAAAATTAATGGGAGTTGAGGAAATGGATTTTATGCCCATTAATGTGCAACCTGATGATGCCTACAGTTCTCTGACTGGAAAGGAGAATTACTCCAGAGACTCCAAGGCACACATTGCTTACAATGACTTTCCCCTGAAGCACATTGTAATGCACAAGGTTGTCATTGAAAGCTTGAGACCCAAGGCTGCTTCAAAAACTGATATTTCGAAATATGAAGCCAAGCTGATGTGGGGTCTGTTGAATGGCTGCAAGATCTCGCTAGCACATACTGTTCTCCTCCACATGTACAGAACTGTCCAAAAGACCAAAGGACAACTACCCTATGCAGGGTTGATCTATCGGATCATGTCCTTCCAAAATATCAACATTCCTGGAAAGCTCCTTCAAGATGAAATTCAGTTAATGGTAGCTGGGGAGTCTATGATTCAGAAGATGGGTTTTAGACAGTCTGCTGGTGGTTGGATCAACAAGAACAAAAAGGCTGTCTTGGTTGAGTTTGCAGAACAGAATGCAGAGAGTGAGAGATCTGCAAAAAGAAGGAAGACAGAGGCCACAAAAGGAAAACAGACCACTGTTCAGAGTGAGTCTTCAAAAGAAGAGGAAGCAGAAGAAGAGGAAAGTGTATCATCAAGAGATGATGAGAGGACTCCTACTATGCTATCAGAAGGAAACATCAGTTCAGAAGCTGAAGAAACTGGTGAAATAGCAAATGAGCTGGAAGATCCTATGGACAAAGAAGAGGATCCCCATAAGACTCATGAGAGTGAAAATGTAGAAGCTGTTGAAACTACTGGTGAAAAAGCAGAAAAAGAAGCTCAGCTTGCTACAAGTGCATATGTGGAGATAATGGAGGAGCAACTAGATGACAGAACGACTATTGATGTTCTGGTTGCTCGAGAACAAAAGAAGAGGTCCTCATCACCACCTGAAGACATGGAGGTTGATAAATCTGATGACTTTGTTGTCACAGCTATAGGATCAACAGAAGTCACTCCTGTTGTAACAGCTCAGATTCAGGGGGAGCAACCTATAGAATCTGCTGTTCAGACTGAAGTTATTCAGAAGGACAAGGCTGATACTGAAAAGGAGTCGTCCAGCAGAAAAGAACAACATGAGGAATCAAATGTTGTTCAGACTGAAGAGGTTCTGACTGCTGTTCAGAAGGAAAAAGCTGTTGAGGAAAGTGCTGTTCAGAAGGAACAAATTCCAGAGAAGATACCTGAAGAGCAACCCACAGAGATTGAATCTTCGATTGCTGAAGATGTTATAGTCATTCCAGATTCAGCACCTGATAAGGCTCAGGGGGAGTCAAACTCGCAGAGGATTCAGGATTCAAATTCAAAGGGAAAAGTTCAGATGGTGGAGGAAGAAAACCAACAGACCTCTGCAGGGAATCTGAATGCTTCAAGTCTTGTTCAGATGGAAGTTGAAAAACTTCGGGTAGAAGTTATGCAGAGGATGGACAGGATGGAAATGCACATTGAAAAGAAGTTGCACAGATTTGAGGAAATACTTCATAAATACTGTCGCCTTTTCTGCTCTGAGATGGCCAGCATTGGTACTTATACTTTAATCAGAGATGAAAGGATCAGCAAAGAAGTTCCAGAGATGCAGGAACTCAAGGAATTCGCAACCTACATTGCTGATATGGGCAAACCTGCTGAAGCTGCTCAGAAAGATGATGAAGAGCATATTGATGTTCCCTCCTCATCTTCAAAACAAAACCCACCTCCGTCATCTTGAAATTATTTTTCAAATTGTCCGTATTTGTTTTTATCTGTCGGATGTTCTTTTTATGTGCGCTTTGAATGTTACGCTATTCGTACATATATGGTTGAATCTCCGTTCATGTTTGTGTAAATTGACATTTTATCTTGCTGATGACAAAAAGGGGGAGAGAATACCTCATCATATTGCAGGATGCATACACGCGAATTATACCTATGCGCTCAAACGAATTCAGCGTCGTATACAACATATGGTGATATCCATCTATCACTCAGAATGCATATCTTATATACCTATGCGCTCAAACGAATTCAGCGTCGTATACAACATATGGTGATATCCATCTATCACTCAGAATGCATATCTTATATATTCAGATGCACACCTTTTTGAAAAGATTCAATTGAATTATATTCATATTT
This sequence comes from Lenwebbia sp. NSW1173648, assembly GCA_029784005.1. NCBI lineage: Eukaryota > Viridiplantae > Streptophyta > Magnoliopsida > Myrtales > Myrtaceae > Lenwebbia > Lenwebbia sp. NSW1173648. Next base: position 17,801,198 of record JARCGZ010000012.1, on the reverse strand, counting down.
TTATTGAAATCTTCTCCGAGCTTAACTTTCATATAATCTAAAAATATATACCAATTTTTATTAAGGAAGTTTTGTCATCATCAAAAAGGGGGAGATTGTTGAGAAAACATTCCCTCTGAATATTTTGATTCTGACAAAACTATCCTTCTAGTAAGAGAATCTGGTTAATACAAATAATTTGTTATTGCAGGCATGAGCATGTGAACAAAAGCTTATAATGTTCCATGACTGGCGTTCAGACTCAAGGAGTAGTCGTCGCACACTTGCTTCTGAGATAGTCGAAGTCCTACATTCAGATGGAGAATCGTGGTGCTTCTGAAGACTCCAGAAGGAAGTCTATGTTGCATCTAAAGCCTTCAGAAGGAGGTCTATGCTGCCTCTGATGACTCATCTCTAGGAGATTTATGTGACACGTCAGCAAGGATCTTACAGAAGCTCAGAGTCACTGTTCCAATCTGTTCAGATTCAGAGAGTCTCTCTGGTTCAGAAGATTGCTTCTGAACAACGTTCAGATTCTGCAATATCTCACTACTAGATTCTGAAGACCCACGTCTGGCAGGTTTCTGATTTGGCCGCGCCTTGTTATGGAAGTTTGTAAGATTTGATTGACAGGATTATTTTCCAATCAAATCAGGAGAATATCCGCGATTGGATATTACCTTCCGTGAACAAGATATCTTGGAGATTTGGATGAACTCTATTTATGGAAACTGAAGATTTGGTTGTATGGGCGACTGAATCTGAAGGGTTCAGATTCACTTTCAACGGCCACTGGATCTTCCCATATACAGTCTCTGGATTGATAGCGTCCAATCAAAAATTGAAGAGCGATCCTTTGAAGGGCCTTGGTAACGGCTAGTTCAAGGCTGAAGGAGTATAAAGAAGATCAATAGTGACTGTTTCAAATTGATCGAGAACTAAAAATTCCAAAGTGCTGAGTTGTTCAAAAACACATTCTCTTGTTCTTGTGAGCTTAAAATTCGTAGTCTTGAGAGGTTCATTTGTAAGAGCGATTGGAGTGACAACGCCTGTAATCTTTCAACGACTCATAGTGGAATCCAGCCGATCGGCTGTCATCGTGGGAGAGTGGACGTAGGCTTGCTAAAGCCGAACCACTATAATCATTGCGTGCAATTTCTCTTTCCCTAAACTCATCTTGCTGTGTTTAGTTTATCTGCACATCCTCTTACTGATCATTTTCAGTCTACGTTCTGAACCCTTTATAAATTTCCGCATTAAATATTAAAAAGTGTTCAGAATCACCTATTCACCCCCCTCTAGGTGATATTGCTAGATCCAACAAAGTCAACCCCAGAAAAAGGATTGTTCTTTGCGAAGAACGGTCATCTCGAGGTGGAGGGATTTACAGATGTAGACTGGGCAGGTAGTATCTTGGATAGGAGGTCTACGTCGGGCTACTTCACATTTCTAGGAGGAAACTTGGTGACATGGAGGAGCAAGAAACAGAAGGTGGTAGCCTTGTCCAGTGCTGAAGTAGAATTCCGAGGGGGTGGCTAAAGGGTTGTGCGAGCTACTATGGCTCAAGAAGTTGATGACGGAACTCGATTTCCCACCTGAATCTGAGATGATGCTATTTTGTGATAATAAAGCTGCAATTGAAATTTCCCACAATCTAGTTCAACATGACCGTACTAAGCATGTTGAGATGGATAGGCATTTTGTCAAGCAAAATTTGGATGCCAGGGTAGTGAGGTTTCCATTCGTCGGGTCTAAAGATCAGTTGGTGGATATTCTTACAAAGGCCATGTCGAGCCAAGCTTTTCACAGTTCACTTGTCAAGTTGGATATCAAAGATATCTTCTTACCCACTTGAGAGGGAGTGTTAATGTGAGTTGTCAATTAGAGTCAAAATAGGAAGAGTTATTCTTGTTTTATTCTCTTTCTATGTTTATCTCCTGATTTGTAGGTCAATTAGGTCAATTAGATTGGCTCTCTTTTCTGTATATATATAGCCTTGTAAAGATACATGAAAAAAGATGAGAAATCAGAAAGTTTCTTCCAAAATTCTTTGTTTGTCAACAAAAGTAACCGTTGCAAACGTTGTTCTTAGTTTAGATCCTTACAAAAAAAAGATAGATCAAACTGCTTCTGCGAACTCACTCGATACTTCCTTTACTTAGCCAAAAATGACAAACCCTTTCTGATTTCTTCAGAACGTTTCTTTGTGGATTTCAAGTAATGAAATTGGCTTCAATGCACCAATTTGAATTTGGATCAAATCGATTTAGAATTGGTTCTTTGTTTCTAAGTACTATGATTATTGTTCACTCCATCTGTAGCATGAACTTCCTTTATGATAGGGTCCATCTAGACTTGCAATTTCACCAAATGCCAATTTGTTCACTTTCTACACTGGTGTCCTCTATCCAAGATGTTAATTCTTCTATTTGGTCTATCTAGGCACCTCAACGATCGCACATCCCTCGCTTATTTCTCAAAATTCAAATGTCTTTCCAACTCTAACTCTTTCCACACAGTGTTCCTTTCTTCATTTATAGACTAACAAAGCTCTCCACCAGCACAAACATCCTAATATTAACATAATTTGTGTATGGACTTGTCTATCTAGAGGACATTCCTTTTATACACTCAAATACTCATTGATTCACACACAAAATTTTGCCGTCAAAATACATGGAGCTTTCTCAACACCATTGACAAGATTGTTAGTGCAGGTTCAAATAAATTAGTTCATTGCTTAGTAATCATGTTAAAGTCGTTTCTACGAGGTTTTGGGCTAAACCCACACAACTCGTCACCCCTTGAGTGTAATCTTATAATGAGAAGATCCGCTCTAACCTGGTGCTTGGTTCAGAATTGGGTTACCTCCGACATTTTACCAATTCAACTGGCGGAACTTCGACCAAAAAAAAAAAAAAGGAACTCGCGGATGGTACATATATGACTACAATCCGACTCGTCACCCCTAGTACTTAATTTTCTGGGAAAATTGTCTAAAAAACCCTAAACTAATTGTACGGTGGCCAAGTCAATGCTAAATCTTTTAATTATGTTAATTTCGTCCTCAACCTTTTGACTATTTGCCAATTCAATCCTAAATATGTGCCAAAAAAATATTCAATCCTAAACATTTCACTTTAATCAATTTGGGCCTAAACCTTTTGATAATTTACCAATTTAGTCCGAAACCTTTCTGCCAATTATCCAAATAATTATTTTAGGAAAATTAGTAAAATTTCAAAAGGTTTTATGACTAAATTGACATAATTGAAAGGTTTATGATAAAATTAGCACAATTGAAAGGTTTAAAACTTAATTGGCCGTCGTGCAATAGGTTTAGGATTTTGAACAATTTTCTCTAATTTTCTTATGCCAATATTCGGTCGAACTCCTAATTATATATTTGCATATATGAACCGGACCAAACCAGACACCGATAGCCAGTTGAACCAATCGGTCCAATTTGGATTCCGAATCTTTGGTTTTGACTTGTTTATCACATCACCACTAGTTATTGAGCATCATCATATAAGTGAGACGACGTTGATAATGAATATCCCAATTTTCAGCACTCAACACGGTAATGAAATAAACCCTAAGACTTACATGAAGAACTACCGCTGTTCCATCAACGTAAGAAGAGCATATAAGATCAAAGTTACCGTCGTCCACAATGCGTGAATGCGGATGACTTTCTCAGCTAAATACGGAAACCCCCTTACAGGTTCGTTCAGCTGGTACTTACAATTAGCTTCTTCTAACGGAGGAGTCTTCATCGTTTGACGCTCTAGACTGATTCGTACAACTCACGAGGTAATCTTGGTGCGAGCACAACTTCAAGTGGCCTTGCCTTTTTGATGGTTGCTCCGAAGTCCTCGGACATGTCCACCGAGGAATCGCCGGGAGTAGATACATCGAACGCATGCAAGAACCTAGCCAAGATAAAATGCAGCGACTGGAGCGCAAAGGACATTCCAGCACAGATTCTTCTACCACCTCCAAATGGTAAGAGCTCAAAATTATGGTCCTTCGCATCAAGATCCTTATGGCTACTTAGAAACCTCTCCGGCCGAAACTTCAAAGGGTTGGGCCACAGTCTGGGATCGGTCTGGATTTTCCATAGGTTGAATATCATCCTCGTGCCTTTGCGCACATGGTACTCACCGATAACGCAGTCCTCAGTGGATTGGCGTCCAAGGAGAGGGGATGCCGGGTACAAGCGGAGGGTCTCCTTTACTATAGCTTGGAGGACGGCTAAGTTGGCAATGTCCGATTCGATGGGATGTCTTTGCTTGCCGATGTGATTGTCGAGTTCTTCCTGAACTGCTTTTAGGATGTGGAGGTTGTTCAACAACAGAGAGATCGCCCATGTTAGGGTAGCCATAGTTGTATCGCTACCTCCGGCTACCATTGCCTTCCAAAAAGGAAAATAAAAAAAGGTTTATTTTATGTCGAGAACTGATTATGTAACAATTTTTGGGGTGACTTAAGACTAATCATCTGTTTTGGGGCACAAAAAATAAATAATAAATAATTTAAAATTATTATTGAGTCAACTCTTTTAAGAATTTGTGGCTTACAACATACTATTCTTTTCATAGTCCACCAAAAGCTATTATGCTAACAAATACCTTTTATGTCCGAGACATGAATGCTATCCTCAGTCACCACTAATAGACAAATACTAACATAAATCAAGCTTAATGAAAAAAATATTGTATGGCCTATAGACTATACAAATCAAATCTATCTCAATCATCATCATGTAGACTCTTGATTTATAAATCATATAATAACTTTTCATTTTAGAAGGCTTGAGATCTCCGTATCTTATCTTACTATCTAGGCCTATTAGTTAATGCGTTTATCCTGAACACTTTTTTGATGTGATATGTATCCACTCAACTAAATAGTCCTCCCTTTCATAAGTTGTTAAATCATTATCAACTGTGCTGTGATATCTAATGGGATAGAAAGAGACATTGGCGTACTGTGTTCAAATTCTATTTGTTAAACAGGTTGGGAAGAAGATGATTAAGATTAAGGAAGAAAGAAGCTAATTTCCTAATGCAAAAGACAGATTTGTGCAGTTTTGCTCCATGATCAGCATTTAAGAAGAAACCATAAATCCATCGAAAAGGGGAATGGAACAAATTAAGCATACCAAGCATGTGGCTTTGGCAATTGTATCAGCATCATAACCTGCGATTTCCATGCCGTCAAGAGTTGAAAGCATGACGCCCATGAAGTCTTGATCACCCCGAGACGTGTCCAAGTCGACCTTCTTCTTCCTTTTGTGTTCCTCTAACCAATTACTTAGGATCGTGTCCAATTCTTCCATAGTCCTCTTCATGGCTCTCTCATGCCCACCCAAGTCGAGCCACCGCAAGAAAGGAAGAGCATCCGCCACTGTGAACGTCCCCATCAAACGGAAGAACTCCCTCACCGCGTCGTGGCACCGCCGCTCCTCTTCCTCGTCCATCGCGGCAGCGGTGTTGCTGCAGCGGCCCGTGCCGGCTACAACGTTAATTATCACATTCAGGGTCAGCTTCGCAAACCATTGCTTCAAGTCTACGGAGATATGGCCTGCGTTAGACAAAGAGCAAGCACAACGTTCTATTGATAAGGCTTACGCTGTTTTCCTTAAGCTAAGCTAAGTTGTTTGTTATTAAGATGGATCATCACCAAACTGATGTACCTGAACCATCCTTCTTCTCACTCCAAAGCCTGTGCAACTCTTTAATGGCGAGATCCGTCGCAGAGGCCAGTACCGGGTTGAGCAGCGACTTGATCCTCCGGTTAGAGAGCAGCTCCAAGGTGGCGATCTTCCTCACCTCCCGCCAGTACGGACCGTAGGGAGCGAACGCGAACAAGGCATAGTCATAACCCAGAATTTCGAAGAACAGTAGCCGCGAGCGAGAGGAGAGGGCGACGTCGTGCTTGGTGAAGCATTCTTTGGCTATCTCGGCACTGCTCACCACCACGGCCGGGGACGACCCGAGCCTGAGGGCGAAGATGGGTCCGAACTCGTCGGCCATGGACGCTAAGGTCTTGTGGGGAAGCTTGGATTTTGCTAGAACCGGCAAGTGGCCTATCACAGGCCACGCACCTGCAGCTTCCGGTGGTGTTTTGAGCTTGCTTGATGATGATCTTGATCTCCATAACACACGGAATGATAGAGCAAGAATCATAAGGACCCCAACCATATTGGTGAAGTTCAAGCTTCCATGTAGGAAGTCCATTTGGGCATCAACTGCTCACTGATTGAGTCAATAATTGACTCCGATATCATAAGTGTATCCCCTGAATTTGACATTGGATTTACTTTCTGATTTTATTCTGTTTTCTTTTTTTTTTCTTTTTTCTTTTTTACGATTTTCTTTTGGGGTCAGGAATACTACCCAAGGCCTTTCATTAGATTCAAGGGGAACATACATATCTTGGGTGTCAAATCATCACATACCTTTCAATCGAGAAGATAAGAACGAGTCGGAATACCTGTTTGCTAATTTCTCCTCAATACACCACAGCTAACCCTACCCTACTGGCCAACTTCATTGGCATTTCTACTACAAACATGAAAGGACAAACAACAAGTCATTTCCAAATTGTAAATTACTTAGAGGCTATTTTACTTTCTGATGATACTGATATTTGAGATAACTTTTCAAAATTAATTATAAATTCATTGTTTTTAATTTATATTTTATTTGATTGAATTGTTGTACGGCCTAATTATATCTAGTAAATGGCTCATAAAAGAATTTAGAATGATTAAATTAAAAATAATATCGATATTGGATTCACAACTTACTTATATCCAACCTACCTCTATAACTCTCTCTCGCCCTTATTTGATCTTATACTCGCTCACTCCGTACTTTCACCTCAGCTTGGATATAATTTTTCTTAGATTAAGTTAAATATAAACGTGTTACAGTAATATGAGTCGGACCGGGTGTAAGTCGGGTCTGTTATTGGTCATCAGATTTGTACTGCATAAAAATAAGTCGAAACGGGTTAAGTGTGTCAATTTGAATCGAAATTTTTCTGATCCGATATAAACACAATCCGACCTTCCCATTTGACGGATGTGAATCTCAACAATGGCCCGCCGTATATAAAGCAGGGTACGCAGATCCATCTTTGGTCTTTTCATATAATCAAACTCCCGTACAAAGGGTAAAAGATCAATGACGGAACTGTTGAGAAAACCTTCCCTCTAAATATTTTGATTCTGACAAAACTATCCTTCTTGTAAGAGAATCTGGTTAATACAAATAATTTATTATTGCAGGCGATGAGCATGTGAACAAAAGCTTTATAATGTTCCAAAAATGGCGTTCAGACTCAAGGAGTAGTCGTCGCACACCTGCTTCAGAGATAGTCGAAGCCCAGTATTCAGAAGGAGAATTGTGTTGCCTCTGAAGACGTCAGAAGGAAGTCTGTGCTGCCTCTGAAGACTTCAGAAGGAGGTTTGTGTTGCCTCTGAGGACTTATCTCAAGAAGATTTATGTGACACGTCAACAATCACTTTGCAGAAGCTCAAAATCACTGTTCTAATCTGTTCAGATTCAGAGAGTCTCTTTGGTTCAGAAGACTGCTTCTGAACAACGTTCAGATTCTGCATTATCTCGCTACCAGATTCTGAAGACCCATGTTTGGCAGGTTTCCGGTTTGGCCGCGTCTTTTTATGGAAGTCTGTAAAATTTGATTGACATGATTATTTTCCAATCAAATCAGGAGAATATCATTGATTGGATATTACCTTCCATGGACAAGATATCTTGGAGATTTGGATGAACTCTATTTATGGAAACTGAAGATTTGGTTGTATGGGCGACTGAATCTAAATGGTTCAAACTCTACTCTAACAGCTATTAGATCTTCCTATATACAGTCTCGGTCAATCAAGATTGATGGTACCAATCAGAGATTAAGAAGCGATCCTTTGAAGGACCTTGTTAACGGCTAGTTCAAGGTCGAAGGAGTATAAAAGAAGATCAATGGTGACTGTTACGAGGGGGTTCAAGAACTTAAAATTCCAAAGTACTGAGTTGTTCAGATTCACATTCTCTTGTTCTTGTGAGCTTAAAATTCTCAATCTTGAGAGGTCCTTTTGTAAGAGTAATTAGAGTGACATCTCTTGTAACCTTTCATCGACTCATAGTAGAATCCAGCCGATCGGCTGTCATCGTGGGAGAGTGGACGTAGGCTTGCTAAAGCCAAACCACTATAAACACTGCGTGCAATTTCTCTTTCCCTAAACTCATCTTATTGTGTTTAGTTTATCTGCACGTCTCTTTACTGATCTTATTCAGTTTATGCTCTGAACCTATTAATTTCCGCATTAAATACCAAAAGTGTTCAGAATCACATATTCACCCCCATTTAGGTGATATTGCTAGATCCAACAAGAACTACCAACGAATCACTCTTTTTGGGAGTCCTCTCTGTTGGTTCTACGTAGGCTATTGCTTGATAGAATATTTTTTGGATAAGTGCATTAGAAAGTCTTAAAATTTAGCATATATGGTTCAATTTTAAAACTTCCAAAAAGTACACTTAAGTCATCGAACGTGTTAGATCAATGCAATCAATTCTTATATTAACTCTGTCCAATTTGGTTAATGAAAAATATTGACGTGATTTTTTGTTATTAATACGTGGTGCCAATTTTTGTAACACCGACACTCTCCGGGAGGCTCCGTGTCGTGTCGGACACCTGACACGCGATCAACGGCGTGTCGGATTTTCGACACGTGGTCAACTCTTTCGACATGCTAGCGACACGAGTGTCGGACATCCCGACACGCAAAATCCGACACGCACGGGTCAATTTTTAAATTTTTAGGGGTAAAAATGTAAATTTATGGAAACCTAATATTCTAAAAACAACTTCACCAACAAATGGTGGATTATTAGAATGGAATGTAGTTGAATTTGTCAATTCGAAACAATCAATGGTACAAACAAATGAAGGATTAATGTTTTTGGTGTAAATTCATCCTAGGCTCTTTTTTATTATTTATTTATTTTTATATTTGAATCAAATTAACTTGATTAAAATAATCATAAAAATGATAATTTTTTATGTATATATAAAAATATACATTTAATGTACAGCGAACCCCAACGAGTCAGAATTCTCTATTTTTGAAAAATGTCTTGTCGGCGTGTCGGCGTGTCAGGTCATGTCGTGTCGTGTCGTATCGCGTGTCGGTGTTGGTGCTACTTAGGTGTCAATGTGGCATTTTTTTATAAATTTTTTGAAGAAATGAGTCATTGATGTGGAGATTCTTATTATTTGGTCAATTTTGCAGTATAAAAAGATAAAATAACCTAGACATTAAAAAAAAATGAGTGCCTAACCTATGCCCCCACCTGTGGGTCAGCACCACTGCCCCACCATCGGCGAAAAGGGTCGGAGGGGTCGTCGGGCCTCGGTGATTGTCGTCAACGGCCACAAACCCTTGTGGAGAACCGTTGGCCCTCACTAGACTCTTGCCCAGATCCGGCGTGGGTCAGTGGTCCTCTCCGGATTTGGGTGAAGACGAAATGAGATTGATAGAGAGAAATCGGGAGGTAGTCAAATTGAAAGGTGGTTTTGCTAAAAGCTCAGCACCAACTCTAGCTAGATCTGGGCATAGCAAACTGTCAGTGGTTCGAGTCCAGCGATAATAAGACGTATGGGTGAAAAGAACCGACGATGAGGTCGGCCGGAAGCGAGATTGGGCAATTGCGAAGGAGCAGCAACTCCTACCCGGATCTGAAACAGGAGTTTCCGTGGGAAATTGGCAATGACCAGTTCCAGTTCTTCAATTATTAGATCATCAAGTATAGTTCGAGTTCAACGAATTTTATGATACCAAGGTGATTCCGATCAACACATTCGTTCTCCGCCTCTGGTGTCTCCTTTGCCTCCACCAACATCGAAAGCTCCGGCTCCATCACCTCCACCGCGTCAGTGAGGCACACATATCATATTGTCCCCCCCATAGGTGAAGCCGTGAAGGCAAAGGTGAGGGCCTGCTTGTTTCTTCTTCTTCTTTTTTCACTTTTAGGCTTTTTTATACTTTTGTTTTTATTTCACTATACTACAAAGTGGACCATAAAAGAAGAAGATCCACGTCACCGATTCCTTTCTTCAAAATTTATATATAAAAAAATGCCACATTGGCGCCTAGTATTTAAAAAAAGTTACTCAATATTTTCTGTTCACTTAATTAAACGGAGTTAACGGAAAAACTTGATTACACCAATTTGACATTTTTTTGGATTTGATTGTGTTTTTTTTTTTAAAAATTAGGATTAAATTACACGTTCGTAACAAGTTTTAGGACTTATAGTATGATTATCACGTATTTATTTTGTTCGCACCACATGCCTCCAAATACCTTCATGCACAATCTCTAAGCAGGTATTCCAGCCAGTTTGTCTATTTCAGGAATAGTGGTTGGTATTCCTAGAATGAATTAATAAAGTTCAGTAACCAGACAAATAAAAAAAGAAAAATTTCATAAATCATACTCATTTTTTATTTCATACATACGTCATTCTCAATTTTGAGCTCATTTTCAAAAGGGTCAATACGAAATATCTCAAACTAATACACATATGATAAATTTACCCCTACCTAACTTTTGGATCACCAAAAACCCCAAAGTGATTTGTTAGTTTTCGTTCAATTTTACCATCAAATTACTGAATAGCATGATACGTGACAGTTGACGGGTGTACCAGTTTATGGTGTTTACCCTCCGTTTGTCACAAGTGAACTGGTTTGGAGATTTTCTTGATATTAATCCAATTTAACGGAAACTAACATGGGGTAAATTTATCACAGATGTACCAGGTTAGAGTTTTTGGTGGTCAAAAAATTAGTTTGGGGTAAATTTGTCACGAATGTATTAATTTAGGGTTTTTTTGTGGTCGAAAAATTAGTTTTGGGTAAATTTGTCGTACGTATACCAGTTTGGAATTTTTTGTGATATTGAGTCTTTTCAAAACTTTCCATATCATCCTTACTCTTGGGATCCCATTTCCAAGTTGCATCCAAGTTTTCATGCTCTTCACTAATCTGCCAATTTTTTCCCCAAATTTACCCATCTTGTCGTTCTAAACCAATCCATCACAAAACCCACCCAACATATATTGGGGTTGACAATGCAACCCCGAGAGAGCTAAGTGAGAGGGAATTGGTTGTTTTAACACTTTGAAAAACTTTCGTTGAAGATAGCAAGAAAATATTTTGACAGTAAAACAAACCAGATCAAAGGTGATATGTGCAAGTGATGCTATCAAACAGATACAGATAATAATGATCGGTTATAAAATAGCATTCGACAATTTGCAGTGGTTCAGCTTTATTTTCAAGTATGCGCCCACTCTCTTGGTAACAACCTTAACATGGGTTGAATTCCATTAATAATCTTTAAGACTAGTCACAATCAACACGTACTGATCAGAGATTTAGTGGATTTAGAGACTTGATTACGCTAGATTAATCTAATGCCATTTCAGTACATTTTCTTTATCATCAAAAATATATATGCAAGCAATCTTAGTTGATTTGAAGCCTAAACCACTAACATGCAAGAATGATCATGCGGATGCAAAATAAATAAACTTCTAATTACTAATGTAATTCTAATTATTTCATTATTTGGGGGTTTTCTCGTTTATAAAAATTGAACTATATGCTATGCTAATCTAAATGTAGACTAATGACGTGTAACCCTGACCTAATTTTAGTGATGGACAAAAATAATACACTAAACTAATATGACATGCAATCTAACTTGTATATGATCCTAAACATGCAATCACTAAATGACATGTCAATAAGAATGACATGGCATTGACATGACAATAATGATAATGTGACAATGACATGGCAACAATAATGATGTGGCAATGACATGACAATAATGCAAGTAAATCTATATGACATATACATGTTATTTTGTGATTTTCTTTTAAAATCAAAACATAAAAATATATAAACTATAAGGATTCCTAATTTGAATTTGGAAATAAAATACATAATGAATTATGCAACTTCTTATGTAACTAAACATGCGATGGGATTTTTTTTTCCAGTATATTTCATGATACGAAAATTCATTAAATTAAAAACATTTAATATAGACGAATATAATCAAATATTCACGAAGCTCAAAACAAAGAAATCAAAATAATCAAGAATCTGATCTAACGTCTCGCAGCTCGAATTCTAGATTATTAAGATTTTCGATACCGGAATTCTCCTAATTGGTAAATGCCTAAAAATTATACAAATTATGTTAGAATCGAAAAATCCAACTTAGGTAACATGATATTTGAATTGAATTTTGTCTTAAGAAAATACCAAATTTGGAAAATTTGCTTCCAACGATACTGGCAACAACAACCGGAGATGGTCGTCCCCGGTGTGAGACAAACAGCGACGGCAAGGGCGTCCCAGCAAGGGCTCACAGTCACAGCAACAACCGGGCCGAAGACAGTGATTCCTCAGTGGCAGTAAAGAGACCTCACGGTGGGGACCTGCAGGTTTGGCCTTTGAGCAATATTGCACAGTAAGTAATGCGAAGAAAATTCGTTGGAACCATTATAGAGCAAACAAAACTTGAACAAGAAGTTGATCCACAACAGCTTAAGCATCGGAACACTTCTAACATTGACGCAGGAGGCGTCGGAGTCCATAGCATTTTCACAAGTGAATTTTGACCAAAGATTCTTTCCCCAATTTTTAACGATGGTCAATGTTTTTTTCTTTTTTTTTTGTTCAGAAACGATGGTCAATGTTGACCGAGTATTTAAAAGAAGGGATATGTTCAATTAAGTCCTAAAAATTTCAGAAAGTGCAATCAAGTCCTAAAACTTATCAAATTAGTGCAATCGAGTCATTCCGTTAACTCCGTCCAATTCAGCTAATGAAAAATGCTGATGTTGCATTTTTTTTTTTACTTTCTCTCTCCTACGTGGCGCTGACGTCGCTAAAACAAGAAAGATAAGTCCAAAACAACCTTGTTTTGGTCAAAATTTGATTTTTAAATAAATATTAGTTAATTAAATTAAGAAATAAACAACAAAAATTTAAAAAAAAATGCAAAAGCAGTGAGGGCCCTCGCAGCGGCCACCGGCGATGGTCAGTAGGGGTCGCCAGGCCTCGGCGAGTGGCCGGCGACCCTGGCCGACGGCAAGCGAGAGTCGCCGTTGGCTGGGCGACGACCCTAGCAGCGGCTTCCCTCAGCCCGGTCTAGGCGAAGGCCAGTGACCTCGCTCGATCTAGGTGAGGGCCTGCAAGCCCTTGCCTGCCGTCACCCAGTGACCGGCAACCCCACCCGTCTTGCAATGGTGGGGGGCGGCGGCGGCGAGGGCCAGAAGGGGGCCTCGCTGGTTTTGTTTCTCCTTTTTTAAAAAAAATTAATTTAATTTAATTAAAATTTATATTAAAAATCAAATTTGGATCAAAATGATATCATTTCGGACTTATCTTTCTAGTTTCAGCCACGTAGGAGAGAGAAAGTAATAAAAAATGTCACGCCGGTATTTTTCGTTACCCGAATTGGACGGAGTTAACAGAATGACTCTATTGCACCAATTTAACAAGTTTTAGGACTTAATTGCACTTTCTTAAAGTTTTAGAACTCAATTGCACTTTGGTGACAAGTTTTAGGACTTCTAGTGAACATATCTCTTGAAAGAAATCTGCGTTGTTGCCCATCAAGCTTCATCAAAATCCACTTCCCTGATCACATGCAAGGCACGTGTGACTTTGAGCCATCTAATTAAGTTCACAACCCCTGCTTGTAGCTCAATTATAATGCAATTTATGTGGGCTTAATGCTATTAAATGAAAATGCTTTTAATATGCAAATTAATGAAATTTTTGTTGAGGGATCGAGGTCAATTCTTAATTTTCTATCCAATAAATAACTTAATGAGGTCGCTAAGACTTAGGTTTCAACACGTAGATTCATTCTTTTATTAGCAAAAAGGGTGAGAATGTTCGATCGGTGTTTGACGACCTCGTTTTCGATACTTGTTTTGAGTGAGCCCATCGTCACCTTACTCCTGGATGTAAGTTGGAATATAGCCGGACGTGCATAGATCGAACCTACGCCACAAAGAATCGAATTTGTGATCAAGTGGTTTCTTATCCCACTTTACAAGTGAAGACCAGCGTTTTCTTTTTCTTTTTCTTTTTTTAGTTAATGCACGCTTGGCTCTCCTCCGAATCAGAAAAAGAAGAAGAAGAAGGAAAACTTAATCGTGAGATGGTAAACCATGGAGAACCGCATGGTAAATATATTTCTACGAGTGGTAGGATACACCACACTCCATCGGGATAATTGTTAAATCGGTCATAAATTAATTGTGCGAATGTCAATTCAGTCCTAAACTTTTCAATTTGGTCAAAGTAGTCTTAATCTTTGCTCGAAATTCTAATATAGTCCTTCAGATTAATTGCCGCAAAAAATTTGTTGACATGTCCCAGTCCTCGCCGGCATCTTAAGTGGCTCGCTGACATAGACGGTTTGTGGATTCCGATAGCAATTGGCCAAAAGGTTACATTGGAATTTCGCGCAAAGGTTTAAGACTACATCGGTAAAATTAGAAAGTTTAAGACCAAAATAACATTCGTTACATCCGCACTGTAAATTTAGGGCTGAATTGGTAATTTTCCCCACTCCACATAATAAAGTTTAGATATAATGGAACTTCGAATGTTCTACATTAGTTCTTACCGGAAGCCTTCCACATGCATAAATTCGTGTGACTAACTCTTGTCCTAGTTTAGTATTTTCACTAATATACCTACAATGAACTGCGTATAGGTTTGCTTTTTCATTCGGGATTACTTTTCGGAAGGAAGTTGCTGTGTCGAAACTGAAAATGTGGTAAAGAAGAACGGTCGAAATTTATCTGAGATTCCCAGTTCTTACTCATGCAAATTAGAGACAATCGGAAAAAGAAAACAAATAATTAGATAATCAGAGCAACAGATACAATGACTTTATAGTGAAGCACCAACTCAGTTCCTATTTATTCACGAAACACAAACTGGATCTAGGTCACCGATTGTCTGAACGTGCTACTACTAATGATCGGACAAAAGATAGGCATGGAGAGCCAATTTATTTAATGGTAACTTACCCATCTAACTTTTAATTGTAACTTACCCATCTAACTTGTTTCTCATGCAAATTCGTAGGCCTCGTTCGGCAATCTCGGCGCAAGCATTACCTCGAGCGGGGTCGCCTTATCGACTGTTATTCCGAAGCTCTCCAACATATCCACTGGCAAATCGTCCGGAGTCGATACCCCAAACGCATGCAGGAACCTAGCGAGCATAGAGTGCACCGATTGAAGGCCAAAGGACATCCCGGGACAAATTCTCCTACCCCCTCCAAATGGCAAGTACTCGAAGTTACGGTCCTTCACGTCAACATCTTTGTGGAAGAACCTCTCGGGCTTAAACTCCATGGGTTCTGGCCAAGCCCTTGGATCGGTTTGGATCTTCCACAAGTTGAAGATCAACCTCGTCCCTTTGGAGACGTGGTGCCCGTCGATGAGGCAATCTTCGGTCGATTCATGTGGCACGGCGAGCGGGCCAGCCGGGTGTAATCGCAGGGTCTCCTTCACTATGGCATGAAGGTAACTTAGGTTGGCGATGTCTGATTCGTTCACGTATCTTTGTTTACCAATTTGAGCGTCTAGTTCTTCTCGAGCCTTCTTCAAAATGGGAAGGTTGTTTAGCAGCAAAGAGACCGCCCATGTTAGGGTGATCATCACAGTATCTGTACCACCTGATATGATGGCCTTCAAATAAGAAATACAATATTATTTGCAGGTTTGAGATATGAAGACTCACTAGACCAGATCACAATACTGTCGAAACAAAAGTGCATGTCAAATAAGGCGTGAAGGTCGGTCAGTCGGTCGGCCGGTCGGTGCAATGTGGGTTGAACATCACCTTGCAATCTTAATCACTGTTGTGACACAAATAAGGAGTAGTAGAAGTCCGATACTCAGCCTTATGAAATTTTAAGAGTGGGAAAACAAGGCGTACCAAGCATGTAGCTTTGACGATTGTATCAGCATCGTAACCTCCCATTTCCTTGCCATTGACGGTCGAAAGCATGACGTCCATGAAATCTCGATCACCCCTCTTCTCACTCGGACTTTTGCTGTTTCTTTTGTGCTCCTCTAACCAGCCACTTAGGATTGTGTCCAATTCTTTGGCGATCCTCCTCATGGACTTCTCATGGCCACCCAAGTCCAACCATCTCAAGAAAGGAAGAGCATCCGCCACCGTGAAGACCCCTAGGAAATGCAAGAATTCCACCAAGGCATGGTGCCACCGCTGGTCCTCTTCCTCATCCGCCGTGGCGATGCCGCTGCAGTAGCCCTTACCGGCTACGACTTTAAGGACAATGCTCAGAGACAAGTTTGCAAACCACTGCTTCAAGTCAATCAAGATGTGGCCTGTGGTAGAGACAGGCATAGGGTTAGGGTTTTTAAATGTGTTCTCCACACCAGTAGTTGAATCGTTACATAAAATAAAGTACCTGAATCATTCTTCTTTTCAGTCCAAAGCTTGTGCAACTCTTTAATGGCAATATCCGTCACCGAGGCCACGATGGGGTTGACCAACGACTCGATCCTCCTGTTAGAGAGCAGCTCCGAGGTGGCGATTTTCCTCACTTCCCGCCAATACTGACCGTAAGGAGAAAACCCAAAAAAGGCGTAGTTGTAGCCCATGACCTCAGTGGCCAACAGCTGTGGACGAGACGCGAGGGCAAGGTCGTGCTTGGTGCAACATTCCTTGGCTATCTCGGAGCTGCTGACCACCACAACCGGGAAAGACCCGACCCGGACGGTGAAGATCGGCCCGTACTCGTCGGCCATGGACCCGAAGGTCCTGTGAGGATGTTGGGATTTTGCTAGCATGGGCAAGTGCCCTACGACGGGCCATGCACCGGCAACTTCGGGTGGTGTTTTGAGCTTGCGAGATGAGCTCGATTTGAACCATACGTGGATGGATAGGATGAGGATGGCTAGGATCGTTCCATACAAGTGGGTGGAGTTCAGGTCTTGAAGCAGAGACTCCATTTGGAGTTTCAGTAGATGGATCGTTTGGTTTTTGGTTGTTGCTAATTTTTTAGGGACGAGAGCATACTACTACTTATAGGCTATGTTCCAATTGAGCTTAAGAAGTCGCGAATCCTCGGATGATCGTTGATTAATGATTACTCGCCGAGTGCGACGGGTAAAGCACATCCCACGTGTTATTCCTAATAAAGTGAGAGTAATTGGACTTTTGTTATTGATGAAAGGGAAAGCACAGTGCACGTGTCTTCGCAGAGTTCTACGCGTCGATTAATAATGTGGCTGACTGAGTACGTAAAATTGTCATAAGTTACACGCTAAAAGAAAGCCACACTATTGATGGCAAGGCAAAAACGAAAAATTACCACACAAAAAAAAACCCTAAATTTGTGCCGATTGGGTCACACACTTTTTGAGAATTTGTCAATGTGATTCATCCTGTCAACTTTTACCTGTAATTGCTGCATGGTGGCATGCATCGTATGTGGCATGACCAGCGCTTATATGGACAACTTTAATAATTTTTTTAATTTTTGTGATTTTTTTCTTCTATTCTTTTTCTTTTTTTTCTTTTTTCTATTCTTTCTTTTCTCTTTTTTTTTTTTCCAACGATGGGCCGACGAGGTTGCTAGCCAACCCTCGCTGGCCACAGGCTAGGTTTGGGTGAGGACTTTTGGCCCTCTCCCAAATCCAGTAGAGGCTACGACCCTCGCCTGGATCATGGCGAGGGCGCGGAGGCCCTCACTCGTGGCCGGCAAGGGTTGCAACACCCTTGATGGCCAACAAGCGAGGGCCCACCGCCCTCTTCCAGACCTCGCCTGTGGCGACAAGGGTCAGCCATTGACCTCGCCCCCCTAGAGTTGTAAAAAATGCACAAAGAAAGGAAAAAAAAAACGAAAACAGAAAAAAAAATATATATAGAAAAAATTTATGTAAAAATAGTAAAATTATCCATGTCAGCGCCGGGAGTGTCACATAAGACGCCAGCGTTTAGTGATTTCCGAAAAAAATTGGTCAGATATGTTGGGGTGTGGTTCATACTCCCCTACGACAGGAAAGCACGTAGGTCCCGCTCCACGCTGAGAGGATGGGGGTTTTAAGGGGGCAGCGCCCCCTAGACACCAGAGGACTTTTACGATTTAAGCCCGTAAATTTTCATTAGTAGTTGGGGCTTGGGCTCATGAATAGCTATTGGTGTATATATACTCTTTTTCGCTTGTAATTGAGTGATGTAACGAGAGGTGCGAGGTGCTAAATATAGTGGACTCCTCTGCTGGACGTAACCCTAGTTTAAGGGTGAACCATGATAATATCTCGTGTCTCAATTTCTCTTTCTCTCTTTACGTTTTACTTCGACTTGATTGTGCGCCGAATCCTAACATCTAGTATTAGAGCGAGGTTTGAGGTTAGGGTTTTCTTGGTGAAGAGAGATCCGAAAAATCGAATCTTGGGAAGATGTCGGCTGGTTAATCACGGATTGAAGTACAGAAGTTCGGAGGAAAGGGTTTCGAGTTATGGAGGTTGAAGATGGAGGCTTTGCTCGTGGACAGAGATCTATGGTACGTGATCGAATAAGATAAACTTGAGCTGATTACCAAGGAGAAGGCGAAGGAGGAGGAGATTGCGTCCGCATCCAATTAATTGAAGGCGTGGATCAGCAGCAATCGGAAGGCGCGAAGCCTGATCTGGCTATGTCTCGCTGATAATGTCTTGGTGAACGTGACCTCTGAGAAGATGGCGAAGGATCTCTAGACTAAGCTGGGAAGCCTTTATTAGAGCAAATCGCTCGTGAACAGGTTGTTTTTGCAGAAGCGACTGTACAACTTTCGGATGAGTGAAGGTGATTCGTTTTCTGCACACTTAAACGAGTTTAATACTATCTATGGGCAGCTTGCGTCTATTGATGTTAATCTGGATGAGGAAGACAAAGCATGTACTTTGCTGTGTTCACTGCCGAATTCATGGGAACATATAATTGTTTCGATCGACACTGGTGTTAGTGCGTTATCCTTTGAGAACGTTGTATCTGCGTTATTGTCTAAGGAGATGAGGAGAGCAAGTTCTGATAATGCAACGAATGAGGCTCTTTTCATAAGAGGAAGGAATAGTGAACGATCCAAATCTAGATTTGTTGGCAGGAATAAGTCCAGAGGAAGATCTAAAAGCCGCGATCGATCCGAAATAAAGTGTTGGAAGTGCGAAAAAACTAGACACTTGAAGAAGGATTGCAGAAGCAAAAGTGTGGGTCCAGAGAAGCGAGACGAGGCACCATCGTTTAATACAAAGAAGGACGATGACAATAGTGCGGGAGACATGTATCTCATCTGCAGCTCATCTCAAGTTGACCGCAGTGCATGGATAATTGATACTGGAGCGTCTTTCCACAAGACGCCTCACAGAGATTGGTTCTACTGTTATGAGCCACATCAAGGAGGTACAGTGCGGATGGGAGATGATACGACGCTTGATATTGTCGGTCGCAGATAGGTGAAGCTGAAGATGAAAGATGGGACAGTCAAAAATCTTTCGGATGTGATGCATATTCCTAGACTTACTAGGAATCTTATTTCTGTGGGAACTATGGCAGATGCTGGTATTACTTTCACCAGTGACAAGTATTCATGCAAGCTAACTCGTGGATCTATGGTGATTGCTAGAGGCGAACGGTGTGGAAAGGTGTGGAAATTACTAGGAAGCACAGTGATCAGTGGTAAGAGCTATATCACGGAGCAGGTGGAAGAAGATCCCGCGATGCTGTGGCATCGAATATTGGGTCATATCGGTGAGAAAGGGCTAGTGACCCTTACTTCAAAGAAGATGGTGGATGGAATCCCAAGCTGTTCTATGGGTTTCGGATTTTGTAAACATTGTCTACATGGAAAGCAGAATCGAGTATCTTTTGAATCCGTAGGAGGGAGAGCGAAAGGGATTCTGGATTTAATCCACAGTGACGTCTTCAGTCCTACACCTGTAGTATCGTTTGGAAAATCAAGGTATTATGTTTCTTTTACTGATGATTATTCCAGATATGTGTGGATATATTTCTTGCAGAGAAAAGATGATGTGTTTGAAAAATTTCGTGAGTTCAAAGCTTTGGTGGAAAATCGGTTTGATAGAAAGATTAAAGTTTTGCGAATTGACAACGGAGAAGAATTCTGTTCAGCAAAATTTGATCAATTCTATGCAACCAGTGGCATAGCAAGGTAGAAAACAACGCCATATTCACCTCAGTAGAATGGGGTGGCAGAGAGGCTTAAGCGGTCTCTCATGGACAAGGCAAGGAGTTTGTTAAGTGGTGCAGGCTTAGTAGGCGAGTTTTAGGCGGAAGCAGTGGCCACCGCATGCTATCTGAAGAATAGGTCTCCTACATTAGCTTTGAAGGATCAAACACCGTTTAAGGCACTGTTCAAGAAGAAGCCAGACATATCCCATGTCAGAGTGTTTGGCTGCGAAGCATATGTACATGTGCCAAAGGAAAAGAGAAACAAGCTTGAGAGCAAGTTAGAGAAGTGTATCTTTGTTGGGTACAAGGATGGTGTCAAAGGGTATAAGCTGTGGAATCCTGATACTACACTTATTATCTACAGTAGGGATGTGGTGTTCGGAGAATCTATGATAAATCAGATTGTTTCACGGGCTCCTGAAGAACCACAGATGGTTGAGTTAGATATTGGTTTGTAGGGAGAGACAAAGGCTACACAAGCTGAAACAGAAAATTCAGATTCTGAAGCTGATGAGCCTGATGTGGAGGATGATATAGTAGATTCTGATACTGAGTTGGAAGATGAAGCATCACCTGAATCGGTCTTAAGGAGGTCCACACGGCAAACAAGACCACCTGAGAGGTATACCCTATTTGCTAGTAATGAAAATTGTACTATGACTGATACAGGTGATGATCCAAATATTGTTAAGGCAGCAAGAAGCGCGGAAGATGCCAAACAGTGGGAGAAAGCCATGAAAGATGAGATGGACTCATTGGATAAAAACAGAATATGGAGTCTGATAAAACTACCTCCAGATCGGAAGGCAATTGGTTGTAAATGGGTGTTCAAGAAGAAGATATTTGCAGATGGAGAGATAGAACGATATAAAGCTCGTTTGGTTGCGAAGGGATATTCGCAGATAGAGGGAGTCGATTATGGTGAGATTTTTTCTCCTGTTGCAAAATTAAATTTCATAAGACTTGTGTTATCTGCAGCAGCTGCATACCATCTGGAGGTAGAGCAGCTTGATGTTAAAACAGCTTTCCTACATGGTGACTTGGAGGAGGACATTTACATGAAGCAACCGGATGGGTTTGTGGTCAAAGGAAAAGAAGATTTTGTTTGCAAACTGAAAAAGTCTTTGCATGGCCTGAAACAATCTCCAAGGAGTGGTACCAGAAGTTCGATTCATATGCATTGAAACTTGGCTTTGTTCGATGTGATGTTGATCATTGTGTTTATGTGAAGGGGTTAGATGATGATTTTGTTATTTTAACCTTATATGTTGATGATATGCTGCTAGTTGGGAATAGTATGAGAATGATCAGCACTGTGAAAGGACTGTTGGCAAAACAGTTTGAAATGAAAAATTTAGGCCCAGCAAACTTCATATTGGGCATGTAGATAAAAAGGAAGCATGAGAATGGGAAGTTGTGGCTAAGTCAAAAGAAATATGTTGAAAGTGTGTTGAAAAAGTTCAACATGACAGACTGTAAACCTGTGAAGACCCTTATGTCCACAAGTTCCAAGTTATCAGCGCTCCAATGTCTCAAGATTGAAGAGGAAGCTAAAGAGATGGCAGCGATTCCATATGCAAGTGCAATTGGGAGCTTAATGTATGCCATGGTATGTACTCATCCAGATATTGCTTAAGTAGTGGGAGTATTGAGCAGATATATGTCCAATCCGGGGAAAGAGCATTGGATAGCTGCAAAGAGGGTGCTTCGTTATCTTCGCTGTACATCTGACTTCGAGTTGCGTTATGAAAGCATGAAAAGCTCAAAGGGACAGCAAGCGTTAGAACTGAAGTGTTTTGTTAATGCTGATTGGGGAGGTGACATTGATAGCAGGAGGTCGACCAGTGGTTATGTTATTTCCTTATTCGGCGGAGCTGTGAGTTGGATGAGCAAAAGACAGAGCACGGTTGCTTTATCTACTATTAAGGCAGAGTACATGGCTCTTACTCATGCTACTAAGGAAGTGATCTAGATGTGCTGATTGTGTAAAAAGCTTGGCTTTATACAAGGAGAAGTGAAGATTGGGTGTGATAGCCAGAGTGCTATATTCTTGGCTAAGAATCCTACATTTCATGCAAGAACAAAGCACATCGACATACAATATCACTTCATCCAAGAGAAAGTAGAATAGAAAGTTGTGGTGCTAAAAAAAGTCGACACACAGGTGAATAGTGCAGATTGTTTTACCAAGGCAATGAGTGCAGAAAAGTTTGAATGGTGTATAACTATGTTGGATCTAAAGAAGCATGGGAAGTATTCACCAAGTGGGAGAATGTTGGGGTGTGGTTCATACTCCCCTACGACAGGAAAGCACATAGGTCTCGCTCCACGCTGAGCGGACGGGGATCTTAAGGGGGCCCTAACACCAGAGGGCTTTTACGATTTAAGCCCGTAAATTTTTATTAGTAGTTTGGGCTTGGGCTCATGAATAGCTACTGGTGTATATATACTCTTTTTCGCTTGTAATTGAGTGATGTAACGAGAGGTGCGAGGTGCTAAATATAGTGGAATCCTCTGCTGGACGTAGCCCTAGTTTAAGGGTGAACCAGGATAAAATGTCGTGTCTCAATTTCTCTTTCTCTCTTTACGTTTTACTTCGACTTGATTGTGCGCCGAATCCTAACATCGATTGTTGAGATGCACGTGTGAGTTGTGTTAGAGAAGTCCCACATCGGAGAATTGATGTCGGAGAATTGATGTGGTGTTGAGCAGTTAATATATCCTAGTTGGCTCATAACTCATTGGCTTAAGCTTTTGAGTGAATGTGGGTCCAACTGGATATGTTGACGGGCTCGAACTTGGGCTCCCTCTTGGTGATCTCCCAGGGTGAAGATATCGGACTTCTGCTGCGCACTCCCATCAAGATAGACTACATTGGCAAATCATTATATGTTTATGACTGAATTAGCACGATTGAAATGTTTAATACCGAATTTGCATAAGCATAATAGGTTTAGGACTTTTTTGATAATTTTTCCAAGGGAAAACTTATATCCATTTTAAATAATATGTATGCAGAACGTAGTCTAAGAGGGAAAACCTGAAAGAAAACAATGCGGAAAAAATTGCAAAGTTCCTTTAACCTGAAAAAACTCAGGTAGATGTAGTAGTATAATGATAAATCTAAGCACATTAAGTTCATTATGAAATGCCTACCTTTGGCAAGAAAAATCACTATAACACTGTAATTTTGATGGATACAGATGAGTGGGTTTATGTTAAGTTACTTAAATGCATTTAGTAGAACTCTTTTACTATTTTTACGTGGGCGAAAGTAGTTCATAAAGAAAACCGCAACTATAATAAAGAAGAACATGGAAATCTCGAGAGCTTAATATACTTAAAACACTTTAAAAAAATGTAAAATTAATTAATAAAACACAAATCAAATGATCTTCCGTATAAATATTCATCCATTGCGTTGTATTCAATTCAAGAGAATATGCATCATGTACAGTACAGGTAAAAGGGATACCCTTAACACACCTATAAGCCTTTACATCCCTTAGTTACAGACAAAACCACCAAAATGAACAAAACTACCAGGTCCCCATACTCACCTATTCCAGGTTAAGAACTTAAGATGATTTGGAATAATAAATCAAAACTACAAAAGACAATCATGGATTACAGAAAAATGTCTTACTCGATTTTATTGGAAAAGACTAATTAATATGACGACATAAATTTAGAACATTTCATATAAAAGGACAAAGGTTTAAAAAAAAAAAGAGAGAGTAAAAAATATTTTAAAAATATAGATTAAAATATTATGTCGCTGGACGGCCGACTCTATCTGGCAAGCCAAAATTTGCCGGATGAACTGAATGGGCTCAATTGCAATAGGTTTAGGACTTTTTTGGTAATTTTCCCTGCAATCAGCACATTGAAAATCAAAATATTTCCTTGATAAGTACATTTAACAAGTGCTTTCCACGCACTCGTTAATAGTACTCAGCAAAAAATAGCTAAAGAACATAATTTAGAACATTTCATATAAAACTAGGTAAGAAAATATTAACTCAGTGTCGTCCAAAGATATGTTTCGACCTTGTAAATGATAGTAGTTAGCGATTGGACCATATCAATTTGGAATATAGCGTGCATATGCGGAACATTGTGAATCACCTGAATGCAGCTTCTCTAGCCACGTTTTTCATGCAATTCACTTCATATTGTCCATATGTTTTACCACTAATATACTTCAACTCACTCAAACAGAATTTCCAGTTCACGTTTTTCATGCAATCCACTTCATAACGTCCAAATGTTTAACCACTAGTATTAAATTCAACTTACTAAATTAGAACCCCTGCAACAGAAATTACAATATAGCTTCTTGATGAAGATTTATGCATCTACAAATTAGAGCCAAAACTCAGAAAAAATGCATATGATGCGGCAAGAGAAGGAAAGTAACTACTTAAAAGAGAGAGAGAGATTTGAGTAACATAAGCGTATTGTTAGTAAATATATGTGTATTGTTTTTACTAACATAGAGCTTACGAAATTACATGCAACTGGACCGGTTCTATCCAGGAGACCGCCTTGAAAACGGGTCCCATTCTCGATTTTGAGTGAAGAACCACCTGGGAACTGGACCGACTGGATCGAATTTGGAACCGGTTTAATAAAACCCAAAAAAAAAAATCCTAGTTTTTCTCTTGGTATATTTTTCTCCATCTCTCTTGTTATCTTTTCTCTCCAACCTCACTGAGACACTTTGCATCTCTCTCTCTCTCTCTCTCTCTCTCTCTCTCTCTCTCTCTCTCTCTCTCTCTCTCGGGGCTCGCCCTCGCTTGTTCAAGCCTCGTAACTCTCACTTGTTCCTTACTCGCCTTTGCTAGCTCGCCCTCGTTCATCTTTTACTCTAAACCGTTTATATTGCTCATATTATATTGCTATAAAAAATGAAACCAAAAAAAGGAGCAAAAGAAAAAACAGGTTCTTGAGTATGACCCTGAAACCGAACTGAAAATCAAGGTAGGTTCCAAAGTCAATTTCAAGACAAACAAGATAGGAACCAAGTTCCAAAAACTGAAAACCGATTCTAACATGGTAGGTTTCAGGTTCCAAGTCTGGAACCTACCCACTCCAAAATTGATCGGCCCCAATAAAAACAATACTTACCGGTACAGTTAGTTATTAAGCAAATGCAAGTACAAATCTTGCAACTTAACTAGAACCACACGTGGATTGATAGGATGTGGATGGCTAGGCTCATCCCATACAAGTGGTTGGAGTTCAGGTCTTGAAGTTGAGTCTCCATTTGCAGAAGGTTCATCATTGAGTTGTGTGTTACTATTTTTGAAGGAAGAGCATGTGACTTATGCGGCTTCCCCTCCTAGGAATTTTTTTTTTGGGTCGAAATTCCTAGGACTACTGATTACTTATGCAAAGTACGATTAAAAAAAAAATTATGTTCCAATTGAGCTTCGTATTTCCTGAGCGCTACGAGAAAAGCACATCCCGCGTGTTATGAGAAAGCGATTCCTGCATAAGTTGGAGTAATTGCACCATTTGTTCTAGATGACAGTGACAGCGGGCTTTTTTAAAAAAGGGGTAAAAAAAAATTACCGATTTGGGACTAATTTTAAAAAATTTACCAATTTGGGGTCTGTTCGGTAGTCGGACTGCCGAACGGACCCCGTTCGGCAGTTGGGCTGCCGAACCAGGCAAACCAAGGCGACTTTTTTTTTTAAGTTTCATATTTTTTACTTGTTTTTAATTTTTTATATTTATAACATTTAGTAAAATATAATTTTTATCTTTAAAGCTTATTTTTATAACATAATTAGTTGAAAATTTTATTAAGATATATAATTAATAAATAATTTAATAAAAGAACGTGGCCTTCTGTTCCAACAAATAATTAATAATAATTAAGATATGAAGCATTCTTGCATCATCCTGAGCTTTTCCATAGTCCATGCATCAAATTTTAAGCATCAAATGCAAATGAAAACACGATTGGCTCTCGTTGGAGACCATTTCTTAACATGCTAATAGGATGACCTAATATCAAGACACAATAAAGATGGCAACTGTCAAGAAGAAATAAAACAACAAAGGCAGCAGATATGTTGCACTGAATGACGTAAACATATGGATCGAATTCAACTTACGAATAAAGCAATTCAAACCACAGTGTCTCTGACTCTTCAGGATTCAACCGAGGCGTATTACGCTCATAATCCAATACAAAGATTCAGTGTTCTCCGTATATCAATCACCTGCACTAATTCATTTAATTCAGCACAAAAAGGTGAATGCACAAACCTCCTCCATTGTAAATACAATGCTGAAATAATCCAAGCTATTGGAATCGCCTCATGTCGGCTCAGAAGTGGAGTCTATCATAGCAGCATCAAGTTTCTCGAATTTTTCACTGAGGCTCGTGTTGCCTCAGAAGTAGAGTCTATCATTCCATTTGTTCCAGTTTCAAATTTGCTATTGTTGCATGCAAATTTTTATCTAGTGGGGCTCTGTAGAAAATGTAACTGGTAGAAAATTTTTATCTACTGATTTTGCTGCTTAGCAGGACCGGTCAGTTGGACTGGGAGTGTAGCATTTTTTTATCTCTTATCCTTCACTTTTTTAGTTTTGGCCAGTTACAGATTTTGATCATATTTTTCCTCGAGTTTTCCTTTTGCACATAGCCATTTTAGTGTACGTCCGCTAGAGGATACTACTCTTTTATTTATGCATGCTTGTCTTCATTGCTTCAAGCGGTACTTATGCTTAATGGGATACATGTTACGTTAGATAGAACTGCAACAAGTTGGAGGATTGCAGTTTTGGTCATTTATTTGCCAGTCTTTAATCTGTTACACTATGTTTTGCAAGTATTTTGGGAGAAGAAAATTGTGAAGAAAATTATTTTCCTTATAGTTGTCTGGAAGAATAGATGTGGGGTGAAGCAAATCTGGAGAAATAGATTTTTCTATATTAAAGATGAAAAGTAAGAGGAAAGAGAAACATTTGTATGGAAAAATGACAATTTTTGAACATAATGGATTAACAGAGCAGGTTCTATCCTTGTGAGCGAATGTAACCTAACAAGTTGAAGGAGAAAGATGGGTGAATCAATTTTTATGTGAATATAAATAAAAAAGGAAAAGGTAAATGTGATTCAAGGTGCTAAAGTGAGCAGTGACTATGGGTATGAGATTGAAGCCACACTTGGGCCCATTTTTTTGAAGTTGCAGATCTGTCAGAAGATAAAGGAGATTTTGGTGAAAGTAATATAAGGATATCCACGGTTTATTATCAATACTGGTAGTATAAAATCCTCGATAAAATCTTCACCTGTTTTTCCTATATTCTTTAATCTACCCTTCTTTCTCCATCTATTCCACATTTCCAAACAAATTAGGCTTACCTGTGGAACCTCTAGCCTGTGGTGCTCTTTTCTACATTCTTTCTTTCTTCCCCTCATCCACCGAAACCCACCCCCCAAAAAAAAAAAAAGATCCCCCAAAAGGTATGGTCTTTCCTTTTGTCCGCATATAAAAGAAATTCATGCATGTGCATTTTTAGTGAACTGAATTCAGTCATGTTTATTTGTTGTTGCCTCCTTTTTCCTCTTTTGCCATTCTTTTATTTCAGTCAAGTTCCTCATTGAGCATCCTCCAATTCATTCTTTTTGTTCCTGCTTGATACCCTTTTTTATGCTAATAATTAAATATTTCTCAACCGTTCTTCCTCCCTTCTTCTTTTGTCAGAAATGGACATGATATCTGAGATCATTCACTTGGAGAATGCTTATCCAGTTATGGCCAAATTTGAAAGGCTATTGGTAAGCAGAAAAAGAATAATATTTTGCGCTTGTTTTCATACGGTCATGTTGTATGATAAAACTTCAATTTTTTTGTTTTCATACGGCCAAATTTGAAAGGCTCCCTTCTTAATTATTATTAATTATTTGTTGGAACAGAAGGCCATGTTCTTTTACTAAATTATTTATTAATTATATATCTTAATAAAATTTTCAACTAATTATGTTATAAAAATAAGCTTTAAAGATAAAAATTATATTTTACTAAATGTTATAAATATAAAATAATTAAAAACAAGTAAAAAAATATGAAATTTTTTTTTTAAAAAAGGGGCCTCGATTGGCCCGGTTCGGCAGTCCCACTGCCGAACGGGACCGCTTCGGCCGGAGGACTGCTGAATGGGGTCCGTTCGGCAGTCCGACTACCGAACCGACCCCAAATTGGCAAATTTTTTAAAATTAGCCCCAAATGGGTAAAAAAAAAAAAATTTACCCCTTTTTGAAAAAAGCCCAGTGAAAGCACATCTGACTTTAATATTTCATCCAAATATCTACACTTAGGTCTCTATTTTAAATAATCGACCACTTACAATAATTCCAAAGTTTTATGTGTTGGTTAATAATGTGGCTGACTGAGTAAACAAGGACATTTCTTCAGAGACGGTCGTTCTTCGCATTCTCGACTTCCTTAGTTCTACAAGAGAAAAAGCTTCATATCCAATTCAATTGGTTATTGGCTTCGCGGTATGCTGGACTTCTCATTTACGATGCATGAATCAAAGTATGACGAGTTAGGTTGGGGGATAATTTATCGGTGCAGTGACGTTAAATGAATTAGGTACAAACAATCGAGAAGAGGTGAATTGATTATTTAAGAAACCTAGAAACATTTTTGCATGAAGTGTTGGACATTGCGCTGGAATCATGCGCGCATAGATCGGTTATCTTCTATCGAGAATATGAACGAGTTTAACGGTTAGAAGAAATGCAAAGCATATTTATAGTGGTTCGGCCTACTCCACTTTCTCAGCTCTAATAGCATAAATCAATACTTACTAACGACAGCGAAAATAAATAAATAAAATAACAAACGCCACCTAAACTATCCAAAAACGAGCCAAGTTACTTACAATATATTTTTGGCAAAGATATGAAACGAGTATTGTATTTGGAAACTAATAATCCTATCGATTTCCTAGTATCGTGGAAGATCAAATTGGAACTGGTAGTTGTTTTTCTAGCACAAAGGATAGGAATGAACGATCACTGTCGACGGCCTCCCTTTCCACACCAGTGATCAGAATGTTCGGTTTGAGTCATAACTACTGGTCATTTCAAGTGAGCCCGTAATAACCCTACCATTGGTTACAAGTTGGAATGAAACCGGAGTTATCTTACACTCGCGAGTCACGAGCTCGAAGAGGCGGAGAGAAGAGACCAGTGAAGGAGGATCAAAGTGGGCTGACTTGACATATTTATTAAATGGGTTGAAAGTGGGTTTATAAATACCCATACATTAAATTTAAGATGGCCCATTTAAATTAATGTAAGTTAGAATATGGGCTTGTGGCCCATTTTGACAATCCTACGTGAAACACGGCTATCTTAGTACGGGGACAAAAAAGCTTCATATCAATTCAAGTGTTTATTTTGACCAAATAAACAAAAAAAATCAAGTTTTTATTGGCTTGGAGTCTGCTGGACTTCTCATTTACGATGCATGAACCTATGGCAAGGAGAAAATTACCAAAAAATGTCATTTTGAATATTTTTCATTTGTTGTTGCTAGAAGGCAAAAATTACGAAAAAAGTCATAAACCTATTGCAATTGTATCAATTTAGTTCTAAATCTTTTTTTGTCAATTCAGTCCTAAACCTTTTGCATTTGTGTCAATTCAGTCCATTTGGCCGGCGGGCACCGACGTAGATAATTTTTAATAATACTTTAATATTTTTCAAAAAAAATAATTATTTTTTATTTTTTATTAACATTTTTTCCTGTCTTTTTTTTTCTTTTCTTTTTTTTTGTTAAGGAAGCAGGAGGCCGTTGGACGAGGGCCTTTGAGCCCTCGCCGGTCACTAGGCAATGGTCGCAAGCCGTCTCTCGCAGCTGGGCGAGGGCCGCGACCCTCGCCGCGGCTAGAAAGTGGCGAGGCCTCGCGGCCCTCGCCTAGTGGCCATCGGCCTTCTTCCAGCCCTAACAAAAATAAATAAATAAATAAGACAGGAAAAAAGTTATAAAAGAATAATTAAAAAATTCGAAAAATATTAAAAATCATCCATGTCAGTGTCGATGGGCCAAATGAACTGAATTGGCACAAATGCAAAAGGTTTATGATTGAATTGGTAAAAAAAAAATGTTTTATGACTGAATGACATAATTATAATAGATTTAAGATTTTTTTTTTTTTGTAATTGTTCTTTGCCGGAAGCCTTGCTCATGCATAAATGCGTTGACTAACTCTTGTCCTAGTTTAATTTTCGTTAATCAGCAAAATTTTAGGTACCTACAGGTAACTACGTACAGGTTTGCTTTTTTATTTGGAATCACTTTTCCGAAGAAGTTGCAGTGACGGAGTCGAAAAGCTGGTAAAGAACTGTCGAAATTTAGGTAGAATGAAATCAAAAGTTTAGTCAACTTTTCGAGTAACGAGTGTGTCAAACAAATATGACGTTAAGTGAGGCTATGTTTGTTTCGCAGAATAAGTTTCAGGAAAATATTTGTCGAATTTTTCGACATTTGGTTCGTAGAAAATAAGTTAATCTAAGAAAACATTTTTCGCCCATGAAAAAAATCCTTTCTAAAATGAGGAAAATATTTTTCTCTCTTTGACAAGAGGAAAACATTTTCCTCATATTTCCTTAATCCTCTCTTTCGCATTTCCTTTTTTTATAATTAAATTTTTTACTTTCTTTTTCATTTTTTTACTTATTTTTTAAAACTTTGAAAAATTTATTTTTTGTTTTTTCCCTTTTTTATATATTTTTTTCTTTTCTCCTTCTTCCTCCTCCTTCCTCCTTCCTCTGCCTGCTGCCGCTTCCTCCGCCGACCGCGGACCTCGACGAGGGCAGACAGCCCGACGATCAGCCATGAGCGAACCGGCGAGCCCCAAGCTCGCCTGCGGTCGACCATCGCCGTGGCCGGTGACCGGCCGAAACCAAAAGGGAAAGAAAAAGAGAGAGAAACAAGAAAAATATAACAAAATTAAAAGATTTGAATTTACAAAATAATAATAATGAAAAAACAAAAAAAAATTATTAAAAGGAGTCCATGGAGGAAAATCAAATCTGATTTCTATACCAAACGACGAAAAATATTTTTCGGATCTTTACTTATATTTTAGCTAAACACCAGAAAGCATTGTCATTTTCCTAGAAAATAACTTTCCAGACAACATTTTCCAAAAATCTCGCTTTTTCGCAAAACAAGCGGAGTATGAATGTAAGATAGAGAAAACCAAGATATCCGGAAAGAGTGCTGAAATTGACTTGGGATGTTTTACTTCCATAATAATTTTAATTATTAGGGGTGAGCGGTTTCAACCGCTTCTGTATAGGTTCCACCTGGAACCTAAAACATACCCTATATAATTGGGAACCTGGAACCTACCCTTTCACAGGGTCCAAGGTCATACAGTTTCCACATATATTCTTAATTGAACGATTGCAGTAAATCATTACCTTTAATGACCACCATTTACTGCTACAATCCATTGATCACAACTCATATTTAGCCATACGAATAAATATGAAACATTAACAAAGTAAAAGACAATCATAAATATCGCTGAAAATGGAAGCTAAGACTAGTGGTTCTAGATTACACACTCATCATCGGACGCCATGGAATATCGCAGGATCGCGTGAAGAGATATACTGAGAAAAATACAAAACCTTGTTACGGTTACATTATAGGTTCCAGATTTTAGGTTCCAGGTTCCACCTATTTGGAACCTAGAACCTATCCGTCAGAATGGATTCCCCAATTTTTGGAACCTCAAACGTACCATCCATACCTTAGAACCTAAAGCCAAACAAGTTCCTTACCGGTACGGTTCCAGGTTCTAGATTCTACCTGGAACTATGTTCACCCCTATTAATTACATGCCTTACGCTTTTATGAAAAGAATTACATGATGCTCATTTCAATAAAATCAAAACATATTTCATATGGTTATTTAATGAAGAAAAAGATAAAATACCTGCTCAATAGTATAAGAGATCGTTACCCACGACCTTAGGATTATTTAATAATATGTTTATCCTCGCTTATATGTAATTTAAGAAAATCCGATATATGCGGGACATGAGAGGGAAAATAATTCAGTCTAGTTCAGTCTTATTCCCATTTCCCAATAAACAAGCCACAAAAATGATACGGACGATATGTTTTACGTAGGTTGTGCATCTCTTTCTCTGTACTCAAGGCATCCCTATTACTACCGTTTTTTGTTTTTTTGGTCGAAAATACCAAATTCAATAGTTGGTTAGTGACAAAACATACTGACTCGTTACAGCAATATGATAAGAATATTATTGATTAACGTCTCCATAGCACTTGTTAAACAACCTTGATACATAAAAATTTATCATTTTCAATGCATCATTTTACTCACACTTGTTGACACCTGATTTTTAGTTATTATATTTTAAAAAATAAATCAAAAATTAATATAAAAAAATCTGTAAAAATTTGAAAATCAGTTTTGGGGACCTTGGCCAAGCCTAGGGAACCAACTTTTGAACAAACAATATTTTTCCGAAAATTTTCAGATTTTTCCTGCATTTATTTTATTAGCAAAATACCCTAAAAATAAGAAAAATAGCAGTTGTAACCACAAAAATACGAAAAAATAGTCATTAGCTTTATTTTAATTTCAATTGCATTTTGGTCACTCTAAATCCCGAAAATTCGATCAGGAACCCTGATTTCCAAAAAATTTGCATTTTGGTCCCTAAAAGAGCAAAAATCACAAATTGAGTCATTTCTAGTACTTTTTTCACCTTGGTCCAGTTATGACACTTGCTTCTAATACCTTTAATTGCATTTTGGTCCAATCATTTCACGGATTGAGCAATTTGTAAAATGAACTTAAAAATTTTGCAATTTAGTCCTTCAATTTCGTCATAAGTCAGTGAAGCTTAGCCGAGCAAAAATCACAAATTGACGCCGATTGGACCAAATGGCACGTGGCCTCACGTGCGAACCAAAGTTATTGAAGCTTAGCCGAGCACGCCAAATTTTTTTCAAGTGGCTATAACCAATTCGATGTGTTATGATCAAGGGAGAGGTCTCATTCTGTTCAGTGAGCATAACAGACTAGAGAGAGAGAGAGAAAAGAAGAGAGAGAAAGAGCTCTTGCGCTCTCTGAATCGCAATTGAAGTCCGAAGCTCGAAGGACTTCCAGAGCTTCGCCAGACCAGACGAGGCAAAATCGAAGCTTCGGACCTTCTCTCTGAGCTTCCTGAGACCTTGAGGAACATTGCCAACCCCGCCATTTAGCCCTAGCATCTCCAGAAAGGTGAGCGCCATTCTTGACAGTTTGAAGCTTCGTTAATGGCGATCTTCAATTCGATGTATATTTTTCTATTCTGTTTGGTTTGATCGAGTCTTAGTACACCACTAAGCAAAACATCATTGTCTTTTTGCATTAAAAACCACCGATTCGCCATGGCCGAAGCTCACAAGCTCCCGGTCTAGCCGAGAGCTTGGGAGCTCAAACCAGAGATCGTCTAGCCAATCGGGACCTTAGGTACGTATCTCTGAACTCCGTAGGTACTTCCTGAATGCTTGGTTTAGTCTGATTTTGCAATATTTAGGAGTTAGATTCCGCCATGGCCAAGCACTGTGGAGCTCAAATTAGGTTAGGTTCTACCGTCCGATCAGGCCAAAAATTGAGTATTTTGTAGCTTAGGTTATGAGAATTCGAATGGTGGAAAGATCGGGACGATCGGTGGTGGTTTTGCCGTCGATCGGTGGTAGGAATGCTCTCGGCTGTCCATCCATCATCTTCTCCGATGAGGAGTTGATCGTTGACTTGGTCAACGCTGACATGGCGCCACGTGGCATGCCACGTAGGACGCCACGTTAGCGAAGACGGTTTATTACACATTTTCTGAAATTTAAAAAAAAAAAAAGAATCCAAATCGGACGGCCACGATTTGACCACGTGGCTCGATCCTGGAATTTTTTAAAAATAAATAATACTTTTTGATATTAAAAATCATATTCCAGAAATAAAAATCCAACTTCCGATCGTGTGGCTCAGGTTTGGCTACGTGTTGCAATCTTGGATTTTCCGGCTTTTATGAAAAATAAAAAATGATCCAATGGTCGTGGATTAGCCACGTGGTGCCATCTCAGCCCTCATATTAGAATTTATTAAAATTAGAGAAAATAAATAAATAATTTCAGAAAATAATTTTAAAAATTCCAAAAAAAATTGGAAAATTCATAAAAAAAAAATGGAAAAAATCATAAAAATTCCCAAAAATCACAAAAAATGGAAAATAGCCACATTCAAGTGGCTTGATCTATTTTTGTTAATTTTGGTTCCCGATCCCTCTCCAAAATGATAATTTTGTCCCTTTTGGGCAAATTGTCTCAGAAAATCTCAAAAATTCTAAAAAAAATCTCAAAAATTAGGAAATTGGTACATTTGATTGGCCAATCCTATTTTCGGATGATTTTGATTCCAAATCCTCCCAAAAATGATAATTTTGCCCCTCTAGGCAAATTGTCTCAAATATTCCCAAACTCCTTCCAAATTATCCCAGATCTCTCCCAAACTTTGATTGCATTCTTTCTAAACCTTTAGAGATTCACTAGGGATGACATGTTGTGATTTGATGCGTTTTATCCATACATTTCTGATTCCTTGATTTGCGCACTACTTTTACTAATTGTGATTTTTAGGATTAGATACTCTTATCTGTATGAAATCTTAGATTTTAGGATTTTTCTTATCCCAAATCATCTGCATGAAACTCGTAGTTAGGAAAATCAATCAACCAAGGTACCGAAATGGCGTCAATGGAAACATTGGCGTTACTAAGTCTCCGAACCCCAATCTCTAGTTCCGTAGAACCGAACGAACTCTCTCAACCGCTCGGTAGGGGTTTCCAATCTACCCTCTGTTGACACCTAAATTTTGATTTTATTTAGTCATTAGTCGCATAGAAAATTAGGGACTAGCCTTAGGCCCTACCAAAAATATTAAATCATTTTTAAACAGTTTTCATGTAGAATAATTTAATTGTAAGCATACATGCACTTGCATATAATTTGTTTGGACCGGCAGCGGACATGCTTAGAAGGTAGGTTCGGGACTTAATTAGTCTTTATTTAGATTGACACGATGAAACTTTGAACTTATCAAGTCCAATGGAGTGTGCGACTTCTTGGCCGTGCAGTGTGCAATTTGATTGGAAGAAAACTGGAAAGAAAATGTGCATGCGTCGGAGAATTGGTCGGTAAAAAAATAAGTAAATAAAGGAAGATTGTGCAGAATCATTGAAACTTGCCCACATGCCCAAAAGAACAATGAACTCAAAATGCACACTTGGTGATATATTCAGCCTTGAATCGTGACAAATAGGAGGCAATCACGGGAAGAAATTGGCTGAAAATCTGGAAAGATGGAAAATATGTTCATCGATAAAAGATCAGGCCGATATGAGTGGACGTGGACATATTCAAGGAAAAGGGGAAAGCAAACAGATTGGAAAGATTGATGATTATTCTCTCTGTACATTCCACTTTGGCATTCAAAGAGGATAATATACGGGAAACGATTCAGCAGAAGAGAAGGGAATGACTCAATGAAGTCCCGAAAATCAA
Source organism: Lenwebbia sp. NSW1173648 (assembly GCA_029784005.1). Taxonomy (NCBI): domain Eukaryota; kingdom Viridiplantae; phylum Streptophyta; class Magnoliopsida; order Myrtales; family Myrtaceae; genus Lenwebbia; species Lenwebbia sp. NSW1173648. The sequence continues at coordinate 17,765,258 of JARCGZ010000012.1, read as the reverse complement.
GAGATAACTTCTTTCACTTTGGGAATTCTTTTTTCAAGAAAAAGGAAAGAGCATCGGAAAGGATGTGCACAATGAAATGGACAGAGAATTGTTTGAGTCTGAAGATCACCCATTATTCTCTTCCATCTGTTCGTGCAAGGCAAAGAAGGAAGGATGAATCTGGTCATAGAAAGAATCCTTCTTGCACTGATTCACAGCCAATTCTCGGTGGCAATCTTAAGCCAAATTTCAGTAATTGATTCCACCGGTTCAAGCTTTCCGAAGAAACGTGAGTGATGTTTGCTATAAAAAGCAGACTTAGCTCATTTCAATGGGGTGGACATTTTTGCTCAGAAAATACTCAGACGAATTCTTACTGAGGCAAACACATGAGAAGTTACAAAAAAAATTGTGAGAAAGTGACAGAGGGGGGCGCACGAGAGAGAAAGGAAGTTCACCATCAACCACGAATTGTCAACGTTCCCTGAGCCATCCACTCCACCTCGTCCAGTGAGAGAAAAAGGCATTCAAGCTTCACCTGACGTCCAAGTATTAGTGGTGCCCTCATCATAACGTTCATGCAAAGTCTCGAACAGGTGAGGTCAAAAAAACAAATGAGAATTTTTGCTTTAATTCTTTCTTTTCTTGCAGATCCACACGAGACGTACTGCAGGTCATCCCTTGCGGTTGTCACTCCTTATTGATTTGTTGAACGTCTTGACGGGCGGCCATGGAGTCTCGATCCCGCTACTCAGATTTGCGATTCCAGTCCAACCCAGCAAGTCTACCGCTCCGAAGAATCAATCGTTGTGCCGCCTCGTCCGAGCTGTCTCGTCACTACCTTTGACGACGACGTCAAAGCCTGTTCTAGCCTCTTCGTCGGTGCTGTTCCCTATTGGTCTGAGCTCACCGCCGTTGACCCTTCCTGTTCTGCGACGAGAGACCGTTGCCACGAAGTCGCTTTTTGTAGATTTCAAGCGAGAGCCTCGATTCTCTAGGATCCTTCGAAGCCTAGTCCACATGCAGCCTAGTAATCTCTTTGATTGATATTGTTGACTTTTGCAGGCCTTCCATTGGTGTCCCACAGGTCTCGCCTAGCTGGCCCTGTATACCACTGCATACAAAAAGTCCAGCAGATTGTCAATTGAGCCACGTGAGTTCATCCCCGCCGCGCGCGATTAGTCGTTGCCGATCTTGTCGGTCTCGATCCGATCATTTGAATTGGGAAACAATATCCGAGCCAATATTCAAATTAGGTAATATATTTTATCTTGATTTGATTTATTGATAATGTTTCCCGATTTGAAATATTTGATTTCATGCATATTTTCTAGATTAGAAAACCGTTCGAATTAAGGGGTCATTCCCTACCGACAACGTGCAAATTCGGACTAATCTCGACCCTGAGATTTGTTTCGATGGCGCGGGGATCGAGATATCTAATCTTAACCATTAGATTTGATTCCTCGATCCAACTCGTCATCTAATTCGAATCGGAAAATATTTTCAAGAGGATCATGCATTATATTTGGATGTGTTTTGATTTGTTGCCTAAAATAAAATAAAATAAAACAAAAATAATTACACCTTTGGAACTTTAAATCAAAATCCTCGAATTATGCCAACTCAGATAATTTTCATGAAATGGGTACCGAAAGGGCATTAATAGAAATATTAGTGTAACCAAGTCCCCGAACTCAATGAATCTCTGGTTCGTAGGAATAAAGTATTTCTCCCGATACTTTATTTAGGTGTCTAATCAGCCTGCCGTAAAATGATTAGTGGCGACTCCAATTTGAAAATCTTTTGCATGTTAAATATTGAACCTTAAGTTGCGATTTGGTAGGACTTGGGAGAGTCCGGGTTAGGTTAGTTAATTTAATTAACCTAATAATCCATTAACCTGAAATTTCTGATTTTTAGGTCGCGACAGCTTGGCGACTCCGCTGGGGAGTAGAAAACATAAGTGGACTTAGGCCTAAAAAAAAAAATTTGAAAAATTTCCTGGCAACTTTGATTGGACCCTAATTTTTTAGGTGTTAAATGTTTTTGCAGACAGGAGTTATAATGGGAGGAGTGTTGTGGCTAACCCCTTGTTTTGCAGGCTTTGGAGTTTGGAATTTAATTTCTGTATATTATTGAAGCGGTGTTTTGATATGAACTGTTGTGCATGTTATTATTAAATTCGCATCGCACACACTCACGAATAACCCGCTGCCGGACCTGGGCATGCACAACTTAGGATGGTACTAAGGAGGGATGATCTAGCTAAACCCACCTAGCTATGAAAGTCCGTGCAACACTAGTTACAACCATGTAACTTGAGTCGCACTTCTTATGTCCCGAATTTTCTTTCAAAGTCGAGATTTGCTACCCATTTGTGAACCACACAGATAGATTTGTAACCTTCGAATCGCGGGTCGTTACTCGACTAGCCGGGACCACGTGGGATGGTTGAGCTACAACCTCTTAGCTTCAATCTACACACCTACGTGGTTTCATTTCGTAAGCCTATAGATGTTAACTCTCACTATTCATGTGCATGTCCATGTGATTGCCATTGTGTTTTTCAAGGTAAAGTAATTTACCATAGTCCCCCACAAGAGCCTTACCTACTCAAACCAGGACAAGAAAATGGCTGACAAAGCTGAGGTTGTAACCACCATAAAAGAAAAGCTTGAAGAACTTCAAGACAGGATGCAAGCCTTCACTACTATCATGGATGGAATGATTGATATCATGAAACGTGCTGTTCGATTCCACGAGTACCAGCTTGACCGTGACATAGTCGAAGACTTTGGCGGACAGGACGAACTTCCCCGCGACGAACCCCCGGTGCTGAAAGGAAGAGAATTTACTCTACTCCCCGCGGCAATGTCTGTCATATGGCCGATACTCCTAAAGAAGGGGTTGCTTCAGCGAGAACAAGCCTTCCCATGGCTCGAGAATACCCGTAATTTCGAATTGGGCAAATTCTGTGATTTCCATTACGGTCGAGAGGGTCACTCCCTCGAGGAATGCGTCACTCTGAGATTCCGGGTCCAGGATATGATCGATACTGCTAAACTCATGTTTCGTGCATGGAGATATTGTGGCGGAGATCGGGACATGTTGGTGGTCCCAAGCATGCGATTAGAGTATCCTGACATGTTCAAGGATGAAGTGCCTTCGCAGTGCCGTCCCATCCCTCGTGGTGTTACCTGGAATACCTAGGACGATTAGCCAGATCAGAAGACAGGAAAGTTCATCATTGAAGAAGTGGGGCGTAGACCCAAGCCAATGTCCCTCTTAGTTTTATGCAATCCCCTGTGTGGGATATTTTCCTCCTTTTTTAGGTGTTTAGGTGCCTAGGTTGCATTCTCACTTACTAGGGTCTATTTTTTTTAGGAGTTAAAGTATTCCCTTTGAGGAAACAATTACATCTTAGTTTTTCCCTTTCAATAAAATGTAATTCAATTGATTCACTATCAATGAAATTACAGAAGTTTGTCATCGCATTTTGAATCTTGTCGAAGTACCCCAAACCAACCCGATGACGATAACCAACGATTGAAAAATTTATCATCTATGGTAAGCACTGAGGGTTGGGCTTCTCAAGAATTCTCGTCCGGAGGTTTTTGAAAATAAAAAGCTTTTCAAGGAAAATCTTCAAAAAAAAAAAACATTGCATGCGGTTTGACCTGTTTGCCTTACTGACTCATCTACCATATGTCTTGGCATTAATCCGGGGGCAGGGAACAGATTCATAACTCGAACAGTGCACCATTTCGATCGATCCTCAAACAATCCTGCACAATCCTTGTATATGTTTTGAGCCTCGATCAAGCCAGAAGTCCCTGGCCGATCCCAGTGCATCGACCAGTTAAGGCATATCCATGCTTCGCCAATGATCATTTCCCATGCCAGGCGATTGAGCTATTGGTCAACCTGAGTTTGATTGGCATCAGGCCTGATCGAGTCAGAACGAGAGAAATGCATGGATGTAGTCATTCTCTGCTGGAGGAGACCTCAAGAATGGGCCGAGAATAGAATGCCTTGTGACGTTGCCGTATCGACCACTATGATACTTCAATTCTAACCAACAGCGGATCGTCCAGAGAATTCATGACTGAGGCAAGTTTAAGTATCCCAAGAGATCATGAGGGTCTTATCAGTCAGGTTATTCAGGGGCAAGATCCTGACCGACAATCCAACGTGGTCCCATTCGATGATGCTCGACAGACGAACCAAGCGGATCAAGCACAGGAATGATACGCCTACCAAAGCTGGAAATCAAACTTCCAACTCGAAACATACCCAAAGGCAATCTCGGATTACACCACCCGACATAGCCTACCCTGACAGAAAGTGGGACAAATCTAAGACGGCCTGACCTCAAGAGAAAATATATCTTGCATGACCTGATCATTTTTTTGAAAAAATGACCCTCTATTTTTCCTCCTTGCAGGGTGAAGTGGAGAAGCGCATCGTTTGCCAAAGCCCAGAACCAAATTTTCAACACTGGTCATATCTGGGGCAATCACAGATCGTTGTACCCATCCCGACTGAAAGTGGGGCAAACCGACAGTGAACCCTAACTTTGGAAAAGGGAGTATGTCTTCTCTGTTTCATGCCATTTTTAAGATGACACTCGGTTTTTTTTCTTGCAGGAGCATGTGACCTACATGACAGTCGTCTCTAGTGGACAGCCAGAGCATCTCGAAGTCCTCACCGGACTTACTTCATGCACTTTTCTCTTTGTGTAGGGGCAAAAGTCAGGAATAGGTCTTTTCCCAATCTAAGGATTAAGCTTTCAAGCTTGCATATGCAGGGGCAATCCATAGTACCCCATTCCTTGAGATTTCTTGCACATATGAATGGCAAACATATGAAGTCATTGCTTCATTTTACATGCTTTTAAAAAAAAATGCTCAGACACTGCATAGTTTGCGCATGATTACACTTGATTTGTATTCGCTCTTTGATCCCGAATAATCGAGATTGAATTTCATGAGCATTGCTTTTTGTCTGTATTACCAATCTTCATTGGGAGAAATATTTCAATTAGGCAATCTATGTGATCCAGTGAAATGGTCATATTGAATGAGAAACGTCGGGATGACGAAAGGCAAGCCTATTCTTATACATGTCCCTCAGTATATTAATCCCTAGCGAGTTGAGAGTAAAAGATTCCATGCTCACAAGGTGAAGGATTATCTCGCGAAAAGTATAACGACCAAAGTGATGAGAGGCATTCATTTCCTCTATCCATACACTACAGGTTATCCTTTGCTAGCCCATTTGAACGGAGATTTCATTTCTTATCCCTGTCGGGAACAACCCCACATTGGGGCAATTTTCAGAAGGTTCAACGAATGTTAGAATTTTCTTGCTTTCACTTGCATCAATCTTTGAGTGTATTTATTGCATGCAAATTCTATGTCAGCTCAAGTGCCTTAGACATGACGAAGAGCATTTCTTTCTATACCCCACATAGTTAATCCCTTGCTTACCCAATTTGAGTGGTGGATTCTTTTTTTTACAACCCAATTGGTGATCATTCTCATGGTGAAGAATGAAAATCATTTCAAAAAAAAAAAACATCAGATGAATGGAGAATGATGTACCCCTTGGGCAAATTTGTCTCAAAAGAAAATTCATCGAGGCGAATGCACAAAAAGTCCTTCAAAAAGCGAGTTTCTTTTCCCTCTCTCTCTCGAAAAAAAAAAAAGAGGCAAGATCTCTCTTGGAGAAGCTCTCAAGAAAAAAAAAAGGGCTCTCTCGGGAAGAATCTCGAGAAATGAAAAATCTCAAGAGAGAAAGGAAGAGCCTCGGCTGAAATGGTTCGCGAGAATTTTTCTCAAGCAGAAGTCAATCCTAGAGAAAATTGCAAAAAATCTGCCAGAGCAAGAATCAAGGGCAAGAGCGTCAAGAAGGGATAATCACCAATTCCTCCATGATATACCCTTTTACTATAATAGGCCTTTTCTTTCAAGCCTACCCGAACCTACGTTACAACCTTTACCAAAGTCTCTTCAGATTTAGGGCACTTGAGTTAACATAGGATTTCAAATGTTTATAAATGTCGCTCGAAAAAGTGCGAGCAAGATCATTTTATCTCATTTTGCAGGTTTCCTGACTTGTAAACCTGATTAGGCTTATGTTATTATTTCATTCAAAGCCAAATGACTCACATGAGTCCCCTTTGTTAAACCTTTGACCAAGCCTGAATTACAGTCATTGCAAAGACCACTCAGATTGGTCTGGTCATACTGATTGCGAGAATACCCAGACCCTTGTCAAGCATGGTGGTGACAGTTCTGAGTGATTCTTATACTCGTATCAATGGTCGGGTTTCTACAAGTCTTTCCAAGAAAGTGAGTAAAAGTCCTTTCTGACTGAAAGTTTCTCATTCAATATGATCAAAATTATTAAAAGGATCAGACAGGTTTCCTTATTGATGAAATCCCTCGGTGAAAGCTTTGTAATGCAAGCAAGCAAATGAGTTTTGCTAGCATATGATGTTGCATTTACATTGATTTTATGCACCTGATCATTTTTAAACTCTATTTCAAGTGAATAAGCAGGTGTGATACAGTTAACCTGTCTATTCCTTGACTTTCTTCAAATTCAGAGAATCCGGGCAAGCTTTCTGAACCATTTCCTAATTTGGTAAATTTCTGCTAATTCAGGTTATCATCTCTACCCTTTTTCGTGTCTGCACTGATGAGATTCGTGCGATACACCCCTTTCGTGTTCGCCCTGATGAAATTCGGTCGACACGTTCCCTTTGATGTTCATACTGATGAGATTCGTATGATACCTTTTCCATGTTTGCACTAATGAGATTCGTGCAGCACACCTTGATGTGTCCATGCTGATGAGATTCGCATAGCATATCCCTTTTGTATTCACACTGATGAGATTCGTGTGATACACCCCTTTTGTTTGCACTGATGAGATTCGTGTAACACATCCCTTCTATGATCATGTTGATGAGATTCGCATGACACAACTTTTTTTGTATTCACACTGATGAGATTCATGTGATACAACCCTTTTGTGCTCGCGCTGATGAGATTTGTGCGACACATCTCTCTTTGTGTTTACTTTGATGAGATTCAAGCAACACATTGTGCTCAGGTTGATGAGATTCGCTTGACACGCCCCTTTTTTGAGACTCAAGCTGATTTTCGTGTTCGTGCTGATGAGATTCGTACGACACACATCTTTTACAGATCATGAGCTGATTTTCGTGTTTGTGCTGATGAGATTCGTACGACACGCACCTTTTTATGTGTGTTCATGCTGATGAGATTCGCGATTGTTTCGTTCTCGTGATATCGAAGAATTCATCATCAACATATCTTGCGCTGTCTTGCATTAGAAAGAAATATCTGAGAACAGATAAGGCACCCAGCACCTTGAGGTCCTTGCTTCCACACGAAGAAGCTTGGAAATCAAGGGAATTGTCAGCATTATGAAGTATTTGGTAAGGCCAGATACTTCGTATGCGATCCATACACAAAGCCCTCTTGCTGCTCCGTATAAAGTAAGAAGCTTTGGTGTATCTTATTTACAGTTTTGTATATCATGCATCACTTCATTCGCATAAAAAATGGGATTAAAACTCCTGTGAAAATCAGTTGTCATTTGCATTTGCATTGTCAAAATTTAGGTTCAACTTTGTCTTTGAGCGAAACCTCTGCGAGCCTCCACTCAAAGAGGGGCAGCTGTTGACACCTAAATTTTGATTTTATTTAGTCATTAGTCGCATAGAAAATTAGGGACTAGCCTTAGGCCCTACCAAAAATATTAAATCATTTTTAAACAGTTTTCATGTAGAATAATTTAATTGTAAGCATACATGCACTTGCATATAATTTGTTTGGACCGGCAGCGGACATGCTTAGAAGGTAGGTTCGGGACTTAATTAGTCTTTATTTAGATTGACACGATGAAACTTTGAACTTATCAAGTCCAATGGAGTGTGCGACTTCTTGGCCGTGCAGTGTGCAATTTGATTGGAAGAAAACTGGAAAGAAAATGTGCATGCGTCGGAGAATTGGTCGGTAAAAAAATAAGTAAATAAAGGAAGATTGTGCAGAATCATTGAAACTTGCCCACATGCCCAAAAGAACAATGAACTCAAAATGCACACTTGGTGATATATTCAGCCTTGAATCGTGACAAATAGGAGGCAATCACGGGAAGAAATTGGCTGAAAATCTGGAAAGATGGAAAATATGTTCATCGATAAAAGATCAGGCCGATATGAGTGGACGTGGACATATTCAAGGAAAAGGGGAAAGCAAACAGATTGGAAAGATTGATGATTATTCTCTCTGTACATTCCACTTTGGCATTCAAAGAGGATAATATACGGGAAACGATTCAGCAGAAGAGAAGGGAATGACTCAATGAAGTCCCGAAAATCAAGAGATAACTTCTTTCACTTTGGGAATTCTTTTTTCAAGAAAAAGGAAAGAGCATCGGAAAGGATGTGCACAATGAAATGGACAGAGAATTGTTTGAGTCTGAAGATCACCCATTATTCTCTTCCATCTGTTCGTGCAAGGCAAAGAAGGAAGGATGAATCTGGTCATAGAAAGAATCCTTCTTGCACTGATTCACAGCCAATTCTCGGTGGCAATCTTAAGCCAAATTTCAGTAATTGATTCCACCGGTTCAAGCTTTCCGAAGAAACGTGAGTGATGTTTGCTATAAAAAGCAGACTTAGCTCATTTCAATGGGGTGGACATTTTTGCTCAGAAAATACTCAGACGAATTCTTACTGAGGCAAACACATGAGAAGTTACAAAAAAAATTGTGAGAAAGTGACAGAGGGAGGCGCACGAGAGAGAAAGGAAGTTCACCATCAACCACGAATTGTCAACGTTCCCTGAGCCATCCACTCCACCTCGTCCAGTGAGAGAAAAAGGCATTCAAGCTTCACCTGACGTCCAAGTATTAGTGGTGCCCTCATCATAACGTTCATGCAAAGTCTCGAACAGGTGAGGTCAAAAAAACAAATGAGAATTTTTGCTTTAATTCTTTCTTTTCTTGCAGATCCACACGAGACGTACTGCAGGTCATCCCTTGCGGTTGTCACTCCTTATTGATTTGTTGAACGTCTTGACGGGCGGCCATGGAGTCTCGATCCCGCTACTCAGATTTGCGATTCCAGTCCAACCCAGCAAGTCTACCGCTCCGAAGAATCAATCGTTGTGCCGCCTCGTCCGAGCTGTCTCGTCACTACCTTTGACGACGACGTCAAAGCCTGTTCTAGCCTCTTCGTCGGTGCTGTTCCCTATTGGTCTGAGCTCACCGCCGTTGACCCTTCCTGTTCTGCGACGAGAGACCGTTGCCACGAAGTCGCTTTTTGTAGATTTCAAGCGAGAGCCTCGATTCTCTAGGATCCTTCGAAGCCTAGTCCACATGCAGCCTAGTAATCTCTTTGATTGATATTGTTGACTTTTGCAGGCCTTCCATTGGTGTCCCACAGGTCTCGCCTAGCTGGCCCTGTATACCACTGCATACAAAAAGTCCAGCAGATTGTCAATTGAGCCACGTGAGTTCATCCCCGCCGCGCGCGATTAGTCGTTGCCGATCTTGTCGGTCTCGATCCGATCATTTGAATTGGGAAACAATATCCGAGCCAATATTCAAATTAGGTAATATATTTTATCTTGATTTGATTTATTGATAATGTTTCCCGATTTGAAATATTTGATTTCATGCATATTTTCTAGATTAGAAAACCGTTCGAATTAAGGGGTCATTCCCTACCGACAACGTGCAAATTCGGACTAATCTCGACCCTGAGATTTGTTTCGATGGCGCGGGGATCGAGATATCTAATCTTAACCATTAGATTTGATTCCTCGATCCAACTCGTCATCTAATTCGAATCGGAAAATATTTTCAAGAGGATCATGCATTATATTTGGATGTGTTTTGATTTGTTGCCTAAAATAAAATAAAATAAAACAAAAATAATTACACATTTGGAACTTTAAATCAAAATCCTCGAATTATGCCAACTCAGATAATTTTCATGAAATGGGTACCGAAAGGGCATTAATAGAAATATTAGTGTAACCAAGTCCCCGAACTCAATGAATCTCTGGTTCGTAAGAATAAAGTATTTCTCCCGATACTTTATTTAGGTGTCTAATCAGCCTGCCGTAAAATGATTAGTGGCGACTCCAATTTGAAAATCTTTTGCATGTTAAATATTGAACCTTAAGTTGCGATTTGGTAGGACTTGGGAGAGTCCGGGTTAGGTTAGTTAATTTAATTAACCTAATAATCCATTAACCTGAAATTTCTGATTTTTAGGTCGCGACACCCTCCAAAAAAGATTGGTGGCAACTCCGTTGGCATGCACACCTTGCACATGCCACCCGACCATGTTAAGGTCGAAGTTGATATTAAAAAAATCTCCCGTCGCGATTTGGTATGGGCCTGGGAGGGCCTGTGCCAAGCCCCCATTTCTCAAAAGGCCTGGTAATCCATTAGCTCACTCCGATCCCCTACACCTAATTTCTCCGGATCGCGGGTTGCGACAATACTGTATGTAATCAATGCATCGGAAATGAAAAATGCCCTCAAGAAACTCGTTAGTTAAATTCATATGATAAACACGAGGGAAAATTTCAAATATAGGCCTGAAATGCTCTTATTTTCTCAAATAAGGGCATGGAGTAGACCTTATTTCAAAGAAAGGCGTGAAGTGTTTTCTTTATTTCAAAGATGGACCTAACCAAGGCTATTTTCGTAATTTCATTTTTTCGATTTTTTTTCCTTTTTTCCTTTCTTTTTTCCCTTCCAACACCAGATCCCACCATTCCCTCTAAGCCCTTCGACATGCACAGAATTGCAGTTTCCCAGAAGCCCACCAATTTGAGCTCTGCACCTACTAAAGACACCCTCTTGCAAGCCAAGGCCTTGAATAAATTTGCAGACTTCGAGTCTTCCAGGTTCTCTTCTTGCTCGGCCACGGCCAAGCAAGGCAAGGGGAATCAAGAAATGGGGAAGCGGGCCAAGAAGACGAAGGGCGATTACGCGATGAAGGTGAAGAAATGGGAGGATGGGGTTGGGGAGCTAGAGCTGTTGAGAAGGAGAAGAGCAAGGTTAAGGTGTCTCGAGATGGGATTGACATGGTCAAGTTCTCGTCTCTGTTGGTGGAGGAGGAGGAGCGAAGGAAGTGCCGCGGAGAGGCTGTTGACGGTGCGAGGAGGAATTCAACGTCTTAGCGGTAGTGAGCTGAAGAGGAGGAAAAAAAAGAAAAACAAAGGAAGGAAAAAAAAAAACGAAATTACGAAAATGTCATTGGTCAGGCCCTTCTTGGAAATAAAAAGGGCATTTCAGACCCTTCTTTGAAACAAGGTCCACTTTATGCCCTTATTTAAAAAAAAAAAAAAGCATTTCAAATCCTTATTTGAAATTTTTCCTAAACACGACATGTTTATAAGCAAAATATCATACGGTTTTGTACCGAAGATTAATAATTTATAGATGAGGGGTGTGTAAACTTTTGGTATAGGGAAGCCATGTTTATCACCGTTGATGGATAGTATAACCAGCTATACCAAGGGGAAAGAGATCACTTGTGTAATCAGAAACTTACGCAAAATATTCTCATTATTATAAGCCAACCAACCTGCTAGGAAAAGTTTAGACGACGCTGCATCGCACTAGTCGACAAATATAACAAGATAACAACCGAGTCAATCCATTCATGCATCTTGCTGAATCTGATCGCACAATCGTTGTTTCCTAGTGGCTATCTCCAGCAAGACATGATATAAAGACTCCAATAAAATTATCTTTTTTGGGTAGAAATTGCATCCGAGAAAATGACCCGGCACATAATTTAGTTTGGATTAGTCCAAGATTTCCGCTAGCTCTGGGAGTTAAGTGACCTTCCAAGTCATCAAAGTGCAGAACAACGAGACTTTCCACCCGATAGATGTTTATCAGGTTTGCTCTGAAAGTCCTCGTGAATTGACACATGAATTGACAGACGCACACACAGAGGACATAATTTGCAGGAGTCTGTTTACTAGGAGGACTTCTGGAATTGGAGGATTTCTTTCTTAAATAAAGTAATAAAACAAAACAAAGTAATGTCACAGCAATAATCCTGAACCAAAATTAGGGTTAATAATTCATGCCTACGTATCAAATTCGACCTAATTGAGCCGATTGCATGTCCTTGCAAAACCTCTTAATTTTTTATTTGCTATAAGAATTAACTTGTTCTCTAAGGAAAAAATTATCTAAGAAGTACTAAACTTATTGCACTTTTGTCAATTCATTCATAAACATTAAGAGAAAAACTCTAAAGGGTATGTAATTATGTCCTCGGTATATCTCCATCACCCTTGAATCTCAGGACTTATTTGCATTGACATCAAACTCCTGATATTATTTGGATTTATTCTTTCTTCTTGGTCGATGGGGGACCTAATTCACAGAAGATCCAAAGCCCTCGTAAGCAGAAGGAGACAAGCGAGGCCTCACCGTAACTTGAAGCGGAGTGGCCTTGCCGATGGTCAACCCAGCAACCGCCGTCATATCCACGACGCCGTCGTCTTGAGCGGTCCTCACATCAAACCCGTGCAGCAAACTGGCCAGCGTCAGCTGCGCCATTTGGACCCCGAAGTTTGCCCCGGGACAAGCCCGGCGGCCGCCCCCGAACGGGATGAGCTCGAAGTGCTGGCCCTTCACGTCCACGTCCTTACGCGCGCCGGCCAAGAACCGCTCGGGCTCGAACTCGTCAGGCCGCTCCCAGACGCGCGGGTCCCTCTGGAGCTTCCACAGGTTGGTGATGAGCCGCGTGCCCGCGGGGACGCGGTACCCTTTGATGGTGCAGTCCTGGGTGAACTCGCGCATGCCCGAGAGAGGGCCGGCCGGGTACAGGCGGAGGGTCTCTTTGACTATGGCTTGGACGTAGGGGAGCTTGCTCAGGTCCGACTCTTTGACCAGCCGGTCCCTTCCTACATGGACGTCCAGCTCAGCTTGGGCCCTCTTGATGGCGAGCGGGTTGTTCAGGAGCAAGGCGAGAGCCCATGTTAGGGTGACGGCGGTCGTGTCCGTGCCTCCTGCGACCAGAGTCTGCAACATAACTTAGTAAAGTCCATTAGGAAGACAAAAACTGCTCGTCTAATGCGATTGACCAAAATCATTTGTGATCCATCATACAACCGTATGATTTTTCCAGTGTTCAATATGTCAAAAGCTTCAAAAGTAAAGTAAAATCCAACATGGCAAGGAAAAGTTTGGACTAGGAAAAGAAAATATATTGTAAGAGAGGTGTATCCAATACCATGGTTGTGGCTTTGTTGATCGTATCAGCATCAACATCCTCTGCCTTAGACTCATCCAGGACAGAAAGGAGAACGTCCATGAAGTCCTGCTCGACATTAGTCTCCTCCTTCTTCTGGCGATGCTCCTCCAACCATTCCTGAAAGATACTGTCCATCTCCTTCGCCGTCCTCTTCATGGCCTTCTGATGCCCTCCCACGTCGAGCCACTCCATAAAAGGGACGGCGTCTGCCATCACAAACAACCCCGCCAGGCGGAACATATCCCTCATCGCCTTCAGGCACCGCCGTGCCTTGCCCTCGTCGCCACTCGCCACGCCGCCGATGGCGTAGCGCTTCCCCGCGACCATTCGTAGGATCACGTTGAGGGTCAAGTTCCCGAACCACTGTTTCATCTCCACTGGGGCAAGGTCCACGGCATCTTTCGCCTCGATCCACCTCCTGATCAGGGAGTAATGGTTAATGTCATCAAAGGTGCATCTAATTTGTGCTCATAGCTCATGGATTGGGTCGATTAATGTTACTGGAAGTAATGCAACCTAGCATCATCTACCGACCATGTACTGCGTCCTTAAACTCATTCTGATTCTTGTTTTTTTACGCATAGGAAATCAAATTAACTCCGATGAGTTCTCTCTTATTTGGATACATCAGATGGTGTAATTGTATGGATTAATTTCAAACTTGGTCAGGCCTACCTGTACATAGCTTTCAACCAAATCTCCATCTCTGACTCTCTGATATGGCTCAGCAGCTCAAGCCGGCGATTGGAGAGCAGCTCCGAGGCCGTTACTTTCCTCATCTCGCGCCAATACGCCCCATACGGGGCGAACCCGAAGTTTGCATAGTTATATCCCAAGAGCTTCCCGCTAACGAGCTTGGGACGCGAAGAGACCGCGACGTCGTGCACCGTGTAGCACTCCTTGGCCGCCTCCCAACTGCAAACCACCAACGCCGGGTGCACGCCGACACGGATCCTGAAGATGGGCCCGTACTTGTCGGCCAGATCGCCCAAGGCCTCGTGTGGAAGTTTGGGTCCTGCTAGTAGGTGGAGATGGCCGAGAAGGGGCCACTTTCCGGCGGCTTCCGGCGGTAGTTTAGCTTTGCCGGCTCTGGATGACCTCCGGAGTAACCAAACCGTCAAGAGCAAGGCCGTTAGGATTCCGATAGTGCTGGCGTTGCTGGCGTTAAGGCACGAGAAGAGGAGATTCATGGTGGCTCTAAAGAAATGGGTTGAGAGAGCAAAGTCCCCTGTTCTGGTATATTAGGTTTTGGCCATCTATAAAAGGTACTCTCACTTACACGTGTGTCCTTATCAAATCACCTCAAAATCTAGGAAGAACACATACATAAATTTTGTCGTCTGCTTATAGGACAGGTTGCCTCCATCAGCTTAAGCGGCTCCTTTTCAAGGTTATCACATTCAATGTGTTTCTGGAAAAGTCTACGATGAGACAAATTCAGCAATCGTCGTTATTCTAGCAGAAGGAGACAAGCGCCGCCTCACCGTGACTTCAACCGGAGTGGCCTTGTCGACGGTTAGCCCAGCAACAGCAGTCATATCCACAGCGTTATTGCCTTGAGCCGTCCTCATATCAAACCTACGCAATAAACTGGCCAGTGTCAGCTGCGCCATTTGCACCCCCCAAAGTTCGCCCCGGGACAAGCCCAAGGACCGCCCCCGAACGGGATGAGCAGTTCGAAGTGCTGGCCCTTCACGTGCACGTCTTTATGCGCACCAGCCAAGAACCGCTCGGGCTGGTTTGCTTTTTTATTTCGAATCACTTTTCCGAAGAAGTTGCAGTGACGGAGCCGAAAAGCTGGTAAAGAACTGTCGAAATTTAGGTAGAATCAAATTAAAAGTTTAGTCAACTTTTCGAGTAACGAGTTTGTCAAACATATATGACGTTAACTGAGGTTCCATTTGTTTTGCGGAATAAGTTTTAGGATAATGTTTTTCGAATTTTTCGGCATTTGATTTGCAAAAAATAAACTTTTATAAGAAGACATTTTTCACCCATGGAAAAAATCCATTCAAAAGTAAGGAAAATATTTTTTTCTCTTTTTGAGAAGAGGAAAACATTTTCCTCATATTTTACCAAAGAAAAAATATATTTTCTTCATATTTCCTTCCCCCTCTCTTTCACATTTTCTTTATTATTATTTTTTTCACTTTCTTTTTCATTTTTTACTTTTTTTTAAAAATACGAAACAATTTATTTTTTGTTTTTTTCTCTTTTTTTTTTAATTTATTTTTTCGTTTCTCCTTCTTCCTCCTCCTTCCTCCTTCCTCCGCCTGCCGCCGCTTCCTCCACTGACCGCGGACCTCGGCGACGGCCAACTGCCCAGTGATTGGCCATGACGCGGTCCGGCGAGCCCCAAGCTCGCCTGTGGTAGGTCACCGACCGTCGTTCCTATTGGTGTTTGTTTGTAAAACAAACAAATAATGCATTTTTCTAGTCCCACATAGGATGGATGAAAGAGTGCAAGACACTTTAAATATGAGAAAGCTATTGTAATCTTTCAAATGGAGAAATGGGTGGGTGGGCTAGACGTCACCATACCCGCATGCGGGTGCGTGATTATTAGGCGCACTTACCGCTTCCGCACCGCGGCCTTAATCAACAATTTATTTTTTTTATTTCGAAATTAATTATTGTATAATTTTATTTCATTATTTTTTTTATTATTGTGACTGTTCGGACACGAACGGTTGTGTCCGAATGGCGGTGGCTGTTCGGACACGAACAGTTTTGTCCTAATGGCGGTGACTGTTTGGACACAAACAGTTGTGTCCGAATTGTGATTTTTCGGACATGAATAGGTGCGTTCATATGGGAAGTTCGGATACCAATATGTGTGTTCAATTAGTATTATATAATGGACAGTTCTGTTCAATTTCAGTGGTTACTCTTCATTTTTTTCATTTTCCTTCAAAAGAGAGACAGCCATCTTTTCATTGTTTTAAAAGAGAGTTTTAGGAGATTTACTAGAATTGCTATCCAGTATTCTCACCGTGACTTTGTTGTATCCTGAAGGAAATTTGCCAGAAGCCTATAGCAACTTCGTGGGGCAAAATTGATTCTAAAAGAGAGTGATTACACCCCTCAAAGTCCGACTACATTGTTACTCCATTTCATTCGATATTTTTCCAACAGTTCTTGTCGGTGACCGGCCGAAACCAAAAGGGAAGAGAGAGAGAGAGAGAGAGAGAGAGAGAGAGAGAGACAAGAAAAAGATAAAAAAAAAATTAAAAGATTTGAATTTTAAAAAAATATAACAAATGAAAAGAAAAACAAAAAATTATTATTAAAAGGAGTCCATGAAGGAAAATCAAATATGATTTCCATACCAAACAACGAAAAATATTTTCTACGCCTCTTTTATATTTTAGCCAAACACTAGAAAGCAGTGTCATTTTCCTGAAAAATAACTTTTCGAAAAATATTTTTCGAAAATCTCACTTTTTCGTGAAATAAACGGAGCATGAATGTAAGATAGAGGAAACCAAGATATCCGGAAAGAGTGCTGAAATTAACTTGGAATGTTTTACTTCCATAATCATTTTAATTACTAGGGATGAGCGGTTCCAACCGTTTTCGTATAGGTTCCACCTGGAACCTAGAACCTACCCTGTATACCTTGAAACCTAGAACCTACCTTGTCATAGGGGCCAAGGTCATACAGGTTTCACCTATATTTTTAATTGAATAATTACAGTGAATCATTACCTTTAATGATCACCATTTACTACTGCAATCCACTAACCACAACTCATATTTGGACACATAATAGATATGAAACATTAACGAAGTAAAAGACAGTCATAAGTATCGCTGAAAATGGAAGCTTAGACTAATGGTTTTAGATTACACACTCGTCACCGGACGCCATGGAATACCGCAGGTCGCGCAAAGAGATATACCAAGAAAAATATAAAAACTTGTTTCAGATCACATTACAGGTTCCACCTATCTGGAACTTGGAACCTACCAATTAGAACGGATTCCCCAATTTTTTGAACCTCGAAATTACCCTCCATACCTTGGAACCTGGAGCCAAACAAGTTCTTCATCGGTTCGGTTTCAGGTTCTAGGTTCTACCCTGGACCCATGCTCACCCGTATTAATTACATTCCTTACGCTTTTACGAAAAGAATTACATGATGCTCATTTCAATAAAATCAAAACATATTTCATATGGTTATTTAACGAAGAAAAAGATAAAATATCTGCTCAATAATACAAGAGATCGTTACACATGACCTTAGGATTATTTAATGATATGTTTATCCTCACTTATATGTAATTTAAGAAAATCTGATAAAATCATATGCGGGGGATGGATGAGAGGGAAAATAATTCATTCTTATTCCCATTTCCCAATAAACAACCCGCAAAGATGATACGGACGATATGTTTTACATAGGTTGTGCATCTCTTTCTCTATACTCGAGGCATCCTTATTACTACCATTTTTTTTGGTTGAAAATAAAATACCAATTTCAATAGTTGGTTAGTGACAAAACATACGACTCGTTATAGCAATTAACATCTTCATAGCACTTGTTAAACAACCTCGATACATAAAAGTTTATCATTTTCAATACATCGTTTTACTCATATGTTATGTAATCAATGCATCGGAAATGAAAAATGCCCTCAAGAAACTTGTTAGTTAAATTCACATGATAAACACGACATGTCTATAAGCAAAATATCATACGTTCTGTACCGAAGATTAATAATTTATAGATGAGGGGTGTGCAAACTTTTTGGTATAGGGAAGCCATGTTTATCACCGTTGATGGATAGTATAACCAGCTATATCAAGGGGATAGAGAACACTTGTGTAATCAGAAACTTACGCACAACATTTGCATCATTATAAACCAACCTGCTAGGAAAAGTTTAGACGACGCTGCATCGCACTAGTCGACAAATATAACAAGATAACAACCGGGTCAATCCATACATCTTGCTGAATCTGATCGCACAATCGTCGTTCCCTGGAGGCTATATCAAGGGGATAGAGAACACTTGTGTAATTAGAAACTTACGCAAAATATTTGCATTATTATAAGCCAACCTGCTAGGAAAAGTTTAGATGACGCTGCATCGCACTAGTCGACAAATATAACAAGATAACAACCGGGTCAATCCATACATCTTGCTGAATCTGATCGCATAATCGTCGTTCCCTGGAGGCTATCTCTAGCAAGAATTGATATAAAATAATAATAATAAACTATAGGCTCCGATAAAATTATCTTTTTTGGGTAGAAATTGCATCCGAGAAAATGACCCGGCACATAATTTAGTTTGGATTAGTCCAAGATTTCCACCAGCTCTGGGAGTTCGGTGACCTTCTAAGTCATCAAGTGCAGAACAACGAGACTTTCCACCCGATAGATGTTTATCAGGTTTGCTCTGAAAGTCCTCATGAATTGACACACACTCACACACCCACGTGAACAACGAGACTTTCCACCCGATAGATGTTTATCAGGTTTGCTCTGACACACCCACGTGAACAACGAGACTTTCCACCCCATAGATGTTTATCAGGTTTGCTCTGAAAGTCCTCATGAATTCACACACACACACGTGTGTGTGTGTGAGTGTGTGTCAATTCACGTGTCAATTCATGAGGACATAATTTGCAGGAGTCTGTTTACTAGGAGTACTTCTGGAATTGGAGGATTTCTTTCTTAAATAAAGTAATAAAACAAAACAAAGTAATGTCACAGCAATAATCCTGAACCAAAATTAGGGTTAATAATTCATGCCTACGTATCAAATTCGACCTAATTGAGCCGATTGCATGTCCTTGCAAAACCTTTTAATTTTTTATTTGCTATAAGATTTAACTTGTTCTAAGGAAAAGTTATCTAAAAAGTACTAAATTAATTATACTTTTGTCAATTCATTCATAAACATTTTAATCATCGACACATATTAAGAGAAAATCTCTAAAGGGTCTGTAATAATGTCCTCGACATATCTCCGTCACCCTTGAATCCCAGAACTTATTTACATTGACATGAAACTCCCGATATTATTTGGATTTATTCTTTCTTCTTGGTCGATGGAGGACCTAATTCACAGAAGATCCAAAGCCCACGTAAGCAGAAGAAGACAAGCGAGGCCTCACCGTAACTTGAAGCGGAGTGGCCTTGCCAATGGTCAACCCAGCAACCGCCGTCATATCCACGACGCCGTCGTCTCGAGCGGTCCTCACATCGAACCCGTGCAGCAAACTGGCCAGCGTCAGCTGCGCCATTTGGACCCCGAAGTTTGCCCCGGGACAAGCCCGGCGGCCGCCCCCGAACGGGATGAGCTCGAAGTGCTGGCCCTTCACGTCCACGTCCTTATGAGCGCCGGCCAAGAACCGCTCGGGCTCGAACTCGTCGGGCCGCTCCCAGACGCGCGGGTCCCTCTGGAGCTTCCACAGGTTGGTGATGAGCAGCGTGCCCGCGGGGACGCGATACCCTTTGATGGTGCAGTCCTGGGTGAACTCGCGCATGCCCGAGAGAGGGCCGGCCGGGTACAGGCGGAGGGACTCTTTGACTATGGCTTGGACGTAGGGGAGCTTGCTCAGGTCCGACTCTTTGACCAGCCGGTCCCTTCCTACGTGGACGTCCAGCTCAGCTTGGGCCCTCTTGATGGCGAGCGGGTTGTTCAGGAGCAAGGCGAGAGCCCATATTAGGGTGACGGCGGTCGTGTCCGTGCCTCCTGCGACCAGAGTCTGCAACATAACTTAGTAAATTCCATTGGGAAGACAAAAACTGCTAGTCTAATGCGATTGTCAAAATTCTTTGTGATCCATCATACAACTGTATGATTTTCCAGTGTTCAATATGTCAATAGCTTTAAGCTAGTGAAATTTTGTAGCATCCCATGTATTTGGGTCTGCAAACCCTCAAAAGTAAAGTAAAATCCAACATGGCAAGGAAAAGTTTGGACTAGGAAAAGAAAATATATTGTAAGAAAGGTGTATCCAATACCATGGTTGTGGCTTTGTTGATCGTATCAGCATCAACATCCTCTGTCTTAGACTCATCCAGGACAGAAAGCAGAACGTCCATGAAGTCCTTCTCGACATTAACGCCACCCGACCAAGTCTCCGCCTCCTTCTTCTTCTGGCGATGCTCCTCCAACCATTCCTGAAAGATACTGTCCATCTCCTTCGCCATCCTCTTCATGGCCTTCTGATGCCCTCCCACGTCGAGCCACTCCATAAAAGGGACGGCGTCTGCCATCACAAACAACCCCGCCAGGCGGAACATATCCCTCATCGCCTTCAGGCACCGCCGTGCCTTCCCCTCTTCGCCCCCCGCCGCGCCGCCGATGGCGTAGCGCTTCCCCGCGACCATTCGTAGGATCACGTTGAGGGTCAAGTTCCCGAACCACTGTTTCATCTCCACTGGGGCAAGGTCAGCGGCATCTTTTGTCTCGATCCACCTCCTGATCAGGGAGTAATGGTTAATGTCATAAAAGGTGCATCTAATTTGTGCTCATAGCTCATGGATTTGGTCGATTAATGTTACTGGAAGTAATGCAACCTAGCATCATCTACCGACCATGTACTGCGTCCTTAAACTCATTCTGATTCTTGTTTTTTTACGCATAGGAAATCAAATTAACTCCGATGAGTTCTCTCTTATTTGGATACATCAGATGGTGTAATTGTATGGATTAATTTCAAACTTGGTCAGGCCTACCTGTACATAGCTTTCAACCAAATCTCCATCTCTGACTCTCTGATATGGCTCAGCAGCTCAAGCCGGCGATTGGAGAGCAGCTTCGAGGCCGTTACTTTCCTTAACTCGCGCCAATACGCCCCATACGGGGCGAACCCGAAGTTTGCATAGTTATATCCCAAGAGCTTCCCACTAATGAGCTTGGGACGCGAAGAGACCACGACGTCGTGCACCGTGTAGCACTCCTTGGCTGCCTCCCAACTGCAAACCACCAACGCCGGGTGCACGCCGACACGGATCCTGAAGATGGGCCCGTATTTGTCGGCCAGATCGCCCAAGGCCTCGTGTGGAAGTTTGGGTCCTGCTAGCAGGTGGAGATGGCCGAGAAGGGGCCACTTTCCGGCGGCTTCCGGCGGTAGTTTGTCTTTGCCGGCTCTAGATGACCTCCGGAGTGACCAAACCGTCAAGAGCAAGGCCGTTAGGATTCCGATAGTGCTGGCGTTGCTGGCGTTAAGGCACGAGAAGAGGAGATTCATGGTGGCTCTCAAGAGCAAAGTCCCTTGTTCTGTCATATTCGGTTTTAGCCGTCTATAAAAGGTACTCTCACTTACATATGTACGTCCTTATCAAATCACCTAAAAATCTAGGAAGAACACGTACATAAATTTTGTCTTGTCTGCTTATAGGACAGGTTGCCTCCATCAGCTCAAGTGCCTCCTTTTCAAGGTTATCACATTCAATGTGTTTCTGGAAAAGTCTAGGATGAGACAAATTCAGCAACTGTTGTCATTCTAGCAGAAGGAGACAAGCGCCGCCTCACCGTGACTTCAACCGGAGTGGCCTTGTCGACGGTAAGCCCAGCAACAGCAGTCATATCCACAGCGTTATTGCCTTGAGCGGTCCTCACATCAAACCCACGCAATAAACTGGCCAGTGTCAGCTGCGCCATTTGCACCCCCCAAAGTTCGCCCCGGGACAAGCCCGAGGATCGCCCCCGAACGGGATGAGCGGCTCGAAGTGCTGGCCCTTCACGTGCACGTCTTTATGCGCACCAGCCAAGAACCGCTCAGGCTCAAACTCGTCGGGCCGCTCCCAGATTCACGGATCCTAACGTTGGGAACATAAAACATGTCATTGGCAATGCTTGACACATAAAGTCTATCTTCTTGATTATTATTCTTTGACTGTGCAATATGTCGAAAGCTTTAAACTGGTGAAATTTTGTAGCATCCATATGTTTGGATTTAAAACCTTCAAAAATAGAGTAAAATCCAATGTGGCAAGGAAAAATGTAGCGTAAGAAATGCTTTTTCGGAGCTATCATGTTACCATGTGCTCCTGGATTCTATGATAATGGCAGATTGCTTCATCACCTGATAATGAAGAAGGACGTTTTTGGTTTGGCCTGTATCAGATGAAATTCTCAATGTGGGTTTTTGCCTGACCTTGTACCAGCTGAAATCCTGAAATTTTCATATACAGTGAAGAGAAAAGAGTGCCCCGAAAGAATTCTCCCGAGGCCACCGGCTTTGCCGAACGCCAAGGGCTTCCAGGTCAAACGGAATTTGCGTTACTGAAACACCATAATCTTAGCACACATTGAGTTCGATGTTATATATATACTACATATACAGAGTCCCTTCACAGAATTGACCAGCGTTCAACACCTAAAAGAAAACACAATAAGAAGATGCTGTCCGTTGCCCAAGAGTAGCCAAAATGCCAAACAGCTCCGAATCCAACCATGGCCAACACAGTCAAAACAGTTATGGGGAAAGAGTTGCACCGTTCGACCAGACCATCTTAAGATAGCTTTTAATGGCATCTAGACAGGGAAAGAAGTCACCAGGGTCAGAGGGACCACATCCTCGACCACACGGAAGATGGTGACGTCCAGGATGATGTTCTTAGCGATGCTGTTTGCGAGCTCGAACAGGCACACATCAGATTGCTCCAAGTTGTTCTCCAAAGCGAAGTTCTTCCATCCAGAAGACAGCCCCCCACTCCCACGCCCCGTGAGCCTGTACCGGGCACGCCATGTGCCCTCGCCAACGCGAAGAATCAAGTCCTGGTTGCGGCGATCCAGATGTGTTGTTGCCCAATCAGTAGGAATTGACTGTCAGCAATGAATATCACAAATTAGCTGGAAAGGCTGTGAAGTATAAGGAGCTAATAGAATGGACTAGGAGTACAAAGACTTACCAAATAAAATCTCTTATACACGTGCGTGGGTCGCATAACTACCAGGAAGCTGTCGCTTGATGCTGCAGCCCGCGCAAGCTTGAAGGCGGAGGATTCCTCCTCTTCTGTGACAGGTCTTCTGTTGGATGCGTAAACCGGAGAGCCCCGTGAACCGATAAACAGGGCCTTTGGTGTAGAATCTGTCATGTGCATACATAAAAAAAACGCGAACAATTAGAACCTTGGGCTGCCGATGGAGTACTTCTGAGAGAAAAACTAGAACTCCATTTAGGAATTTACACTTGTGGAATTATAGTTTCTATCTACTATCCATCTCGTTTTATTTGCCACTGAATAAATCAAAAAACATATTTTCATCGCAAGTGTGTAGTTCTTAAGTCAAATACCTGGTTTTTCCTCCAGACAATCAAAAGTGACGGACAGTTTCTTTTTTGGAGTAGCCTTCTTCTTATTATGTGGCTTCCCCGAAGCACCCACCTCGACCAAGTTTTCAGAAGCTTTAGCTTGAGATAAGATATTGCAATCAGCTACTGTCACAGTCCCATCCTTCCAAGGATCCTCAGTAAGAGTTCGTTTGACATCATAAGATGCAGGAGTATGCACAGCCTCCACTGCAGAATCCCCGAGTTTTCGCTTCGTACCGCATTCTTTGTCCATCGGTTTGTGGCTGCATCGTTTGTGGAAATACGCAGCCTCCTTCTCGCACAAACTATGTTGGTTGAACACTAAGACATTAAAAGAGGACTCTCCGTTGTACCTGAATACCAAAATATCATTCTTCTCCAGATCATGATCTTTCACGAAATCTTGCCAACCGTGTTTGAAAAGCAAATTTTCGTCATCAGCCACAGTGCCAACTTTCCATGTCGCGCCACTAGGACCCTTTAAGACCACATTTTCAGGTAACTTGCTTCTCAGATTCTCGGCAAATTTTTTGGGTATGGTCTGTGCACAGAGAAAATCTAACTACTTACTTTCGAGAGAAGGGACCACGACAAAATATGCCACGAAACCAGTGTACTCTATGAACAAGAATAAAATCACTGAAAAAGGAATCAACATTAATATCCAGAACTACAGCTGAGATCATTTCCAGCAACCAAAACTGAGGCAATTGTAATAGAAGCGTCGTTAGCATCTTGATGGTCACAGGGATTTTGTGTTGTGGCCATCATTGTTAGCTAACATCAGTCGTGGCTCTCGCAGGTATGACTCTGCCATATGGTCCCCAAAGCGAGTTTGACTGACTCATGCTTGCCACCATATTGACAAAAAAATGAAAGCATGGTACCACTAACACAATGTGACTGGGATTCTTGTCATTCTTCTATGAACCGGGGTTTCTCTAAGACAATCCTTAGGGCCACCCAGGACCTCCTCCCCTGTAACAATCTGTTTGTGATGGGTCGGATGGATTCTTGCGCGACCCAATTGGTATAATCGGTGTTTCAAAAGGCCTAGAAACTCAGCATTGCGAAAGAAAATTTGTGATCGGCAACTTATTATGAGGAAAAATTTACTAACTGATGCTATTGCTGACTTAACCTAAGTCTGTCACTCTGGCCTACAGCAAGCCATAATCAACGAAGACGGCCTCTTTTTAAGCCAACAAGGTGCAGAGACAAACAAGATCAGCTCATGACAAAAGTCCACCTTCGTCAGTTTCGAAGCCGGGTTTAAAACAAAAAAGACTCTTTTTTCTCCATTTTCTCTTGCTGGAAATAAGAGGAGTGAATGGAGGACTCACGAGCTGCTGATGAAAGTCACCATGAAGAAATTGGCAGAAATGTATGGAATGGAAATGGGTCCAGTAGATCTCCTCTTCCCAGCTTCTGCATTCCCTGCATGTCCCCTCCATTTCTGGCCTGGAAATCAAGAAACTTGTTACAGAACAAGAACGACTCAATCTAAAGAAATGCTCAAGAAATCGGAAGGAAACACTGAAATGACAGAGAGTAAATGAACAGCGTTCCTACTCAAAGTGCCGAGCAAGAGCGTTTCAAGAAGCTTGAGAAATTTCTTTTCCCCTTCTCACAGCGTGAGCCCTAACGCAAAAAGAACAGGTCAAGAGCACGAATCATCAATGGGGAGTGAAACCAAACCAGTTGTTACTTACTGTTACGCGGGAGTTAACGAGGGGATGGGATGGAGTTACGGCATAAACGGGAGATTAATTAGTCCAGCCGGAGAACCCCCCAAGAAGATGTCGGTGTTCATCCCGTAAAACCCACGTGGCTTCCACCAACACAGCACACTGTTGTCGTCAAAAGACTCGAAGCTTGTCTCTTTAATTGCTGATGATGTTTTAAAGCGTGGCAAAATCCCAAGAGACTAGTGTGAGCAACAGGGCGGGCCCATCGAACCGAAAATCGCCCGAAACAAATCGAAACGGTCGATTAGGTTCGATTTTCTTATTTCGGTTCCATAAAATTAAAATTGGTGATTTTCGGTTCCGTTCCCGATTCTCGATTACTGTTTATTTATTTATTTTTATTTCTTAAATATAAATTTAATGATTTATCGATTATTTTCTTATTTCTTAAATACAAACTTAATTTTGAATTAATATGTTAAAATTAAAGTCAATGTTGCTCATCCTTATTAGTAATTTACCTTTTTCCACCAAACCGCTCGCGAACCAGACCGATCCGATCCAATTATTTATCTCAAAAACTAAGAACCAGTTCTTCCGGTCATGTTTCCGGTTTCTGAATGGGATCGGGAACGGATTAGCCCCGCAAGAGACTCCCCCCAAGCGGAGCGGAGGATGAACTTCTGTCAACTGTCAAGATCCATCGTCCATTGAGCACGTGATGGTCACGTGTCAACGAAACCCTAAACCCCTGACCAAGAGCGCAAAATCCCTAAATCGTGATTCAGGCAAGCTCAGCTGAACATTTATAGTGAGAACGAATTCTCAAAAAGGAAAAGAGACTGGAAAAATAAAAATAAAAGATGCAATATAGAATAATAAGAAGCTTGGCACTGAATTAACCTAGAAACACTTGAATATTATGTTCCACAACATAACTCGGCATGGAGTCACGCATGAAAGTCCAAACATCGAAAATGATTTTAGATAACATGAAACTGATTGAGCTACATTGTCTTTTGACCGTAGAAAATATAGTTCCGACTCCCTTAATTTGTTTCCTCCTCCTATGCGCTAGAAATGCGGCCTCCCAGCAATGATGGACTCACGAGCTCGAAAGCGCATGTGTCGCCTTCCTCGACCCGATTGCTGCGGATAAAAGCGCGCAAGCCTTTGCTCAAATACCAGCCGCCGCGTCTGATGAAGTCCTTCCTACGGATCATCGACACCGGCCACTGCTTCCCTCCTTCGTCGCACAGCATGATGTTCACACGATCTCCCTGCTCCCCGATATGATCGTCGCAGAACCATCTAGGAATAGGCTGCCGGCAACAGTGAGAAGCAATTTACATCTATCAAAACAAACGACAAGCCGGACAGGAAATGCGACTGAGTGGATAGTTGCAAAAGGGATAGGATTGTAGGGTCGAATTTACGAAGAGGGCTGGCTTGATGTGGTATGCTTTTAATGTTATCTGAAAAGAAACGCGATCGGTACCGGAAGATCCACATGCCCCATCTATGTCTCTCTCTGAGAATGTCATTAATTAGAATTTTAGCACGCAAAAGGCATAAAGAAAATATATCCAAACCAACTATACCATTCGCTAATCTAAGCTGTGGGTTTTTTTTTTAACCAGGTTTGATCGCATGACCCCATTAGATTTGATCGCCTCGGTACTGATTCGATGAGAATTCCGGGCATGAAAAGAAGCCTCCCTCGGGCACATAGTCGGGTCAAACACTCGCACCTTGAAACCAACTAGTGGAAGACTAGAAAATCCCTAGTTTGTACGGAATGATCCTTCACAAACTTGGGCCACCCTCCACCAAAATAAAGCGCGCCCTCTTCTTTGATCAGGTCGACCATCCAGGAATTGCCACCAGGGCCGGTTAGCGAAATGGCTCGAGGCCTCTGGTGTTTGATGTAATCTACAACGGCTGGTGGGATTCTCTGTGGGGATGAAGAAAGATGATCAGAACCTCAAACATGATACTGACATACTGTATCGCATATTAACGCGGCTCATGATAGCTTTTACAAACGAGATTTCATGATTACAAACTATAAAACGATGAAGATAATGAACTTATCTGTGGACTATGGTACGTTTTCTTGAAAGAAAAGGAATGTATGCTACTTCTAAAGGCTGAATGTACAGAGAAAAAAGAGACGAAAACGAGCTACTGTGTTTTTCATTTTGTTGGCCCAACACTTCTTGTTACGACTCTGCAAAAGTTAATCGCAGGCCAAAGAGAAAAAGACTAAAAAAGGTTTAGTGTACGTTCATATTTTGTGGGCTCTCTTACTTTAGGAACCTGTGCAATGGCTTCTGGATCTTGGCTCCCTCGCGGCGGACCTGCCGCCGCAAGCCCCTACCTCTGGGCGGCAGGTCATTGAGGCCGCCGGAGCCAGCAACAACGAAGTTAAAACAGTAACACGAAGACTAGAACCGAGCAAGAAGACCAAAGGAACGAATGTGGCCGAAAGAAGTGGTCCATACAGCGTTGTTCGCATAAACATATAAATGGCAAAGAAGAAGAAGCGACGTACCATTCGTTCGGAGCTGTGCTCGGCCATGAAAAACTTGAAGAACGACAGTGGTTTCCCTGCATCCTCCATGGTTGGTGTATTGTTCTTGGCTTTGAGCTTTGTACTTTTCGCCCCCGCCAGCAACGGCGGTGGCTCGGTCTCGAGTTCGGAGAAGGGAAAAGGGGTCAGGTGGAGGAGAGAGAGAGAGGGGGAGGAGTCCGGGGGCAACTTTCTGCAGAAAAAGACATTCATTTCCCCCGATTAGCATCATTCGAAGTCAGACGAATGGAAAAGAAAAGAAAAGAAAAAAGAAACCCTAAGCGCCCCACTAAATCGGGAAATCTCCAAATCTGAGAGAGAAGGGGAGGGGAATCGTGAAGGAGCATCATTAGCTTGCAGCCCGTAAATCCATGGGTGCAAGAAATTCACCTTCCCGGGTTCACCTCAGATTAAACGGGGAGAAAGATCACTTGTGTAGAATTTCGACTAAAGTATGTTGATGGGTAATGAACTATGGATTCCCAGGAGCGCAAGCTTGGCAGCGTCAAGTGGACAGTGTCCTGTTGAACATACCACCAGAACCGGACCCATCAAGACAAACTTCAAAGAGCTTTGAAAAGAAAGAACGAAAATATCAAAGCTCCGACCTTTTGCGATGCTCCTTGACACCTTTTGTCGCGTGCTATTCCGCAGAAAGTTGCGTTCTTGTGGGACGAACAGGC
Source organism: Lenwebbia sp. NSW1173648 (assembly GCA_029784005.1). Lineage (NCBI taxonomy): Eukaryota > Viridiplantae > Streptophyta > Magnoliopsida > Myrtales > Myrtaceae > Lenwebbia > Lenwebbia sp. NSW1173648. The sequence goes on along the minus strand of JARCGZ010000012.1, from coordinate 17,736,718 downwards.
GTCGCCAAGAAATTCTTTCTCGCAGGTGGTCAAGCCGAACACGATCACGCGAAAACCATGTGGAGCTCGTTCTTCAACCCGTCGAGCTCTTCAACGAAAGCCACTTTGTAGCGACTGCAATATGGCCATTGCAAGACACGGGGATAGTCAGTAACATCAAAAAAGAAACTTCGTTCGTGGAGAGAGAGAGAGAGAGACGAACTTCTTCACGTGGAAACCAGGGACCATGAACATTACGAGCTCCGTCGGCCATTGAAGAAGAAGAAGCAGCTATAAATAGACCGAGAACACAAAATAGCTATAAAATTTCTCTCTCTGAACTGTACCCGCACAATATCCTCTGTTTTGCCTCTTCTGTGATTCTCTTTGACCAAATGAATGAGATTGAATAAGAAAAAACAAACAAACAAACAAAGGCAGATGCTTGTTCTTTTGCGTGATCTTGTGCGCGCGGTGGAGTGGGAAGCTTGACCATATCAAGATCTTTCCGTTTTCGGACCTGCATGGATGGAGAGTCCTCTCCTGTTTTGTTGCAGAGCATGCTTTCCCGGAAAAGCTGCGCCTCTCTCTGATTCTGGGAAACACGCCTTTTCTGCTTCCAAACTTGAAATTTGTTCGAACCAAAAACAAAATTTGAAATTTGGACCGGGCCGAGTCGGGCGGGGGCCAAGCCCAGCATACGATCAACTTAATGCGAGAGTTTTCCGGGTCCAATTTATCGGGTCAAGTTTTTAGAATTTTCGATTTTTTTTGTCAGCGTCACTAATTTTCCTCGTTTGCACAGTAAACTTGACATACCCCCTTCAAATTTTTCCCTCTTTTCAAGATTCCCCTCATCGATACGAAAATGCTAGATGTGCTGAAAAATCTCCCTAAAACCTTGCTTGCTAAGTGATCTGTCTAAGTTTCGGTTAGGTACTGAAATTAGTGGGATCTGTTAATTGAATGAATGTCTTTTTCCAAAACATCCGATTGGAAATTCCGGGGCGTTTTAGACTAAGATTTTTTAGTATACATCTTATAGCTCTGATTGATACTATCGAATGATACGGTAGGTAAGGTTCGCGTGACTGCTTGAAGTTATATTGTAGTATAAGGTGGTGCGTAATACGAAAGCAGTAGCTTGTATATCCGAATTTTCATTTGGTTTTTGAGGAGCCGAAAATATCTCATCTAATGTGGGTTCAAAGAATTTGTCTTTGCAAATTTGTAGCTCAGTGTATGTGTTACTCTTCAAAAATATTTTAATGAAGACTCCGAAAAAGTTTAAGGATTCATCATAAAGTTGAAGAAAAATCAATAATACATAGAACTTCAGAGACCAGGAAGATTCCTTTCGAGTTTTGTCTTCTTTCTTTTCCTTTAGATAACGATGATAATAGCTTCTTCTGCGATCATTTGCACATCTCAATGTGAATAATGTTGAAGCAATAGTTAGAGATGATCGATGTTCGTAGTTACAATGCCTTCAAATCAGTCATGTTTCGTCGAAGAAGTCATAGAGATCGAGCCAAAAGAAAGGGAGAGAAACACTCACGATAAGACCTGACGAGCCCCCATCACCATTTATGAGCATGTGCAATGCTCGCGAGAGTCGTCATTTTCGGCTACGGTTTTGTAAGCATGGTTTTGTTGGGTGTCATTGTATTTTTCCGGAGCATTCGGTGAAATGTAAAATCAACAGAGAATGAGCTTATAAGCAGATGTGACCTATTGAAAGAGCCAACATTCAAACATGCCACAACCCACTCCTGATTTAAATATGAACTCCCATAAATCGAGCCGCCTGGAATTTCAAATACCGTTAATCCAACAGGAAACTTGCAACCGTATCTTTCGGATCCATAAATCAACCCACGCCAAATCGTGCTCGCCGCTAATGTCGCGTCCATCAATTTGAGGTGCTCGAAAAGAGAAGAAGAGCTTGTGAAGGCAAGGCTAGCTGTAGTTTTGCAGAAAGTGCTGGCTTTCCACAATCTTGTAGGCCTCCGAAGGGCAAGTTGGATGATTGACGCCGCGTCTTCGCCCGGTGACCGGAAGTCAGAAATTCAAATCACTTCTGCATGGCTAACCTATTGCTGCGATTGGTCATATTAGGACAAGAAACGAGACTCGTGAAAGGAATCCAACAAATTTCAGACAAGTCCAAATCCTGGAGAACCCAATGCAGTCAAAATGACAAAAAGGGTCGGGAGCAAAAACAAGGGAGAGATTCTTGGGTTTCGTTTGATTTCAAGAGATTCATATTGACCCTTGATTCATCATCATCCAATCCAAAGAGATTCTTTTGGTGGAAACTAGATTGACAAAAGTCAACCCACCACGAGCATTTTCCATAATCCCACATAATAACACAAGACTTAGCGTCAGAAAACAACCCTTCCCTCCCTAACTGTTCAACAACTAAGGACAAAGATTCTCCTAACACTTGATTCCTTTAACATCATGCATCATCTGAACTAATATAAGTAAAGGGAGAAGAGAACGGAACGATGGAGGAGTTCATTCAAAGTGATCACACAGAACAATCTGTGTTGTGTTGCAGGTACTGAGTATCAATTAGAAAATTCATCTCGAAATCGCATTTTACTTCCTGAACTGTTTATATGCTAATCAGTACATCAAACTCTACATAGGAAGCGAAGACATTCAGTAGATGTAATGTGACCACAAGAATAAACAAATTCATCTCCTCACGAGGATAGTCTCCAGTGAAAGAGCCCCAAAAGGGAGGGGAAAAAAAGAAAAAAACCAGAAAGATAACCAAACCTTTACATGATTCTGCTGTTTGCTATGGAATCAACCAGTGAAAGCCTTGCTTCAAGCTCAAAAACTTCTGCTGCAAAAAGCACCGTTGGCCTACATCGAGGATTTTGGATAAGAAAACCCATGGATGCCCCTTCCTCTACACTACGTTTCCGATTCCTCTGGGACAGTAGACAAAGCATCCACGCTCACGAACGAAGGACTAAGGAATTTGGCAACAAATGCCCACATCTTGTAGACATCCTCGAAGTTGGTCAGGAAACCGAGCGACGCGGTAACAACCTCAACTCGGAAGAAAGCATTCTTCCCTCCCTGGTATCCATTTGCCATCGGCTTGCACAAGGCCATAGATTCAGGATCAAGAGAACCAAGTCGCTGTTTTGGCCCATCTACTATCCGTATGTGGCTAAGAATTCCGACCCCTAGCGATATTCCGTTCTTCTCAGCCAACTTCTGAACAATTTCTGGGTGGACCCACCCTCCTCCACTGTCTCGTATATTAAACGCCACAGCAGCGCCTCTCTCGTACTTAATCTTGGGGCCATATATTTGTACAAGGGGAATTTTAACAGACCCATTTGAATTGGGTAACTGCAGTTGAAGTAAGGAAGTGACGAGCCAATTGATCAAAAAGCGTAGTCTTGAAGTGGTTTTGTTGAGACCTAACATGTTCACGTGATCAAGATGCTGGCAGATTATCTCCGGCTCTCGTCTTCCCCACTCTTGCCCATCGTCATAGTCCCCATTGCTCAACGACTCATCATCGCCAAGAGAAGTCATGGAAGCTTCCCCTGGATGATACAAGTGGCTCGAGCTTCCCGTGTGGTTGTCTTCCACACTGAAAGATACCCTGCGACCCATGCTCGCAAACCGGTTACTATCTTCTAATGTGGAGAATCTACTTCTTTCTCTTCCACCCAAAAGTCTGAACTCACCCTCTGTCTCTCTCCTAATAGCACTTTCTTTCACTTCTCGGCAAAAGTCCGATTTCAAGGAACTCTGCACTTGGCCATTCTGGAGACCACGATGCTGACTGGATTTGAATCCATTTATGCGGGGGCTCAACTTGGAACCATTCAACCCAGGTTCGCCCTGGATTTCATGTTCTTCCTGAATCTCCCGTGAACGATGGGAGGTCACAGAAGCTTCCCTGCTTCCGACAGCAGAATCTAGTTCTTCCTCTTCAGGAATTCCCTTCACGCGATCCAACTCCTGCGACACTGATAGCACAGCTGCATCAAAAGACAACACGGGATCGTCCTGCAGCTTGAGATTGACTCTGCGCTCATCGTAAATAGGGCTCATAGATATCCTTGATGCAGGCTTAGGTGAGACGCGCTTATTGTTTCTCCTGACAGAAATCCACGACTGCTGCAATGGTGGGCTTGTTTTGTGCCTGCTAAATTGGCCAGAGTGGTCAGAACCAAAGGGACTTTGACCTAGGTCGATCCAGTATGAATTGTCAGAAGAATCATCTTCACTAAATATAGGACTCTTCATGACCTCTCCAACCGAAATGCTCTCCGTTTCCTCAAATATGGTGCTTGCCCCATCCCTCTCCGAACTGTTATCTTGTTCCATCTCAGTCTCAAAGACATCTCTCACTTGGTTGGATGTAAAGACACCTGAAAATGCAGGCATGCTTGACCCACCTTGAGCTTCAGGTGTAGGTTCTTCTTTACCATTCATCACTTCATCTTCAAATCCCGCAAATACATCAAGACCTTCCATAGAATCACTCAAATATTGGGGAAACACGGGGACAATCTTCACCATTCCAGTGCCAGTGCGTCCAGACTGGTTTTGCAGGCTGGCCATCACAGACTTTTTTATCAAGAGGCATCCAAATCCTGTTGGGTCAGCCCCAAACACCCTGTAAAACGACGTGATGATAAAATCCGGTCGGAAGAGGGAGAGACCGAGAGAATCCATGTCCTTGGGACCCAAAGAACCAGCATCAAGTAATACATGCCAATTGTTCTGCTGTGCAAGTGCCATCCACTGGTAAGAGTACTTGGCACCAGTAACTCTAGACTGAACCGGAAATACGAAAAGCCCAACGGCAGAATCCTTCTTCCGCCTTTTCTTACTTGATATTTGCTTTCTCAGCTCCCTCGAGCAAAGTTTCAAAGTAGGCCATTTGAACCAGGCACTATGTACCTTAGCACCTTTTTCTTTAGCACTCTGAGCCATCCAATTGACAGATTGGCTCTCATGATCGAACATGGTCAACAGCTTCTTATTCGTATGGAAAGGATAAGACTCGGCCAGCAACTTAAATGCAGAGCCTCTACTCTCGGTAAACACAAGTCCATATTCATTTTCAGGAATATTCAAGTAATCCATGATCCTAGTCTTGATATCATGTTCTGCACTACCTTTCTCAGCCCCACCATACAAAGCATGGTTACTCAAATTCGCCGTTATCTCGGACAAGGTAAATGCTGACGACTCCCAATACTGCTGGGTCTGAAGATAAGAGAACAACCCAAAGCCGCAGTAATCGAGACATACCTTGGCGAAAGCTTCGGAGAGGTGTCCATACTCATTCGATCTCAAATGGTCGATTCTCTCAGTGGACTCGAACTTGGGGTACATTGTGAGGAACAAGTTGAACGCTTCCGTTAGGTCGGGAACCGAGTCTTCGCTGCCGTAAATGCGCTCCGCAGCAAGGGCCGTGGCACGCAGGAACTCCTTCTGGGTATGAAGCCTGGCGAGAGATCTCGATCTCCCGATGCTGTTGTCTTGATTGGGGGACTCGGTATCGATGTCTTGGGACTTCTTGAGGGACCCATCTTCGGAAGCTTCTTCTAGAGCCTCTCTAAGCCTGCTCTCTTGCAACTGGCGCAGTGTCGACGGCTTTCGCTTGCCGTCATCGAAAGCAGAGCCCTTTCTCCTCCTGCTTCTCTTCTCCAAGAATATGATGGCGGCACAGTGAGATATAGGTTTCCATAGTGAAAGATGCATGAATGCTTCCCACCAGTACACTCAAAACTGAGCTGACAGTGAGGAAGAAGAAGAAGAAGAAGAAGGCAGTTTTTTTTCTCAGGTTTGAACCAGAACACGACTTTTATTTCAAGTCCGAAGTGAGGGCTAAAGATCAAAAGCAGATCCGCCAAATTTCAAATCACAAAGAGAAAGCAAAAGCGAGGGTCTATGAGATTCCCAGGAAAACGAACTCTCTCTCTCTCTCTCTCTCTCTCTGTGCTTTTCAACTTCGGTTACCATACAGAGAGATACCACACACACACACACTTTAGCTCTAGTTGATAACTGATGAGAGAAGCCCTCCACTTTATGACCTGAAACATTTCAAAAAACAAGCAGAGTCACCAAAGATTTCTAACATTAATATCCTTTGAACACTTTTCTTTTTCCTGGGCTAACTAAGCCATGTCTTTAAAGCGACAAGAATTAAAAGAGCAAAAGGAAAGAAGAACAGAGGGGGGGTGTGTTTATCTAATGAGAAACGAACCTTTATTGCTCTCCATCAGAAGGAACATTAGCTTCTTTAACACCCCTCAAGGCCCCCATAATTTAAGGCGCTGTTCAAACTGAAACTCCACCGGAACATCCGAAATGGAGGGCATTCGCGAATCTTCAGACCGGTGCGACACACAGATTACGCATCAATGCCCTTGAAGAACTGGAGCCCAACAATACCGACGTACAAGGAGAATCGAAATTTGGGCGTGTTTTCAGTGAGAGGAGGAGAGTGGGAGAAAGAGAAAAACAGCTCCAACGACTCCACCTCCCCCACAATCAGTAATCTCTCACCAACCTCTCTCTCTCTCTCTCTCTCTCTCTGTGACTGTGTATAGTGTTCAGAGCTGAGAGAAAGTGGAAAATAAAAGAGAAAATGGGTTCACAGCAATCGTTAGAGTTGGCAGGGGAGAGGAAGGAGAGAGACAGAGAGCGGTCATTAAATTCATCATTTACGACGGGAGGTCAATAAAGACATTTGAGCATTCAATGCTCCTGTTTCTTTTTGCGCTACCCCACCCCCCTCGCCATTATTACACATCCCTCTTCCTCTTCTTCTTTCCCATTTTGCCCCTGCATTCTTTTTCTTTTTCTTACTCTTTTTATTTTTATTTTAAACTTCCCCGAAATGGAAGGTTCACTATACATTTTTTTGTGGAGTTTCATATCGAAATTAACATCAATGAAAACTTTATATAATATAGAAAACTAGTAGGAAACCATTATATAAGAGGAGTGAAAAGCAAAGAAAAAAAAATTGAGTTAAAAAAATTGCTCTTGGATTCTTATCTCTTTTTTTTTTGTAGGCAAAATTGTTAAAGTGTAATTCTACTTTTCGAAATTTATACACTTGATGGGAACTTTTTAGATAACAAGGTGTTTAAGATCTTTAATTTACGACGAATTGACTTTGGATTTTGATGCTTCGCGGGCAAGGCCAAGCGCTGTTATTTTGTCGGTCAAAGGTTAATTGATATGGAATACATATAATTCGAAAGTATGGAAGGAAAACATAATGCAAAAAATTGGCGCGTTGTGTGAACATCGATTCTCGACACGATGGGCGGACAGTGGAATTCAATTACATCACAACCGAACACAACGAATCGCTAGAGGAAGATAACACGAAGGGTTAAATTCTCACGATGATTTCATATCGGGTATTGGTTTGAAGTACCTCCCAACATTAATGCAAGGACATGGTCATGGATTCCATCAAGGAAGTTGAAGGGATGTTATTGCTGTTTCTCGACATTGGGATGGGACCAAAGAATCTCATTTAACACATAGTAGGTAGGACAAGTAAGAAAAACATTGAATGCCACCCCCCTCAAACCCTAGCTCTTGGACCATGGGCATTTTTGGAAGGCACGACCCAAATTATTAGCATAATTATTTTTTTTCTCCTACCCTTTTGTCTAATTGGACGACTGGTCACATTATTAGCATATAAAATAATTTAGGGTTTTCTTTTCTTTATTACTTTTCTCTGTTTTCAAATAATTTATTGGCGAGGGATTGTGGGTTTCTTCTCTATTAGACTTTTGGAGGCAGGAGAGAGAGAGAGAGATCTTCTCTTGTTGAGTTGTCGCCATTAGCAAGGCTGGTCAACCCAACAGTTTTAAAATCGATGACAACTAATTTGGCTTGATACGTGAAATTATAATAGCAAACTTCTTTGGTGTATAGACTGAGAAAGCACGTGGGAGCAAGTTACGTCGGGTTAAGATACGCTTTTCGATACCAAAGAAGTGATTTTCTCACTACCCAAGATACGTAGAGAAAAGTCAAAATTCAGGATGTGCGACTTTGGTCGTTTTATCAACTCCATCAATTGTATTGAGTAGGAATGAGCTCAAAAGAACGTCCATACATTTTCGTCTCCGTTAACAAAAGAATCTCTCTAAAACCCCTCGCAAGATTCCTCTCTTACGCTCGCTACCTTTTGACAATTATGTCAATTTAGTTCTAAATCTTTCAATTGTGTCAGTTTAGCTCTAAGCCTTTTACAAATTTGTCAATTCAAAATCGGAATGACAACATTGGTAAATCGTTGACAGATTTAAGATTAGATTGCCACAATTGAAAGATTTAGGACTAAACTGGCAAATCGTCTAAATGTTTAAGGCTAAATTGGCGTAATTTAAAAGTTTATGGCTGAATTGGCTGTTGTACAATAAATTTACAACTTTTCAGACAATTTTCCCCGCGAAACTCTCACCTCGTTCACCATTCGACGCGCGGCTCGCCTCCTCCTCCTCCTCCTCCATAAATTCAATGCCGGCGAAGATTGATGCCCCTCGAAGGGGTTAATCCGATCCGATCCTCTCCTTGATAAAGAAGGCATCGTGTATTGTCCGTGGCTATCGGACTCGAGATGTTGAGCACGTTTTTTTTTTTAATCCTTTTGGTTAATAACTCAATGTCGGAGTCGGTTGCAGACGTAATTCATAACGGCGGGCGGGGTTAAAATCGGGAATTCGGGCCCGACATCGTGGAAAGCAACGGGATGTTGGGTTTGGCTTTGGATTCCGAAAACTCGAGGAAGAGAGAATCTCGAGTCCTCGCGCGTCGCGTAGGTTTCGTTAAACGACAAATTAGGGCGTTCGTTTTGTCCTCCGTCTAATTTTCTCGCAGGTTTTTGCCCGCGTCAACGGAGCGATAAGATGAGGACGAGAAAACGACGCTTTTGACCGAGGAGGTCCGCGAGGGGTTGACCTCCCCTATCATTTTCCCTCCGTTGGACGGTGATCCTTGCGCGCTTTCTCGTGGGCGTTGACGTAGAGGAGTCGTGCCCCATCATCAGCTCCAACCATCATAAAACGCTGATTTGTACCACAAAATTGATTTGCTTTCGTTTGTTTGAGCAATAGCATCGATGACGACGACCCATCCTTTTTTTTTTAAATGACACCTTTCTCACGGGTCAAATAGTGGCGAAGCAGTGCAATATCCTTAAAGTTGAAGTCTAAATCGTGTTACAAAAGTAGAATTGAGTCCTAAATTTTTTTTGCAAAAGTACACATGGAGTGCCAATATTTATATACGGCGCTCACTTTGGTGCCAATATTTTTTTTTTTGGATCATTTAAGTGCCAATTTTTTTGAAAAACGGTTATTTCAGTGCCAACTCTAATGACCTTCGTCGGACATCATACGTGGCTCGTCGGAGGATCTAGTTAGCAAAAAAAAAAAAATTAAAAATCAATAATAAAAAATCCACATAATATTAGAAAGCTTAAAAATAAACTAAAATTTTTTTTTTAAAAAATGGCAAGCACGTTGCAGCAGCAAGGAGTGGGGATGGCCGAGGGGGGTCGCTGGGGCTCGGCGACCCCCGCCGAGGCCTCGCCATGGTCGGCGAGGCTAGGCCGTGGCCAGCCTCGCAAACCCATGGCAAGGTCGAGCCTCGCCGTGGCTGGGTGCGACCGGCCTCGCAAACCCATGGCGAGGCCGACCTCGCCCAGCCGCACCACGCCACGACAGGGCCACGCCGACCCTGGGGACCCCTCGGCCATCCCCCACCCCTCGCAGTTGCAAATTTTGCTTTTTTATTTATTTATTTATTTATTGTATTTTTTAGGTTATTTTTCTGTTTAATTTAAATTTTTAAAAAAAATTAACTATTTTTATGTTGAACAGTCCACGTCGACGCCACGTGGGTTGATTTTTAAAAAAAAAAATTGCAACGTGATATTAAAAAATTAATAAAAAAATTCCACGTGTACTCTTTGGTCGAAATTGAAACTTAAGTGATTGTTTTTTGCCGAAATTGGCACTTAAGTGATCGTTTTTTCTCCTATTTGGCATTTAAGTGATCCAATAAAAAATATTGGCACCAAAAATATTGACACTCCAGGTGTACTTTTGCCTAAAAATTTCAATGCAATCTAGTCCTAAAACTTCTCAAATTTGTGGAATCAAGTCTTTCTGTTGATTGCGTTTTTTTAAAATTTTAGGACTCGATTGCACTTTCGTGGTGAGTTTTAGGACTCACTTTCGTGACAAAATTTGGTGCTTCGCGTGCACTTATCCCAAAATCGAAAGGGGTAAATTTGGTTCGTTAGATCCTTTAATATTACGGCACATCATCGCCAGAAAAAACGGATTGAAAATCGAGATTTCCTTTAGATTGTAATCTCCAAAATCGTGGCACATCTTATTCGCTGTGTCAAAGGTCAAAAGCCCCGAAATTGAACTGCGTAGCCGTCAGGGATAAATTACAATAACGGGTATTGAATTTTAGTGAATTCCGCAATTGATTTCGAACGAAGGAGGCCTATGATCTATGGTAACATTAATCTCGTTCGAGGGAAAAGAGGAAAAGAAAGAAAGATAAAATAATTGAGACACGAGGCGAATAGGACGAAACATTCGAAAGTATCACTTTTAGCAGGTGCGGACTCGTCCCTAATGTACATCGGTGGCCTAAATGTTGCCAACTTGAGAAGGTCTAAAGATGGATTACGTGCATAGTCACATGGCAAAACTGGCTATCTATTTTGCCATTAACATATTCCAACTTTGTAGGTCCTAATTTGGGAGCTGTTTGTTGACGATTCGAATTTGGCACGATCCTATCAATTTGACTCTCATTCTTTGATTGTTTTCTATGTTTGGTAGTCAGGATAAAACAACATTTATCCTATCTCATATTTGGTTCCTACCCAGAAAAGGAAAAAGTCGAATATAAGGAGATATAGCATGGAAAAAATTATCCTATGGGGAAGGTGGGTTAAAGTTAGATATGATTTTCAATATTTATGGTATAAAAGCCATTTTTCTCGAAAAATAAACTTCTTAAATAATAAAACTAGAATAATAGATAAATACATATAATGTTGGGATTATGATATTAAAAAGAAAACCCAAAGCAACAAAAGAATTAATTTTCGTTTTATTTATTCATGTTATTTTTTGTATATTTGAATTTCTTTCTACTCTATAATATATATGTGGTATATGTATTTAGTATTTATATTTTTGCATATTTTAGGTATAACGGTATAATTTATTATTTCATGAGTTTTTTTAATAAGGAATGATGAAAGGGAATAAGAAAAATAAAGAAAGAGATGGAAAAATATAAAAAATAACAAAGTAACTAAAAATGAAGTAGAAGAATCCAAATTTTAAATGAACAAATTCAAACTTAGAAAATGATCTTTCTAGTTCTTGAAGAATGAAGGACAATGAAAGGTGGTGCTATTTCCACCCCATTTTGACTAATACATTCATTTTTCTCGAGTTAACTTACCGAAATACCCTCCCCCTCTCTCTCTCTCTCTTCAATTTGTTGTTTTTTTTATCATGCTAATCTACAAAACTGCATTTACTTCTATTATCTCTCGCATTAATTTCACAATACAAATGCTCCATTACAACCATAAAGATATCAATTTCCCATATCTTAATATCATTCTGCCTGGAGAATGTTGTCAATTTTAATTTATGGTCTCGAATTTTCATTCACAAGAAATTCTTATTTTTGGCAACTTATGAACACACAATTAAGTGCCTTCTTTTCTGAATAGTGCGACTGAAACTATATTTCAAAGTCAAAAATTAAAATTCGATTTTATTATTTAGCCGATCTTGATAATAACATGGAAAAGAGGATTGATCAAAATATGGAAAAGGTTAATTTGTTAAAAGCATGATCAAATATCAAACATATTTGTATTTTGACCATATGTAAATATTAACAAAGGATAAAGGCATAAAGTAAAAAATATGAAACTTCTTGCTGTTCAACTCCTGTTATGAAGAAAGTAACTAATATCGATTGTAAAATCAATTTTGTAGCAAGTAGATCAAAACTTTAAAATATGCTTAAAACTTTCCCCTAAAAAAAATCTTAGGCGGGTTTGAAAGTGCATAATGTGTAAATAAATTTCCAACCACATCTTGCAATTCATAATAAAATGCGAAAAACTCAAAAGAAAGCATAAATCAATGATGTTTAACTTTAGAAACCTACAAATTTATTTCAAAAAATCGCACACAAGATCAAAATCTGCTAGATAATTAGATTGAGTTATAATTTTCAACTTTGAAATAAAGTTTCTCGCAAACCATCTCATAAAAAATAGACAGTTAATTATGTGTTCATAAACCATTTTAATTAAAAATTTCTAACCTTTTATATAATCTTTGTAATTGAAAAAATGAGACCATAAACTAAAAATAACGACATTCTCTAGGCAAAGTGATAATATGATGCATGATAAGATGCTATTTTATTGGATGTAATTTGACAGTTATATTGTGGAATCGATAATTTAAGAGAGAAAATAGAAATAAAGGTTGTTATGTTGGTTAAGGTGGTAAAAAAAAATAAAGAAACAACAAATTGAAGAGAGAAAATGGCATTTCAGTCGGTTGATTGAAAAAAGGAGTGCATTAGCCAAAATGAAGGTGGAAATAGTGCCGCCCGTAATGAAATTTCTAAAAAAAAAAAATCGACCCTCTCCGTCTCCTTTTTCTCTGTATTTCTAGTTCACGTTTTTTTCTGGTTCACGTTGAAGCTTCGAGACTCGTTTGTATTTTTTTTTTTAGTTCACATCAAAACTCTAAAAAAACGGCGAGAGGCTCGAAGTTTCTTCTCCTTCATAACTTTCTGGTTCACGTCAAAAGTCTACGAACGCAATAAAAGAGTCCAAACTACTTCTCATCCGTAACTTTGGTATTCATATCGAAGTTTCATGAAAGTAGTGAGAGAATCAAAGCACTATGCTTTTCGTAATTGCAAAAGTGAATGATCATATTTCTCTCTTACTAGATTTGGCAGTGAATTACGAGAGATTCTTATAATCTGCCTTTGTGCATTTTCAAGTTCATTTACACTGATATGACGTAAATATCAAATAATGGACATGATAGGACATGAAAATATTCGACTTTATGACTACGATTCACCAAATAGTAGATAAGATATACCAAAATTCATGAATTTCATATCATATCATATTCAATTCAATCTTGGTTAGAAATCCCGACGACCAAACGCAGCCTTAGAGCCAAAGAGAATGCACTTCGCTTCATGAAAAATATTTTTTTTTCATTTCTAAAATTGGAATTACTTTTTTTTTCTTCTTTTGGAGAAAATAAAAACGGATTCCCGAGTCATATAATATGCGACTCTTACATAAGTGTACTTCACAACAATTAGAAAATTTGCTTATTTGTCGTTATTATAAGACATTGGGAGAATTTACGTGTAATCAACAACACCATTGTAATATTGAGAAGAGATAGTACTTTTTTATCTTCGAGGAAATACTTAATTGGAAGAGTTATAGTTGGGATTTTCAATAATTATTAATATTGGAATGTGAGCTGCTAGCCTGACAGTTTGTCAGTACTGTCAATTATTTCGGACTACACGATATCCCAACCAATGAGTGCTTTTTGCAAAATACGCGGCGATAGTACGTGGATTTAGGGTTGAGATTGTACCGTCCCTGACAGTACTATCAGGAAAACATTCCTGTATTGGAATATGAGAACTAATGTTTTAGTTTTTGTTGAGAAGACACCTAGCGAGGTAAGCACAAATCGTAGTCGGAAGCAAGATGAGCAAAGAGTGCAAGAGAAGTGCTCACTCCAAAGAAAACAATGGCTTATTTTGATTTATCCCCCATACACGTAGACAACGCCAATTTCTCGCGCAAATCTCACATTTGCATCTTCAAAATCATCCTGACAATCAGCTAATTAACACTACTTTCTATTTCGTTACCTAAACCCCAATATTCGACACTTACTAATAAGGTGGGATCAACGTAATCCAGACAGCAACAGATTTGCGTTTGTTTGGGACGACTTCGACTAATTCACATAAAATTATGTCGGGTTCATGAATTAATTAGAAGATAAAATAACGAGTTATGTCGGGGGGTGTTGGCTACAACATGTTCTCTGTCGTAGTAAAATAACCCTAGGAAAGCTTCGTTAAGGACTCCAAATCAAGTTTTTAATTTAATCATGCATGCCTTGATAAGAACACGCGTCATTAACTATGTCGCGAAGTAAACTATTGCTGCCCGTCCTGACATGCATGCGTTCTTACGTCATCCACGTCGACGTCAAACTCAACCCCAAATTGTTTTTTTTTTTTTTTTTGGGTAAGAACTCAACCCCAAATTGTCAATCTTGCAAAAACATGGAAAAAATTAATGTTCATAAGATATGCTGCTTGATTCTTCACAGAACCTAAGTAGATGCTCTAAAAAGTTGAGTTAAACATGTTAAGTTTCGAAGTGGAGAAGATTCCAAACTAAACCGTCACTCGTCGACTAACCAAAGCTCTGCGCAAGCTCTTCATTTTTTTCTCTTTCTCTTTTTACACTCCAGTGAGGCGGGCGTTTGAAACCCAACTACTTGAAGACTCATGAAATATCTCGCAAGCTCAATGAACCGGTTAAGTTCTGGCCATTTGATCTATGTGGGTGGCTTATATCGAATATAATTTGCACGTAGTTGGTAAGATTTGAGCGAACAACCTCTGGTTCCTGAGCAGAAAATTTGTCGAAGCTAGAAAGACGCGCTGACCATCAACGAGAAATGCGCAAGCCCGTGTCACTACTAGCTTATCGCCAAGCTACTGCCTTTTCAATAATGAGGGCCACCTTTTTTTTTCTTGAATCGCTTTACACTTTTGCTTTCTGGCACGTCTTTGAATTGGCTCTTTCCTTTCGTTCCCATGATGTCAATTCCCATTCAAAATCCCTCTTTACCATAAAGTTAATCTATTTCTTAGAGATCGCGAAGAGGGTCTGGACTCTAGTGGAGCCACGCCAAAGCTTCAGGACAAAGCTCCTCGTTCGTCTATCCTCGAGAACAGAGAGATTTTAGACAAAAATCCCATGCAAATTTCAAATCTTTCGAAGTGGGGTCTTGTCTTAAGCACCTTTTGTTGACCTAGTGTCAATGTAGAGTTAAAGCTAATCGAGTAACTTTAATCAATCAACTTCGAGTTAATTATCAAAGTGACGACGGCATCGAAAGTCCTAAAATTTATTACGAAAATATACCAATTTGACAAGTTTTAGAATTTGATTGCACTTTCGTGATAAGTTTTGAAACTTAATTGTAATTTCGCGATAAATTTTATGACTTTTAATGCACTTATCTCGTTATTAAATTAAGAAGACTAATACAACATGCTCAAGTTTTTATTTTCTAATTTGCTTGCTTCTTTTATTCGAGGACTGGAGAATTATAACCTGGTGGGCCTTGTCCACATGCTTGATCAGTCAGGCCCGATCCATCGAAAGAAGAAAATCCACGAGAGGCAAGCCTAGTTAGATTAAATTGTTTTAAGAGTCATGTTGACAAGTATTTCGCGACACTTAGGGTGCGTGTGGCAACACTTCTGACCAGAAGTTAATTTTTCTATTTCTGCTTCTGAGCATAAATTGATTTTTTACTTCTACTCAAGAAGTTGATTTCTGATCAGAAAAAAACGTATGATAACAGGACAAAATTTTTCCTTTTGGAACAGAAATTTCGTTAGGTAGCGATTGAAAATTTCTACTTATGGAATATTATTAACAAAAAATCTTCTACGAGAAATTATTGTCGACTGCTGAAAATTTTCTACTTCATTTTAAATTTTTTTAAAATTTCTTCAAAATATTATTTTTATTTTTAAAAAGTATATATATATTTTAAAAAATTATCATTTATATTTTACTCCGGCGGCTGGAGATGGCGACCTGGCGGCGATGGCAGCGGTGGCAGTCGTTGGAGGTCGAGGGCGGCCATCGGTGGTTGCAGCGGCGATGGGCGGTGGTCAGTAGAGGGTGCCGGGGGGCGGCGGTTGGCGGCGGTGGATGGAGATGGCGGAGGCGTGGTTAAGAGAGAGAGGTGCTGAAATTGAAAAGAGGCCGAAGTGAGAGATATTAATGTTTAGAGATTTCTATTTCTGAAAGAGAAGTAACTTTTTTTTTAATTTTTGAAATTGACTCAAAAACAACTTCAGAAGTAGAAATGTAATGTTACGTAGCCAAACGGATTTCTACTTCAGAAGTTGCATTACCAAACAGATTTCTGCTTCAGAAGCACTTCTGGAGCAGAAATTTATTTCCAAAAGTGTTATCATGCGCGCCCTTATTTAGTACGTTTAAAAATTCATTTTTATCTCGGGCACCTCCTAGTTTTGTTTCTGCCCTTTTTTTTATGTGGACGAATCTGACCTTGTTGTTAGGGAGGCCAAGATTAGTTGTCCCTTTGTTAGCGATTCTATCGCCCCTTTCTTGCCTTACTCTGCAATTTGTTTCGGGAGCATGTACACACTGTAATCAAAGCTGCGAAATTTTCTTTATTTGACTATGTAATAAGTAATTAAATCCAAACTCTGCTTAAATTCGTTAATAGATCATTTTGCCGGAGGACAACTCATTAGGATCACAATCATGCCCTCCACATACATAGAGCTTTAGAACTAGAGTAGAGATCACGAGTAACATGTAATGTCTCCGGTTATTATAAGTTTTCGGGTCATCCAAAATTGTACATATTACTTAAGGTTCATACCACGAAAAATCTCAAACTGGTACACTTATGACAAATTTACCTCAAACTATTTTTTTGATCATAAAAAAACCATAAACTGGTACACCTTTGACAAATTTACCCCAAACTGGTACACCTGTGACAAATTTATTCTCCATTAGTTTCCGTTAAATTTCATCGTCAAATTGCTGAGTTGGATGTCACGGGGCAATTGCCGAATGTACATGTTTGGATGACACATGTATATCAATTTGGGTTTTTCGTGATATTAATTCAATTTAACGAAAATTAACGGAGGGTAAATTTGTCATATATGTACTAGTTTGGGATTTTTGGTGGTCAAAATAATTAGTTTATGGTAAATTTGTCACAGATGTACCAGCTTGAGATTTTTGGTGGTCGAAAAAATAGTTTGGGGTAAATTTGTCACAGGTGTACCAGTTTGAAGTTTTTCTTGGTATTAACCCTATTACTTAATAAACCGATTTTCTAAATCAGTTTAGAAGCAAGTTTTGTTTAGAAATGATGGGGATCGAACTAAATATATTGGCCATGTGGAGGTAGCACGTTTGGTTCGGCATGATTATCTTGATAACAATAACGTGGCAAGAACAGATTAGATGTTTAAATAAGTAAGACCTAATGTGGCATGTTATTATCATCTGTACAACTTGCTAAAATACCCAAATTTCCTAGAGGAAATTACCCAACTGAGATATCTTATACCCAACCCAGCTAAAAAATTTGAGTGACCTATCAATTAATATTAAGTTTATTTCCGGAAATATAAGCTGAAATTGAATTTTGACCCTCTAACCAAATTATATTAAAATATTATTTAAAATTGTCGACGTGAACGCTGGCCGCTACTCAGTTTTCATTTTGTATTAAGTGCTAATCACCCTAAATCCTGAAAAGAATTGGATGGTTATCTTCTCAAACAAACCACCCTCAAATCAAGCACGGCCCCCCGCAGAAGACGGTAATTCGGCAGGGACATTATCTGAGTTCATTTTTAGACATGGGACAACTGAAATTCGTTGATCCCTCGGCCGACCACCCTAGAACGCGCAATTTAGACAAGAGCACTCATGCCTATCTGACCGAATATCCGTAGCCAAAACGTGTCCATTTTCGCCGGAAAGACCTTTAAATCATAGCGGGATCGGCGAAAATAGAGGCAAACTGCCATATCCCGCGCCACCGAAGCGTCTCTTCCGGTCGAAGTATCGAACTGCGGGGGACACCGTCGAGGGAGCCTCTCGTCTACGCAGCTTCTTAGTTCTCATCTGTCCAGTTATAACGTTAGATCGTTCATCCTCGTCCGTTTGTGAATTACAAGAACCAACCCTGGGCCTCCCAAGGTGGCGCAGCCCTCCTGGAAAATGCAGGCCTCGCGCTGCTGTTTACCGCTTGCTCTCCTCCTGTTCTCCTCCTGCTTTACATTTTCCTCTTGTCTATCTACCACCGAAGCATCCCTGATCGCCCGCCGCCAGCTCTTGGCCCTCCACGAGAATGCCGAGTTGCCCGACGGTTATGAATACCTGGTCGAGGTAAACGAGACTTTCGCCAATTCCAGGCTCAGGCGAGCGTACATCGCTCTCCAGGCATGGAAGAAGGCCATGTACTCGGACCCTCTCAACACCACCGGGAATTGGGTAGGGCCCAGCGTTTGCGATTACAGCGGCGTCTTCTGCTCGCCAGCTCTTAACGACCCGAACCTGAGCGTTGTCGCCGGCGTCGACCTTAACCATGCCGATATCGCGGGGTACCTTCCTCCGGAGCTTGGTTTGTTAGGCGACCTCGCTCTCTTCCACATCAACTCGAACCGGTTTTGTGGGGTCATTCCCGAGAGTTTCGAGAAGCTCACGATCCTTCACGAGCTCGATGTCAGCAACAACCGTTTCGTGGGGCTGTTTCCGAAAGTAGTTTTGTCCTTGCCGCAATTGAAGTATCTAGACATCAGGTACAACGATTTCGAGGGGAAATTGCCGCCTCAGCTTTTCGATAAGGACTTGGACGCGATCTTCCTGAACAACAACCGGTTCACGTCCACGATCCCCGAGAATTTCGGGAACTCCCCGGCCTCCGTCGTGGTTGTCGCCAACAATGATCTGAAAGGGTGCATTCCTAGAAGCATCGGCAAGATGGCTAACACATTGAATGAGGTCATTTTCATGAACAATGACCTCTCTGGATGTCTACCGCCCGAGATCGGGATGCTTGGGAACGCGACGGTCCTGAATGTGGCATCGAACCCATTTGTAGGTACATTGCCAAAGAGCTTCCAGGGACTTTCCGCGATCGAGCAGCTGGATGTATCGGGGACCAAGATGACGGGGTTCGTTCCGGAAGGCATTTGCCGGTTGCCGAACTTGAGGAACTTCACGTTCTCAAACAACTACTTCAATGGCGAGGATCAAGCTTGTGAGCCACCTTCCAGGAGAGGCATTTTCTTGGATGACAGAGACAATTGCTTGCCTGCGAGGCCAAGGCAAAGGCCTGCTAAGGCTTGTGTTCCGGTGGTGAGCAAGCCTGTCGATTGCGGCAAATCCAGATGCAGCGGGCCATCACCGCCGTCGAATCCGAAGCCTCCGGCTTCAACACCATCCCCTCCCAAGCGCAAGCTGCGACCACCGCCTTCTCCGACGTCTCCTCCACGAAATTTGACACCACCGCCGCCTGTTCAATCTTCTCATCCTCCAGTTCATTCGCCGCCACCGCCCGTACATTCGCCTCCACCGCCACCACCAATCCATTCTCCTCCTCCACCGGTGCACTCCTCACCTCCCCCACCGGTGCGCTCTCCCCCGCCACCCCCACCCGTCCACTCACCTCCACCCCCGATCAGGTCCCCTCCACCTCCAGTTAAGTCGCCGCCGCCGCCGCCGCTCCCATCAGTTTTCTCACCCCCACCGCCAGTCCATTCTCCTCCACCACCAGTACATTCCCCACCGCCACCTCCTGTCTTTTCTCCTCCACCACCTCCAACTCCAACAATCATCCTGCCCCCAGAAATCGGCTCCCGATACCCCTCGCCTCCGCCTCCAGCATTCCCGGGTTACTAAAGACGATGTTATTTCCCCCAACTCACTTTTTGACTCTGGCCCCAGTTGGAATTATATGATCTGAAAACGAGCAAGCAAAGCGTGCACGTTGCGCACAAACTTTTGCTAGATGTAGTAACCCTATTGGATAATGATGAAGGTTCAGCACAGCTTGAAATGTGCCCTAGGGAGGCCCTTAAGTGACCTGACCATCGCAACAAAATCTGTACATCTTTCGACCAGAGTGAAGTTCTGATCTTGAGCTGTGTTGTTGTTTCATCAAATTTCTGATGTTCAAGGGGATACGTTCGATGCATGTAAGGGAGCAAAACATGACCCGCCTCGGTTCGGTTCCCTCTCTCTCTCTCTCTCTCTGTTTAATTTGTACAGATTAATGAGAAGGCGATCTGACATTGATGCCAAGTCTTAGTAACTATTTCGACTCCCCACGTCGCTCGTAATGAATTGTTTTTGTCGGACCATGAAAACAAGTAAAGACACCAAACCAAATATGTTCAGCACCTTATTCAAACTTTAGATAGGATTTCTGCAATGCCCTTTGCAAAGAAAAACATCACTGGGGGCAATCGCCAACCGAGGGGAGAATTACCAAAAAGTCTTAAACCTATTGTAATTGTGCTAATTCAGTCTCAAACTTTTTTTTTTTGTCAATTAAGTTCTAAACCTTTTGTATTTGTGACAATTCAATCGATCCGGCCAATTTTGATTGGAAATGGCTAACATGGCGCGGTCGGCCTAGACGTTGACAATTTTAAATGATGCTGTAATATTTTTCGAATTTCTTAATTTTTTTCTTTTCTTTTTCCGTCTTCCCTTCCAGCTGGTTGCAGACCTCGGCGACCGGCCAAAGGCGAGGACCGACGAGATCCTACAACGAAGCTCACGTAAGGGCCAGCGAGGTCCTCTGGTGAAGCTCACCCCCGTTGGCCACTGGCGAGGGGCGACCTCGCCGGCCTTGCCTCTATCAATTGCTCGGACTCGGCGATCGGCTGGAGGAAGAAGGAAGGGAAGAAAGAGAAAGAGAAAGAGAAAGAGAAAGAGAAAGAATAACTCGAAAAATATTAAAATATTATTTAAAAATGTCCACATTAGTGCTGGTAGCGCCACGTCAGCAATTTCCAGTTAAAATTGACGGATAGACTGAATTGACACAATTACAAAAGAGTTAGGACTCAATTGGTGAAAAGAAAAATTATGACTGAATTGACACAATTATAATATGTTTAAGAATTTATTTTTTTACCAATTTTTCCGGCAAAGGGGGTTATGTATATATATTCATGAGGATCTAATCCTAGGGGAGGTGGAGGCTATTGGATCAAGTGAGAGCAAAACTCACTTGTTGATCGAAAACATTTTAAGTTACGGTGAGTTTCATAGGAATTACGATAAAAAGGCACGTGATTATATCCTGCTACAACCGGAGGTGTTTGCCGAGCCATGTCGTGGGAGAG
The DNA here is from genome assembly GCA_029784005.1 of Lenwebbia sp. NSW1173648. NCBI lineage: Eukaryota > Viridiplantae > Streptophyta > Magnoliopsida > Myrtales > Myrtaceae > Lenwebbia > Lenwebbia sp. NSW1173648. Next base: position 17,715,430 of record JARCGZ010000012.1, on the reverse strand, counting down.
AGCCCTTGATCAATGTTCAAGTGCACATGTGTATTTATAAGATAAGAAGCCCAATCAGATAATGAATCCCACATGTACTATGTTTTCCAAAGTAAAAGGAAAGGAAGGAGGAGAGTTATTGTAAGATGCGTTGGAATTCCACTGGGATGATACTTTATTGCACAAGTAAAACAAGTTGCCCTCGCCTCGTACAAACATTTCCCCTCGTGATTCTCGATCCTGGGTCTCGTCAAAAGGCGAGGCCAAACGCTAGACGACACCCAACCCCGCGTGGCGCGTGGGACAAAAGAGAGATTATCACCTGGGAACTAGAGCTGCCCAACAGTGGCACGCAGATCAGAAATACGGACATGCATGGGAGACGTTGATGTGATTTTTGGAGCCTTTCGTTTTTCAGAAGGAGCAGAGGAACGAGAAAAGTCATGCTTCGTCGGTGGGGAGTCCTCCCGAAAGGACGAGGCCACGGCTACAGTTTTTCGGGGGCGATGAAAGGGACGTTGCAGAGTGAGAGAATCTTGGACTGTGGGGGGGAAGCAGAGAGATTGCAGCTGGGTCGCGTGCCGGTCCAATTCCAGTAAAAATCTGTGCACAGGTTGAGGATCGAATCCGAGTGTCATCGAGCAGGACTGTGCAGTGGTTTTGGAAACAAACAAAGGAAAACCTCGTTCGAAAAACCGAGCTCGAGAGAGAGAGAGAGAGAGAGAGAGAGAGAGAGAACAGAGGTCGCCCAACAGCTCCGGACGCGGCACCACCAGCCCGTCCAGTACAGCGTCCCCCCTTTGCTTCAGCAGTTGAAGAAACTCCCGACGACTCCTTATTTTCGCCCGCGACGACGGGATAATTTCCTAAAGGACCGTTACGACGGTTGATAAGAAAGAAAGAAAGAAAGAAAGAAACAGGGGGGACAAAAAGAAAATGTGGTAAAGAATTAAAGAAAGCGAAGAGAGAGAGAGAGAGAGAGAGAGATCCAGGGAGGGAGGCCGAGAAATCCGGCGCGCGCGGCCGGGAAACACACACACACAGCGCCTGCGAAAATAATCAGAAAGCAGCATCATGCGACGATGGCGTGCAATGAATGATGAGAGAGACAACATGATTTGATGTCGGGCAGCGTGGGGGGAGCAATAATTGGGTCTCTCTCTCCCCTCTGTCTCTCGGTGGCGGTGCCTGGCCTGACCTGGTTGCTTCTCAATCCCCAATGCTTTGCTCGCCACTGTTCATACCAATCCTCATCCATCCAAAAACGCTTCATTGTACCGTACCGGGGGGGTGGCTGGCTGGACAGACTGACAGTGCTCTCTACAGTCTACTCTCCTTGGACCACTCTGCATCTGACTTTTCCAGCTTCCTTCCTAACATTAACATAATAATAAATCGCTGTTCTGATTTCGCCTACGTACGCACCCTAATCGCTCCGCCAAGATTGTATCCTTCTAAATAATTAATGGTGGTGCGCATAATTTCACCAGTAGAGCCGAATTACTATTATCTATCTCTAGTACACAAAACCTTCAAATGAGAGACGGCCACGTGGAGGTCACTCTAGAAGAGCTTACCCTACACCAGAATCTACCCGATTCTGCACGACCAAGAAAGCCAAGCCCCGGAGCGGAACGGAGACCATTGTCGCAAGGAAAACTCAACCCTCGCCACGTGTCCTCCCTAAGGAACATCGTACAGTGAAACCACCGCTTAAAAATACGCCCTCGCTTCCCCTCCTCTTCCTCCTCGTCCTCCTCCTCCACTTTTTAACCCCACTTCCTCTCTTTCTCTCTCTCCAACCCTTCGCTCTTAACGGCCGCGAGGAAAACATGCCTTCGGACACGAGCGAGCGCACGCCAGCCCTGCACCCCCATCCGCCGCCGCAGACGGAGGCCCTGCCCTGCCCGCGCTGCGACTCCACCAACACCAAGTTCTGCTACTACAACAACTACAACCTCTCCCAGCCCCGCCACTTCTGCAAGTCCTGCCGCCGCTACTGGACCCAGGGCGGCACCCTCCGCAACGTCCCCGTCGGCGGTGGCTCCCGCAAGGCGGCCTCCTCGAAGCGGCCTCGCTCGTTGGCCCCTCCTCTTCCGTCTTCGTCTCCTTCCTCCAACTCCAACTCCTCCTCCGTGACCCACGAGCCCCTGCGAGGAGACCATCCGGGCTTGCTCCTGGCCCAGGCGAAGTCCGAGGTGGGCTCGGGCGATCGGGTGAAGAGGGGCGAGAATGTGGCGGGACTGGGGGTCGGTTCCGGTCACCTGGGCTTCGCTTCTCTGCTTGGCTCGCAGGGGGGTCAAGGGTTCTTGGCTCTGGGCGGGCTCGGGCTCGGGACGGGGCTGGACGGTCTGGGGTTCGGGTTCGGTAGGGCGGTCTGGCCGTTCAGCGAAGTGGGCTTCGTCGATGGCGGAGGCGTGTATGGCGGCGAGGGACCTGTAGCGGCGGCGGGAGGCAACGCGTGGCAGATGGGGAGCGGGGAAAGCGGAGGGTTGGTGGATGGGGATGGATTTGCATGGCCGGAGCTGGCGATATCGATGCCGGGTCAGGGCCTGAAGTGAGTGTGGTCATCATTTTGCTCTGCTCTTTGTGCGTCGGGTTTTGGAGTTGGTGGGCGAGACTCGAGTCAATGGTGGTGGTATCAGGTTTCTTTTTTCTTCTTTTTTCGTGGGGGGATTTAGAAGGGTATAAGTATTCACTAAAATAGGGTTTAATTACAGGTTACAACATAGGAGATATTGTGATTGACCACTGCAATGATATGGATTGGTTAGCGTAGGCGATCGCCGTTCCGGTCAGTCTTTTTTGCTGCTTCTCTCTGCGGTTTTGGTCCATGACCCCCCCCCCCCCCCCCCCTGTATAAATCTTGGAATTTGGACAATCGAAATTGAAGTTAATGACTTGTTTGGGGGTTGATGCGAGCTCTTGTTGCTTTGCTTTACTCAGTTTCCTTTTTTGGGTACTTCAGTTCTGGTCTGGCGATGAAAGTCAAGAGTGTGAAAATTACATGGATAAGATGAGAGTTAGGATTTGGGAATGACATGAGTTGTGGTTTCAGTTTTCTCATCGCTCCATCAGTGCCAGTGGTTTGGGCGAATGAATGCCAAAAAAATTGTATTCATGCAGACGTCGATGGTGTTCTCCATCGTCGGACAAGTCGTTCGTTGAAACATTACAACATGTTCCAGGTGGATTCGTCACTTGATTGTTTGGACCTACTACCCCCACACACAAAGCATTGATTCATCCCACGAGCATCCATGATGATCGCGCATCATCATCATCTCCAACCGAACGCACATGATTCAAACTGTGCCTGCTTTCACGATCATTTCCGCTCCGAAGAATCACTTATAAATCTTTGGGAAGAAAAAACCCCGTGTTCTTCCAGCTTCGGTTGTCGGCAAAACCTTGCTTCCAAACCTTTTTAATGTCTCTGCCTCGCACTCATTGCGCCCTTTTCTTAACCGGTTCAGTTTTAGAGAAAGTGGAGATTGTTTTTCCTTGCGCACTTTCGAAATCTTCTTTTGGGGTATTGTGGAAGATTTTACACAAAAGAGCTGCCATTAGATTAGAGGATCAGGACATCCTGAATTCAATGAATGGATCTTGGAATGCTCGGGGGCCCACTACAGTCACCGGATGATGGATAGCAATTGAGGTCAAAGATCCAGACATGGCTTATCGATTTACGTAGATAAGTTGGGCCTAAAGACATGGCCCAACAAGAAAACCTAGATCCAGCAAAAAAAAAAAAGGAAACGGGGGAATTACTCCAAGAACTACACCGGATTTTGCGGTTGGTACATGTTTCCCCGATACTTTTTAAATGTTACGTACACATTACCTCCCTCAACTTATATTTTGATACGGCCGCTAATCCTCCGTTATATTGCCCCGTTAGCATGCGCAATGACTTCCTAACGGGTAAAAGTGTATTTTCATCGTCTTCTTTTTTTCAAGGAAATCTCTTGTTTTTACCACTATGTACAAAATTGAAAATAATTAAGAAAATGGAGAAAGAAAAATTAACAAAAAGTAAGTAAATTCAAAAATCGATTTTTAGTGATTTCCCCAACTCTTTCTCAGTTGGTGAGTCTTTTCACGTGGCTAAAAGAGTGTGCCCATTCAATGCTATGTAAGTCATTATTTTATGGGTAGGATCGTTGGAGACCACTTCAGCGATTTTCGAATTAAATTGGCCAGAATGATTCTATTGACAAATCGCACGAAACTAAATTTGTCAAATTAAAAAAGTTTAATATCGAATTAAATGCCGTAAAATATGATTAACTCTTTGGATTGTTGACCGAAATTAACTTGTCGGGAAGTCAGCCGGCAAAGAAGAGAAGATCTCCCCTCTAAACCGATGTTAGCTGGTGACGTCGGGGGTTGTTGCTCGATTAGCATATGATATGTCGTTGAGATAATTGGACAAAAGAGCTTTAGCTTCAACCACTTTACAACAATAGAAAACTAAGAAATCCTCGGCGAATCGATGGATGACGTATGTGCCTGCGTCACACGCAGGAGATTCACCGTCGTGCGAATGAAACAAATATTCAAAGCTATTTATTTTTTCGACGGGGGACCATCTATTTCAATTTATTTTGGAATTGGCCCCACTCTCCATTTTTACTTTTTTTTCCCTCGTCTCATCGTATGTGAACGGACTTCCTGTATGCCACGTGGCATTTAAGAGCACCCCGAGCTAACTCGGCGCTCCGTTTGGTTCGGTGACGTGGCCCGGCCCGCTCCAATTTTTTGTTTTGTTTTTGCAAAGTGCTCCGAATTCGCTGGATAGTTTTTTTTTTTTTTCGCCACATACTGGCAAACGAGATTTTTCTCGCCATTGGGCCCCGGACCATATTCGAAATGTCCACCAAGCACCGGATGTTCTCCGCGGCGGAGCCGACGCTGTCCTCTGGGGTAGCCGTCTCTCTCGTGTTAGTGCCTTAGTTGGAAGTTCATGATGCTTGGGCATGACATGCCGTCGTTGCCGGCGCACCATCTTGGAAGCGAAGGGGCCATGCTAGGCTCGAACCCTTCTTATTATTCTTTCGGGTGTGACACGGCGCAAGCTCACGCTTGTCAGGCTGCGTCCTGCCCAAGTTGACATGGTGTGCTGCCCGCTCATATATACTTTTTATGCTTTGTTTGTTTCTCAAAAACTATTTTCTATAAACGATCGCTTGTATTGCTTTTGAATTTTAGCAAATTGTTAAAAAGATTTTCCTCGTTAACAAGATATTAATCAAATCTCATAAAATGTCACTCAAAGTGATCGTTAGGATTTTATTTCATCAACCGGCCTATATAAAAGTAGGCTATGTAAATATTTTAATTTCAGAAATTGGCCATGGTTAAATTCCTCGCCACTGTACATTTCTCTTCTGTTTCCCACTAAGGCTCAGTCTTATTTCAGAAGCTTCAGGTGGATAATGCCAATTTCGCCGTCACCCCCCAAAATATTGGCAAATGTGAACGGGGATACTCTCGTCTTTTGACCCGCCGGAGACCTTCCTGGCCTCTTGGGGCGAGCGAGGAAAGTAGCCGGAAGGTGCAAAAAAGCTGACACTCACAGTCAAAGTCAACCATTGGCAGATTACGGAAATACCCCTGGCCCTCACACCAATCCTCACACATGCCAACCGGGTTTGTCCCGTAAATAAAACCAAGTTCGAACCTAGTTTTCGAAACCCGAAGCTCAGCCGCCCTCTATTAAGCTCATCATCGTCGTTTCGCCTGCACTTTTCTTTTTGCTCGCATCTTCACAACATCTGATCCATTCCTCTCTCTCTCTCTCTGCTTTCTCTCAATCGCCTGAGAGAAAGCGGAATCGCTCACGCCTTCGATTCTTCACCCCGATTCATCATCACCCATCATCGGATTCTTCACAAAAACCTATTTTTCCGATACCCAAGCCGTAGATTTTCCCGTCTTCCTCTTCTTCGCTCCCGTTCCTTCCCCTGATCTCGTCTTCGGGTCTCGATTCACCCGCACGTCCTCCAGTTCCTCGATTCGTTCCTTAGAGATGGCGTTGATTTCTGCTCACTAGGGTACCTGTTGCACCTCGGTTTAGTCAACGAGAGAACTCTGTATCAAGTCCTCATCTGGTTTCTACGACTAGCAGTTATGGCGATCCGTGTTACGTTCAGCTACTCCGGCTACATGGCCCAGAGCATCGCGTCCTCCGCCGGAGGACGCCTCAACGGTTGCCGGCTCTTCAAGGAGTGTCGCGTCCGGTCCCGCGTCCTCTGCCCGAGCCAGAAGCCCGACCCCGAATTCAGACCTCCGAGGCCGGGGTTCGGCTTCTCGAATCGTTCGGCGGGCGGCTCGTACTCGACGCTCGCGGCCGAGGTTCTTGGGGCCGAGTGCAAGAGCCCGATCGTGGTCGGCTTGATCTCGTTGATGAGGTCCGTGTCTGCGAATTCGTGTTCGGCCAATTCGATGGGCATCTTCGGGATCTCGCCGATCAAGGCATCCTCGATAATCCCCTTCTTGGAGGGGTCCAAGTGGCTGCCTTGCAACAACGAGGCCTTGCCGGGCTCGGCAAGTAACGATGTGGATAAGGGAGGGACGGTGCGGTGGGAGAGGGAGAGCAGTGATAGCGATGGAGAGTGCATGAAGATGGAGGAGGTTCACAAGGGCTTGGCCGCAAGAAGCGGGTGGATGGCACGGTTGCTCGGGGACTACTCCGAGGATGCTAAGGCGGCGTTCACGGCTTTGACCGTGAGTTTGCTGTTCAGGTCGTTCTTGGCCGAGCCAAGGTCGATTCCTTCGAGTTCCATGAAACCAACTCTGGATGTTGGTGACCGCATTTTGGCAGAGAAGGTAGGGCTCTCCTTTCACTTAGTCTCTTTTGTTTGGCTAACTAATCTATACTTGTTGGGATTGTGGTGGAGGACTGAAATTTTTGCGGCACTGGACCAGATTAGAGTGATAGCAACATGTAGCATATAATGCTAAGTTGGATTTAGCACTGGATGGAAATGGGTCTTTGGCATTAGCACTGGAGGATTTTTGTAGATGATAATTTTGTAGGGTAACCAGCGACGCAATGCTGGTTTGACGAATTCATCCACGATTGTACTTCATGACCTCTTTTAGTTTCTTCCTTCCAAGTTGGATTTATAAACTTGTAGTAATTGAATGTTGATTCCTCATGTTATGACATTGATCTATGCATTCCACATGGGCTGTATCCCATGAAGTTTGCAATTTGCGTCCACTTGCATAGGATTTGCATTGGCGGACATGTTTCATGTCCGGACCTCATGCGCTTATCGGTACTAACCTGATTTGTTTTGCCCGTGTTTGCTGTCTGTTGGCACCAGGTCTCATACTTTTTCAGAAAGCCAGAGGTTTCAGATATAGTAATATTCAAGGCACCACCAATATTGCAGGTTTCTTTTAATGAAATTTGAAAATTGCGTTGAACCAAATTGTGATTGCTCTGCAAAGTTTGCACATTGCTTATTAGTTTCTTGCTTTGTTTGTGTCGTGCAGGAAGTTGGCTTCAGTTCAACCGATGTATTCATTAAGAGAATTGTGGCGAAGGCTGGGGACTATGTCAAAGTAAGTCTTTATCTTCAATCCTGCACCTTTTATTCCGACTTTTTGTTTTTTTCCCCTTATACCGTCCTCTCTACTCTCCTGCATGTAAATTCTACTTTTCCCTGTGTACTAATTTTGGATGCCTGGTGGTTTTTATTGTAGGTTCACGATGGTAAACTATTGGTGAACGGCGTTGCTCAAGATGAAGATTTCATCTTAGAGCCACTTTCTTACGAGATGGAACCAATGGTAATGCTAATTGAAGTCGTACCAACTTAATTTGCTAATAGCCTCACACGACCGTCATTTTGATCAAGTTTTCTGACTGTTTCTCATCAATTACAGCTTATTCCCGAAGGATATGTATTTGTAATGGGAGACAACAGGAACAACAGTTTTGACTCCCATAACTGGTGAGTTTTGTGTCTTCAATTTGTTAATTTCTACCTGTTCGTGTAAAGTGATAGTCAAGTATATTGCAATAGGGTGGAAAGAGACTTTTGCAACTTCTGTGTGCACCTTCCAGTTTTGTCTTCAATTTGTTAATTTCTACCTGTTCTTCTGTAAAGTGATAGTCAAGTATATTGCAATAGGGTGGAAAGAGACTTTTGCAACTTCTGTATGCACCTTCTATTAGTTTGTTATTTTCAGGATGTTAGGAGCTTGGTTCTGTTTTTTTCGTAGTTGAGCCCAGTGATCATCATTTGGGTCGTATATTTGTGTAATTGATTGTAATTCGCTTGATTTTGATTAATGCGAATTCTGACTATGGAGTTTTCATACTTGCAGGGGTCCTCTTCCTGTCGAGAACATTGTTGGCAGATCAGTGTTCCGGTATTGGCCTCCCTCCAGGGTCTCGGACACTAGATATGATCCTCAATCTGCAAAAAAAGATGTTGCTGTTTCGTGACATGGCCTCATGCTCGCTGAAAGGGCAACAGCTTTTGATCCCTTATCTAATTTAGGTGGTGATTTTCACAATTATTCTCCACTCTCTCTGGCTCATTCTTGAGCTTTTGTGAACATATTCGAGTCTTCCTTTGACCTTGCGCAGGCAGCTCGCTTTTGCCTGTTTTTGATGGATTGTCTCATCCATCTTGTGAATAGTGAGAGGTAAAAAGAACAGAAAAAAGATCCAAAAAAAGAGAAAAATAAAAAATCCAAAAAAAGGGGAAAAGAAAAAGAAAGAGAGCGACTGATCCAATAGTTTGTTCATTTGTTTACTTGGTCAGTGTTGCATTTTTTTCCTACCTGTAATGACGTTTTGTTATATTTGTAAGAGAAGAGTGGGGAGAATCTAAGATTTGAGCTGTAAGTGGCACTATCTTCATCTGTGTTTAAAGTGCATTCTGTGAAGTGCATAATCCTTTCTGTCTCTGTTGATTTAGCGAAAGAAGCGACGAGGAAAATAACCGGAATGCAAACAAAATGTTTGTGCCATTCCTAGTTGAAGGCACACGTTCCTTGGTTATTTTCATCAGAATGCTGTAGAAAATTCATGAACAGCTTGAAGGGGATCGGTAAATTATTTTCTTCAGCAGCTCGAAGCTGTTCTGCTGGGTTGCTGGTTATTTTACTTTTGTCATCTCTTAGGTTTAGTGTGGCTCTGTAGGTTAGCTTGAAACTTCACCACACTTTGGCCTAGTACATGTCCTTATTGTATTGAGTATGATGTCTGTATCAGCTTCACCGTACTCATGTCTCAGTTCAACTTTGCCAAAACGTAATTCATGTATGCGATGTCACATTTCTCTTCACGAAATAAGCTTTATTAATACTTTTTTTTAGTAGTTAGGAAAGGCTCTACGGCCGCGGCAAGAAAGAAGTTCTTGAGCTTTTGCCTCTGCACTTTCTCTGAAGCAAAGAGATTCGTGAATACAATCCATTCTTTACCACCCTACATAAAAGAAGAACATAACAAACAAATGAATGCAGATCTGAGAGGGGTATACACGGAGTGCAACATTTCGAGATTAGTATAATGGTGGTGACGAAGCCATGGACTAGAAGACATGTAAAGTACAATGGGATTTTACTGAACTGAGTGAAGCTAAATTTCCAGAGCCTTAGAATCACCGCCAGTCAAGCCCTTTGCTTTAGAATCGCCGGTAGTCAAACTCAAACCGTCTGCTCCTTCATTCATGTCCACCGTCTTGTATCTATACCAAGATGCGCACAGCAGATAGAACCCGAAATTCACAACGCTTACTCCTGCCAATAACCAGTAGAAGTAGTTCAACTTGTCCCGGTTCAGATTGTTACTCGCGAGCCATCCGCCGCTCACTTTGTTCACCACTTGGACCACCACCGTGCTTAGGAAATACCCGAATGCCAAAGAGCACCACGAGATGGCGGTGCTCAGTGACTTCATACCGGCCGAGCTCTCTGCGTAGAAGAACTCCAGCAGGCCCACTAAGGTGAACATATCTGCTGCTCCGAATATCGCGTACTGAAAGCCGAGCCAGAACATGCTCATGGGCAAGGGCTCCGTGGAATCCACCATGTTGTGGTGGACAGCTACCGACTTGCGGTGGGTCTCCACCACTCCAGCCACCGCCATGGAAATGGCCGAGAGCACTAGCCCTACGGCAATTCGCTGTAGATGTCGGATTCCTGTGGGGATACCGGTGAATTTCCTGGCGATGGGGACAAAGATGCGGTCGTATATCGGGACTAGGATGAACATGAAGAGCAGGGGGATCACTGGGACTGACGGGCCTGGGACACTGAATCCCCAGATGTGGGGGTTCATGGTTGTGCTTTGCTGGATCGTGAAGGTCTGGAGCTGAGCCAGGCAGGTGTTCATGAAGACCGTGCTGAGTACGATTGGAAGCATGCGGAGCAGGATCTTCGTTTCTTCGACTTGTGTCACCGTGCACAGGCTCCAGGGTCCAGCAGTTGATCCACTACCGGGACTCGGAGCAACTGCCGCTCGATCCAAGAATCTGCAAATGAATTCGTTGGGTACCAAGAGTGAGCTTACTTGCACAAGCAATTGCCAGCTGCAATGTGAAAGGTGAAATATTCATGAGGTCTCTCAGGTAAATTGCAACTTATATGTACCGGAATTGGTCTGTCCGGGGAAGAATTTCATCGTTCGCCCCTGGTTCTCTGTCATGCACCTCGTGCAATTCATCTGTCATCGCCGGGATGGGGAGACTTGACTTCTTGATGGCAGCTACTATTACCTGAATTCAATAGGAACACATTAAGATCACCACTCGGAACTTGCAGAGACGATTCGTGCTTGCTTATGCACATAGCCACCATTCGATATTCGAAAATTTACATTGAGACCCTGCAATAGTACTACTACAGACATGGGACTGGCAGATTTATTCTCCATTTATTGTTCTCATACCTGCATAATCCGAACGAGGGGACTTCCTTTGGGCACATTGTTCCTGTAGAGAGACTTCCCCATGCACACAAACACCATGGCGAACAGAACAGCGATGGTGCAGACACCGAATGACCAGTCCCAGCCCTGGTTTGTGCTTATCCACACGATGAAAGTGACGCCGATAATGGCCCCGATGGTGAGGCTGAACAGGAACCAGTTGAAGAAGCTGGACAGCTGGGTCGCCTCCTTCGGGTCCTTCTCGTCGAACTGGTCGGCCCCGAGCGAAGGCAGAGCGGCCTTGACCCCGCTTGTCCCGAACGCAACTAGGTACAGGCCCGTGTAGAGAATCGCGGCCTGGGTGCCGTCCGGAGCGTGGCACTGGCTCATTTGGTCCGGCATGAGGCCTTTGCAAGGAATCGGCCTCAGCTGGTGGAAGTGTGCTTGTACTGCTAGCAGGGCATACCCCTGTTTATAAAAGCAATCACCATAACAAAAATCATCCATTTGTTTCGTACTTCTGATCGCCTAGGCTCATTACTCAATGCCTTTGAATTTCACTAAAACGAAACGCTCTGGATGAGTTGGTTTAAGTTGCAATTCACCCGAAACTCCAATTCGAGTTTAAATAACAGAAGATATTCTTGACACTGCAATCTATTTCTCTTAGCATGTCAGTATGTATTAGGTAGACAATACAGTTTTCCTTAAAAAGTTAGATTGATGTTGTTCACTGTGCTATTGCATGCAGCAATCGCATATCGCGGGACCGATCGCAACACGACAAGGGTCTTCCAGGCATTACTTATCAGAGAACCCGCTCCCTATACGTGCATCAGGAACATTCTACGTACCGCCAACTCGATGCAGCCAAAGAGGACGCAGGTCTTGAAACGGGACAAATAGGTGTCGGATATGAAGCCTCCGAAGAGGGCTAGGAGGAAGGAGGTCCCCAAGAAGTTGGTGAGGGTGGTGGCGGATTTGGTCAGGCCAAAGTTCATGTAACCGTAAAAGTAGGTCACCAAGCTCACCGCGTTCGCTATGAACGCCATGTTCTCTAGTCCTTCGGTCGCTGCATCGAAAACACACGTACATATACAGTCGGACTCGGGATTTGGGAATATTCAGACAAACAAGCTTGAGAAAGAGGATCTGTGTATGTAGATTACCATATACAAAGAGAGTGGCCCGGTTGCCTCCCCGTCTCGCTTCTTTCTGCGGAAGGGACTTGACATCCCTATACATTTTCTATTAGGACAGAACAAGAATCACATCAGAAGAAAAGCCTCAGTGTTTGGTGGACAGCCTGACGCTAAGTTTGCCATGGAAGACGGCATTATACTTCAGCAACTATCGCAACCGAAACTCGACGGGAAGCTTACCATTTTCGAAGAGCTTTCGGCTTGCATTTCGAGCGAGGAAGGGCCTAAAGGAGCGGTTGCTGAGGTGATGTGTGGACGCTCTAGTTATGTTGCTTTCTCCAGGGAACCTTTGCGTCTAAATATATAGACAAGAAATGCGCTGCTCTTCTCTACGTGTTGACAAAACCGAGAACAGGAAAGAATCAGAAAGCATCTCCGAGTTTCAAAAGCCTGAGGTGTCTATTGTTATTGGGTTTCCAAACTTAATCTTATTCCCGTAGCAAAGTAAACTATTGAGGATGGCGATCCATTGGTTGATCTTGGTTAGTTGAGCCGGTGCTGACCACATTACATTTATTATGTGATCTTGTCCTGTCCTGGAAACAGCAGCAATGGTACAGGCCATCGAAATGATTAATCGTTAGTTAGGATGGTGGGGCATATTCAACGTTAAGAGCCATAGGGATGTAGTTTATTTCCCACAAGTACATGGACATACCTACTTTGAAGTAAGTAAGATTGATGAATTCGCGAACCTTTCGAATTGTAATTTGTGGGACACATAAGAATTAAAGTTGATCCTCGTAAACGGACATTCTCCGCGACCTTTTTAAGTTTTTGATCACTCAGGGGCACGGGAGGAGAAGCCCGACTTTTAGTTCTTATAAAGATACTTAGAAGGCGAACGATCGGTCCCAACTAAAAGGGATTTTGCACCTCAAGGAGCACGGCATCACCCGTTCCGACTTCAAGTGCTACTCGAAAGAATTCCTCCCGGTCGTGCGCAAAGGAACTTATACTTGCCTCGGTGCATGAGAACAGAGAGGTGGGCACTGGGCGCAGCTTGACGCGAGAGTTGACCCATAAATATAATATCGCGTGACCGCAACACGAGAGAGAAATATCGAATATACGATATCAACTTATCTTGAAGAAAGATCACCGCGTAGTTATATAGTCATGGAGAAGACTATAGTATAAACTTGGGTATGTGTATAAGAGTTACAAACTATCATAGTTCTCCATTCACGATATCTCAGAAGACTGCCTTGTTAATTGTCAGTTCATAACACTAGTTCTTTGGAAAGGGGGGGAACTAAATGTTTGCGACTGGCTCCCCATAATCATTTGTTCGGAGACCGACCAACTTGCGACCTAACTCATACATGTGCATTACATGTACCTGCCGCAAAAATGCAATTTTCGTAGAAAACCATGTTGTCTCACAAGATAGTCAACGCCTAATAATGCTTGGATCTGCAGGTATTTCCATTATTAAGAGATGATGCGGAGGAATAAGCGTGCTTTTATATGACATCTACCACATTGAATTTTCAACCCGTTCATGTTTTTAAAATCTAGTCAAAAGACAAATCACTTCACCTCCCTCATGATGAAGACGGCTGTTCCATTGAGCTTAGTCGCATTTTTGTCTTTTGTCTTCTCGTCTTGCCGTCCCGTTCATTAGATTATGGGATAAATGCGTTATGAGTGCGATTGAGTACTAAAACTTATCAAAAAAAGTACAATCGAGTCCTAAAATTTATCACGAAAGTGCAACCGAGTCTTAAAACTTGTTACGAAAGTGCAATCGAGTTCTAAAACTTGTCACGAAAGTGACTTTCAAAAAGTGCAATCAACTTTTTGAAAGTTTTAGAACTCAATTGCATCAATTTGACGAGTTTTAGGATTTGATTGCACTTTTTGAAAGTTTTAAGAATCAGTTGCAGTTTCGTGACAAGTTTTAGGACTTATAATGCGCTTATCCCTTGGAATTATTCGAAGAGTCCTAGGGTTTTACTTTCCTCTTTTTCTTTTATTTCGATTTCCTCTGCAACGCATTATTACTAAGGGACGAGGTATATGTGTAAGTAGATTCTCTCCGAAGTCAACCCTGTGATTGCCTGCACAAAAGCAAATGACGAAAGCCCTATTATTCTTTGTATGGAGAAGACAAGATCTTGTCACAAGTGGAGACAGAATTGGTTAGAGAGTGTATGCTGTCTTCCAAAGGCAAAAGAATCAGCTGAAGAGACATGAAACCCGCTTGAACGAACGACGACAAACGGTCATCTTCCAGGGGCATATAAACAATATTTGCAAGGTGGTTAAAAGGGAAGTGTCATGAGACTTTATCAACTTCCACGAAAACGTAGTTCTTGGCGTTTTCCTCCTTGTGCGTTAGCAACAAATGCAAGTTCATTCACGTTGCTAGCTAGAGTCCAGACCTGCCAAACATGGCATGATCAAAACTGGATGCCCAGAATCTGTTTTTTTTTTTCATATGTTCATCTTCGGCCGAGGGAATTTTGCTCAAATCTGCGCAGCGCTCCTCACCCAGATGTTGCGATTTTCAGGACGCGCGCATGGCGGACCCGGTCTTTCGAAAGCCTTCTCATCTAATCCCCCGAGTTTTGAATTCTGATTCTGGGGCTGGACGTCTATGCATAATCGGATCCTGGTGCGGCGATTCGGCAAATATATTTTGTATGTGCATTAGAGGACAAGAGGAACAGTTAGGGGGTCAATCCTAGGACTGATTGGGCTTCGCATGCAAAATGATGCCATACATGGCAAATAGCAACATCTCTAACAATAAATCTGAGGAAAAACGTAATGGGTTAGTGGGGATTCAAAAGAATTAGGCGTCGACTTTTGGAAGGGTGGGAACAGAAGAGAAGAAGGTGACTGCAGACATGATGTTAATTCGACTTCACCAAACAAACAGGCCCTTTGATCCCTCATGAGATTAAGAGATTCCTTTGGAGGACCTGCGACATTGTCATCATTCGAACACCAGCAACCATCCAAAAGTGTCCTCCTCCTCCTCCTTCTTCTTCCACATTTAGACACTTTCCTTTGGTACATCCGTGACAAATTGACCGCAACCTAATTTTTGGGTCATTAAAAATCCCAAACCGATACATCCGTGATAAATTTATCTAAACTAATTTTTGAGTTACTAAAAACCCCAAAGTGGTACAGGGAAGACACATTTATCATCCGTAAGCTTCTGTCAAATTTTACCGTGAAATTGATGAGCTGAATAAGACATGACAATAACTTAGTTGACGTGACAAGTACACGTAGAAATCCATAACTCTCTTTGTTTCTTCAATTAGTCCTAATTTGAAAACAATCGGGACTCATTCTCTCTCTCCCTTAGAGAACGAAAAACCCTAAGTCTTCCTCTTCATCGGGCACACTCCTTCATCGTCGCCTTCGTCTTCGTGATTAGGCATCAAAGTTCGTTCGAGCACAACTTTATCTTCGGTAATCTTGTTGCCTTTCAAAATTTTTTTTTTTCGAGTCGCGCTTCTCTTCTAACCACTTCCAATTGAAACCATTGAACATCCTAATTTGGTGATTTGATGAGTTCGCCAAACAAACCCGTAATAGAAAATTGAAGGCGAGAAGATTACTGAAGATAAAAGTGTGCTCGAATGAGTTTCAATGCCTAATCAGAAGACGAAGACGATAATGAAGGAGAAGACAATCTAGATTTTTCGTGCTCATAGAGAGAGAGAGAGAGAGAGAGAGAGAGAGAGAGAGAGAGAGAGAGAGAGCCATATTTATTTCCAAATAATTGCTAATTAAGAATTAAAGAGAGAGAGAGAGAGAATTATGAATTTTCACGTGGACTTGCCACGTCAATTGAGTTATTACCACGTGTCATCCAACTTAGTAATTTCACGATAAAATTTGATGGAAGTAACGCAAGGTAAACATGTCACGCCTGTACTATTTTAGAGTTTTGGGTGACCCAAAAATTAGTTTGTGATAAATTTATCATAGGCGCATTAGTGATTTTTAGTGACCCAAAAATTGATTTGGGATAAATTTGATCATATGTGTACCGGTTTGAGATTTTTCGTGGTATTAACCTTTTATCTTTCTTCTTTGAATTGATTATTAGGAAAAAAAAATCCTAAAACAAATCTCCCTTCGTCCACGAGGACAATTACCAGCATATAAAGCATTAAATTCTTGACAATTTCAAACCCGATAAATGAAGATTATTCTCTAACCCCCCCCCCCCCCCCCCCCCCCCCCCAAAAAAAAAAAACGAAGATTATTCTGTTGTCATACATTTATTGAAACAGTAGAAACACATTTCTCCTACCCAAAATATAGCTTTAAAGTACTACGAACCATCATTCCGTTGAGAAGAAATCAAACATGAATGTCAAGAGTTGTGCTATATTGTTGACTGTGGCAGTGAGAATCTGGCTATAAAATGAAAAACATAAAAACTAGGAAAAAGAATAAAATTTGGCCCACCATTTTAAATTTCAAGTGGGTTTTTATGAAATTTCTTCTTTTTAGGGAAAATAAAGAAGGCTCGCGTTTTTTTCACTCCCGCTATGGCTTTGACACACCTTTTTTTTTTTTTTTTTTGGTGTTTTGATCACATATCTTTTGTGTGGCCCACCACTTATGGTACAAATTTATATGGTTCCTTTTATTTTATTTTTTCTTTTCACTTGCGGGTCACACTTTTCTTCTTCTTCTTTCTTTTCACGCCTCCCACTCATCTTTCTATTTTTTCCCTTTCAGGTCATTCTCTCTATGCGCCTCTTGCTCCTTCTTCTTCCATAAGCCCGGTTGTCCTCCGTTTCTTTGTTTCCGTACCTCCCACTCGTTTCTTTGTTTTCCTTACACGTCATGTTTTCAATGGAAAAATCTCTTACTGCGCCACTCTCTGAATAATAGGATTTTTTTTCTTTTCCATTATGGAAAGTTCAAGTCGAAGTTTCAATATAATAGAAATCATCTCAACAGTTGCATGTTTAGATCAAGAATCAAACACCTTTGTTCATTTAGTGTACACTGACAGAGATTCACCGAGATCGTTTGTGTCGTACGAGGGATTAGTTCTTAATCGTCGTGTGCATATTCGTGATGATGATGCCACAATGAACACACCTAGAGAAACGCCCAACAGAACTACAGCTCTTTTGAGCAACTTTTGATTGCAGTGTATACGAACTCTTCTCCAAACCATAATTCCCCAAAAATCCTCAAAGAAACACAAAAAAAAAAAAAAAAAAAAAAAATCTTATTTGCAAACTCAAACTGAGATTAGCGTTGTTAATCTAGGATTAGCGGCGCTTTTGCTTTGAGAAGGAGTTATGTGAGCACCTGCCATGCACAGAAATCTAAAGCCAGAAGGAGTAAGAAAAGGCAAAGGAGAGAGAAAGCTAGAGGACCCAGAAGAATTTTGAATTTGGAGGTTATGAATTGAATCAACATATAGAAATCTAGAGAGAGAAAAAAACAGATATTAATTGGAATAATCAATAAACTGATTTCGATGGTCTGCTACATGTGACCATATTATAAGCAGATTTCAATATATCTTTTTTTGAACTTTCCATTATGGCTATTATCCAGAGAGTGGCGCGGTAAGAGATTTTTCCATTGAAAACATGACTTGTAAGGAAAACAGAGAAACGAGTGGGAGGTGTGAAAAGAAAGAAACAAGAAGGAGCAAGAGGTGTAGAGAGAGAATGGCCTGCAAGGGAGAAAACAGAGAAGAAGAAGGAAAGTGGGACCCGCAAAGAAAAAAGAAGAAACAAAATAAACGAGTTGATCAAATAATAAAATAAAATAGACCATATAAGTTTGTATCATAAGTGATAGGTCACACAAAGGATAGGATGGTCCCAAAAAAAAAAAAAAAGGAGTCTCAAAGCCATAAGAAGGAGTGGAAAAAGCGCGAGCCAATGAAGAATTTAGTCATAATAGGGAGTCGTAGTGGCCCCACAAGAAAAGAAAATCCCGACTGGGAAATACCACCCATAGTCAGTAGGTTATCAAGTCGTATTGTAATGGTATCTCGAAAGTTGATGATTTATCAATTCTTCTATAGGTTTGATTATTAGGGGAAAAAATACCCTCAGATAAATTTCCATCCATAAAAAAAAAAAAAGGACAAATATTAAAAGATAAAGCATTAACTTCCTGACGCTTTCAAACCCAACAAATGAAGATTTTCCTAGTGTCATATATCTATGTAAACAACAGAACACATTACTTTGTCCCAAAATACAACAAAACTACTGCGAATCATCCCTCCATTGAGAACAAATCAAACATGAATGTCAACAGTTGTATTATATTAGTGATGCTGGTGGCCATAATTGCATTGCAGGTATTAGTCACTGAGGCGCATTCTTGGGAGTGGTGTAAATTCACTTGCGCGTTAAAATGTGCTGTGTTCTCTAAACCAAAGGCATGCCTTGTCGAATGCATGTCAAACTGCACCGATGCGCCGATGGTTCAGACACTTGAAGCCAAATGCAATCTTGATTGCGTGATGTCCAAATGTTTCGACTCGCATTCCGGTACGAAAGCAAAAGCTTCGCCTTTTAAACAAAACATTTGTTTTTTTTTCCCTTTAATTATGTTACAATATTTGGGAATGCATAGCATGGGTTTTTATATACTATGTTTTGTTGGAGCTGTCAAGAAAGTCGAAGGTTGTGTAAATTCATGCTCAAAGGTTACGAGAAATCTTAAGCCACTCAAGAGTTCGGAAGATCTTATTCGCTCTGACGCCAAATAATAAATGATGTACCCATAGAATAGATATTGTTGTTTAGCTAATTAATTGTCATTGTGCGTCTCAAAATCAATGTCATTGTGCTGAGTTGATTGATAATTGATAGATATTTGTTGAGTTGGCCTTTGAAGACTTTTTTCTTTTAGGGCGGCGCTATTTCCACGTCCATTTTGATTAAGACACCTTTTTTTTTAATTAACTTACCAACATACCCTTCTCTCTCCTTAATTTATTATTATTTTTATTAGGCTAATCCACAAAACTGCCTTCATATCTACCATCTCTCTCATTAACTTCATAAAATCCAGATCCTGGCCCTCGCCTGCGGCCGAGGCTCACTGACTATCGCCGACCATTCCCCACCATCGCCGGATCGCCGGCCTTTCCTGGTGATGGTGGGATGGCGGCGGCTGGTTCTAACCTTTCCCCCCCCATTTAAATTAGCTTATTTTTAATTTAGTTTAAATAAAAATAATATTAGAAACGAGATTTGGACCAAAACGACATTTATGGGCCTCACGATTTTGTCCTTTGACGTACAAGTGGACACCTTCTCAGGAGGTCACCCATCTTGAGAAGGAGTGCTCCCACTTGAGCACGCTTAACTTGGAGTTCCAAAACTAAATATTGCCGTTACGTCAAAATTAAGAGTCGCTTTCCCCTTGTTCGGTGCGGAGTTTGGTTCATTCATGCCGCCTTCGCCATCTTAGAAGTATGCTAAGAGCCGCTCCTTGTTCGAGCCCTCTAGCCCCGACGACCATTCCTCGCCCTCACCGGACCAGGTAGTTACAAGCCCACCAGCTTCTGTGTGGTTCGTCCCCGAACCACACACCTACTAGAGGGGGTCCCTCTCTGAATATCACATTGTAACATCCCTGGATTTAACTCACTTGAGTTATTGTCCGCTTTGGGTGCATGTGGGCACCTTCCTAGGAGGTCACTCATCTTGGAAGTGCTCCCACTTGAGTACGCTTAACTTTAGAGTTCCAAAACTAAGTATTGATGTTACCTCAAAAAGGCGTCTCCATGAGTTAATTCCAATTTTCACATATGGATTCCAGAATTGCTCTCCCCTTGTTTGGTGCATAGTTTTGTTCATTCCCGCTTCATTCGCCATCCTAGAAACCTGCTAGGAGTCGCTCCTTATCCGAACCCTCTGGCCTAGGCGACCACTCCCTGCCCTCATCGGGCCGGGTTGTTACATAACGGAAGGACTCGATTGCACCAATTTGATAAGTTTTAAGACTTACGGTGAACATATCCAAAAAAAGAAACAATAAATTAAAGAGAGAGAAGGGTATTTCGACCCGATGATTGAAAAAATGAGTGGCTTAGCCAAAATGGGGATTGAAATAGTGCCGCCTTTTCTTCCATTCCCCTCTTCTTTTATTAGTCGGTGTTGACACTGAAATTTCGCCGACATGTCAAAATTGTAAAGTTCGAGATCCGAAATCTCTAACCACGACAGGACTTGATTCTTGACAAAAATAGTCGAATAAGAATTCCTTGCATTCCATTGGCACATAAAAATTAGGTTCATAACTTTTCATTAGCAATTAGGCATCATTTCGTGAAGAAATCAGGAGTTAACCTTGGTCAAATTGAGAAAGTCAAAAGTCTAAAAACAACAAATCAGGTGATTGCATGCAAATATTGTACACAAACATCAATTCTCGACCTCTGCATGTAGAATTAGGACTTTGAATTTCAAATTTTTATAAAATGGTCAAAGGTTGACTTTTTCGATCAAACCGAAAAATTTGACCTTCGATTGATCATTTCTAAAAGTTAGTTTCTTTTAGAGATTTGATTTAGGGAAAATAAGATTTAAAGATCTTGGATTCGATTTATGTGGCCGGTGGAGACCAAAAGCTGACCATAGCACCCAAAAGGCCAAGCTCCAGACTTAAATCGAAACAGCAGAATTGAAGGGGGACATCGATGTTAGCTCTTTCCTAGATGGAACCCACTGACACGGGCACCATTGATAAAGCCTAAGGTCGAAAGAGAAAAACCCTAAATTGACTGGATCTAGTAGACCACACATGCTAGATGATGGAGATCTTATGAATAAGTAGGTTTTCCTCAATGTACCGAGGAAAGAAGTTCCTAAGGGGCTGAGGAATTAGAAGTTCTACCAAGCAAGGGCCTAGGATAACCTGCACAACATCTCCCTCAAATTTGTTGAGGAGATGGAAAAGACAATTGCTTTCGTCTCCCTCTCTTGAGTCTGTCGAATCGAGACGATTATGTTGAAGGTAGGAATGTGGCAACTTGAGTCTTGGGATCCATTGAAGCGTAAATGAAAAAGTTTGCAGAAATTAAGGTTTTAGATTTACAATGAATTTGGATGCAAATGCTGTGAGGTTGAAGACAAAGTGAATAATTAAAGTAAACTTGCACCAGGTATTCATACTAATCACAGGGGTGTGGTGGTTCGCAAGCCGACGATGGTTCACAAGGAATGGTTCGTAGGACATGCCGATTTGATCGCCATGACTCATCAAATTTCTACTCTTTGAGAGTAAATAGCAAAAGTTACCGTTAGTTCGTGGAATTCAAAGTGTTAGAATCATTAATTTATTTCCACTCAAACCGTTAAATGTAACCATTCGTACCTTTTTGAATATTTAAAAGGGGCATATGTATATGTTAAAAAATGACCAAATCTTGTAATCGACATGATGCCGTTCAAGTAAGCATAGAGCTTAGTTTGTTATGGTTGTCAACAAGTTATCAACAAAGGAATATTCACCGATGACCAAGAAATGCACCTGTCGATACACGATGGTGAATGGTCGACGATCATATCAATTCAACGATAAAACCAACATAGCTAATGTCAAAGTAAATTTGACTAAGTGCTTGATGCAGAGAAATGATAAAAAGAGATAAAGTAAAGATGCCGATTGATGCCTAAGATACCAATTGATGGTTATGTCCAGTTGCACTCAAGGAGTTGTAACCGCGTGCAGATAAGATCGACGTGCGATCATGGGGCAACTATTGTGGAATCGCAATTGTAACCGCTTGTAACCTCATGTAGAGTATTAATTTCTTGTGAGCAGTTACATGTTGTAGATTATAAAAGGTAGTGTGTAGTAATTGTAGAGGGATCCACGGTTATCAAAACAATTTTTTTTCTAGGTATTCTCAATTTATCAATATATTTTCAGTTTCCAATACTTGCATTTCTTTTCCTTTAATTTTTTATTCTTAATCCTTGTTAAGCAATTCAATTCCTATCCAAATCGCCACCGATCCTCTTTAATAAAAAAAAAATCGAAGTTCAACCTTTGGTGAAAGGTTTTTCCCTAATTGGGACATGTCTCGATTTCTAGTGAAATAGATAGGCAAAATCATCCTTGATGGTTTCCACATTTGGACAATTTCCTTCAATTTAGGTATTTTCTTATTATGAGTTTCCTTCAGAAATAAACTTAACGCGGTTTAGAAAATAAAAGTTAGCATCTTCTTTAGCATCGCTCTTATGCAACTTATCCATTTTTTGTTACTATTACATTTTTTTTTTGGTCGGAGTTACTATTACTTCAAAGGCTCAATTTTATCGTAAATGTGTTATTTGTTATTTGATTAGTCTCCTAAAATTATGCCAAATCGTTTAATTTTGTATATAAGGATTGGTGATTTTTTTCCTACAATAGATAATATACTTTTATGTAAAGCATGTAAGAATTTTTTGTAGCATCTGAAAATATAGTAAAAACCATGACATAACAAAATTCTGTACAATGACATCTCATTATCTTTTCGCAGACACTCCCCAATTCATAGTAATCTTTTTTCAATAAAAAATGAAATTTAACATTTTCTTTTTTTAGGAAAAAATTTGATTTAATTAAATTTCATCACATTTTGTTTGGGAATTTTGTGATTTTACTTTGCGAAACCTTTAAAGAGGTTTTTTCATCATCTTGTCATCCCATTGTTATGTGCATATAAAAATCGATTAATAAGAAAGAGTTCTGTGGTTATATGCATGGCAACAGCAAAAGGTTTATTTATATTGTATTGTGTTAAAAGTTGTTTATATTGGGATTTTTCTTGAGAATTAATCTGTAAATCTACTAAAATATGTGGAAAGAATTATGCTTCTTTGAAGTTTCTATGTTCGACAATGCTAATGCGTAACAAAAAAATGACAACAAGATTACATGGTGTTTTTAGTACGAATGGTAACACCCATTTAAGAAATAAATAGAAAAAAACCGTGTTATATTCTTAACTATGGCAATGAGAATCTGCCTAGAAAAAGAAAAACAGAAGAACATGGAAAGAGAATAAATTTAGGTCCATCATATTAAATTTCAATTGGATTTTTATGGGCAATTTCCTCTCTTTAGAGAAAATGAGAGATTTAGTCATAATAGGAAGTCGCAGTAGCCCCACAAGAAAAGAAAATCTCGACTTGAAAATAACACTCCATAGTTGGTAGGTTTATCAAGTCTTATTGTAATGATATTTGGGAAGTTGATGATCTATCTTTATCCTTTGGGTTGATTATTAGGGAAAAATATATCCCAAAATATGTAAATAATTCTTCCTTCATCCGAAAAAAAGAACAATTTGTCAACTGATAAAGCACTCAACACTTTCAAACCCGACAAATGAAGATTATTCAATTCTCACCATATATATATAAACAGAAAAATCAAATTACTCCTACCCAAACTATAGCTTTAAAGTATTACGAATCCTTAACAAATGTAACATGAATGTCGAGAGTTTTGCTATATTCTTAACTTTGGCAGTGAGAATCTACCTATAGAAAGAAAAACAGAAAAACAAGAAGATAGAATAAATTTTGGTCCGACATTTTAAATTTCAATAGGATTTTTGTGCAATTTTGTCTCTTTATGGAAAATGAGGGATTTAGCAGATAATAGGGAGTCGTCGTGGCACCCCAACAAAACCCCGTAGTCGGTAGGTTTATCAAGTCTTACCGTAATAGTATATTGAAAGTTGATTTGGTTGATTATTAGGGGGAAAACGTATCCTCGAATTTATTTCCTTCCATCCTAAAAAAGGACAGCTATCAACACATAAAGCATTAACTTCTCGACGCTTTCAAACACGACAAATGAAGATTTTCTCCCAGTGTCATACATCTATATAAACGGCAGAATCACATAACTCATGTCCCAAAATACAACAAAAGTACTGCGAATCATCACTCCATCAAAATCAAATCGAACATGAATGTCAAGAGCTGTGCTATATTACTGATTCTGGTGGCCACAATGGCATCACAGGGAATAGTTACTGAGGCGCATTCTCAAGAATACTGTAGTATCATTTGCCCGTTAAAATGTGCGGTGTTCCCTAAACCAAGGGCTTGCGTTTTCCAATGCATGAGAAACTGTGTCAGTCCGTCGGTGATCGAGACACTCCAAGGCCAATGCAATTTTGATTGCGTGATATCCAAATGTTTCGATCCGCCTTCCGGTACGAAAGCAAAAGCTTCACCTTTAAGTAGAACATTTTGATTTGTACTTTTACTATGTTAAAATATTTGGGAATGTATAACATGGGTTTTATGTGCTTTGTTTCGTTGCAGATGCCAAGAAAGTCAAAGGTTGTGTGAAGTCATGCTCAAAAGGTTGCGAGAAATCTTAAGTCACTTAAGAGTTCGGAGGATCGTAGACAAATAATAAGTTGTTTAGTTATTTAATTGTCCTTTGGCGTCTGATCAATTTCAATGTGCTGAGTTGATCGATCAATGATAGACATTTGCTGAGTTGGCCTTGAAGACTTTTTTCTTCTATTCCCATTTTTGTTTTATTAGTAGTGTTGAGACTTGTATTATCATCGACATGTCAAAATTATAGAGTTCGAGATTCGAAATCCATGATCGCTAAGCGTTCCTGGCATTCCATTTGCATATAGATATTCGGTTCATTACATTTCATCACCAATTATGCCTCATCTCATGAATAAATCGATAATTGACATTTGGTCAAATCGAGAAAATCAATCCTAAGTTCAAAAATCAACAAATCATGTCATTGCACGCAAAAACTGCGCACAACATCAATTCAACCTCTTCATGTAGATTTAGGACTTTGTATTTAAAATTTTCATAAAATGATGAAAGGTTGACTTTTTCAGGAAAACTGAAAAGATTGACCTTAGATTGAAAATTCAAAATTCGTTGACTTTTTGGACATTTGATTTAGGGACAATAAGATCTTAAGATCTCGGGTGCGATTTAAAGATTTCAAACAATGGAATTTTAAGAGTATGTCAAAAGCATTAAATTGTCAATTGACTTTTTACGGTAGAGTCAATTGAAGCATTTTTTATTATTATCAAATTGGACCTAATAATTTCTATTTTAATGCATATTAGGCAGAGAATCGCCTCCTTTCCTTGATGAAACACCAATGCAATATCACCACCCCAGCAAGCTGAGACTAAGCAGAGCTCTCAGTAACGCGTGCTTCTTCACACATTCACACCAGCAGCCAAAAATGGACCTGAGAGAATCTGTCGCCAATCAGACCGACGTCGCTCTCTCCCTCTCCAAGCATCACCTCTTGACCCATGCGCCTAGGACTCCAACCTCGTCTTCGCTCCCATCTCCATCAACCTCTTGAAGGGCCACATCGATTTAAGCTCTTTCCTAGATGGAACCCACATGAGACTTCATCCTAAGCTACCATTGATAGAACCAAAGGCCAAAAGAGAAAAACCCTAAATCGACCGGACCTAGTGGACCACACAAACTCAATGATGGAGGTCTTAGAACAAGTAGATTTTCCTCGATATTTCCTCAACACACCAAGGGAAGCAGTTCCTAAGGGGCTGAGGAATACGAGGTTCTGCCAAGCCAGGACTTAGGGTAATCTGCGCAGCATCTCCCTCAAATTTGTTGAGGAGTTGGAAAAGACTGTCACGTCCGGCTATGGTGTATCTTACAACTTACAAAAGTTTTAAAAGCACCATAAAAAGAGGAAATGATCTTCAAGAATCTTTATTTCCATGGTAGTAACGGATTTTAATTCAAATGGTGTAAGATATTTAAGAAATTTTTAGCTGTTTTTTATGTTCTTGGCTGATACATAGAGCTAGATATGGAAGTAACAGCAAGAGAAGATTACCTTCCATAATTGATTAATATCATGATTATAAACGTTCATGGAGTTTGAAGATTTTTCCCTAATCTTTTTCTTTTTTATTTCTTTTATGACTGCGTCAATGATTGCCCCTCTGATTGACAGGATGCGCATCTCAAGACAAAATCAAAAAGATTATAAAAGTGATTAAACGATGACTTTTCTTTCTAAAGTAGGATGGCTTTGCATTTCTGGACTTGACAGAATCTTCTCTTTCACAAGCATTGTCCAAGAAACGTGACGAAAAATTTCAAACCGATGCACTTGTGATAAATTTATCTCAAATTAATTTTTTTACCACAAAAAGTCCCAAACTGATGCACCTATAAAGAATTTAACATAAACTAATTTTTTGATCGCAAAAAATTTCAAATTAGCACAAATGTGATAAATTTATCCCAAAATAATTTGTTTACCACAAAAAATTCTAAACTGATACACATGTGACAGATTTACTATTCTTTAGTTTTCGTTAAATTTTACTATCAAATTTCTGAATTAAATGGCACGTGGCAATTGATAGATGTATTAGTTTTGCGTCTTGGGAAGGTGGAGAATTTTTTTTTGATGGATCACGCTCATGAGCAATTACGGGCCGTAAGCAAAATGTAACAAGTTGTTCTAATGTTTTGCTGGTCATTGTTTCCTGGTAGCTTACTGGGGATTGTTCGAACATTGCTGGAACGAATGCGGCCGGACGAACTGTGGATTTTAGGTTGCATCACTCTTGTTGACTTTATGAGCAGCCAATTAACCACTTACATGGTCTTGGTAGATTACAGTAGCCTCACAGTTATGGCACTTGTTTAGTTTTTTATTTTTTTAATCTATCCTAACAATTTGACTAAGTGCTAGATGCAGAGAAATAAAAAAAAAGTGAGATAAAGTGAAGATGCAGATTGAAGCCGAAGATACCAATTGAAGGTTCACCGAAGGAGTTGTAACCGCCGGCGAATAAGATCGATATGCAATCACGGGGCTTAAAATTGTGGAATGGTATGTAGAGTATTTGATACTTATATGCGGTTATGTGCAATAGATTATGAAAGGTAGTGTGCAGTACTTGTAGAGGGATCCACAATTATCAGCACAATTTTTTCTATGTATTTTCAGTTTATCAATAGTACTTGCATTTCTATTTCTTTCAATCTGTTATTCTTAATTCTTCTTACGCAATTCAATTCCTATCTGGATCGCCACTGATCTCGTTTGATCAAAATTGTCCTCGATGGTTTCCACATCTGGACAGTTTCCTTCAATTTAGGCATTTTTCTTATTGTGAGTTTCCTTCAGAAATAAACCTTAACACTGTTCAGAAAATAAAAGTTAGCATCTTCTTCAGCATTGCTCTTATGCAACCTATCCATTTTTCGTCACTCTTACTTCAAGGCTCAATTTTATAGTAAATTTATTATTTGTTATTTGATTAGTCAAGTTTCTTTATTTTCTATATTACGCTTGGTGGTATTTTTCTACCATCGATAAGACACTTCTATGCAGAGCATGTAAGAAGTTTTGAGCATGTGAATTATTTTTGGCAGACACTCCACAAATCATAGTAATCCTATTATCAATAAAAACTAAACTAAATCTAACTTTTTTTTTATTAACTTTTTCTTTTTTGAGAAATCTTTAAATTAATTTTTTTTGGTTTCATCTTGTCATGCCATTATTATGTGCATACAAAAATCAATTAATAGGAAAGAGTTAGGTGGTTATATGCATGACAACAGTAAAATTTTATTAATATTGGATTGTGTTAAAAGGTTTTTTTATATTCTCTTTTGGATATTCTCCTTTTTTTTCTTTTTGATAACCGAGGTTCCGCGCGGCCGGCGAGCTTACGCTCGAACCAGCTGTGAAGCACGACTAGTTCTCGGGGAGGCCGCAGGACCCCACCACCACGGCGCCCCGGGTAAGACACAGGTGTTAGCGCGAACGCCACGGTTCGACCATGTGACCAAGAGGTCACAGTGTTCTTACCAACTAGGCCACCTGCCGGTGGGTCTCTTTTGGATATTCTTTATCTGTAAGTTTACTAATAAATGTGGAAAGAATTAGGTTTCTTGAAAATTTCATTTTGTGACAATGTTAATGTGTAATAAAAGAAAGAAATGGAAAAATTACCAAACAAACAAAAAAATCTTAAACCTATTGCACTTGTGTCAATTCAGTCCTAAACCTTTTAATTGTGCCAATTTTTTTCGTCAGAAATTGTGTCAATTGAATTCTAAATATTTTCACGTTTTTCCAATTGAGCAAATCAGGTCAATTTTGGCTGGAACGCTGACGTGGACGTCAGCAGTCCTACATAGCATGGCCAACACTGACATGTACATTTTCGCTTATATCTTAATATTTTTTTAATATTTTTTTAATTTTTTAACTTTTCTTTGTGGAACTTAGGGTCGACCGGCCACAGGTGGCCCACACCCTCACTCGGCTTAGATCTGAAAAGAAAAGAAATAAAAATAAAAATATTCCAAGTATTACATGTTGCTATGAATGGAACAACCAAGACATAAACAAAAAAACCACGCTATATATTCTGAGCCACGGCAATGAGAATCTGCCTAGAAAAGGAAAAACGGAAAAACAAGGAAAAAGAATAAATTTAGGTCCACCATTTTTCAAATTTCAATTGGACTTTTATGGGCAATTTTGTCTCTTCAACGAAAATGGGGGATTTGATCACAATACGGAGCCGTAGTAGCCCCATAAGGAAAGAAAATCCCGACCTGGACTCCATACTTGATAGGTTTATCAAGTCTTATTGGGACGACATTTGGGGAGTTGAGGATGTATCGTTCTCCTTTGGGCTGATTATCAGGGAAAAACATTTCCTTCGTCCAAAAAAGGGACAATTATCAATTGATAACGCATTAACTTCTCAAGTCTTATTGTCATATTATTTTGAAAGTTGATGATTTACCTTTCTTCTATGGCTTGATTATTAGGGAAAGACATATCCTCCAATTCATTTCCTTCCATCCAAGAAAAGGACAACTATCAACAGATAAAGATGCATGAAGATTTTCCCAATGTCTTACATCTATATAAACAGCAGAATCATCATGTCCCAAAACACAACAAACATACTACGAATCATCACTTCGTTGAAAACAAATCAAACATGAATGTCAAGAGTTCTATTGTGTTGGTGATGCTGGTGGCGACAATGGCATCACAGGCAACAGTCACTGAGGCGCATTCTCATGGATATTGTACTTTCGTTTGCCCGTTTAAATGTGCTTTAACCCTAAGACGTCAGTCCTGCATTGACCAGTGCATGAAGAACTGCGTCGATCCGTCGGTGGTTGATACACTTGAAGGCCAATGCAATCTTGATTGCGTGACGTCCAAATGCTTGGGCTCGCATTCTGGTACGAAAACAAAAGCTTCACCTTTTTAAATAGAACATTTGTGTGTGCCACTTCTCTCTCTTTCTCTCTCCATGTCTTCTTCAACCTCCAGCCATGGAGGAGGATTTGATTTCCGTTGTGTTTCCTTTTGTTTTTGTTCTTTTCTTATTTCTTCTTCTCTTCCGTTCTAAATCTATAGGGTTTGAATTTTATCGATCTAATTCTAGATCGGGGTGCTGTCCTCTCCCGATCTAGATATAGGAGATTAATAAATATTCTATAGGGGATTCGATGCGTGAGTACGTTGTTCGTGTATAAGTCCTCTGCCTCTAGATTCAATGGTGATTGCAGGAGCTCTGGCGTCTTTCTAAACCATGAAAATTTACTCTCCCAAATGTTAGATCTGTGTTCATTCAACTTGTTTTGGTTGTCTCCATACGATGATGGTGTAGAGGAAGCCGAACTTAGGCCCGCACCGCCAACTGGTAACGCCGTAGTTACTTGAGAAGGAATTTTCGGCGTATGCTCATCATTGACAAAGATGCGAGATCTAGTGATCGACCGTCTATTATTTTGCTTGACCGATCCATTCTTGTGGAAGGAGTGTGTGCTTAACCTTGCTTGTGCTCTATTGATCCTCCTTGTATTCTGCATATAGCCTTGTTATGCAATATTTGGGCTATTACTATGCTTTTATTTGCTTTGCTAAGAAGTCTATGTGCTTCTCATGCATCATTTTGAGCAATGAATTTTTTTTTTCGTTTATTGCGTTAAATATATAACATGGGTTTTTATGTATTTTGTTTCGTTGCAGATGCCAAGAAAGTTGAAGGTTGTGTTAATTCATGCTCAAAAGGTTGCAAGAAATCTTAAGCCACTCAAGAGTTCGGAGGATTGCAATCGCAATTTAAGCCAAACAATAAAGTGTCCCTAGAAAATAAATTTCTCTTTGGGGAAGTAATTGTCCTTGGGCGTCTAATCAATTTCATTGTGCTGAGTCAATTGATCAATGATAGATATTTGCTGAGTTGGCGTTGAAGACTTTTTTTTCTTCTATTCCCTTCTTGTTTTATTCGTACATGACACCTGAATTTCCGCCGATAAGTCAAAATTATGGAATTCGACATTCGAAATCCCTGACTGCGATAGGACTTGATTCTTGACCAAAAAGAGTCAAATAAGCATTTCAAGAATTGCATTTGTCTATAGAAATTAGATTCATTTCATTTTATCAGAAACTAGGCATCATTTCTTGAATAAAATGAGAGTTGACATTTCCGTCAACAGGAAAGTCAACCCTAAGTTCAAAAATCAACAAATCATGTCATTGCATGCAAATATTGCACAAATACATCAATTCGACCCCTGTATATCGATTTAGGACTTTGAATTTCAAGTTTTCAAAAAATGGTCAAAGGATGTCTATGCATATCGAATAACTCTATGGATATGGATTTTGCGGGGGAAAAGAGTCTACTTTCTAAATATTGACATAAAATGTAATGTAGAATGAGTCTACGCATCTTATCATCCTGTCATTTGCTGGGAAAATATGTCAAAGAATGGAAACAAATGGAATCAAACTACGTGATAGCACTCTCTTTAAGGAATTATTTGCCCCACAACGTTGTCAATGGTCACTGGCAAAAGTCCTCCAAGATACAATAGAGTCTCGGAATGAGAATATCAGATAGCAATTCTGATATTTCTCCAAGAACTCTCTAAGGAAACAATCGAAAATAATGGCTAAACGAAAATGGAAGTTTTTTGGTAAAAAATGAATAGAACCGTATTGAATATGTACAAGCGAAAATACACAACTCTTCATTTGAAAAATTGCAAATTCATATGCAACTATTCGTGTCTTAATAACTGTGTGTTCGGACATGCCTCTTCATGTTCGAGTAACAGTAAGTTCGGACGCGCCTCTTCAAGTCCGAGTAACAGTTTCGGACACACCTATTCATCGGTTGTAAGAGCCCTTCATGACCATTCGTCATAAATGAAATCCAAATTAAGTAATTAAAAATTTGAAAATTAACAAAAAAAACCGCCTCTCCTCCATGAATAGTCGCGCTATTTTGCTAGGATATAAGAATTAATTAATTTTTTAATTTGAAAAATAAAAAAAAATAATCATTGATTGAGAAGGAAAAAGTCATTGTCCTTTGTCTTCGAAGAGTCGAACTTGTCATTCCAAGCACCTTTGAAGTAAAGGGCATTCGCGAAAATGAGTCAGCCGAGAGAACCTCCTTTATGAGGCCACTGGTTTCCTTCTCAGCCCACATATTAACCTCGCTAGTCACCTCAACAGCCTAATGGGTTCTTCTAATCAGTACATAGAATACTAAGTGACACAACGACAACATGCGAGCAGTTTATGTGGATACGGCCTCGGCAATCACACGTCAACTATTTATCCGGACATGAATAAAAAGTACGCACCGCAAGTCTAATTTTTCTACTAACCTACCCGTAGTAAGAATTAATTAACTGCAAAAATAATTAATTGCATTTGAAAATTAGGGATTAACCTTAGTCCCTATAAAAAATAATTATATGATCTGCATTTAGTATAGTTTTAATTTTAACATTCATACATTTGCATTTAATTAAACCGATGACGGGAGCGGGCCTAAAAATTGACGCGTGGTGAACCAGAACCCACCAAGCAAAATTTCGGCCAAGGCATAGGGGGTGTGCCGAAATTTAGAGAGGCCTCAAGGCCTAATTGGATTTTAATTCAGCCAATTCCAATTTAATCAATTAAGAAAAGGCTTTTAATTAAATGTTCGATTAATCAGTTAAAGCCTAATTGAGCCCATAAACACGCGAGTGAGCCCGAAAGGGGATGAGATATTCGGCCAACCCATCTCCTGGGCTTGGCCAAATTCTCCACTAGGTTTAAGGCTCAATTTATACAATTTGGCGCTTCAGGACTTATTTTGAACCATATTATTACGCCTGGGTTTTGTTTTGCAATTATTAAAAGAGTTCAAGCCCCTGACTTGCAACGGCTTTGACTATATAAACGCCGTTATATCTAGGGTTTGGGACATCGATCCTTGCTCAGAAAATTTAGAGTTCACTTAAAAAACTTCAGAGCAAAAGGCGAGAGGGAGAGCGGAGACACAAGAAACTTCCTTCGGGGTTTTTTCAAAAATGGGTCTGAAAAAAAAAAATTACAAAATTGGGTCTAATTTTTTTTTATTTACCAGAAGGGGTCTCGTTCGATAGTCAGAGTGCCGAACTTCTCAAGTTCGGCAGGGGTGGTGCAGAATTTCTCAGTTCGGCAGGGGTGGTGCAGAATTTCTCAGTTCGGCAGGGGAGCTGCCGAACTTGTGGTCGTTCGGCAGCGGTGGAGCCAAAGTTCTAGCCATTTGGCAGCTCTGCTGCCGAACGGGAGGCTGTGCCCACGTCAAGTAGGCTTCGCGTGCAGTGTGCCTGCAGTCCCCTTTTATTGCCTGAAAGGAATAGGGTGTTGGGGGAGAAAGAGCACACGGTCAAAACTTGTGCTCCACTGTCGTCCGCCGCGAACAGTCCCGCCCTGTTTCACCCTGCGCTGCCATACTCGCCCTGTTCGTCTAGCCCATTGTGGAGGTGCTGTCCAACGGAGTTTCTACCTCAAACCACCCCGGATCTCGCTCTACGGATTAAGGTAACACCAATATCCTTTCTAGGGTCGATTCAAGCATGTTATGATACGTTTAATTTTTCTTTTTTGAGCTATTTCGCTGTAAGTCTCCTGGTTAAATTTGGACCATAGGATGTGGTAATTAGATCGGACGGTGTAGATTTGGTCTTCGTTAGATTTAAGTCGTTGGTTTTAGGAGCTTAATCCAACGGACGTGGGATAGCCACGTGGGCAAATTTGGATCGTAGTATCTGTCTGTAATAATAAAAAATTTCAGAAAATAGAAAAATCAGAAAAATTTGGAAAATATAATAAAAAAAAAGTGGGAACGACGCAGTTTTTTGGGTCAACCCCGAGGGGGTTTGACCCGAGCGCCCAGGTCTGGTCTACCGGGTTGACCCGACCAGAAAAATATAAAAAATAAATAAAAAATGCAGAAAATCACTAAAAAATAAAAAAAAAATCATTAAAAATCATAAGAAATTTCTAAAAAAATTGAAAAAATTCCAGAAAATTTGTAAAAAAAAACAAAATAATAATAGTAAAGTTAAAAAAAGGAAAAAAAAATTAGAAAAAAAAATTCTAACGACGCGATTTTTTTGGGTCAACCCTGAGGGGGTTTGACCTGGGCTGGGCGCTCGGGTCTGGTTGATCGGGTTGACCCGGTTGACCAGGCAAGAAAAATATAAAATATAAATAAAAAATGCAGAAAATAAAAAAATCAGAAAATCACTAAAAAATCAAAAAATTCATAAGAAATTTCTAAAAAAATTGAAAAAATTCCAAAAAATTTGTAAAAAAAATTAATAATATTAAATTTTAAAAAAGGAAAATGAAAATTAGAAAAAAATAAAATAAAAAATAATAATAATAGAAAATAAAAAAATGGGAACGACGCGATTTTTTTGTGTCAACCCCTAGGGGGTTTGACTCGGGCTGGGCGCTCGGGTCTGGTTGACCGGGTTGACCCGGCAAGAAAAATATAAAAAATAAATAAAAATGCAGAAAATAAAAAATAAGAAAATCACTAAAAAATAAGAAAATTCATTAAAAAATTCATAAGAAATTTCTAAAAAAATTGAAAAAAATTCCAGAAAATTTGTAAAATAAAATAAAATAGTAAAGTTAAAAAAAGGAAAATGAAAATTAGAAAATAAAAAATAATAATAGAAAATTAAAAAAATGGGAACGACGCAATTTTTTCTGGTCAACCACGATGGGGTTTGACCCGGGCTGGGCGCTCGGGTCTGGTTGACCGGGTTGACCCAGCCAGAAAAATATTAAAAATAAATTAAAAATGCAGAAAATAAAAAAATCAACGGGGACATGACGATATTTATTTAGAAAAAATAAAATTAGAATACAAATAAAATAAAAAATAATAGCAATTGTGCGATATTTATTAAGTTACTCTATTCCATTTGTAGACATGGCGCAATGGACTTACATTCAGCCGGGACCTCGGGACGATTCACTACTTACAAAGCAGGCCCGACACAGATCACATGCCATATGGAACGCTCAGGTAATTAAGAAATTTCTCAGTTTATCTGTCATTTGTAATAGCTGTATCGTAATAAAATCTACTAATGGTTAATGTAACATTTTACCAAAAGATGAGGATCAATGTCTTGGATGTCAGCGAGATAGATCGATGCTACACGAAGCTGAACTTGATGAACGCATTGAACCGTATGTTCGAGCTTCGGGATTTTACGGAGTTTGGAAAATGGGATTTTGGCAAATTGATCACCATTTGATTACAGCTTTGGTCGAGCGATGGAGGCCCGAGACTCACACCTTCCATATGCTGGAAGGTGAATGCATGATCATATTGCAGGACATTGCAGTGATAACAGGGCTTCCCATTGATGGACTTGCAGTTACTTGCCCCACTAGTAGGAGTTGGCCCGATCTTTGTGTGAATCTACTTGGTCACCGCCCCCAACCAATCAAATACGCGGTTCGATGGTAAAGATAGCATGGCTGAGAGGACTCTTTGGTGTAATTCCTGACGATGCCGGTGAGGTTACCATACTGCAGCATGCTAGGGCATTGATTCTCCAGTTGGCTGGATCTATCTTTTCAGACAAATCAGGTGCTAGGGTTAGTTTGATTTTGCTTCCACTACTAGAGTACCTCGAGGATCCTACGCCGTACAGTTAGGGTTCAGCAGTACTTGCGTGGTTGTATCGGGAGCTATGCAATGCGACTGATCCATTAGCGCACCAAATTAGTGGTGCCCTACATGTATTGCAGATTTGGGCGTGGGATCGCTTCAGTTGTGTCGTCCCATCCATCAGAAGCCGTGATCCTTTACCAGATGCACCTCTTGGTAGTCGGTATGTGATTTATTGCTTTTTAAGTTCGTGAGTCATAAATTTGTTTCAGTGCGTATAATATATGTAAATGTTCTTATTTTTTGTTTATACGGCTGGACTCAACCCCTACAGACAACAATGGTCCTCACACATACCTTGCGACATCTGCGCTACCAATTTGATAGAATGACATCCGCAGATGTAAGTCATGATAGTAACCAACGAGTTCAATGTAATGTTACCTTTTAAATTAATTCTTCGTTTAATTTGATATGTTTTAATATGATAACAGATTACTTGGGAGCCCTATACCGATGACATTCTCCAGAGTCTACCAGATTACTACCTACAGGGAGAACACATTTGGAGGGCTCGTGTCCCACTCATCTATTTCCACATCGTTGAGTGGCATTATCCAGACCGAGTATTTCGTCTGTTTGGTATGCAGCAACCAATACCTATTCCTCCCAGTAATCATACAGGTTTTCATAATATTCAATTAAAGCCAATTACAAGGAATTGGGTCGATTTTCACGGAGAGTGGATTGGTATATGGAATAATCGTCTTGAGCACATAGTCAATTATGCTCCTACAACGGAGTCACTTCACTATCATTCAGAATATATGAAGTGGTATCACAAACACACACGGAGGTGGATTTCTTACATGGGAGGTGCAGTAGGTGGAGCGGGTAGTGCAAACACATTTAATTTACTTAATTAATTATTTTTTTAGTAACATAAGTTATTGGTATTTGATAACTTCTGTTGACTTTGATTTCATGAACAGTGTGATGGCGTGGAACAAATCGCACGATTGGTTTCTACTATATCTCGGGAGAACATGCGGGAGAACATACGGCATATAGATAAGATATCTAAGGGAATGCTATGCGCCTTCAATGAGGAGAGGCGGTTGATAATGATTCTACCACCCCAATCAGCACCTACAACAGCACCCATTAGGCCGGACGAGGATGACCCACCTGAGAGGACCACTCGAGCTCATCCAGTTGATGACGCCGTTTCCTACCCCTTCACTTATCATACGACAGATTTCACTCCGGGGTTAAATACAGGGTTTAGCCAGTTTGCCAGTCCATTTCATGAGGGATCCGATTTCGCCTTCACTCCAACTAACTCTCCGAGTGCCTATGGATTCGAGTTCTTCCTACACCCGTCTACAGTAGGATATGTACCATCGGAGCATCGCATATTTCCCGACTTTCATGATGCATCCACATCACAACCACGCTTCATACCACATGACATGCCTTCGTCATCTACACATCCTACTCATCCAGAATGTCATCGTCGATACAATACTAGGCGTGCCGAAGAACGAAGACAACCTGATTGCGAAACATGAGGCCTCGTAGGAGGACGACATCATCATTAAATGTAATTAGGGTTGAGGATTGTTATGTATTATTAAAATTTTGATTTGGTGGATTTTTTTAGCTCATGTAATCTTAGACACGTTCTCTTAATCTTGGACCCTTTGTGTTCCCTTCATGTAGTAGAATGCGTAGGTATGCTTATTCGCTGTAGATTCAACTTGTAGAGTGAGATATGATATCGTCAAGTGGCTCTGTTAGTCTGATCTGAAATGTGTTGACACCTAAATTTTGATTTTTTTTAATCATTCATTGCATAAAAAATAAGAGGCTAGCCTTAGTCTCTAACAAAAATATTTAATTCATATAGTTTGCATTTTTAATTTCTGCATGCATTATCATTCATTTGGACCGGCGGTGGAATTGAAAGACAAGAGAATCAAATCAAGCTTACCTTCATCTGGCCGAAAATCACATCTAAAAAAGGATAAAAAAAATCTCAAGCATATTCGGCATATCCCCAAGCACATTTCAAATGTTTTGTTTGCATATCATGCATATTCACACCATGATTTTCGAATGTCACCTCTTGCATTCCATAGTTTCAAAATATCACATTTTCAAAATATCATGTATATCATTTATCTCATTGCATCATTTATATCGCCGAAAATATGAGAAAATAAACAAAAAATCTGCTCATTATCTTTTGTTCGTCATGCATAATTTTTGAGTATCATCTTGAGTCCTTCATCAAATTTTTTGAAAATCATGCATGTTATATCATAACATTCGCATGTCTCATAATTTGTATGTCCATGTTGCATTAAATTTTGTGTTTCACAAGTCATGTCCTTCCATGTTTTAAATAATAAAAATTGCATGATGAGTGTTCTTATGCCATGTCATTTTCGCATATCCTATGTCTTGCATGTCCATATTTTAGTATTTATGTAATAAATTTATTTAGAATGTAAATAATTGACAAAAAATATTCATAAAATAAAATTGGTAAAATATTCTAGATTAAATGAACGTGTCTAACAATCCATGAGCTAAAAAAATCTTCCTGTAGCATCGATCCATCTCGCTGACATCTAAGAGGTTGATCTTAGTATGATCTGTAAAATGTTACATTAACCGTTAGTAGCAATTTCATTACGATATAACTGATACAAATGATAGATCAACTACTAAATTTATTAGTTACCTGAGTGTTCCATATGGCATGTGATCTGTGTCGGGCCTGCTCTGTAAGTAGTGAATCGTCCCGAGATCCCGGCTGAATGTAATTCCTTTGTGCCATGTCTACAAATGGAACAGAGGAACTTAATAAATATCGCACAATTGTGATATTATAACATTACAAATAATTCATATATCTAATTTACATAATTCACACAACTAAATTGAGTATGGAAATCAGATGTATTACATTCAATGTTCACACACTATCTAAATTTTATTCTTGGACCGATCTGTATGCACAAGTTTGGCTGTTGTGCTCTGATTTTTCACAGTTGGTGCAAGCGTTACGCGAAGTGCTACTGCTCGGTGTACTCCAGTCCATTTCATTATGTATCCGTGATGCACGCAGCCTTCCTTTCTTCCTAATACGGTTCGGGTCTGGCACTAATAGCAGCTCGTCAGGTTCAGGCCAGTAATCCGGATGCCCCAATGGATGAAACATGTACTGATAGCACTGAAGTGTTCTATCCAACGTATAGAATTCATCTACGAACGCATGGTAATCAATTGCATATTTTTGACATGCTGCAATTACGTGGGAACATGGGACTTTCATCTCTTGAAATTTTCCACATGTGCACGTTTGCCGATTTAGCTGGACTTTGTGTTTTTGGCCCGCTGTTCCTTTGGATCTATTATATCCAGTTTGAACTGCAAAAATCCTTGTATCAGAGTCGAACCGTGTCACATCATACCTATTTGCAGCTTGACTATTTCTCTCGAGCAAGTTACCCGCAAATTGAGTATATACCCATCCCTCTACCTTCTACACCCTGTATGTCGTTCTTCTAGTGTCAAAATAATAGGCCAACTGATAAAATATCTTATTCACCATAGCTGTTATTGGCAGAGCACGAAAATCTTTCAACATCCCATTAACCGATTCAACTAAATTCGTTGTCATCGATCCATATCTCCTTCCTTCATCATAAGCCTTCGTCCATTTCTCCATTGGAATCTGCTCACACCATTTAGCTGTTTCTGGATGCAACTCACTCATTCGCCTCATAGTGTGTAAGAACTTCCGCTTTTGATTCTCGTAAGCTGTATATTACAATAATAATAAGTACTTGTCACACAAATTTATGAACACGTTTTTTCCTCAAATAACGTAAATTTAAAAATTTACCTGCCATCTGAACAGCTCTTTTCCCTTCAGCATTTTTGAATTGCTTATTGTAGTTACTGACAACATGCCAAATGCAATATCTATGGTGGCTATGTAGAGGACGCCACCCTTCTGTCTCCATTGCTTTCAGAATCCCCTTATGCCTGTCTGATATTACACAAATATTTTCTCTGCCATTAGTGACATATCTCCGCAACAGATCCATAAACCAAGTCCAATTATCGCCATTCTCCCGATCAACCACAGCAAATGCCAACATAAATATATGATTGTTGCCATCAAATGAGGCCGCACAAAGGAGCGTTCCTCGATATTTCCCGTACAAAAAAGTTCCATCAACAAATATCACAGGACGACAACTTTGGAAGCCTTCAATCGTCTGCTTGAAAGTCCAGAACATCCGATTGAAAACCTTGCAACTATCATCTTGGCTCATGCAATCATAGATCACAAAAAGAGAACCTGGATTCATTGACTTTATCATATTCATATATTGTCTCAATTGACCATACGACTCATCCCATCCTCTAAAATTTTTGGCAATCGTCATTTGTTTAGCTACCCAGGTTTTACGATAAGTAGGTTCGAAGCCCAGCTTGTCTTTAATCTCGGCCATTAGTGGCTTGATTTTGATATCTGGTTGAGCGGCAACCATTGCTTCTATCTGGCTGCATAGGTACTTCTGATCAAGTTGCCGATGATCCCTTGGTATTTGCAGATTACGACATATATGTGGCCCACCGTACTTAGTTATTTTCCAAAATAGGTCACCCGATTTATTAAATGCACAGAGTCGCCAATCACACGATTCATTTGGATTCCCGAACTGTATAGTATATTTTCTCTTCTTTATCTCATCACTACGAAATTGACGATTTCTTCTCAGAGAATACTCTTTCGCAGCCAACTGCACCGCATCTCGTGATGGAAATAACATCCCAACATGAAATTCTGTTGATAGATCAAACAACATATGGCCCGGCTTAGTTTTTGTAGCTACTTGCATCATATCATAGTTAATCTCTGAATGGGGTGGTGGATGTACCAACGGCAAAATGAGATTACTGCAATGTGTGTTGTAGTAAGCCTCCATATCGTCACATCCATCATCTTCTTCATCACCATCATCCCTATCCAACCATAAATCATCTTCTTCATCACTATCATCATCATCATTATCATTGTTATCATCGTACTCCATGTACTGATTATCCACACCAACGTCATCTTCACCAATATTGGAACCTTCCCCAGTTGAATCATTTATCGGTTGGTGTTCATCTACAGTTGCATAAAAATGTACAAACCCCATTGAATTACACTGACGTGCAAACTGCTTGATTATCTTAACTACAGCATCATTATGCACCTCCACAATTTGATACATACTATGACTGGTTGCTTGAATCAGTTGTTTATACATCCGACTAGAAATATACTGATTTTTTGTTATATTCAACTCGTGCTCAATCGTAGCACGTAACTCATCAAATCTGGATATGTTTCCAAACTCAAACATAGCACATTGTCCACCTTCGTAATCATATCCAAATTCATTTCGTACTATTGTACCTCCCAATTTCACAGTCCCAAAAGATGTAGATGACATTAGGCTAAATGAAGAAATTATAAATTACTTTCCATCCATAATTTAATAAATATTTTTCCCTACACAGTAACAAATTAACCTTTTAACTATTAATATAACAAATGAAATAAATAGAGTCACAAAAATATTTAAGAATTTAGGTATTCTTTAAAAATATTTACGGATTTAGGGCATGAGCGGCTGTTTCACAGCCAATTTTATATTTCAAAGACTCGAAAAATTGAAATCGACAGAATTAGGTTTGACCAGTTGAATGTGGTTGTTCCCCCATTTGTGTGATTTTTTGAATTTTTTTGAAATGATTCTGAGGCGATTTACCCATAAGGGGTAGAATCGTCATTTAGAAAGGAATGAAGGACCAAAATCATCAAGAATAAGATCTAGTCAATTAATTGACCAAATCCTAATTTTTGAGATTCTTCTAATAATTTTTTCTGATTTTATTTGTTTTCTAATTTTCTTTTTCCTTTTTTTATTACTTTTTTTCTATTCATTTTCCGTACCGGGTCGGTTCGACCCAACTCACAAACCCGAAGAGTCGGCCCAAACCCACTTGGGTTTGAACTGGGACTAAAACGACACAGTTTTGGGCATCTTTTTTTATTTCAAATTTTTCTGATTTTTCTATATTCTGGGAAATTTTTATTATTACGAACAGATCCTACGGTCCAGGTTTGCCCACATGGCTAGCCCACGTCCGTTGGATTAGGCGACTAAAACCAATGGCTCAGATTTAACTGAAGACCAAATCTACACCGTCCGATCTAATTACCACATTCTACGGTCCAGATCTAACCAGGGTTTTGCACAAAATTTTTCGTGGGACATGTACACTAAGTTATTCTTTTAGTATTCTGAAAATCCAAAATTTCAAAAATCATGATGAAAATAGGGTTTAATATGCACAACATTTTTAGTGAGATATGTAGCGACATGCAAATTAGAGATATATATATAGCGCAAGAACAAGATATTTTTCGGACCAAACAACACAAAACAACAACAGTGACTACACAGCACTAAAACAGCATGTTTTTCACACCAAAACGTGCTCAAATTAACACTAACAAGGATATAGGCATTACCTTGAGCCAAAAAGCGCGCGTGCGTCGAGATGGGAATCCGGATACTGGGTTTCCTCTAACTACTCTGCTCTTCTGCTCTAACTTCTCTACCGTGTATAAAAAATTAACATGACAAAAACGAAGCGAAAAACGCGAAGGGCAGAAGAAAATAGGTTATAAAGTGAATCGTTACCTAGTCCAAAGATGAGGAAACATCGTTGGAATCAATGACCGCGAATACGGAGACGCTGGAAATCGACAAACGGCCTCCAAATCTCTCTTTTCTGTCTCGATTGTCTCTCGTTTTTCTATTTTTTTCTCTCCATATCCACCTTCAGGCCTCTGTTATTTGTATCAGAAGCCTGAAGGCTTCACGGAACGCCTAAAGGCATTCAGATGCCTTCACGTGAAGGGCCAGGCGCCTATAGAGCTTTTGAATGGGCCTGGCCCTTCACGTGAAGGGGTAGGCGTCTGCTGCAGCAGCAGAGGAGGGTGCTGCAGTAGAGGGGGGCCTGGCGTAGCGGTGGGGAAATGGGCCTCAGTTCGGTAGTAAAAACTACCGAACTGGGGCAAGTTCGGTCGCCCCACTATCAAACTGAGTTCTGTTCGGCTCACCAACGGCCAAACCAAAAGTTCGGCCGTAAGACCGCCGAACGGGACCCAAACTGGTAAATTTTGGCAAAGGAGACCCAAATCTGTAATTTTTTTTAAACCCTTTTTTGAAAAAAGCCCAACTTCCTTTGCCCGAGCCTTTCTCGACCGATCCTTGCTGTCTCGACGATAAATCTGTTCGACGGCCGCCGACGGTGCTCATGCTCTACTGCTCTCGACCACTGAGGGCCCCGAAGCCTGCTGATGCCTGCTGATCTTCCAACCGCTGCCGTCGCCACCCTTCTGCCCGTCGTTGCCGTTGTTGCCATCCAATCATTAAGGGTGGGGGGGGGGAGAACTTGATTATGCTGTTGTTTCGTGCTCGATTCTACTGCTGTTTGGTGCTCAATTCTGCTACTGTTCGGCCTTTGTTCTGCTATTGTTCAATACTAATGTTGTGGTTTGGTGCATATTCAACCTCTATTTAGTTCTCTTTCCTTTGCTGTTCGGAAGGCCCCCCCATTTGCTGTTCGGCGTCGCGGTTCCGGATGTTGCTGCTGCTGTTCTCGTTTGTTTCTGCTGTCCTCGACTAGTGAAGAGCCGAAGACTCACTGGAGCTGCATCCTAGCCTAGGCCGAGCTGTTGCCGCCGTTCTTGTTGGTCCAGTCATGATCCGCAAGTCCCCGAGGTAATTTCTCATGCTTGATAGATTTGAAATATTTGGTTGCCTAATTTAAATTGTTTGCATATCGAACATTTCTTTGCAGGTAATAATGCCTATTTTAAAAGATGTAGATCCCTATTGATAGGGTAGTATTGCGGTAGAGATAGTGTAATATTACCTTATAGATAAATAGGTACATTATCTTTAGGATATTTAATTTCCTCATTTGATTTATTTTTGCATCTTATTTGTTATATTCGTGATTGATTGCATTTAAATTATTAATCTTGTCTATAAAGTATGCTCCCAATGTGCCTTGTCCCGAGGAATATGTGCAATAGGGTGACATCCGACTTCAACTCAGAAGTATGATTGCACCCGCACATACAAATTATACATCATACCCTCTCCTTGACGATTGGATTGATAATTACACAGAATAGAATTTCAATAACTGCCCCATGTATTTGGGGATGATGGTTATTCTATATTCTAATTCACTTTCTAGCCCCACCTATGGGGAATGATGTGAATTAAATCGGAAATTCGGAATTAAAAGGTG
The DNA here is from genome assembly GCA_029784005.1 of Lenwebbia sp. NSW1173648. Taxonomy (NCBI): domain Eukaryota; kingdom Viridiplantae; phylum Streptophyta; class Magnoliopsida; order Myrtales; family Myrtaceae; genus Lenwebbia; species Lenwebbia sp. NSW1173648. Next base: position 17,671,971 of record JARCGZ010000012.1, on the reverse strand, counting down.
CATTATAGGCAAAATTGATTATTTTTGTCTGAATTCTTTGTTTATCTAATTCGATTAATCCCTCATAAAATCCCAAAAAAAAATGTTAGATAGTTCTTGGAGTAAATCACAAATTTGTTCATCTTTGCATGTTAAAATAACACTTAGTATAAATTAAGACTTTGAGAAATCAATTACTTAAATTATATTGGATGGTTATTCACTTTAGGATAGATTTTTATTGTCATTATTCTTTAATTTCGAATTTCATGAAAAATACCGAAAATAATCATAATGTCTCATGCATCTCATGTAGTATAGCTTCGTATTCACATAAAATGAAAACCAAAAGAATTTTTGTTTGATTCAATGTTAATTAGAAATCATATTAGGATTGTATATATGATTTTTTTTTATTTAACATTGCAGATGCTTACGGTAAGTATTTCATTTCCATCCTTGCAATTTATTTAAGGTTTTGATTATTGGGAGTTCAATAATGGTTGTGCACCCGTGTGATCACATTTGCATTGTTAGGACTTTAGTAAAAATTAATCCAAGTTGCCTTCAAGTGTTTTTCATGAAAAAGTGGGACTGAAAGGGTGTTAATAGAAATATTAGTGTAGTCAAGTCCCCAGACTCATTGCTCTCTGGTTCATAGAAATAAAATAGTTTCTCCCGCTATTTTATTTAGGTTTCTAATCAACCTACCGTAAATGATTAGTGGTGACTCCAATTGAATATCTATGCATGATAATTGAACCTAAGTCACGATTTAGTAGAGCTAGGGAGAACTCGAGCTAGGTTAGATAATTTAACTGATCTAGTAATCCATTAGCCTAAATTAATTTTTAGGTCGCGACACAACTGGATTCGAAATTGCATTGGAATTTGAAATCGAAAGCAATTACGAACTTCATAACATTCGCTATGCTTGTTGGGAAGATGCTATAATGAAAGAAGAATGGACGGACATGGTGGTTCAAAAGTGTCCTCTGAAATATTAGTCAAACACTTAATTATTTTCAGTTGCTTATGAATTGAAGGAGTGTTTGGGCAGTCGCAATCGCAACTGTAAAAAGCTTTGATACTAGCACAGTAAGTACTTTCCATAATGCATGCTCGCTCTTCCGTAGGTTCTCCCAAAATTGTGCAAGCACCGAATGAAATTCAATATATTCGAGCTCCACTTGTTTGACGGATAGTTGAAGGCAGTTCATCAAATGAAATTCGCGTGTAACTAAGTCTGAAACATATTTTTCAGAAGGCTTCTAGACATGATTTTGTGTTTCTGCCCTTAAATATATCTAGTTTGATAATGCATTATTGGGCTGTTGTTAATGGTTTTGTTCCCATTATTCTTTCATAAAATATTACTACAGCTAACAATAGCAAGAATCTTGCTTTACCCGTTTCTCATTTGCCATTGTGCTGTCTGAATTTCGAACCGAGAACAGTCAAAGGAAAAGCTTTAATGAGGAGAGAGAGAATAGAGGAATGATTTTTTTTTTTTTTTTGGATAGAAATAAAGCTGTTGCAAGCTGCTGGAACAGAATGTTCTGTGCTCATAGATTGTGCTGTATTGCATGCTTGAATATGTTAACGAGTACTTGATTGCCTAAACAGATTATAATTTCATAGATTATTCTGGGTACGTATTTATTGCTTTACATTCATGAAACCGAGTTGTTATGTTGGCTTCACCTCTCTTGATTAAAAAGTTGTAGCAAGAGATGCAAAACTTTGAAGTTGTGGGAACCGAGTTAAGAGACTTTGCAAAATCTCAAGTATAGGGAGGATAACTGCAATATCACATACAATTTCAAAGAATATGACGCTTGAGTACTAGAAATTAGATCGAATACCTAATAGTGAGGAGCAAAGAGAATTGTCATGCTTCACGCATAAGATCCTCTCTTAGACTCTCAGTGTTGTGGGCATTTGAAGAAAGATGTGAAATTTCCGGATAAGGTGTATCAATGATTCTGTCTCAAAGACAGCGATTCTTCCAATAGGACTTATGATCTAATGCAGTTGGCTTTGACGAAAATCATGTCCTAGGTTACAATGTATGCACTCTAATCTACCGTTTCTAGACTCAAAATGTCACATTTGTTATCCCATTTCGAGAGGCTTTCCCTCTTTTGAAATGAACGAAAGTCTATGTAGTGTTTGAATTTGGCGAATATTGATTTTACCGTATTTTTTAGCTAATGAGAGCAACCAAGCAAATCTTGGGTGTATTTTTTCAGTGAAGTATTCGCGCATTTCATACATCCAATGGATTAATAAAGTATTGGGATTTAATTAAATGAAGTTTCTTCCTTAGGCAATCAACTTTTTTTTTTTTTTTTGTGTCGGATTAGGCAATCAAAATTGCTGAATGAGATCGGTGACTGAACTCCCCATTGTTGGCCTTGTCAGGTTCCAAAAAAAAAAGGTTAGTGCACTTCAGGTTACTAATGAATTGCCCTTCTTTACTATCCACCTTTCTTGATTCCACGTTAAGCATTTTCCGTTTGGCAAGAAATTGTTCTGAAACATCATATTCAGATTGACATGTTCAGTTCATGCTGTCGCATGTGGTGATAGCAGGCATTGTGCTTCACCTTAATAATTTGCATTTCTCATACAAACTATTAGAAATTTAGCGCATCTCAATTTGTTTGAACCCCCTCCCACTGAACATGCTCGGGCAAAATCAATCGGGAGCAATAGACTCTTCTAACTTATAGCGAAGCTTAAAGCCAACCATGTCGTAAATAGATCAAACCAACTCGACACAGAAAAGACCCACATGTGCATCATTATTTAAAAAACCCGGGACATGCCCACTTAATACTTAATAGGACGAAACTCCAACAGGATTATTTCGAGGAGCTCTTGACGGGGTATGAGGCGAACATGGCTATGCCGCAGAGCCCTTCCTTAGCAGCGATGCCGCGCTCCATCCTCATGTAGCCCTTCTCGCCCCATTTCGTACCCCACGAGTTCTTCACGATCCAGTATTTGGTCCCCTGGGGAGTGCTCCCGTAGCCGACGATTGCGACTGCATGATTTGGCGACGGGCGACAGTCTCCAGTGAATACGCCCTGATTGGTTCGCCGATGGGAACAGCTCGAATGAGATCATGTTCAGTTGCTTTTAAAAAATCATCAGATTTATATCGAGGAATTTTTACCTTTGAGTAGAGTCGGAAATCTCTACTGGTGACATTTATGGCCACAGAAACGGGCTGATTTGCGACTGCCTTCAGCAACGCATTCTCGTCGTTAACTGGCACATTTTCGTGTCCATCGATCGACGCAACCGGAGAATTCACCTGCGATTCCAAAGGGAAATTTATAGGTTGAATGACAACATTTCATAGGATACACAGTTTAGTCGAGCTAAGATTGTGACTAATTAACCTTGGCAACGTCACAGGTCCCAACTCTAGCTTGGTAAGGGTAATTCGACTCCGACGTGATGCCTCTCCTTTGCTTGATGAACTCGAATGCATTGTCCATGCGCCCGCCCTTGCACCCTCGGTTTTTTACGGTGTCGCAGTCCACCAGCTCTTGCTTGGAAAGAGGGATGAGCTTGTTCGTCCTCAAGTAACTGATTCCCTCGACTGCTGCCAAGGACGAGAATGCCCAGCAACTCTCTGTTCCATAAAAAACAACACCACGAAATTCAGCTGCAAGCAATAAATTCAGCAAAACTGAAAATGAGATAGCAAATTGTGCAGTGAATCGTATACATACTGCATGGGCCTTGGTCCATGACACCGGTGACCGCGCCCTTCGTCCTCCAGTCGATGGACAGGGGCACCGCATTGCCATCCTCGTACATGAAGCTCCCGGAGCCGCGTCACGCCCCAGCGAACATCCTGTTGGGGTCGACCACACACCCAGCATACAAGCTCCCGAACTCACGGTCGGTCATGTCAGCGAACTTGTTGAGCTTCAGCTTATAGGGCTTCTCCTGCTGGTTCACCTGGTGGACGTGAACGGCATTCTGCTTGAAGGCTTCGAACCGGTTTTGCTTGTCTTCGAGGCTCAAGGTGGACACATTGTGGTGGCTCCGCCACTGCTCGTACAGCTCCCGCAGGCTGTCCTCCGACGCCAGGTCCCTCTCGTGGAAGTCGAAGCTCTCGGTGATCCCGAGGATCAACACGAGCGCCAAGGCAACTAAGAAGAGTTTCTCGAACCCCATTTGCGTATTTGGAGAGCTCGAACTGAATGCAACGTGATGATATGAAGGATGTGCAGAATTTGGAGAAGTCGAGTGTCGTTTATATAGACGAACGACATGAAAACGATGACAAGAGATTATAACCGAAGAAGACACAAGCTCCTTACGGGCATCAACAATCACACACCGCGTTCATTACGAAAATAGATGAGATTAACGCGTTCATGACTTTCCAAAGCTAATTAAGTGAGACATCAAAAGCTTAATTGTAGGGAATCCCGGCTTGACTTTGCAAGGCTAATTAAGTGAGACATCAAAAGCTTAATTGTAGGGAATCCCGACACAAACGTAAGCAAGCCCAGTTTGGACAAGTGTGCATGAGTTTGCAAAAAATGCTGATAAAACTGGCGTAGACATGCAGGAGAAAAAATAGAAGATGAGGATGATAAAGGAGATTGGTGGGGTGACGAGACATGGTTGCCGGTTCTTGCAAGATGCTGATCGAGGGGCCACGATTTGTTGCAAGTGAGACATCAAAAGCTTTCATAACCGCGTTCATTACTAAATTAGATGAGATTAATGTGCATTTGTTACTAAAATAGACGAGATTAGTGCGCACGAGCAAGCCCAATTTATGGAAGTGTGCATGACTTTGCAAAGCTCATTAAACAGCCTGCGAACTGCGCGACTATAGATGTTATCCCTCGTACATTAACCTTAGAGAAGTGTGCATGACATGGGTGTGAACTGCAGTGTTTTCTTTTTTGGGGTTTCCTTATGTGCAAGTAATTCTACCTTCACGACTGTGTATGTTATTCCTTGTACATTAAGCTTAGGAGGGCTACTATAGCTTATGATTGTCACTTTCATCCTTAAAAGATGCGAATCAACATACCAAGTGATAGGGCATAATAAAGATAAAGGCTTTAAACAAATGGGTCTTGTTCGATATCGCATTATGATCCGACACGTCAATTGAAACATATAGTTAACATGCATCATCATACATCTTGAGTCTATTGAGTTTACATGATTTGAAGCTAGTCTATAAGTATCATGTGTCTCGGTGTTAGAGGATATCATTTTATATTCTAACCAATGTTAGAAGAAGTCACAAGCTCCGCATCAACAATCACCCACCGCATTCATTATTGAAATAGATGAGATTATCGCGTGCATGACTTTGCAAACCTCATTAAGTGAGACATCAAACAATTAATTGTAGGGAATCACGACATAAACATAAGCAAGCCCAGTTTGGACAAGTGTGCATGACTTTGCAAAAATGCTGATAAAACTGGCGTAGAACACGCAGGAAAAAATAGAAGATGAGGACGATAAAGGTGAGTGGGGGGTGACGAGACATGGTTGCCGGTTCTTTCAAGATGCTGAACGAGGGGCCACGATTTGTTGCAAGTGAGACGTCAAAAGCTTTCATAACCGCGTTCATTACTAAATTAGATGAGATTAATGTGCATTTATTACTAAAATAGACGAAATTAATGCGCACAAGCAAGCCCAGTTTAGAGAAGTGAGCATGACTTTGCAAAACTCATTGAACAGCCTGCGAACTGCATGACTATATACGTTATTCCTCGTGCATTAAGCTTAGAGAAGTGTGCATAACTTTGGGTGTGAACTACACTATTTTTTGGAGGGTTTTGTTACGTGCAAGTAATTCTACCTTCACGACTATATATGTTATTCCGCGTACATTAAGCTTAGGAGGGCTACTATAGTTCACGATTGTCACTTTCATCCTTAAAGGATGCTAATCAACATATCGACGAGGTTCGCTAATATATGGGTTGCGAGAGCTCAGATCTGGGCGAGCCTTACCGGCCATCACTTAGGGCCGGCGAGCCTCGCCCCTGTCCAGCGAGAGTCGCCGGACCTAGACAAGGGAGGGCGTTGCCCAGATGGGGCGAGGCAAACCTAAGCAAACCTCGACGGCCCTCACCTAGTGGTGGCGAGCCGGCCACCCTTGCCCAAGGCCGGAGGGTCACCGGCGGCACCCCATCAGCCCCATGCACTTGCACTCTTTATTTTTCTTTTCCAATTTTTTAAAATAAATTTTAGCCTTTTTAGTATTTTAATCTAATTTAAATAAAATTTAAAGATAATATAATAAAAATGCCACGTATGAAAGAGAAAATAATTAAAAAAATGTTATCTCAGTATTTTCCTTTAGCCAAATTGACAGTGTTAATGGAAGGACTTGATTGCACTAATTCGATAAGTTTTAGGACTTGATTGCATTTTTTGGAAGTTTTTGAACTCAATTGCACTTTCGCGATAAGTTTTAGGACTTCCTGTATTTTACTTTATATCACATCTAGGATCGATTGAGTTTTACATGGTTTGAAGCTAATCTATAAGTATCACGTGCCTCGGTGTCAGAGGATCGCATTTTAATAGTCTCCCCAATCCAATTAATTGACTCTTCTCTTACAGATAAACTAGTGGCCATCGGGCTAATTATGCCAATAGTGATTATGCAACTACAATACGTTGCACGGCTTAAGAAAGCCGAACGATTTTCATAAATTTTAGCCTGTTAAGTCGTATATGTTTATCTCATGTTGGGAAAGAAATTTCTCATTTAGCCTTAATTTGTGTGAAAAATGAAAAGAAAAATTAAAGAAAATGGAGAAAAATGAACTAATTGAGATAATAAGGATACTAGAAATTAGGAGATGATATAATTTCATCTATGTACCCATAGAAATAATGAGATATTTTACGAAAAAGATAAATAATTAAGTGAAAAGGAAAAATGCCTCAGTAACAAAAAAGTCAAATAACAAAAACTAGATTCTCATTATTTATTTCTAAATGGTTAAATAATGTGGAAAAACGATTGATCCATACATCATGTTTATAAAATTACCTTAAATTTCGACTATTCGTCTCCTTTTAAGCTTTGAGAACAGCATTTACTTTTGTAATGAAGTTAATTATTGAATCATTTACTTTGCAGTTAATTAATTCTTACTACGGGTAGGTTAGTAGAAAAATTAGACTTGCGGCGCGTACTTTTTATTCATGTCCGGATAAAGGGAAATTTTTAAAAAAGGGCCATAAGTGCTTTCATTTTATCAAATAAGGGCCTGAAGTGGACTTTGCTTCAAATAAATGCATGAAGTGATATTATTATCTCAAAGAAGGGCCTGAAATGACTATGGTTGTTTCAAATAAAGGCTTGACCTTGCAAGCCAACCAAATTTTTCGACCGATCAAGAGCATTTTTGTAAAAATACAAATTTAATATATTTTTTATTAAATTAAATTAAAACAAAAAACAAAAACAAAAAGTAAAAAAAAATGAAAATCAGGTCTGACCGAGGGCCGGCGACCCCGCCGACCAGAGGCCAAGGGCTTGCTGGCCCTCGCCTCATCCGGGAGAGGGCCGCAGCCCTCTCCCAGATCTGGGTGAGGATCGGTGGCCCTCGTCCAGGTCCGGCCTGGACCGGACTGGGGTCGGTCGGAGGGTCTCCCTCTACCCCGGTCCAGGCCGATGGCCACGGCCCTCGATCGGACCTGGGCGAGGGCCGCCGACCCTCGCCTAGATCTGAGAGAGGGTCACAGCCCTTTCTCGGCTGAGGTGAGGGCCAGCAGGCCCTCAGCCTCTAGTCGGCGGGGTCATGGGCCCTCTCCTGGCTGAGGCGAGGGCTGGCACTCACGACCCCGATGGCCATCGCCGCCGCCCCACTAGTGGTGGGGCGGCGGCCATAGGCGGGAGGTTAGTCCTCTCGCATGTGTTTCTTTTTTTTTTACTTTTTGTTTTTTTTCAAAATCTCTTAAAAAACAGAAAAGGAAAAAATAACATAAAATAATAAATAACCAAAATACCTCTAACTAAAGTGACTTAAACCCTTTTTTGAGAGTAATATAGTCACTTTAGGCCCTTATTTGAAATAATGTGCACTTCATGTCCTTGTTTGACACAATGTGGGCACTTCAAGTAGTGGTGGCCATGGGCTAGTTTGGGCCCGAAATAGGCCCGGGTCAAACCTAGAACCGGCTCGGCCCATACAGGCTAGTTACGGGTTATACTTTTTTTGAACCAGCCTGGAATAGGCAGTTCCGGACCGGTTCGGAACCGCTCATGAACCGGCGGTTCCGCCGATTTAGAACCGTCGATTCCGCTGGTTCCGAACCGGCTTATAGCCGTTCGGGCGGCTGCCAGCAAAGGTCAAAATTTTGACCATTGCCTTGTAACGGCCAATTGGCCAAATTTTTTTTTTTTAAAATTTATTATATAAATCTAAACTATTATAAATATCCATTTTCATATTTCATTTTTCTCACAATTTCTCACAATTCTCTCAAATTCTCTCAATCCGCTCAATTCTGTGACTCTGTCATTTTTCTGAATCCGCTTTCTGCTCAATTCTCTCAAAAAATGGCAAGTGAAAGCAAATGTAGTGGTAGAGGAAAGAGCTCGATGACGATGGGGGAATCCGATCATCCTCATGATCCTCGTGATTTTGCATATTGGGGAGACGATGTTGATAATATCAACATTATTCCTAACGTCGAGCACGTCCCAACGCAAGAAAGTCTGCATCCTCCTCCTCCTAGTGTCGAAGAAATGTCAACAACAAAGGAGCTGGAACGGGAGGGTACATCCGACATATGTGAATACTTCACGAAGGAACATTTATGCAGAAACAAGTATCAGGTAAAATGTAAATATTGTGGGGCAACATATAAATTTACAAGTGGAGGCGTCTATGGAACACTTGAACGGCATCTGAGGTAGAAACATCCAACGCAAACAGGGATCGGCACCAGCGAACAACAAATTTCCGGGTACGCCAATTCTAACGCTCCTCCTTTATTTCGTTACAATGAAAAAGTTTATAAAGAAGAATTAGCTAGATTCGCTGCCGTTGAACGTTTATCGTTTAATTTTGGTGAAAAAGTTGGTTTTAATCATTTTATACAAATTGCATGTACTCCACAAGCAAAACCTGTTTCGAGAAATACGCTTAAACGCCAACTTTTTGATATTTATAAAAGAGAAAAAGAAGATTTGACAAATTTTTTTTATGAATTTCAATGGACGTGTGCATATAGGTAGCGACATTTGGAGTGATCCTTGGCAAACTCATTCTTATATGGGTATTACATATCATTGGATAGGTGATGATTGGAACATTCAAAAAAGAGTTATTGCATTTCGAGTTTTTGATGATAGGCATACGGCAATTAATATTTATAGAATAATTAAGCAAGTTTTAGAAGAACATTTTTTGGTTAATAAAATTTTTTCAATTGGTTTTGATAATGCCGCGGCAAATACCGCTTCCATTCTCGAGTTAGAAAAGATTTGTAAATCCGCTTTTGATGGATAATTTTTTTACGTTAGATGTGCTTGCCATGTTTTAAATTTATGTGTACAAGATGATTTACAAACTCTTGATGTTTTTCTCAACCCAATAAAGACAGCAATTCAATTTTTATGGAGACATCCCCAAATTATGAAAGAATGTGGCAGATTTTGTAAAGTAAATAGAAGAAGAGCAAAAATATTTCCAAGAGATATTCCAACTCGTTCGAATTCTACGTACGAGTTGCTTAATCAATCTTTTGAATATAAAGATTTATTATGTACGTTTATTTCGAATAATATTTCTCAAATTAATTTATTCCTACAAGAGTGTGATATTTGCAAAAAAAAAAATTAGATCTTTTAAAAGTTTTTAATGATGCAACTTATACTTTATCATGTGTTTATTATCCTACTACGTATTTATTTTTAATAGAGTGTGTTAATATTGCTGGTATTTTTGAAGAAAATGAAAAAGATGATCAATTAGGTTCGACTACTATGGCAATGAGAACGAAATGGCTGAATTATTATTTCGAAATTCGTCTTCTTTATTTGGTTGCTTGTGTTTTCGATCAACGTACCAAATTAGATGGTTTATGTGATAATTTGAATATGTATTATAACTGTTTACATTTGATTGAAATAATAGATATTAAAGTTATACAAACAGTAGTTAAAAACGCAATAGTAGAATTGTATAATAAATTTTCTAATAGATATAATTTAAATGATAGTGAATCTTCCCAACCTAGTGACGTACAAAGCGGGGACCTAGGTAGAATTAGTAGAGGGTGCAAAATGCTGATGAATAGGCAAAAAAGATATAAAAAAAAAAAGGGAGCAACAAGAAATATTTTCGAAATAGAGACCTATTTAACCACTGTTTTTGAGTTTAGTGAATTTGAAGGCGGCATAGATTTCAAAATTCTAGAGTGGTGGAAGAGGTATTCAACCCAATTCCCAATTCTCGCTCTTATTGTAAGACGGGTTTTAGCAACCCCTTGTTCAATAGTTGCGGTTGAACAAGCATTTAGCGTTGGAGGTAACATTTTGGACGATCGACGTTCAAGATTGGCTCCCGGATTCGGTGGAGGCTGAAGCTTGTGTCGATGATTGAACAAAGGCTCAACATCGATAACGAGAGATGGATCGCAGCAATGAAGCCGAATTCTTCGATGATGGAGATACCACCGCCACGGGTACCGGTACCAGAACCGACGGAACGGGTAGCGACAATTGACGATGAGGTAAGTATGGGGTTTTCAAAGGTAAAAGAATTACATGGGCTTTGATGCTTCTATCCCCAAGAAGATATGTAGGCGCTTAATGATAATTCATTAAGTTCAAGTCCCTTCCCACTCCCTTTCCCCCTCAAATTTGATTACAATTTATAATTTGATTACAATTTGTATTTGATAATTTATTATTTCATAATTTCATAATTTTTTATTTTTTATTTCATAATTCATTATTTAAAAATTAAATTTGAAAACCGGAACCGGAACCGACTGATTCCATTTCTGTTTTGAACCTGAACCGGGCCCGGGCCTTGAACCGGTCTGGAACCGTCAGTTCAAAACAGGAACCGGAATCGCCCCTAAAGGTTCCGGTTCCGGTTCACTGGTGGCCACGAATCGGAACCGGTCGGTTCCGAATAGTAGCCACCACTAATTTCAAACCCTTATTTGAAATAATGTCCATGTCATACTTTTTTTTTTTTAATGAGGACACTTGAACTTGAAGTCCTTTTTTGAAATTTTCTCCCGAATAAATAGTTGACGTGTGATTGCCGAGTTGGCTTACAAAAAAAAAAACCTAATTTTTCACTTCTCCCTCCTGTACTCACTTTTTTGTCCGGACGTAGCCGGCGTCCACTCTCTCTCTCGCTCTCTCTCTCTCAACAAGAGGTCTCAGTTTGCCGTGAAAATGGACCTCAGAGAATCGATCGCCAACCAGACCGACGCCGCCCTCGCCCTCTCCAAGCAGCTCCTCTTGACCCGGGCCGAGGACTCCAACCTCGTCTTCTCTCCCCTCTCCATCCACGTCGTGCTCGGCCTGATCACCGCCGGCTCCGCGGGGCCCACCCAGGACCAGCTCCTCTCTTTCGTCAACGCCAAGTCCACCGACCACCTCCACTCCTTAGTTTCTCATCTCCTCGCCGTCGTGCTCGCCGACGGCAGCGCCGCTGGCGGGCCCAAGCTGTCCTTCGCGAACGGCATTTGGATCGATAAGTCGTTGCCACTCAGGCCTTCTTTCGAACAGGTGGTGGACGCATCTTATAAGGCGGCCACTAACCTAGCTGATTTCAAAACCAAGGTCAGTTCTCGCTGTATTTCTGTTTTTTGGGTCGAATACGTGTGGGCTTTCTTTGGTTCGGGATTTGAAACACTGCTTGTAATTGGTTGACTTGTTAAACCAAACCTTCTGTCAGAGTCCTCCATGATGAACATAATCGCAAAGTCTTGGTAAGCTTCAAATGAAAAAAGTTTAATCGAGATGCGTTGGTCAATTGATTCTCCCAAACAATCGTACAAAATTTACTTAGTCACGGCTTAGATGACGTTGTTGACGTTGTTTGAAGCTATCAAGTTAAAAAGGGCCTCGATCGTGCCCTGCACGTGCATTTACAAGGATTTCCTATTCTCTGTCATAGTCTAAGCATGTTAAAGACGTAAACTTTATGCTCCCAGAATGCAATTCGCTACCCTGCTAACCTTCCCATTCATCATCACTGTACTGATTTCCCACAGATTAACTACGTGGGCATTTGTAGCAGAGGCAAATCTTGATATTGCGTCTGACTCCTGTGCACTTCTTACCATAGCCAAGCCATAGATCATATAAATTTAGAGAAATCGAAATGACCATATTAGGAAGAGATATTGAGCATAGTTATTACAAAATACAATGCCCTCTAGCTGTGCGACCCCAATTGTAGGTTACATCGTCATTTCTAACCGGGTATCTGCATACTTGTCATGATCAAGCAATTTCAGTATGGCTGTAGACTGGAGTGAGATGTGTCATTGTAGATGTTTCTGGAAAATACAATTGGAGATTAGTTCTGCAGCTTTTGCTACTGGGTTCCACACAGTGCCTAACTTAAAGGATCTTGGAGAACTGACTTATCATGCAATCACCATATTAAAGAAAATCTTTTGTAGCCAAATACTTCAGGTAGTGCAGTTTCGACTTACATATTTGCCATGAGTTCTAGTATGTTTCGTTTGGTAGGACTTTCAGCAGTCCTGTATTTGAATTTCAGTCTTTCACTATGTTGGTGCATGGAGTTATAGAAACATAGGGTGATCCCTTTTTGTAGGGATATCTTTGCTGACGGGGTTACACTTTTTTTCGTAACAATTATTATCTTGGTTCTCTAATGTTCTTCTTGTTGCCTAATTTTCTATGTCAATGATTCCTCTATACTATTTAAGTTGTGAAACTGAAACTTTTGTCTTTTCTTAAGCCGTGGTTGAGAATGTGGTTCTGTGCCAATTAACTTTAGCATTGACCCGTAACTTTGATCCTCCATAAATGACTCGGATTCCAATTGAACTGCAATTTTTTCTAAGTTCTTACATGACTGCCATTTCTATTTGTTAAACAATGGCGTTAGCTGCTCGTTTTTGTGTTGCCTAGTTTTCTCTGTACTGATAGAAGAACCCATTAGGCTGTTGAGGTGGCTCGCAAGGTTAATACATGGGCTGAGAAGGAGACCAGTGGCCTCATAAAGGAGGTTCTCCCGGCTGGCTCAGTTGACAGTTCAACCCAACTCATTTTCGCGAATGCCCTTTACTTCAAAGGTGCTTGGAATGACAAGTTCGACTCTTCGAAGACAAAGGACAATGACTTTTTCCTTCTCAATGGGAATTCTGTTCAAGTTCCCTTCATGACTAGTAAGAACAAGCAGAGACTTCGGGCCTATGATAGTTTTAAAGTCTTGGGACTTCGTTATAAGCAAGGGGAGGACAAGCGTCGCTTTTCGATGTACTTATTTCTTCCAGATGCGAGAGATGGACTCCCAGCTCTCGTGGAGAAAGTCAGTTCTGAATCTGGCTTTCTGGATCGCCATCTTTGTTACAACAAAGTAGAAGTGGGGGAATTCCGAATCCCAAGATTCAAGATATCCTTTGGGTTTGAAGCTTCAGAAGATCTGAAGAAGTTGGGATTGGTATTGCCGTTTTCAGGTGGAGGAGGATTAACGGAGATGGTGGACTCTCTCGAGGGTAGGAATCTCTCTGTATCAAGCATATTCCACAAATCCTTCATTGAAGTTAACGAAGAAGGAACGGAAGCGGCCGCCGCTTCTGTTGCGGTTATGCTGGGGAGTTCGCGTTTTTCGGAGAAGATAGACTTTGTCGCCGATCACCCGTTCTTGTTCTTGGTGAGAGAGGATATGACTGGCACGGTGTTGTTTATGGGTCAGGTGCTCAATCCGCTAGCCGGCTTATCATAAGTCGAACAAGAGTACTCTCTAGTTTGACTATTTCTACTTTTACCTGGAAATAACGAATAATGAAACAATTCATATATTGACATTTCGTGCTCATTAGTATTCCCTACTATATTGGAACCAAAACGAGAGGTCGTATAGTTTATTGCATATGTTTTGATGTATTAATTTGTCAATGCACAATTAGGGAGGACGCAATATCTTATTGTATTGTATCAATTATCATCACATGTTCATCTACATGCATCTCTTCCTATCTGTTTGCCCCTTCTATTTATTTTTCCCTTAATAAAGTATCGGGAATATTGCATCTAGTTCTTTGATCATTCAAGTTTTTCTTTTGATCTGTAAGTGTCTGTGCCTATAAACACATTTGAGATTTGCCTGTTCAAAATCGAATGCATCCCAAATCAGCTTGAGTACGTGCACTTCCGCATCTTGGATTCTCACTTCGCCTTTTGCAAGTTAACGAGGAAGGAACTGAAGCAGCCGCCGCTTCTGTTGGATTGAAAAGTATATCAGCCTATCTATAGGCTTTATGAGATGACTATTCGATCCCTTAGTTTTGATTCCTTGGGAACTATTCTCTGATTAATGAGTTACATAAATGAGCATCACTCGCATACTCCACCTCGTTTTTGCATATTGTCAAAGCAAAACTGATTTGGGACATTGAAAACTTGTTTATTCTTCTGTCAAATTCCTAGGCCCATAGACAGATGCAACCTGCGAACAGATCCCTCAGGCCTCCTAGTCTGAACAAAATGGCCCACCCATTCGAAGCCCGAGAGAGACCACGACGCAAACGCAGTGCAGATTCTCGGAAGCACAAGATGGTGCCACGCACTGCGTTGGTCGCACTTTTATTCTACACCCCTTCTCACGCAGTGCAGATTCTGCAACGCGTGTTTCTTCTCGCGTTCACACCGGCTGCCGGAAAATGGACCTCAGAGAATCGATCGCCGACCAGACCGACGTCGCCCTCGCCCTATCCAAGCAGCTCCTCTTGACCCGGGCCAATGACTCCAACCTCGTCTTCTCTCCCCTCTCCATCCACGTCGTGCTCAGCCTGATCGCCGCCGGCTCCGCGGGGCTCACCCAGGACCAGCTCCTCTCTTTCCTCAAGGCCAAATCCACCGACCACCTCCACCCCTTGGCTTCTCAGCTCGTCTCCGTCGTGCTCGCCGACGGCAGCGCCGCTGGCGGGCCCAAGCTGTCCTTCGCGAACGGCGTTTGGATCGACAAGTCGTTGCCTCTCAGGCCTTCTTTTAAACAGGTGGTGGACGCGTCTTATAAGGCGGCCACAAATCTTGCTGATTTCAAAACCAAGGTCAGCTCTCGCTCTTTTTCTGTTTTTTGGGTCGAATACGTGTGGGCTTTCTTGGTTTCTATGGTCAGATGGTGCTGGGAGGTTGAGTGACGGCGCTCAGGTATTTTAAGCAAGTAGGTGTTCTACCCACTTGCTGTTTCATGGGTTTAACACTCTTCCATGGAAACACTTTTTAAAATCATTTCCTCTTCTAATTTTTCTTTGATTCGGGATTGGAAATACTGCTTGTAACTGGTTTACTTGTTAACCCAAACCTCCTGGAATGGAACATCTGGTCTGGTTAAGGCATTAGCTCTTTCTTGTTGGCTTGCTTTGGATTTCTTCTAGGTGTGAACTATACTCCAAACATACACAACCAATATGTAAATCCTCCAAATTGAGCTCATTGTAACCTTGTGTTAGAGGCCTACATGAGGAACATAAAAGGGTAAATTGACGAATAGTCACAAAATCTTGGTAAGCTTGAAATGAAAAAAGTTCGATCGAAATGCGTTGGTCAATTGATTCTCCCAAACAATCATACAAAATTTACTTAATCAGGGCTTTGGATGATGTTGTTTGAACCTATCAAGTTGGAAGGGACCTCGATCATGCCCTGTACGTGCATTTACTAGGATTTCCTATTGTCTGTCATATTCTAAGCATGTTAAAGACGCAAACTTTATGCTCCCAGAATGCAATTCGCTAGTGCAACAAGCTTTACCCTCCTAACCTTAACATTCATCATCAATGTACTGATTTTCCACAGATGAACTACATGGGCATTTGTAGCATAGGCAAATATTGATATTGCATCTGGCTCCTGTGCACTTCTTACCCTAGCCATAGAGAAATTGAAATGACCATATTACGAAAAGAAATTAAGCATAGTTATTACAGAATACATTGCCCTCTAGCTGTGCGATCCCCAATCGATAGGTTACCTTGTTATTTCTAATTGGGTATTTGCATTCTTGTCATGATCAAGCAATTTCAGTATGGCTGTAGACTAGAGTGAGATATGTCATTGTAGATGTTTCTGGAAAATATAATTGGAGATTAGCTCTGCAGCTTTTGCTACTGGATTCCACGCAGTGCTGAGTGCTCACCTTAAGGATCTTGGGGAACTGACTTATCATGCAATCACCATGTTAAAGAACATCTTCTGTAGTCACATACCTCAAGTAGCGCCATTTCGATTAGTCAGACTCTCAGATATGTGCCATGAGTACTAGTTTGTTGCCTTTGGTAGGACTTTCAGCTGTACTCTATTCGAATATCAGTCTTTCACTTTGTTGGTGCATGGAGTTATAGAAACATAGGGTTACACCCTTTTTTGTAGGGATATCTTTGCTGACAGGGTTACACTTTTTTTCATACCAATTATTTTCTTGGTTCTCTGATGTTCTTGTTGCCTAATTTTCTATATCAATGACTCCTATATCCTATTTAAGTTGTGAAACTGATACATTTGTTCTTTCTTAAGTCGTGGTTGAGAATGTGGTTCTGTGCTAATTAACTTTAGTATTAACCCGTAACTTTCATCCTCCATAAATGGCTTGGATTTCAATTGAACTACAATCTTTCTATGTTCTTAAATGACTGTCCTTTCTATTTGTTAAAAAATGGCGTTAGCTGCTCGCATTTTGTGTCACCTAGTATTCTATGTTCTTTCACTATGGCTGTGGACTGGAGTGAGATGTGTCATTGTAAATGTGTCTGGAAATTATGTGCCATACTGTCAGATATGTGCCATTCACTTTGTTAGTGCATGGAATTTTTTTAATTTTTTTTTTTGGGTCAGAGGTGCATGGAGTCATAGAAACACAGGGTGACCCTTTTTTATTGGTTCTCTAATGCTCCTTTTGTTGCCAAATTTTCTATATCAATGGTTCCTCTGTACTATTTTAAGTTGTGAAACTGATGCTTTTGTTCTTTCTTAATTCATGGTTGCGAATGTGGTTCTGTGCGAATTAACTTTAGTATTCACCCGTAACTTTCATCCATCCGTAAATGGCTCGGATTTCAATTGAACTGCAGTCTTTTCTAAGTTCTTACATGACTGCCCTTTCTATTTGTTAAACAATGGCGTTAGGTGCTCGTTTTTGTGTCGCCTATTATTCTCTGTACTGATTAGAAGAACCCATTAGGCTGTTGAGGTGACTAGCGAGGTTAATACGTGGGCTGAGAAGGAGACCAGTGGCCTCATAAAGGAGGTTCTCCCGGCTGGCTCAGTTGACGGTTCAACCCGACTCATTTTCGCAAATGCCCTTTACTTCAAAGGTGCTTGGAATGACAAGTTCGACTCTTCGAAGACAAAGAACAATGACTTTTTCCCTCTTAATGGGAATTCTGTTCAAGTTCCCTTCATGACTAGTAAGAACAAGCAGATTCTCGGGGCTTATGACGGTTTTAAAGTCTTGGGACTTCCTTATAAGAAAGGGGAGGACAAGCGTCGCTTTTCGATGTACTTATTTCTTCCAGATGCGAGAGATGGACTCCCAGCTCTCGTGGAGAAAGTCAGTTCTGAATCTGGCTTTCTGGATCGCCATCTTCCTTACGACAAAGTGGAAGTGGGGGAATTCCGAATCCCGAGATTCAAGATATCCTTTGGGTTTGAAGCTTCAGAAGATCTGAAGAAGTTGGGATTGGTATTGCCTTTTTCGGGTGAAGGAGGATTAACGGAGATGGTGGACTCTCTCGAGGGCAGGAATCTCTTTGTCTCAAGCATATTTCACAAATCCTTCATTGAAGTTAACGAAGAAGGAACAGAAGCGGCCGCCGCTTCTGCTGGGGTTATTAAGCTGAGGGGTTTGGCTTTTTCGGAGAAGATAGACTTTGTCGCCGATCACCCGTTCCTGTTCTTGGTGAGAGAGGATATGACTGGGACAGTGTTGTTTGTGGGTCAGGTGCTCAATCCTCTAGCCGGCTGATAATACATCGAGCAAGAGCATTAGTATTCCTAACTATATGGGAACTAACAGGAGAGTTTGTATGGTTTATTGCATACGTTTTGATTTATTACTATGCCAATGCACAAGTAGAGAGGACGCAATATCTTACTGTATTGTATCAATTATCATCGCATGTTCATGGACATGTATGTCTTCCCATCTCTTTGCCACTTCTATTTGTTTTTTCTTAATAAAAGTATCGTGTATATTGCATCTAGTTCTTAATATTTAACGTTGTGTATGCCCTGTCTCTATAAAAAGAAAGGAACACCACTCATTGAATTCATTGTCAGGGAGGGCGAGTGTGGATACAAATGCTCTCTCTCCATAATTCTTCCTTCAGCAATATTATGCATTGCCTCCGAGAATCCACCTGCAACCAGGGTGATGTTGCCTTGGCACTCGGGAAGCACTTGTTCCCAACTAAGATTGAGGACTGGAACGTCGTCTTCTCTGCTCACTCGATCCCCGCTGTTCTGAGCCTGCTCCCTGACGGATGCACTCGAGCCCGGCTCCTCTCTTTCCTCAAGGCCCAGTCCATCGACCACCTCAATTCCTGTTCGCCGTTGGCAGGGGCACAAAGGGGCCGAAGCTGTCAATCCACAATGGCGTTTGGGTCGACAGTTTCATGCCTCTCCGGAATGCACAGTGTCTTCAACCATACGTCACTGACAAGTTTGACTCACCCCAAGCGCAGCACGCTACTATACGTCCCTACCCGTACTTTTGATCATACTAATTAGTTTATAATATTGCAATGTGTGAATCGATGTTTGCCAGCAAAAAGAAAGAAATTTAAATTGGCGACAGATTGAAAGTTCTTGCTGCGAACATGATAATATGTTGGTAAAATAATCTTTTTTCAACAACGACGCTAGAAAAATTAACCTCTGTTGGAAAATCAACGGCCTCGATGGCAGCCTTGCAGTGTGCCCACCACCTGTTTGAAACAATTCCGGAGAGGCATGTAACAGGTGACCCAAACGCCAATCTGGATTGAAACGTTCGGCTCCTTTGTGCCCCTGCTGTTGGCGAACAAGCGTTGAGGTGGTCGATGGACTTGGCCTTGAGGAAAGAGAGCAGCTGGGAACGAGCGCGTCCGATGGGGAGCAGGCTCAGACCGCCGGGATCGAGCGAGGAAAAAAGACAAAGTTCCGGTCCTCGATCTTAGTTGGGAACAAGTGCTTCCCGAGTCAACCATATTATAAACTAATTAGTATGATCAAGAGTCAACCATACGTCGGACAAGTACCTGTATACGTTTTCTATGAAGCAATGATATGCCCAACTAGAGGCTGTCATCTCCGACACCCCAAAAAAAAAAAAAAAAAATTTAATGGCTGTCACCATTGCTAAATTCTGCGTTTTCACCAAAGTATTCATTCATTATACAATATTTTCTAGTGTTTGACTTACTTAGGTCCGAAGGGTGACAATATGAGTAAATTGAAACTTTTTTTGGTAATATTTTTGATCATGTAGGTTTCGTTTGTTCGCGAAAAATGTGACTTTTTGAAAAATGTTTAAATTACTTCGTCTGAGGTCTCGTCCGGACCTTGGGATCCCTTAGACGTAAAACAAATAGAGGGTATTCCCCGCCTATAGGAAAGAAAAAGATATGTTTGGTAATTGGGGGATCGCGGTGGTGAGTGAAGACACCACATCAGTTTCGGTTGGCTAATATTGGTTAGGCTCGTATAGTAGCGACCCGCGCCCGGAGTGAGTCATCGGAGTTTCGACTTATGCATTGTAGGCATGTGCTTCGCACAGTGCTTGTTAACTAACATGCTGGCAATGTACCCCTTGTTAACGAGCATCGTGCGAGAAGAGCAAGTTATTTGCTTGGGAATCTGTGTAAGAACCAATGACGCCATCAAATACTAAACAAAAGTTACACAATACATGCAGGTAAGATTGATCCAACGGTGATTGCACTCTACAAACCCTTGGCATATTATAAGATTTGTTCCCAGATATGTAATCTCCTTTTGTGGGTTCTAAAGTTGCAAATACAAAGGATAGAATTTAAATGAATACATTATTACAGAGCCTTCTTTTAACGGTTGCCTTTAAGCTTGTCAGCTAAGATCGTAGATGCTACTAAGATAATTATTTTAGAAACCCCATGAATCTCCTACACATTTAATTTAGGGGGTTAGTATACAAAACCCCATGAACTTTAGGGCCAGTTTGTGTCTACTCCTGAAATTTCAATCGTGATACAATACCTTCTAAACTTTCATTTTGTTACAACTGTTAATTTGTCTGTTAGCTTGTGATGCGCATACTTTCAAGGGGTATAAGTATATTTCATCTCATTTTTGAAGCAATTTTTTTTTTTTTTTACCCTTAGTTGCTGTAACAAATGAAAAATTACGGAAATGGGAGAAAACTAAATTAATTACAATACTTTTAATGGCAAAATAAGTATCAATGATCATATTGAACAATCAAAGTTTGTTGAAAGTTGATAAGTATAGCCACTTTAAAAAAAAAAATTATGTTAAGAAAAAGAACTAACACAAACTGACTAAAAAGGTAAAAAGGCGATGATAATAAAAAAAAAGGTCAAATGACTGGAAAGAGAGAACATCAATTCCTATTTGTGAGGTAAAAAGTGGGTCCAAAGTCATCAAGAAGATAATCACAAGAAAGCAACAAAAACTAGTGCGCCGTGTGACATACCACCAAACCAATACAAATGGGTCTTGATCTGATGATTTCCTCGATTGAAAATGGAGGTTGTCCTCGACCTCGATGTCAATCATCTCGTCGTCCCTATTTAACCAAAACGATGCATAGGTCAAGTAAAAGGGCCCACAATGACCGCGTCATATCATAAGTAAAAAGTAGAAATTATCCGATCTGTCTTAGGTCTATGGTAAGGATGTCAATTCAATTTCAAACTTTTCAACTTTTCCCGGTTAATTCTCACTAGGAATCGTTGACGTGGCGGCGGTCCAGTCATCACATGCCGTCCCATGTGACACGCCTCCATTTTCGACGAACATTGACTAAAAGGACTATATTGAAATTTCGCACAAAGATTTAGGATTAAATTGGCAAAAAATTGGAAAGATTGGAACTGAATTGATATCCTTACAATGAGCTTAGGACAAATTGGATAATTTTTCCCCGAGTAATAACCACTAGGTGTTCTCCACGATGAAAAAGGAGTCTGCTCCTCTTTTTGTGGTCTTAGGTTCAAACTTTGTTCGGCGCGCTCCATGAGTAAAATTTTAAATGCACCCGATTGATGAAAGTCCTTATTAATGTGATAACCATAGTGTCTTTAAGAATATCATAGTAAATTTAGGGTCGCCGAATTTAAAGGTTGTCTAATAATATATGATGGTAGTCTCTTCCCTTATCTAACCAGGACACATGCTACACATACACATGTCAACATATTATAAAGTTGAGTTTGATATTTTACTATTTCTTATAAGATAAGATAAGATAGCGACTTTGAACTCATGGTGCCTGTTGATACCTAAATTTTGACTAACCTTTTTAATCATTGTTTTTGCATAAAAATTAGAACTAACTTTAGTTCTTGCCAAAAATAATCAAATCATTTTTAGAATTCATACATTGCATTAGCATTCATTTGGATCGGCGGTGCGAAATTGAATTCAAATTGACAAGTGATCGAACGAAGCATAGCATACAAAATTCGGCCAAGCATGGGGGGGTTGGAATTTATTTAAAGATTTTGGACCTATTTTCAGATTTAATTCATCCCATTTATGCTCATTTAAATGTTAAAGGCTTTTAATTATTTATTTATTTAATTAATTAAATCCCAATTTGAGCCCGAAAATGCGCGAATGAGCCCATAAGGAGTGAAATTTTCAGCCACAATTCATTCACTAAGTAAGAGCCGGAAATTTGAGGTGTTTTAATGGATTTGGACTCTTTAGGGGTTAATAAAGATCTGAATTTTTTAAATAAAATAAGAAAACCCACTCCAACTAGAATTAGGAAAACTTGAACCTTAAGCTAGCTAGGTTTCTCTATAAATACACCATTATAGCCTAGGGTTTAAGGGGGGCCAATTCATTGCAATATGTGGCCACAAGGAGAGGCCACACATATTATTCTACACGGCAATTCCAAGAGGGGTCTCACGACACACAATTCAAGTACGGCCATGGTTGAGAGAAAAGGGAGCAATTCATACTCGGATGGCCGCATAACATATAATACACGGCCATTGAGAGCTTCACAAAGGGCGGTTGCATTAGGGTCTTCAAGAGAGGTAGGATTCTGAGAGAGGGAGAGAGAGAAGGTTTCCTTTCTTTTTCTCGGTGCACGCAGGTCCATCACAGAGACATCCAAGGGGACTTCATGATTCATGGTTCTGGAGGCCACAAGAGACTGACGAAAGAGAGAGAGAGAAAAGATAGAGAGTGTTGCGCGGAACAAGCGATCGAATAATAAATAGACAGAATAAGAAAATAAATCGGACACCAAATATACGTGGTTCGGTAGTAGAGACATACGTCCACTAGGAGAGCAGCAACGAATTTCACTATAGATCAAGTGATAATTTCACTATAGATCAAGTGATACAATCGGAGATTACAAACCGCACTCGAGTCACTCAAACACTCTCAGTGTTTCCTAATTCCAATTACATCAATATCGCACACAATGTTTAGCCCTCAATTCCTCGCGAAATAATCTTTCAATCTCACGAAAGAATTACACAAATCTTACCACAAGATTTAATCAGCTTCGACGCTTGAATACTTGATGTAATTCCACAAAATAAACCCCTTGCCAAGCACTCGATGAAACGGCGCTTCAATGTTTGCACAGGCTCACAAGCACTCATATAAGTGACGCTTCAAGACCTGCTAAAAACCCACAATCTCAATGAACATATGTACATGTGAAATCCACCGCCTGAAGTCTTCTTCTCACGTTGAATAGTCCAACGCCACTTTGGATTTCAATAGGAAATATAACCAAAAAGAAATCCAAAACAAATCTTTGGTATCTTATTCGCTCCCAAAGAAATACAAAATATCTCTAATTCAAAAGTCTATGTTGAACTTTTCAAATTAAGGAATCAACGTTCATGAAAGATATGTCTTGGATATCCACACTCACTTCTAGATCGAATTTATTTACTGGCTCAAACTCGAGACATATTATAACAATCTCCACCTTGGCTCGACGTTTGAGCCAAGTCACAGTCGCTTCACTCGAACTTCGAACTTCGAACTTTGCTACTACTCTCACATAGCCCCAATGGGCTCAACCGCCACAGACATCTTCCAAGTCCAAGCCGCACTTGAACTTCACTATAATCGTGGACCTCATCAGAACACCAACTGCACATGCACCTTTAACTGCTCCACAAGGACTTTCTGACATAACCTCCTCAACCATAGATAAAGCAAAATCACCGTTGCATCCATATATGTCGGGAGACCGAATACGTACCTTGTCAATATCAGCAGTTATAGTAACCGTTGGCTCTACAGGCTCCACCTCGCTACAAGCACTATCTGTGTCAATTACTGTGCTAGTACCCACGACCTCAGGAGTTTTTGGTTCCAACTCCACCTCAAGCCGAACACCGTCTAGATCCATATGAACACTGCTATAATCACTCCTAGCCAGAAGTATTGGAGACTCGTCAAATGTAACTTCTCTGCTGATAACATATGAGTTTAATTTCGGGCACCACAACTGATAACCTCGTTCACCTTGTGCATAGCCTAGGAACATGCACTTTCTTACCATTCCATCGAGCTTACCATCACTAACTCGAACATAACATGGGCAAATAAATATTCTAATAATAGAATAATCAGCAACGTTACTTAACCACACTTCTTCGGGAGTCCGACTTCCAATCACAGTTGATGGGGATCTATTCACCAGGTAGCTCGCCGTACTAAGCACATCCGCTAGGAATCTCCTAGCCATACCAGCACTAGAGAGCATTTTATGGGCCTTCTCTAGTAATGTTCTGCTCATCAATTCTGTAATATATTGTGGTCCATTGGCACTAGTGTGGTGTCTCACTATATCTTCCTTCATGCAGAATTCATTTAACAGCTCCGAGCAAAACTCTATGCTTTTGTCAGTCCGCACCTACTTGATCTTTTTACCAGTCTCCTTTTCAATCAAAGCTCTTAACTGTCTGATCCTGACAATAGCATCAAACTTGTGCCTAAGCACAAACACATAGGTCCTCCTCGAGTAGTCATCAACAACTGTTAGCATAAATCTAGCACTCTTCCTCGAAGGAAACCGCGACAACCTGCTAACATCCAAGTGAAATAATTCTGCAATTTCTGTGGTTTCTCTTACAGCAGCATTAAATTGCAATTTTCGCCGTTGATCTAAATTACAGCACCTCCGTACATTCAGTTCGTCAGCAATATAACCGCACAATAAATTTCTTTCACATAGAACTTTCAGGCTTCTTTCGTTAATGTGCCCTAAACGCATATGCCACAATTTAGACACTTGAATAGATGCATCTAACGTCTCCGCGGCGAATTCCGTCATTGTCTCACCTTGAAGCTCATACAAGCCATTGTGCTTGATTCCTCTCATTATCACCAAGGCACCTCGAATAATTTTTAGAACACCACATTCTGAAGAATACCGACACCCAGCTAAATCCAGGGCACTCAAGGAAATCAGATTTTTCTTCAACTCTGGAATATGCCTCACTCCAATCAATGTCATCACAATATCATAATGCATTCTGATTCTAACATTGCCAACACCTACAACATCGCATTCAGCATTGTTTGCCAACTGCACTTTACTACTAACCGCGCACTGATAAGTAGTTCCTGTTTGGTGTAGCATGAAAAGAACAACCAAAATCCATAATCCATCCGACAAATGACGAATCATCAGTGACAGACAAGACAAAATCAGCATTATCCGAATTACTGTCAGCTACAGTTGCAACATCATCCGCAGATTCAACTCTAATTTCTTTACCCTTCTCATTCTTCAGCTTAAAGTAATCCCTTCTAAGATGCCCCCTCTTGCCACAGTTCCAACAGACAGCACCACCAGTCCTAGACTGATTACGTCTATTCGAGTTCATACTACTTCTACTAACACGGGCACTAGTTCTTCCTCTATTTTCACCTACTAAAGTAGTAGACATAGATTCGCCAGATTCTCTTCTACGGATATCCTCACTCAAAATTAAATCTCGAATCCCATCAAAAGTTAAACTTGTTGATCCAGAGGAATTACTAACATCAGTAACAGTAATATTCCAACTATCAAGCATTAAGGAAAATAGAATCAAAGCACATACCTCATCTTCAAAGTCAATCTCAACTGAACTCAATTGACTAACAATCTCATTGAATTCATTGATATGATTAACAACTGACGCACCTTCGTCCATCTTCAAATTAAACAAATGTCGTATCAAATAGACATTGTTGATCGCAGAGGACTTCTCGTATATATTCGACAAGGCTTTCATCAAACTCACAGTGGTTTTCTCTTTGATGATATTAAACACGACGTTACGAGCCAATATCAGCCGAATAACACCCATCGCTCGTCTATCCAGCAATTCCCAATCAGCTTGCTTCATCGTCTCTGGTTTCTCCCTAGACAAGAGCAAGTGCAATTTCATTTGTTATAGATAGTCCTCAATCCTCATCTTCTAGAAATCAAAATCCTTCCCTTCAAATCTGTCGATTTTCACTTTTACTTCTTCTGTCACCATCGATTCGCTTCAACTTCAGTCAAGCCTAGTTCTGATACCAATTGTTGTGTGGAACAAGCGATCGACTAATAAATAGACAAAACAAGAAAATAAATTGGACACCAAATGTATGTGGTTCGGTCGTAGCGACCTATGTTCATTGGGAGAGGAGCAATGAATTCTACTATAGATCAAGCGAAACAATTGGAGATTTCAAACCACACTCGAGTCACTCAAACACTCTCAGTGTTTCCATCCCCAATTACATCAATAACGCACACAATGTTTAGCCCTCAATTTCTCGTAAAATAATCTCTCAATCTCACGAAAGAGTTACACAAATCTTACCACAAGATTTAATCGGCTTCGACGCTTGAATACTTGATATAATTCCACGAAATAAACCCCTTGCCAAGCACTCGATGAAACGGCGCTTCAATGTTTGCACAGGCTCACCAAGCACTCATATAAGTGGCGCTTCAAGACCTGCTGAAAACCCACGATCTCAACGAATATATGTACATGTGAAATCCACCGCCTGAAGTCTTCTTCTCATGTTGAATAGTCCAACGCCACTTTGGATTTCAACAGGAAATATAACCAAAAAGAAATCCAAAATAAATCTTTGGTATCTTATCCGCTCCCACAGAATTCCAAAATATCTCTAATTCAAAAGTCCATGTTGAACTTTTCAAATTAAGGAATCAACGTTCATAAAAGATATGTCTTGGATATCCACACGCACTTCTAGATCGGATTTATTTACCGGCTCAAACTTGAGACATATTATAACAGAGAGCAACCGAAGAAGAAAAGGACAAGTGAAGATCTTGTGAAGTTCGGCCATTATACGAAGAGAAGGGAAAAGATGCGCATCCATCATGGGTCAAAAGGGAGTATCTTGGCCTATGACTTTCTTTGTCTGTTCGTATACTTTCGTGATTGTTAAATCTTCACTAACAGCCACGATTTTCCCTCTTGCTCATCCTTAGAGATTCATCCAAAATATGCAGAGAGAGAGAGAGATTATTACAGGATCACAAGAGACGAAAGGTCTTGTTTTCTTTTGCAGGAGAAGACTTTCACTGGGAATTCTCTCATCGGGCTCAACCATACGCATACGAAGTGGTAAAGAATAAGAGGAAAATAAGTCTTCTTCTTTTTCCTCTTCGTGGAGTTGCCTGAGCTTCAACGAAGGGCCTGATGCTAACTTCTGCAGTTGCTGCGCCATCACGGACCACCATCGCAACGCCTTCAATTGTTCATTGGTCTCGCTGTGATGAGTTGAGTTTTCTGGTGTTGAACGAGCCCCCACCATGGCATCATGAATTTTCTTCTTCAGTGAAACTAACGAAGTCAACACTATCTTTTGCCTAATCTGGTTTCTTTGCAGGTTCTTTTAGACAAGGCCAATCAAGCTGTTCTATTGTGCCGAAGAGCCGCAAGTCCACGAGCAGTCATTTACCGGCGCCACCATTCCGTGGCCCTGCACCATTATGAAGTCCAACAAGCCTCAAGTGCGCCCATTCCTATAAGTCAACACAGTGGTAAAAGGGCATGCACAGAAGAGTTGGAATGACTTGCTAAGTGGTGCGATTTGTCTTTTTCTTGAATAATTCACATGAGAAAACCAAAGAAAAGTCTCTCCCTTTCCCATGGTCGTGGCTTCCGTTTGTTCTTTAGTGCAGGGCTATTAATTATCAAGTCACCCATGCTAGTCCGAGCACTGCCCTCGGTCGCGTCTCGCACTGCTCCAAGATGATAACTGCTTCGTCGCCGGTCCCACCACCGTTCATCGTGCGCCAGCCATCCGCCGGTCCATGATCCCGATCCATCGAGCTTCAAATTTGGAAGCTTATCTCGAGCCTATTCGAATTAGGTAAGGACATTATCCCATCTATATTTGTGACAATTTTGTTCCCTAATTTGAATTGTCTGAACATTGTTTTATCTAGATTGGGGATAGTTCTTTTCCTAATTTGAATTGCTTGGATATAATCATATTTTTTGCATATCTGACATTATTTTCTTGCAGATAATTTTTGCATATCTTGAAAGGATGTAAATCCTTGTGGATAGGATAAGATTGCGTTAGAAATAACTTGATATTATCCTACAATTTAAATTAGGCACATTATTTGTTAGTTTTCCCTTATCTTTTATTTTTACCTTATTTTATTTACTATTCATGCTTATCTTGATCGTTATGTTAAAGTTTGCACTTTAATAAACAATCATGCTCATAATATATGCTTCCCTTTGTGCCTTGTCCCTTCGGAATACGTACATTAAGGCATCTAGTTTGACTTCTATTTTGAAGTACAATTGTGTATGTGTGAATTACATCTAACCCTCGATTTTGAGGGGCGGATCGATAATTCCAAATAGAATTTCATGGTTTGTCCTATGTATATGGTGTGACGGTAATTCTATATTCAATTCGTTTTTCGGCCCTAATGTAAGGGCACGTTACGAATTAAATCGGAATTTTCGGAATTTAAGGTGTATTATGGGCAAAAAATTTTATTTTTGTTCAAATTTTGTGTTTTTCCTTTTTAATTAAATTCATGAAAAATACCAAAAAGATGACATCTTTTTCTTAATGTAAATCACATTTTTCATACTTCTCATGACAAAAATAACATTTAATATAAGTTGGGACTTTGAGAAATCAATTTCTTAAGTTATAATGAATGTAATTTCATTTTAGGGTAGTTTTTGCCTTCATTTTTCATAAATCCGAAAATACATAAAAATACCAAAAATATCATTCTCATTGCATAGCATATAGTTTAGTATTATATTTGCCATTTCATGCATTTGCCCGTCATCATTTTGCATATCATTATTTGCACGTTATTCATGCATATTTTGCCATGTCATATAGTTGCATTAGCATTACACCTAATAAGAGAAAACCCTAAATCACTAAATCAAGGATTTTTCATGAAAATTGATATTGAAAGGTGCATTAATTGAAAAATTAATGTAACCAAGTCCCCGAACTCATAATCTCTGGTTCGTAGAAATAAAATAGTTCTCTTATTTAGGTTTCTAATTAACCTACCAAAAATGATTAGTGGCGACTCAAGATAAATCTTTGCATGAAATGGAACCTAAGTTGCGATTTGATAGGGCTTGAGAGAATCCGAATTCGGTTAGTCAATTAATTAACCTAATAATCCTTTAGCCTAATTTTAGGTCGAGACAGTGCTTGATAGGTTACAAGTTAACATAATTAAATTATCTTTTGCCACTCTCACCTTGATTAATACATTATTCGTCACAATGTTTTGACTATATTATCCATTTTTTAGCTGATCATACCCAGATGATCATTCAAGTTAAATGTGGGGCTCATTTTGACCTTATTCTCTCTCTTGCTTGTTTGTCATCCTCTTCTTCCTCGCTGCCTTCTCCACTTATGTCCTTCAGTGCACACTCGACCCCAAAGGTTCCATCAACTGCACCGCTCACTCGCTCCGGAGCCTTACCGCCCGTCGCGGCCTCGACCCACCGTCATCTAGACATCACTCTCTCGGCGACGTCATTCGCTTCAAGATACTGAAGCTATTGTCCTCACTCGATCCAGATCTTCCACATTATCTCTAGTCACATCGATCCTGAATCTTGGGCGTGTGAGGATGCTTGACAAGTGCTTGGGAGCTCGCCGAAGCTACCAAATTGGGCGGGAGTTGCGGCACGGTAAGGTGATCGTCCTATGACCATCATCGTCCTTCGAGGCACCATCGGCGTAGGCAAGGTTGGCACGCCGGAGTAGGACTTTGACAACTTCCTCAACCACTTCTATTTGCGAAAGCGCGTGGAACCCTGTCGTATCCTCAAGGAGGTCCTCACTGAGTGCTCCCGGTCGTCGACTTAGTCCGAGTCAACTCAGTCGTCGTTGTCAAATAGCTACAAGATGTTTGACATATGGAAGATCCTTGTCAAGGAAGACAAAGAGAACCCCATCAGTGTCATTACTTGTTAAAACCGATTAAAATAAGATGGATTATTGTAGATTGCACTGTATTGAGATCTTCCACGATAGGGCTCTCTTAGATGCGGAGATTGCTAGGTTTTGGGCTAAATTGCCTTTGATTAGGAAACTGTTGCGGTCACATCCAGAGATTGAGTTCTCGTGGTGGATGGACAATATTGCTATGGCGTTTGAGGTTCCATGGGAGAGGTATAAGGACTCTTACATCATGATGCAATGTTAGAATGAGAATGCGGATGATTAGAAGAACTGGATTAGGCTGAATAGGGGTAGCTTCTGTTGGAAAACATCCCTATGGTATTTTGATGATTACAAAACCATCTCTAGTTCTAATGTCTACCATGACAAGTGCAGATGGTGAAATTAGTTACCATCTGTTGAGAAAACCTTGCTTCTGAATATTTTGATTCTGACAAAACTATCCTTCTTGTGAGAGAATCCAGTTAATGAAAATAAAATTTTATTGCAGGAATGAACATGTGAACAAAAGCTTATAATGTTCCAAAAACGAGCGTTTAGACTCAAGGAGTGGTCGTCACATATTTCCTTCTGAGACAGTTGAAGTCTAGTATTCAGATGGAGGATTGTGTTGCCTCTGAAGACTTAATCTCGTGAAGACTTATGTGACACGTCAGTAAGGACTTTATAGAAGCTCAGAATCACTATTCTAATTTGTTCAGATTCAGAGAGTCTTTCTACTTCAGAAGACTGCTTCTGAACACCGTTCAGATTCTGCAATATCTCACTACTAGATTCTGAAGACCCACGTTTGGCAGGTTTTCGATTTGGCAGCGACTTTTTATGGAAGTTTGTAAGATTTGATTGACTGGATTATTTTTCAATCAAATCAGGAGAATATCCCCGATTGGATATTACCTTCCATGGACAAGATATCTTGGAGATTTGGATGAACTCTACTTATGAAAACTGAAGATTTGTTTATATGGGGGGCTGAATCTGAAGTGTTCAAACTCTACTCTAACGGCTACTAAATCTTTCTTAATATAGTCTCGTTCAATTAAGGATTGGAGACGTCCAATTAGAGATTGAGGAGCGATCCTTTGGAGGACCTTGGTAACGGCTAGTTCAAGGTCGAAGGAGTATAAAAGAAGATCAATGGTGACTGTTGTAGAGAGAGTTCACAAACTTAAAATTCCAAAGTCATGAGTTATTCAAATTCGCATTCTCTTATTCTTATGAGCTTAAAATTTATATTTTTAAGAGGTTCTTTTGTAAGAGTGATCAGAGTGACAACTCTTGTAAAATTTCATCGATTCATAGTGAAATCCAGCCAATTGGATGTCATCGTGGGAGAGTGGACGTAGGCTTGTTAAGCCGAACCACTATAAACATTGTGTGCAAATTTTCTTATCTCTAAACTCCTCTTGCTGTGTTTAGTTTATATGCACGCCATTGCGTGCAAATTTTCGTCTCTGTTCTTGACAGGAAAAGCACTTTTGGAACCTGTCAACTTATGAGAAATATGCTTAGTTCTTGGTATTCCAAAAAGCACAGCGCAGTTGCTCTCAGTACAGCAGAAGCAGAATATGTATCTCTTGGAAGTTGTTGTGCTCAGATTCTATGGTTAAAACAACAACTAAGAGATTATGGAGTTTAGGATTTTAATGTGGAGATCAGATGTGACAATACAAGCGCCATAAATTTAACTAAGAATTCTATTCTTTACTCAAGGCAAAGCACATCGAGATCAAATATCATTTTATTCGCGATCATGTTCTTCCATAATGTCAAGATTCCTGGTGAACTTCTTCAGAATGAAACTCAGGTCTTGGTAGCTGGAGAGTCCATGATACAGAAAATGGGATTCAAACTGATTGCTAGTGGATGGTTGAACAAGAACAGAGAGGTTATTTTGGTCGAGTTAGAGGAGAAGAATGCAGAAAGTGAAAGATCTGCAAAGAGAAGGAAAACAGTTGCTAGGAAAGGAAAGAAAACCACTGTTCAGGATGAATCTTCAGAAGAAGGAGAAGAAAAAAAAGAAGGTGTTTCATCAGAAGATGATGAGAGAACCCACATTGACTTATCTGAAGGAGGTGATAAGTCAAAAGACAGTCAGAAAGATGAAGAGGATGTTGAAACAGCGAATGAGCAGGAGGAACCCTTGGACAAAGAAGAGGACCTCCATAAGACTCATGAGAGAGGAGATGTAGAAACTGATGAGACAATTGGAGAAAAAGTAGAGAAAGAAGCTCAACTTGCTACAAATGAATATGTGAAGATAATGGATGAGCAACTAGATGACAGAACGACCATTGAAGTTCTGTTTGCTCGAGAACAGAAGAAGAAGTCCTCATCACCATCTGAGGATATGGAGATTGATAAGGATGATGAATTCCTTGCTGAAAGATCAACAACAGTTACTCATGTTAAAACTGTTCAGATTCAGGGGAAGCAACCTCGAGAATCTACTGTTTTGGATGAACAACCTGATGAGACAACTACATATGCTATTCAGACTGAAGTTGTTCAGAAGGATCAGGCTGCTGATAAAAAAGAAGAATCCAGCAAACAGGAATAGGGAGAGAAGATCTTTGAGAAGGAATCGAGTATTGTTGTTGAGAAGATAACAGTATAGCCACATGTTATGATAGAATCAACTACTGCTGAAGCTGCAATGATTATTTTAGATGAAGACCCTACTCAGACTCAGGAGGAGATAAATTTGCAGCACATAATCGATTCAAGATCAAAAGGTAAGGCTCAGATGGTAGAAGAAGGAGAACAACAGACTCCTGCAAGGATTCTTTCTCCAAAGGAAACCTTGAATGATATCATTGAAGAACCAGTGGACACGAAGCTATCTCAGAATTTTGTTCAAAAGGAAATAGAGAAGCTTCAATCTGAAGTCTTTACATGGTTAGATGGTCTAGAAAGAATGGTTTCAAAGAAGTTGGAAACATTCCAGGAATCGCTCCATCTCTATTGTCGTCTTTTCTGTTCATAGATGGCAAGTTTGGGGACATATACTATTACTAGAGATGACAGAATTGTCCGAGAGTTCCCACATTTTCAAGCCCTTCGAGACTACATGCTTACTATGGCCAGAGATATTGAAGCACAGGCTGTAGAAGAAAATCAGGAGGGTGATCAAGAGCACATGGATATTCCTTCTTCTTCCACAAAACCACCTCAACCACCGTCTATTTAACATTGATTTTTCCACAGTCTATGTTTATGTTGTTTTTGTTTCGAATTGAACATCTTTGATCTGTTATGGATATTTCTATCATGGTTAATTCAAGTATGCTTTGTCTGTTATAATAACTGTTTATCATTCCTGCTGATGACAAAAAGGGAGGGAAAATACATCATTTTAATTGCAGGTTATACAAAATATGCGCTCAAACGATGGTATATTACGGTACGAATTCAACGATGTTTACAACATATGATGATATCCTTCCATCTATTCAGATGCATATTCAGATGCACATCTTTTGGAAAAGATTCAATTGAGATAGATATTCATATCTTTTGTGAATTCTTTTCTGCGCTTATATTCATAAATATTTTTCAAAAACTATTATTCTTAAGGAAGTTTTGTCATCATAAAAAAGGGAGAGATTGTTGAGAAAACCTTATTTCTGAATATTTTGATTTTGACAAAACTATCATTCTTGTGAGAGAATCTAGTTAATGCAAATAAAATTTTATTGCAGGAATGAACATGTGAACAAAAGCTTATAATGTTCCAAAAACTGGCGTTTAGACTCAAGGAGTGGTCGTCCCATATTTGCTTCCGAGATAGTTGATGTCTAGTATTCAGATGGAGGATTGTGTTGCCTCTGAAGACTTCAAATGGATGATTGTGCTGCCTCTGAAGACTTAATTTCGTGAAGACTTATGCGACACGTTAGCAAGGACTTTACAGAAGCTCAGAATCACTGTTCTAATCTGTTCAGATTCAGAGAGTCTTTCTACTTCTAAAGACTGCTTCTGAACACCGTTCAGATTCTGCAATATCTCATTACTAGATTCTGAAGACCCACGTTTGGCAAGTTTTTGGTTTGGCGACGAATTTTTATGGAAGTTTGTAAGATTTGATTGACAGGATTATTTTTCAATCAAATCAAGAGAATATCCCCAATTGGATATTACCTTCCATGGACAAGATATCTTGGAGATTTGGATGAACTCTACTTATGAAAACTGAAGATTTGGTTATATGGGCGATTGAATCTGAAGGGTTTAGATTCTACTCTAACGGCTACTAAATCTTTCTTAATACAGTCTTGTTCAATTAAGGATTGGAGACGTCCAATCAGAGATTGAGGAGCGATCCTTTGGAGGACCTTGGTAATGGCTAGTTCAAGGTCGAAGGAGTATAAAAGAAGATTAATGGTGACTGTTGTAGAGAGAGTTCACGAACTTAAAATTCCAAAGTCCTGAGTTATTCAGATTCACATTCTCTTGTTCTTGTGAGCTTAAAATTCATATCTTTGAGAGGTTCTTTTGTAAGAGTGATCAGAGTGACAACTCTTACAACCTTTCATCGATTCATAGTGGAATCCAGCCAATCGGCTGTCATCGTGGGAGAGTGGACGTAGGCTTGCTAAGCCGAACCACTATAAACATTGGGTGTAAATTTTCTTATCTCTAAACTCTTCTTGCTGTGTTTAGTTTATCTGCACATCATTTCGTTGATCTTATTCAGTTTGTGTTTTGAATTAATTAATTTCCGCATTTAGTTTCAAAATAGTTCAGAATCACCTATTCACCTCCCCTTTAGGTGATATTACTCGACACAACACCATCATCAATGATCCTACACTGTAAGCAAAGACGAGAAACTTTGTTGTGACAGATGAGTGAACAAGTGCCAAGAGGGTATATCATGGTAGCTTGGAAGGACCAGTCCAAATAGTGTTCTTGGAAGTCTTTGGTACTGATGAAAGGTTGTAAGATCGTTATGTTAAAGTCAACATGTCATCGGGTCATATCATCACTGATGATTGTCTGCCAAGTTACTCGCAAGCAGCACTGGTAATTGTGTGTTCGACCTGGTGATTGTGCGTGTGCTTGTTGATTTTAGAGTAACAGTATTGGTGTGACAAAAGTGTGATATTCATGGACCAACATGACTGTTGATACTTCAGAATAGAGCCGTTTGACTCTCTAGATTCCACAGACAAACCTGTAAAAGGATTGTTGAAAGCTAACATTGCACAGAGTACGGATGAACTGTGTTTGTCCGAATCATTCCTTGCATGCGAATTGGAGCTGTACGATTTGATCTTCTGACAAAGACTGGAGTTGTTGATCTCCTAACAAAAACCGAAGCTTTACAGCCTGACATGTATGGATTGTCTCTGACCAAGACCGGTGTTATTTATCTTATGCCTGGATCAATGCTACTGTTGTCCCCCATGCGGTTAAGGAGGCCCATTGTGCCTATTGTCCAGCTATACGTCCTTGGAGGCCAGCTATGCATCCTTAAAGAACCCTAACGGCTAGTATGAAGCTCGGAGGTCTATATAAGGAAAAGGAAGGCCAAAGAGCAAAGTGTGAGCTGTTGACGTGCGAAAAGTGTGATGCGAAAGAGTGTGCTGAGCTAAGTCGAAAAGAGTGAGCAAAGAGTTGTGAAAAAGAGTGAACCTACTCAAAACCTCACAAACACTTTCAAGCTCCTTGTGCAAATAGCATCACTGCTCATTTTCTGTATTTTTTGTGATCATTGCAATAGCATGAGTATTCATACAAGTGGGAGAGCAGTGCTCATGTCCTGATAGTGTGATCTATCGTGGTATGTGAACGACAATTGCCGGTTGTAATCTCCAATGCTAATTACTAGTGGAAT
Organism: Lenwebbia sp. NSW1173648; assembly: GCA_029784005.1. NCBI lineage: Eukaryota > Viridiplantae > Streptophyta > Magnoliopsida > Myrtales > Myrtaceae > Lenwebbia > Lenwebbia sp. NSW1173648. Next base: position 17,636,233 of record JARCGZ010000012.1, on the reverse strand, counting down.
CCAGCAACTGTTAAGGCTGATAGTCTGAGAGTGGACGTAGGCTTACTCAAAATCTGAACCACTATATATCTCTGTGTGATCTGCCCTGTTGTTATCTGCTTTACTTAATAGTATCACACATATTGGTTCACTACACATAAACATTATCACTGGTGATTGTTTGTTATTCCGCAAAAGTTTTTTAAACATCACCACTCAACCTATTCAACCCCCCTTCTAGGTTGATTGTTAGGGGGTGCATGGTAACGTTCCAGAAATATAATTTCTATTCCAAACCTATTTTTAGAACTGGTTTTGAACAGAAACTCATTTGGTAACATAATTCTATTTTTTTATTTCTGGAACCAAAAGTTGTTCCAGAAATAGATTTGGAACAACTTTGAGAAACAAAAAATTTTAGTTTCTGGGAGAAATAGAAATATAATTTCTGTTCCAAGCCGCCGCCACCGGTCGCCTGCTGCCGTTGCTTGTCGCAACCGCCGGCCGCCGCCAGTTGCCTGCCACCGCCTCCGCCACCGGTCGCCGATCGCCGCCGGTCACCGATCGCCGCCGCCTACTTCTATTCTAGAAGTAGAAATTTTCAACAGTTGTCAAACGAACTTCTGTTCCAGGATGAGAAATTTATGTCGTTATCAAACGCAATTTTTTCCCTCAAAAACTCATCCAGAACTAGAAATAGACAAAATCTATATCTGTTCCAGAAACCTATTTCTGGAACAGAATGGTTTTCATTCACCCCCTTAGCCCCAACAGCTTCTTGCTTAGGAATTGTCAGTGGTCACTAGACATTCTTGCTTCCCGTTGCTCTCCTTGATGAAGTTATGAACCATCCTCACCAAGCAGACTGAGCTTGGCTCGAACTCAGCCACTCTACCTTGCCTTTCCATCCTTGTCGTACTAAGGAGGAGCTTCACCGCCGGTCGCCTTATCCGACGATGGAATTTTTAGGACGCCTAGGAACTGTCGGTGGAATAAGCAAAAGAGAGAACAGAGTGATAGAAGAAAAGTAAAGAACCAAATAAAAAGTGAGACCCAAAATGGGCTCCGCATTTAACTGAAATCATCGCTTGAAAGTGGGACCATAGGGACAATATGGTCAAAACACCATAACAGGGAGTGTATTGGCGGAGTGGAAAAAGCGTAGCCCTAATAGCTATTATAATGTCAAGTATCTCACTGAGAGAAACTAGGTACATTAGTCATTTTGCTATATTACAGGGGCTCAAATATACTTAATGCTAAAGTGCATTGGAAAACACCAAATTTAGTCTACCCACTTCACATGGAAACATTTTTTGTGAAAAATATTATTCACCAATCCCTCGTTCCAACTTCTTGTCAACTTGTCTACAAAATTAAGTGAACTATTCTTATGAAAGCTCCACGTTGTACTTAAAAAGTCTAAGAACTTATTTTTATCTATAGTATAGTTAGGATGCACATGTGATTTGTGTTAAAAAAATCTCACATCCGAGAATTAGAGTGGTGCAGATCAGTTAATATATCTTGTTTGGCTCATATCTCATTGACTTAAGCCTTTTAGTGAATGTGAGTCCAATTGGATATGTTGACGGGCTTGGACTTGAGTTCCCTCTTGGCGATCGACTTCTACTTGCACTCCTAACAAATGGTATCAAAGCCGATGGTAGATAGGTGGGCCCTAAAATTGTTTCGGCCCGTCAACTTGATATTAACGGTCCTGAAACCGAACCAGATCGAATTTATTGGTACAATGGTATTTGTGATTTAATCGGTATGGTTTTTGGGTAGTTGAGATTTTTCCAAACCCATGAATTAGGCTGAAAATGTCTCCAAATCAAACTACAAATACCCCTAATTGACTATGGCCTCTAAAAAGCATATTAGGCTTTTCGCTAAGGGTGTGTTTGATTCACAGAATGAATAATTTGAAAATCACTTTTTTCAAAATTAATTGATTTATACTGCTTATAAAAATGAACGAACGAAAAAAGTTCGTGTCGTTTACGAAAATATTTAGATATAAATTACTATTGATGAACGTACAATTTTTCATCTACTAATTATTTCAAACAATACGAGCGATGATCTTAAAAAAATAATTTTTAAAATTATTAATTTTTGGGAAAATTTTAAAGAATGGCCCGAAGTACTCTTAGTTTATCAAATAAGGGCTCCAAGTGAATCTTGTTTCAAATAAGGGCATGAAGTGCCCTCATTTTCTCAAACAAGGGTCTGAAGTGAAAGTTGTTTCAAATAAGGGCCTGAAGTGAGCATAAAATCTCAAAAAGGGGCTTGATTTCAAGGGCATTTTCGTCTTTTTTCTTATTTGATTTTTTTTTTCTATTTTTTATAAATTTTAAATAAAAAAAATAGCCACACACAGGCGGGAGAGCTAGTCGCCGGCCAGAGGCGAGGGCCAACAGGCCCTCGCCAAAACATGGAGAGGGTCGGGCTCTCCCGGATCTGGGTGGGGGTCGCCGGCCCTCCCCTGGTCAGCCCTAGTCAAACGAGGGCCGGCAACCCCTGTCCCGGCCCTCACCGAGGCACCGGCGGCCACATGCGGGCTGTGTGGCTATTTTTTTTAAAATAAAAAAGGAAAAAATAGAGAAAAAAAAAAAATAAATAATCAAAATGAGAAATGACGAAAATGCCCTTTAGGCCATGCTCTTTTTAGAAACTCTATGGCCACTTCAGGCCCTTATTTGAAACAAGATTCACTTGAGGCTCTTATTTGACAAAATGAGAGGACTCTGTGCTCTTATTTAGAATTTTTCCTTAATTTTTTGTGAAAAAAATGGAGCTTATATATATATAGAGTACTAGACTACTAGTTAGTCATGGCCACGATTCGGAACCGGCCGGTTCTGGTTCATTGACCGGCAGTTTCGATTCGTGTCCATGGGTGAATCGGAACCTTAAGGGACGGTTCCAGTTCAAAATCGAAAATGGAACCGCCGGTTCCGGTTGCGGTTACGATTTTCAAATTTAATTTTTAAATAATGAATTATGAAATAAAAAATAAAAAAATTATGAAATTATGAAATAATAAACTATCAAATACAAATTGTAATCAAATTTGGAGAGAAAAAAGAGAGAGGGGGAATGGACTTGAACTTAATGAATTATCATTAAGTAAGTGCCTACATATCTTCTTGGAGATGGAAAAATCAAAGCCCATGTAGTTCTTTTACCTTTGATAACCCCATACTTACCTCATCGTCAATCATCGCTAACCGTTCCGGTACTGGTACCCGTGACGGTGGTATCTCCATCATCGAAGAATTCGGCTTCATTGCTGCGATCCATCTCTTGTTGTTGATGTTGAGCGTTTGTCCAATTATCAACACAAGCTTGAGCCTCCACCGAATCAGGAGCTAATTTTGAACGTCGGTTGTCCAAAATGTTGCCTCTAGCGCTAAATGCTTGTTCAACCGCAACTGTTGAATAAGGGGTTACTAAAACCTGTCTTGTGATGAGAGCGAGAATTGGGAATTGGGTTGAATGCATGTTCCACCACTCTAGAATTTTGAAATCTGTGCCGCCTTCGGATTCACCAAACTAAAAAAAGTGATTAAATAGGTCTTTATTTCGGAAATATTTCATGTTGCTCCATTTTATCTTTTTTGCCTATTCATCAGCATTTTGTACCATCTACTAATTCTACTTAGGTCCCCGCTTTGTACGTTACTAGGTTGGGAAGATGTATCACATAGATTATATCTACTACAAAATTCATTATACAATTATACTATTGCGTTTTTAACTACTGTTTGTTTAGCTCTAACATATACCATTCGAATCAGATGTAAACAATAATAATACATATTCAAATAATCACATAAACCATCTAATTTGGAACGTGGATCGAAAACACAAGCAATCAAATAAATAAGAGGAATTTTCGGTATAGTAATGTAGCCATTTCGTTCGCATTGCTATAATAGTCGAACCTAATTGATCATCTTTTTCATTTTCTTAAAAAACACCAGCAATATTAACACACTCTATTAAAAATAAATTCGTAGTAGAATAATAAACACCGGATAAAGTATAAATTCGTAGCAATCTAATTTTTTGTGTGTGCAAATATCCCAATCTTGTGGGAATAAATTAATTTGAGAAACATTATTCGAAATAAACGTACATAATAAATCTTTATATGCAAAAGATTGATTAAGCAACTCGTACGTAGAATTCCAACGAGTTGAAACATCTCTTGAAATTTCTTTTGGTCTTCTTCTATTTGCTTTATAAAATCTGCTCCATTCTTTCATAATTTGGGGATGTCTCCATAAAAATTGAATTGCTGTCTTTATTGGACTGAGAAAAACATCAAGAGTTTGTAAACCATCTTGTACACATAAATTTAAAACACGGCAGGCACATCTAATGTAAAAAAATTGTCCACCAAAAGCGGGTTTACAAATCTTTTCTAACTCGGGAATGGAGGCGGTGTTTGCCGCGGCATTATCAAAACCAACTGAAAATTTTTTATTAATAAAAAAATATTCTTCTAAAACTTGCATAATTATTCTATAAATATTATTCGACATATGCCTATCATCAAAAAATCGAAATGCAATAACTCTTTTTGGAAGGGAAAAGTGTCAAAAAAGTCCTAAACATATTGCATTGGTGCCAATTTAGTTCTAAACCTTTTTTTGGTGCCTATTTAGTCCTAAACCTTTTACATTGGTGCCAATTCAGTCCTAAATCTTTTATTAGTGCCAATTTAGTCACAAACCTTTTGCATTGGTACCAATTCAGTCCTAAACTGGCCAATTGAATTAGCACAAATGCAAAAGGTTTAAGACTAAATTTGTATCAATGCAAAAGGTTTAGGACTAAATTAGCACCAATAAAAGATTTATGACAGAATTGGAGCCAATGCAAAAGGTTTAGGACTAAATTGGCACTAGTGTAATAGATTTATGACTTTTTTGACACTTCTCCCCTTTTTTGAATGTTCCAATTATCGTCTATCCAATGATATGCAATACCCATATAAGAATGAGTTTGTTAAGGATCACTCCAAATGTCGCTACCTATATGCACACGTCCATTGAAATTCATAAAAAAAATCATATCTTCTTTTCCTCTTTTATAAATATCAAAAATTTGGCGTTTAAGCGTATTTCTCGAAACAGGTTTTACTTGTGGAGTACATGCAGTTTGTATAAAATGATTAAAACCAAAATTTTCACCAAAATTAAACGATAAACGTTCAACGGCAGCAAATTTAGCTAATTCTTTTTTATAAACTTTTTTTATTGTAACGAAATAAAAGAGGAGTGTTAGGATTGGCGTACCCGAAAATTTGTTGTTGGTTGGTGTCAATCCCCGCTTGCGTTAGATGTTTCGACCTCCGATATCGTTTAAATGTTCCATAACCGTCTCCACCTGTAAATTTGTATGTTGCCCCGCAATATTTACATTTTACCTGATACTTGTTTGCGCCTAAATGTTCCTTCGTGAAGTGTTCCCATATGTTGGATGTACCCTCTCGTTCTGGCTCTTTTGTTGTTGACATTTCTTCGATACCGGTAGGAGGATGCAGACTTTCTTGCGTTGGGACGTGCTTGACGTTGGGAATAATGTTGATATCATCAACATCGTCTCCCTAATATGCAAAATCACGAAGATCATGACGATAATCGGATTCCCCCATCGAGTTCTTTCCTCTGTCATTAGCTCTGCTTCCACTTGTCATTTTTGAGAGAATTGAGAGGAAAACGGATTCAGAAAATTGACAGAATTGAGCGAATTGAGAGAATTGAGCGAATTAAGAGAATTTGAGAGAATTGAGAGAATTTGTGAGAATTTGTGAGAAAAAAAATGAAAGATGAAAATGGATATTTATATTAGTTATGATAAATTTAATAAATTAATAAAAAAAAAGGAGGGAATTTGGCCGTTGCCTTGCAACGATGAAGGAAAGAGCCGTCGGCTCTTTTCCCACCTTTTTTTTTTAAATCGGCTAAAGCCAGTTCAAGAAAATAAGGGCCCGAAATCGGCCCGTATGGCACGGGCCGATTTTGGTTTGGAACCAACGGGCCCGATCAATGAGCCGATTATGGGTTTGACCCGGGCCGGTTCCGGGCCCGAACCAGCCCGTTGCCACCCTTACTACTAGTGAGTCGGCCGAAAAGGACGTTTTGAAATTGCGGTTCAAAAGTGAATTTACATCAACTTTAAGTGTTGAGAAAGATTCGCCAAAACAAAACATCACACCCGTCGCTCTCGCCCATACGTCGCATTCATATTCGTCGATACACGACAATCCTTTTTTAACGCAGTCCCCCGACCCCGTCCCCATCCCCATCCCCATCTCGGTCTCTCTCGCTCGGAGCTTCCTGGAACTTTTATCCCCCAATACATAATATTAGAATGGAGTACGCCATCGCCATGTATTGATTTGTTTATGAATAGCAATAAATTTACCGATCTTGATTCAACCCCACCGACCGTTCAGATATTAATTATTATAATATGATTATACTCGATACTCGAGAGCCGATCTTAACCCCAAGAATGGGACCCGCTTTGCTTCGTGCCCCAGACGCTCTTCCTTTCTCAAACTTTTCAACCCATCTTTCTTGCATCGTACTGAGCTTGATCCGAGCTTTGCTTCGCAGAAACCCCCAGGAAAGAAAGAAAGAAACGATACAGCGAGCTCAAGACTCGAAAGAAGAGAGTCCTGCCTGAGGTAAGTCTCTCTGTGTGAAGAATCAAGAAGATGGGAGAGACTGCGAATCACAACCACGGGCCCCCGCCTGCACAGGGGGCGCCGCCGCCTCGGCCACCGCAGCCTAACCTCGGTCTTTCTAGAGGACCCGCTTGGGCTCCGGCCGAACAGCTCCACCAACTCAACTACTGCATCCACTCTAACCCCCCATGGCGTCAGTAACTGTCACTTGATCTCTCTCTCTCTCTCTCTCTCTCTCTCTCTCTCTCTGTGTATTTCTATTTTATGAATTCATTATTTATGCTTCTAAATTCTATTTGAATCTGCGACTGCTTAGAATCAAGAGGGTAAAGCTATTTTATCAGAAAGGTGCATGCTTTATGGTATTTTTTATATTCCTTTAACTCACCTGGGGAAAGTATCTTTGGTGTGCAAGATTCGTATTTTGTGCGTTTTGTTCATTTCAATCAGAATCTACTTTTTTTCCGATTCATCTGGTTCTCTTTTTCATGTGTAAAAGATATGAAGTTCTTCTCCTATTTCTGTCGTTGCTGAAGATCTTATTACTCCTCGGATTCCTTAAGATTCTGGTTGACCTTTTACGCTTTCTAAGCAGAGACACAACTTAGGCTTCCTAAAAATTAATCCTGTCAGGGTTGAGTCTGTGAACTGATATTGAAGAAAACATCTACTGATGAGTGTTCTTGAACTAATTTTACAGACGAAGCAGTTCTACTAGCATTTCAGCACTATATCGTGATGCTTGGAACTATTGTTATGATTGCCAGCACTCTTGTGCCTCATATGGGTGGGGACCATGTAAGCTCATCCATATATACTATTTGATGAGGCACTATTTGACTAAGTAGAACATGTTGTGATTTATTCTTGCAATCTGCAAACAGGGTGATAAGGCGCGGGTGATTCAGGCACTGCTTTTTATGACGGGAATCAACACTCTGCTTCAGACCCTTCTCGGGACAAGGCTACCTACTGTTATGGGAGCATCAGTTGCTTTTTATCTGCCGGTGTTGTCGATTATAAATGACACTTTGGACAAGAACTTCAATTCAGAGCATGATGTATGTACCAAACAAAGAAAATTCAGCAAAAAGATTTGATATAGTTATATGTTGGATTTAAAACATTTGTTTGATGATGTTGACCATCAGCCTTTGGAGATAGTATGTGTTCTTTGTAGCATAGCAAAAACCGTGGACAAAATCAGAGGAAGTTTAGTTATAAGTCTACCTCATATCTCAAGATCGATAGTTAAAAGTAGTTGAAATTCATGCAAGTTCAATATAAAAGCATGACAGAGAGTAGAAGGTCACGTTCAACTCGATAATCGAGATGATTAAATCACCATGTCCTCCCAAAGCCAGCTCCTTAGAAATGCTTCTCAGGAGGACATGATTCTGTCATTGCATATTTTATTTCCCCTGTATTTTGGTGCTTCATCCGACTAAGTGATGCATTGCTGATGTACTGCACTTCTTATGATACTTTCTTTTTTCCTCTTGGGCATCACGCTCTTGTACCATAGAGCAATGTCCCAACTCCTTGCAATCAGACCTTCAGATGATAAATTTGTGGTGTGCTTGCAGAGGTTTCTCTACACAATGAGGACCATTCAGGGGTCTCTTATTGTTTCTTCTTTTGTGAACATTATCCTTGGGTACAGCCAGGCATGGGGAAACTTCACCAGGTTAGTTCTATCTTTTCTGTTCAATGGATTGCGTAACTCATGTTCTTCAGGAGAATATCGATGTAAATTGTTTTATTTGTTTTTAATCTGATAAGTTTATGTTGTCTGTGTTTACTAATCAAATTTTAAAACTCAAATCCAGGTTCTTTAGTCCGGTTATAATTGTAGCGGTGGTTTCTGTGGTGGGTCTTGGTTTGTTCATGAGGGGCTTTCCATTGGTAAGTTTCCCTACTGGAAGTTAACACTTTATTGGCTGCAGCAAATGTTAAATGCCTTAGAAAACCTGCTTGCATCTAGGGCCATTAGTGGTTGAACAAAGATCCTAGCAAAGCTGTTTTATAGTATAGGACACAGATTAGTTGTTCCATAAGCTCTTTATTCTTTGCTTACATAGCAAATGAACTCTGAATAGATTGAACCTTGCATTCTAGTATGCCATTCGAAGCTCTTCTGTAGAATAGTGATGGCTTGTGCATTTTCGCTGATGTAGTCTTCCTGTGCAGCTGGCTAAATGTGTCGAGATTGGCCTGCCGATGCTAATTCTTCTCATCATATCTCAACAGGTATAATAGAATAGCGCAATTGGAAGTGGTATAGTTGAAACTATTTTATTCTTTATATGAAAATGGTTCTATTTCTACTACAGTATCTGAAGCAAATCCTGCCTGGGGCCCATTCCGTGCTGGAGAGATATGCTTTGCTCTTATGCATTGGTATAATCTGGGCATTTGCCGCCATCCTCACTGTGTCTGGAACTTACAACAATGTCGGAGAGCAGACGAAAACAAGTTGCCGCATAGATCACTCCTATCTTTTGTCATCTGCTCCTTGGTATGTTCCTGTAAAAGAGACCTCTAGTGGCAATTATTTTTATTCTCCTGTTACTTTTCCCTAAAACTTTTTCTTGAGAAAAAGAGTTTTGTTTCTGATGCAGGATTAAGGTTCCGTACCCATTTCAGTGGGGTGCTCCCGTATTTAGAGCAAGCCATGTCTTTGGGATGATGGGTGCGGCACTTGTTTCTTCTGCAGAGGTGTTGTTTGCATAAGTCGTTTAAGTATATGTCCGTATTTATAAGTGCTTCACTTATTGATATGTTTGGTGAACCCCAATGCAGTCAACAGGTACGTTTTTTGCGGCAGCCCGACTTGCCGGTGCGACACCTCCGCCAGCACATGTGCTCAGCCGGAGTATTGGCCTACATGTAGAGTCGCTGATTTGCTTTTATTTGCTATGTTATTGTCAAATTTCTGCGGGGAGTAAACTATTGGTGTTATTGAACTTGATGCGATGTTTCGTATTGCAGGGTATTGGGATGCTGCTTGAAGGGATATTTGGTTCTGTTGTGGGTACAACTGCATCAGTGTATGGAAACCCCTGCTTTGACTATTTATTTTGTAGTTATTCAGCCTCGAGGGGGATAAAGGCTTACCGAGTTGTTATTTTTTTTTTTTTACTCAAGCGATACTTACTTGCAAATTCAAGATTCGCCTCTATTATTCCTATAATAGATCTAGTTAGTGTAGGCTGAGAAACTTAGGTCCATTCTGTACTGTATCATCTTTACTGATTTTTGGGCATATATTCATATGATAATTTAGAAGAAGGATCTCACATATTTGTTTTGCAATTATGATTGCAGAGAAAATGTTGGCCTCCTTGGACTGACTCGCATAGGGAGCAGACGAGTGATTCAAATATCAACTGCTTTCATGATCTTTTTCTCCATATTTGGTATGTAATTTGACTCAGGTATGGCATTTATGACCATCATCTGATGTGGCATTTGACTCTGTTGCCTTGTCTGGCAGGGAAATTCGGTGCCTTTTTTGCGTCTATTCCTCTACCAATATTTGGCGCCATCTATTGTGTTGTATTAGGAATTGTTGGTATGTTAGCTCTTTCAATTCAAGTACTTCAATTTCTCTTCCTTTGTTTTTATCAATGAATCATAGACTAAAAAGTCTCTTTTCTTTTGTAGTTGCCGTAGGGATCTCATTCACACAGTTTGCAAATACTAACTCTATGCGAAACCACTATGTTTTGGGCATCACGTTCTTCCTTGCGATATCGATAGCCGAGTATTTTGTCCTGAACACCTCTCCAGATGGTGATGGACCTGTTAAAACTCAAGGTGGATGGGTAAGTTGTACAAAATGGTTTCTTCCCTGTCCTAATTTGCTTGGTGCTTCATTGTCTGTCAGTCATTCAATTAGTTTGCCCTGCGGGTAGGTGATAGGTTTTATATATATATGGGCGTGATATCACTTTATGTGATGCGTGCAGTTCAACGATATTGTGAATACCATCTTCTCTTCATCTCCGACCGTGGCAATGATAGTCGGAGTGCTGTTGGACAATACGCTCGAGGCGAAGCACTCGGCAAGCGAGAGAGGAGTCCCTTGGTGGGGCCCCTTCCAGAACAGGAAAGGGGATGTCCGGAACGAGGAGTTCTACAGCTACCCTCTCAGGATAAATGAGTTCATTCCCACCAGGTTTCTATGAGGGTACTTCAGTTTCCTTGTACATTTTGCATAGATTCCCAAAAATGTTGTGATTGTAACAGTCTCTGTTGGATGATGGAATGACTCGTGTGCTAATTTAGTTTTAGCTGAATGTTTTCTCCTTCTCACAACGTTAAAACGACAACCAACGGGGCAACAAACAGAGAAGGGTGCCGTCTTTTCATACTGATCGGAGAAAAGATCAAAAATGATTCTCTCTTCGGAATATGAATGATGTTTTGTGTTTGTGCTAAACAGCTAGAGCTCTCCCGGCGGTCTTTCACTTTTGGTAGGCAGGTGATGTCTGTCGACTCTTCTGGGGTTTATAAAGCTTTTTGTGTTATTTTCTTCCATCTATTGCGGATTGTCCAATCTCATCCACTTGACTCGTGCGGTATGAGCATCAAACAAGAGGGTGAGAAAGGCATTGTTGATCCGTCAGATGATTGGACGGTCCTGTATGCCAACGATTTTGAACAGCGGAGAACATACTCGATGGTTCAATTCAGCAAAAGTGTCTCACTGCGATGAGATTGAATTCGAGACCTAGACCCTGGACGAGAAACGAGGAGGTGGAGGCGGGGCGAAGTCGATTACAAGACCTTGCAGGTCTCGGGCCCCGGTTGTTGAATCAAACACCATCCGCTGTGTGTCAATCGTGAGAGATTTTGATCACCGGGAGAAGCTTTTGTGAGCATACTCAGGTGTCTTCTCTTGTATAAAGGAAGCAAATGTGGCATGCAATGCATGGAATAGATTTCCGACCGTAACTCGTCCTAACTCCTTGCAATTTTTCGTAACTTACTACATAAAATATCGTATTACACCACTTCATGATCAAAAGGTAGGATTCACTCTTCTTCCTATTAAGACGTGATAACAACATGCGACATAAAATGGAACCGGAATCTCTATACGATGGTCCGGTCTGGTCACCAAAGTTTACACTCTGCTTCCTTCCTCGTGGACTCTAGCAGTAGCATCGTGCCATGCCACTAGTGGAACAACCGCCCACCTCACCGGAGCACAAGGATGCTAACAAACCGACCAGCCGACGAGCAACGATTCGATTGCCCGCCCGTTGATTTGTGTGGCCACTGTGGTCGGTACGCTAAAATTAATTGACCAATTTCTTTAGAAATTACCGATCTAAACTAGAGTGACGACGGAATCTTCTCTAATTATCTTTAAAAGTCAATTTTGCATTATAAACTCTTATTTGTGTTAGTTACAACTATTCATTTATTTTTTTAGGATTTTATCCACTCCTATCACTAATTAAAAAAAAAACTTCTTTTGTCATTTTCGACCTTTTGTTTACCTTTTTTTTACCTGGGGAAAATCCCAAATAATGGCATGATGTGAGACATTTTTCCAAAAGAGGGTCAAAAGTATATTTTGTCTCAAATAAGTAGTTGAAGTGACTAAATAGTCTTAATTACTCAAATAAGAGCCCGAGCTCCCCAGCCAACCAAATCTTTGGTCGGTAAGCATGTGCCTCTCACATGCCAGGCAGTTTTTTTTTTTTCCTTCTTTTTTGCTTTTTCTTTCATCTTTTCTCTGTTCGTCTTCTTTTTTCTAAAACCTCCCCTTCCGTCGCTGGTCCTGGTCAGCCCTCCGTCGCCTTGAGCCTCCAAGTCGCCATCCTCAATGTGGATGAGAGCGAATCAGGTGTCGGATCAGCGAGTGTGATGAAGAAGGAGAAATCGTGAGTGCTTTTTTGCTTCTTCTTCTCAATTTGAAGATTTTGTCTTGTCGCGTTGAAGATGAGAAGTGAAATGGATCGGTTCTAGTTCCTTCTCGCTGAATTTGGGGACCAAACTCAACGTCCATTGAATAGTTCTATCTTCAGGTTCATCTTTTCTATGAAACCTCCCCTTCCGCTGCCGGTCCTGCTCAACCATCCACCGCCCTAAGACACCAAGTCGCTGTCCTCTTCTCTACCGTTGTCGACGACGCCCTAAGCAGTCTTCTTCTCAGTTTGAAGATTTCTTCTTGCCTTGAAGATGAGAATTTGTGGTGACACTACTAACTCTTTTAAAAGCTTAAATATTCAAATATTCAATTATGGCTTAAGCCTAAAGCGTGAAAATGAGTAATGGGGAGGCAAATAAAGAGCTTTAAAAGATTTGAAGCTGTCAACTGTCTTAGTTGAAGACATGGTTTAATATTTAAATACTATAATATGTGATACGGATCAGTTTCGATTAATCTTTTTAGTGAATTTCGTGACCGTACTCAACCTCCTCAAAACAATTGTTTCTTCTGATTAGTTTTCTCGATAAATCTCTCTAGGAAGATGATGACTCTAGACAAATACATCCTTGATCATGGTTTGAAAAGTGGCGTGTGAGAAGTACATGTTTGCAGGCTGGTGAGCTCAAGCTCTTATTTGAATTTTTTCCCTTTTTATTGATAGCTTCAAGTTACCAACTATTATATAATATTACCAACATCTACTCGTGTGACTTACCAAATTTCTCTCATTAAATGATCAACTAATTGTAGATTATTAATTCTCATTTGAGTTTACCAACTGTTAATTGTTTTTCCTCAAATTTGTTTCACCCATTAACTACCCCTATGGAAAAGTTGGTTTTAAAAAACAAACTAATGTTGATAATTTCAAAGGGGGTTGATAATGTTGGGGTGTAGTTCATACTCCCCTTAAACAGGAAAGCGCGTGGGTCTTAACAAAAGTCATTATGAAGATGATGTCTTAACAGAACGTTTGAAGGTTACGAGTTAGCTATCAATAGTGAACAAGGCATTGTGCGTAGAGGTGTTTACAAGCCGGAGGTACCTAAGTAGAAGCTGAAAAAGCCTAGAACGAGAAGTTCGATAAAGCTTAGAGAGACCTTGGATAAGTGAACAGCGAGGTAATGTCGCGATTGCCAATACGCTTGGAGGGACCAAAAGATGAAAGCTCAAGTGAAGTTCATATTATCATGGATATCATCAAACAATTGATATCTTCACACTCTATGCTAAAGCTGAATATCATCAGATTCAGAAATCTGTTTCTGATCGAGTATTCAGACTCTATGCTAAAAAGTTGAATATCATCAGATTTAGAAATCTGCTTCTGATCGAGTATTCAAACTCAGGTAGTATCATCATATTCAGAAGTCTACTTTCATAGTCAAACTCCGCTGCTTATATTATCACAATTAGTGATCCGGCTTAGATTTCCCATTACAGAAAGATTTGATTGCTCCTCAATCTCAAAGATAGTTCTACGATGCAAACCTTTACGCAAGACATCTTGATTGATTGGCAATCATTCCGAAGACAAGCTTCTTTGCTCAAACGAAGAGCTCTACTAATGGAAACCTAAGATTTGTTTGTATGGGTGACCAAATCGACGAAGATTCTGATTTTATCATTCAACGGCTACTCAATCTTTTTTGTACAGTTTCATCCAACAAGTTGATTAGAGAGTGATCCTCCGGAGATTCTAACGGTTAGATTGGAAGTGGAGGAGTATAAAAAGAGATCACGGTGCTGGAGAAAGTAGACAGATTAGAATTAGAAATTCCAAAGTTCAAGAGAGCTTCATACTTGTCCTATGTGCGCATCAAATTGTAATCCTTGAGAGGCATTGAGAGTGCAATTGTGTGTGAGATAGCAAGACCTATCAGACTTAAGTATCACCACTCTGTTGTGTCATCTCTTATCGATTGATTAGTGGAATCCAACCAGTAGGCTGTCAGCGTGGGAGAGTGGAAGTAGGCTTACCCAAAGTGGAACCACAATAGTTATTGTGTGCAATTTCCTATATCTCTCAACTCTTACTTACTGATAGTATTTTGCACACCAGTGAATCTAATTATTGTACAATCTCTCTTCAAATTCTAACTTCACGTGATACTAATCCTGACTGTTTTAATTTCGCATTATTTTGTCAAGATATCTTAAAATCACACATTCACTCCCCTCAGGTGATTGTGCTAACCACCTCAGAAGCCAGTTTGAATCCGTCTTCAATGAACGCAAGCAAGGAAAATAGGAGTTTGTGGAGGTCATGCTTTGGAATTTGTCCATGGAATTCCTCTCTATAAAACTCATTGGATGAAACTCGAATGGCACACGAGTTCCTAGTCTTCTCTCACACCTTCTTGCGAATATTCGAGCGATAGGGTCAATTATTTGATGATGAAGATGGGATTCAGTTGTTGGATATATTAGTAGTTTTGAAATATTCTTTTACATCAGTTTTCTAATGTTGAGCTTAGATGTTGGAGAGCTCAGATGTTGGTGAGCTCAGACGTTGGCGAGCTCAGAAGTTGACGAGCTCAGACATTGGCGAGCTCAGACTCTGAGGAGAGTCTTAGAAACAACATTCTCTGTTCTCCATTAATATGTAATGGTTCTATAATGATTTGCAATGGTCAAATAACGTTTTTCCAATGGCTTTATAACAGCCATATAAAGGCTAATTTATTTCTTCGTAAATCCTCCACTATTTCTCAACGATTTCATAACGGTTTCTCAAACGGCTCTATTTTGGTTTAATATAAATTGAATTTCAAGTAACAATCTTGACAGTACTTTTGTACGTACTTTTGCATTACATTAGAGTGTTTTTCTCTCTTCCTTCGTTCTCCTCCCTTGCTGGGTTATACACATAACGTTGTTCCTGTTCTTTCTAATATTCAGTGCGGAATATAGAAAAAGGTCTGTTGTATCTTGGGAGGATAGCCGCTAGAAGCCTTACGCACCGAGTTTCGTACTACGAGGGGCGGAATTATCCTTAAGGACAGTGCTTGCATGCCTTAGATGATTCTCATTCTTCAGACGATTCTCATTTTTTAGACGATTCTCATTTTTCCATCAATTTACCAACAATCTTAAGGATAAATTTCTGATGGATGCTCCAGTTGATGCCAATGCTGCCACTGCCGCTGCCGCCTGAGATGCATCTATCTCCGCCACTCCCGTTGCGCTGCCACAACAACCACATATGTCCTATGCTAAACCATTTCCTGACATATCAAAGATTGAAGTTTTTAATGGCAACAACTTCAAAAGGTGGCAGGAAAGAGTTTTCTCTATCCTACATGTGCACGGCGTGGCTTTCGTACTTACAGAGGCCGAACCAATTGAAAATAATCTGTGAGAACAGTGGATACATGCTAATAAGGTATGTAGGCACGCAATTATCAGTACGCTTTCTAATGAATTGTTTGATGTCTATTGTCCATACAAGGAAGCAAAACAAATATGGGAATCCATGATTACAAAGTACACTGTGGAAGATGTGGGTAGACAGAAGTTCGTGATCGGAAATTGTTATCAGTGGGAAATGTCCTAATGATAAGGAGATCAAAACACAAATCAATGAATATCACAAACTGGTAGAGGACTTGAAAGCGAAAAATATCAATTTGCAAAAAGAACTTGTTGCGGGGTTGCTGATTGAAAAATTGCCTCAATCGTGGAATGACTACAAGCAACAACTCAAGCACAAAAACAAGAAATTATCACTAACTGACCTAGTTGTTCATATTATCATTGAGGACACAACTCGCAAGGAGATCAAAGCTGCTAAAGCTAAGGAGATTACTACAAGGGCAAATCTGTTGCAAGGCAAACCTCAACATCGCCAAAACAGGTACAATAACAAAAAATCTGATTACAAACCAAAAGTTGCTCACCCCACCTTCAAAAGGAAAGGCTCTTGCTTTATTTGTGGAAAATCAGGTCATCATGCAGCGTAGTGCAGAAAGCGCATAATGGGAAATGACAATCCTGCTAAACCAAAGGTTAATTTGGTTGAAGCAGATGACCCTAATAACATCATTGTTGCAGTAATTTCCCAAGCCAATATTGTGGCCAATGTGAAAGAATGGGTGGTAGACTCAGGTGCTACCAGGCATATTTGTGCAAACAAAAATGCCTTTTCCTCCTACACACTAGTAGGGGAAGGAGAAAAGATTATTTATCTAGGCGATTCAAGAACAATGCAAGTTCTTGGTAAAGGGAAAGTCGTTCTCAAACGCACATCTGGTAAAACCTTGGCACTGAATGATGTATTGAATGTCCCTAATATAAGAGCGAACCTGGTTTCGGTAGCTCTTTTGGGAAAGGTTGGGGTGAAGGTGTCATTCGAATTTGACAAGAATGTAATGACAAAAAATAACGTCTTTGTGGGAAAGGGTTGTTGTAATCAGGGGCTTTTTATTCTTAACATTTCCAATGTTATCAATGAAAATGCTACTTCTTTTGCTTACTTGGTTGAATCTATTGATTTGTGGCACGGTAGATTAAGACATGTTAATATTTCTTATATTAAGAAAATGCAACAACAAGGTTTAATTTCTGGAATGGAAGATCAATATTTTAATAAATATATAATATGTGCCAAAACAAAATCTACTAAGAGGCCTTGTATTTCTATAAATAGAGAATCTGAATTGTTGAGCTTAATTCATACCGACCTAGGAGATTTAAAACAAACTATGACTAGAGGAGGTAAACAATATTACGTTACTTTCATCGATGATTATTCAAGATTTACTAAAGTTTATCTACTTAGACATAAAGATGAAGCTTTTGAGATGTTTCTTTTGTATAAAGCTAAGGTAGAAAATCAATTAGAAAAAAGGATAAAAAGAGTTAGATCGGATAGAGGTGGAGAATACGTTTTGCTTAATGAATTTTGTGAAAAGGAATGGATAATCCATGAAACTACCCCTCCGTATTCTTCTAAATCAAATAGTGTAGCAGCAGGAAAAATAGAACATTAAAAGAAATGATGAATTCTATGCTTGTTAGTTCTAAAGCTCCTAATAATTTATGGGGTGAAGCAATATAATCTGCTTGCCATATTCAAAACAGAATACCTCACAAGAAAACCGGTAAAATACCTTATGAATTATGGAATGGTTATTCTCCTAATTTAAAATATTTGAAAGTGTGGGTGTACCTTGCTAAGGTTATGCTTCCTAGTTCTAAGGAAAGGAAAATAGGCTCTAAAACATCTGATTGCATGTTTATTGGTTATGCTGAACATAGTACTACATATAGATTTCTTGTATTAAAAAGTGATATGCTTGATAGTAATACAATTGTTGAGAGAAAGAATGCAGAATTTTTTGAGCATATTTTTCCGTTGCGAATTGATGCTATTTCTCCTACATCTCCTCATAAAAATGATTTTGAAAGTTCAAATGATGAATTGCGGAGAAGTAAAAGGATACGAAAAGAAGCTTCTTTTGGAAATGATTTTTATACTTATTTTATAGATAATGATCCTTTAAATTATTTTGAAGCCATATCTTCTGGAGAAAGAAGCTTCTGGAAAGAAGCTATAAAAATTGAGATTGATTCTATTTTACAAAATAAAACGTGGGAATTGGTTGATTTACCACCAGGTACGAAACCGATTGGTTGTAAATGGATTTTTAAGAGGAAAATTAACCCTGATGGTTCTATTGATAAATACAAAGCAAGGTTGGTAGCAAATGGTTTTACTCAAAAACAAAACGTTGATTATTTCAATACCTTTGCTCCAGTAACAAGAATTTCGTCTATTCGTGTTTTATTTGCATTAGCTTCAATTTTACAAACTTGTTGTGCACCAAATGGATGTTAAAACAGCTTTTCTAAATGGTGATTTAGAAGAAGAAATTTACATGGTGCAGCCTGAAGGTTGTGTTCTTCCTGGTCAACAAAATAAAGTTTGTAAACTTCTTAAATCCTTATATGGCTTAAAGCAAGCGCCAAAATAATGGCATGAAAAATTTGATCAAGTTTTGGTCAACAATAGGTTTTTTCTCCATTGGAGTTGATAAATGTGTGTACACAAAAATTGTTGATGGTGAATGTATAATTATTAGCTTATATGTTGATGACATGCTTATTTTTGGTACGTGTATTGATGTTGTGAATGAAACAAAATGTTTCTTGACCTCTAAATTTGACATGAAGGATTTGGGAGAAGCTAATGTTATTTTGGGTGTTAGAATCGTAAGAAGTGACCGTGGCCTAATGCTTACTCAACAGCATTACGTGGAGAGGCTACTTAAAAAATATGAGCACTTTGATGTCACACCTGTAAGTACTTCTTATGATTCTAATACCCAGTTAATGAAAAATAAAGAAAACAGTGTGGCTCGGTCTAAGTATGCTCAGATCATTAGGAGTCTGATGCATATGATGAACTATACTCGACCTGATATAGCTTCCGCTATATGTAGACTGAGCAGATATACACAAAATCCTAATTGTGATCATTGGACTGCCTTAAGCAGAGTAATGAAATATTTGAGAGGAACCATAAACTATGGTATCCTATATAGTGGATTTCCCGCTGTATTAGAAGGATATAGTGATGCTAACTGGATCTCAGATTCATACGAGACAAAATCCATTAGTGGATATGTATTCGCCCTTGGTGGAGGTGCTGTAACATGGAAGTTCGCCAAACAAACAATATTTGCTAAATCCACCATGGTGTCAGAGTTTGTAGCTCTTGAATTAGCTGGTAACGAGGCTGAGTGGTTAAGAAACTTCTTAGCAGATATTCCTTTGGGAATGAAACCGACACCTTCGGTGTCTATGCATTGCGATTGCCAAGCAGCAATAGCCATTGCAAAGAACAACACTTTCAATGGTAAAAATAGACACATCAGGTTGAGGCATGATGTGATAAAGCAGTTGTTTAAGGATGGAATTATGTCCATCGATTATGTAAAGTCAGAAGTGAATTTGGCCGATCCTCTAACTAAACCTCTGAGACTGAAATTAATTTTTGATGCATCGAGGGGAATGGGACTTAAGCCGGTTGAGGAAAATCAACAGTGATGGTAACCCAACCTATGTGATTGGCGATCCCATGAATTAGGTTCATATGGGTAATAACAAGTCACTTGTTGATCTTGTGATGCACTATAAAATTTAATGTCCCTCCTAAGGTGAGAATAGTGCAAGACTGCAAGGAAAAAGAGGTTGAACCAAGCTCTTAATGATTTCCATAGCCATTATTGGTGGTGTATTAAGCTGTAGAATACACTTGATGGAATCACCTATATAAGTATGGAGTGAGGCCGCTTCTATGAGACTTATTGGCGATAATCTCTAGAGCACTTATGAATAAACCAAGCATGCACATGGCCTATTAGCACAAAATCGCGTTGAACAACAAACCTTGTGGGAGTGTAATGTGATTGGTGAAAATCATAATTCACAAAAAGGAATTGTTGATTCATAGAAGTTTCAAACTTCACCAATGATTTCGTGAATTATATTTCATTCTTTCTAGGGCTGGTTCATAGCCTAATTAGCACCAGTTCTGATGTATTAAGCTCCAATAACCCAGCACTGCTTTATTCTATATTTCATTTAAAAAAAAATTTGAAATATGTGGAGGATTGTTGGATATTTCAGTAGTTTTGAAATATTCTTTCACATCGGTTTTCTAATGTTGAGCTTAGATGTTGGCGAGCTCAGATATTGGCGGGCTCAGACGTTGGCGAGCTCAGATGTTGGCGAGCTCAGAAGCTGACGAGCTCAGACTTTGAGGAGAGTCTTAGAAGCAACGTTCTCTGTTCTCCATTAATATGTAACGGTTCTATAATGATCTGCAATGATCAAATAACGTTTTTCCAATGGCTTTATAATGGCCATATAAAGGCTGATTTATTTCTTCATAAATCCTCCATTATGTCAATGATTTCATAACGATTTCTCAAACAGCTCTATTTTGGTTGAATATAAATTGAATTTCAAGAAATAATCTTGACAGTACTTTTGTACGTACTTTTGCATTACATTAGAGTGTTTTTCTCTCTTTTTTCGTTCTCCTCCCTTGCTGAGTTATACACATAACGTTGTTCCTGTTCCTTCTAATATTCAGTGCGGAATATAGAAGAAGGTCTGTTATATCTTGGGAGGATAGCCGCTAGAAGCCTTACGCATCGAGTTTCATACTTCGAGGGGCGAAATTATCCTTAAGGACAGTGCTTGCACGCCTCAGGCGATTCTCATTCTTTAGACCATTCTCATTCCTCAGACGATTCTCATTTTTCCATCAATTTACCAACATCAGTAACGCCTTTCGAGCATTCGTCCTCGTGCTCTCTACTGTGATGGCGGCTAAGGCCATAACCATTGTCACTAGAGGGTCCGAAAACTGGCGTCTCGGTTTCAACTGCACTGACTGGGTTCTCAAGTGTTATTTCTAACAATATCACATAGAGGGGAGTGAATAGGTGATTCTGAACAATTCTGATTCTAATTACGAAAATTAAATGAATTCAAAATATGAACAGAATAAGTTTAGTAGCAAGATGTGCAGAATTCTAAATACAAGAAAGAGAGTTTAGAGTAAGAGAGAATTGCACGCCAAGTTTATAATGGTTCGGCTTTAGCAAGCCTACGTCCACTCTCCCACAATGACAGTTGATTGGTTGGATTCCACTACATGAATCGTTGAAAGGTTACAAGAGATGTCACACTTATCACTCTTACTAAGAACCTCTCAAAGATGAAAATTTTCAGCTATCGAGAACAAGAGAATGTAAATCTGAACAATTCAGCACTTTGAAATTATAAGTTCTTGATCTCTCTCGACAACAATCACCATTGATCTCCTTTATACTCCTTCGACCTCGAACTAGCCGTTACCAAGGCCCTTCAAAGGATCACTCCTTAATCGCTAATTGAACGCCACCAATCCTGATTAAATGAGATTGTATTTAGAAAGATTTAGTAACCGTTTGAGTAGAGTCGGAACCCTTCAGATTCAGTCGCCCATACAACTAAATCCTTAGTTTTCATAAGTAGAGTTAATCTAAATCTCCAAGATATCTTGTTCCTGGAAGGTAATATCCAATCAAGGATATTCTCTTGATTTAATTGAAAAATAATCTTGTCAATCAAATCTTACAGACTTCCATAAATGTCGCGGCCAAATCGAAAACCTGCCAAAACGTGGGTCTTCAGAATTTAGCCAAAAAGATACTACACAATCTCAACAAAATTCAGAAGCAGTCTTCAGAAGTACAAAGAGAATTTTTGAATCTGAACAGATTAGAATAGTGACTCTGAGTTTTAGTAAAGTCCTTGCTGACGTGTCACATAAGTTTTCTCGAGATTTAGTCTTTAAAGGAAACACCTTCCTCCGTTTGAATAAAAAACTTCAACTATCTCAAAGCAAATACGCGACAGCTACACCTTGAGTCTGAACGCTAGGTTTGGACCAATACAAGCTTCTGTTCACGTGTTTATTACTGCAATAAAGGTTTATTTGCATTAACCAGATTCTTTCTAGAGAAGGAAAGTTTTGTCAAAGTCAAATTATTCATAAGGAAGGTTTTCTCAACAATCTCCCTATTTTTTTATGATGACAAAACTTCCTCAATAAAGATAGATTATGAAAAGTATTTTAGACATTAAGCTCAGAAAGATTTCACAAAAATATAAACTTATAGACCATGTGAAACTTTTCAAAAAGGAAGTACATCTGAAAAGTGTATCAGTGTAATATATGCGCCTAAGGAGTGGAAGAATATAACCGTATGTCGCTTTTGGCACTAATATTTTCTTCCACGAGAAAATTGCTTTATACGTTCGCCATGTCGCATATTAAAATCTGTATAATCCTACAATTAAAATATTAGGTAGCTTCTCCCCCTTTTTATCATCAGCATTGAGAATAAAGTGATAGCAAACCAGACAGATATTATTTAGTCAGCAACGCTATCAGGCCATAATAAGGCCATGACAATTCATGTCCACAAAAACATCCGACAAAGACAAAAAGAAGTTAAACACAGACTATTTGAAAAATATTTTTCAAGAAGATGGGGGTTGAGTTGGTTTTGTCGAAGAGGAGGGAACATCAACTTGCTCCTTATCACCCTCCTGAGCATCTCCTTCGGGCCTACTTTGATTTGCTCCGCTTGATCCAGCAAGAAGTACGGCAAAGTTTTTAAGGGCTTGCATCTTTGGGAACTCTTTACTGATTCTCTCATCTTTGATCAAAGTGTAAGTACCCAGACTAGCCATTTCTGAGCAGAAGAGGCGTCAATACTTATCAAGTATTTCCTGAAAAGTGTTTAGCTTCTTCTCAATCCTCTTATCTATTTTATTTGGCGTTTGAATAACCTCAGCCTGAATTTTTTCGATATCGTTCTGAACTAGACTCTATAATGACTTCGTATCCAACAGTTCTTTAATAAATGTATTCAAAGTCTCTTTTGGATTCAGTTTTCTAGCAGGAGTCTTAGTTCTTTCCTCACCCACCATCTAAGCCTTTCCCTTAGAGGTTGAATCCAAGACGTGCTTCAGAATACTCTCCCCCTGAATTCGAGAAGGGGCTGCATCTGAAGTCTCTTTAGCACTTTTAGCAACAACAAATTCAGTTTCAGTGGGTGGCTCTTCAGAAATCTTCTCTACATGATGCTTCTCCTAAGCATTAGATTTCTCACTTCTAGGTTTCTCAGCGGCTTTCTCCTTGTGAACAACATCAGTCTGAATTTCTTCAGTCTGATCAACATCTGTCTTTGGTTCCTCAGCAGTAGATTCATTTTGGTTCTATACCAGAGTACAGGCATTTTATATTTTGTGGTTGCTCCATCTGAATCTGTGCTGTCTTTTCAGGAATATCTGCAGTAGACTCATTACCTTTGACAAGGGTTTCATCCACCTTGTCAATCTCCATATCCTCGAATGATGATCTCTTCTTCTCTCGAGCAACCAAAACATCAATGGTTGTTCTGTCATCCAATTGGTCTTCCCATACTACAATATACTCATCCTTAGCCATTTGTGCTTCTTTTTCTACCCTTTCGGCAGTTGTCTCTTCTGCTTCCTCTTCGCCTTCATGAGTCTTAGGGAGATCTTTTTCTTTATCCTTAAGAACGTCCTGCTCATGTGTCTCACCAGTATCTTCACCTTCTCCCATCTAACCATCATCATGGTCATTCTCGTCTGACTTGACACTTGTAGTGTCCACATCTGATGCAGTGGGAGTTCTTTCCTCATCTTCTCCCGAAGATTCATCTCCTTCTTCCTCTATCTCTTCTTCTTCAAAGGATGCACTCTGAACACTCACTTCTTTTCCTTTTGTTGCCACTATTTTCCTTCTTTTCATAGACCTTTCTGTCTGCTCTGTCTCTAGCTCCACCAAAACCATTTCCTTGTTCTTGTTGAACCACCTTCTATCAGTTAATCTGAACCATATTTTCTGAATCATATTTTCACTAGCTGGTACGAATGGAGTTTGTCTCTAGGTTAGCTCTCCAAGAAGCTTCACTTTGTGGTATTTCAGAATCAAGGAAATTAGTCCTCCATAAGACAGTTGAGCTTTCGATTTATGTACAGTCTTGTACATATGAAGAAGGACGGTGTGTGCCAGCGAAAAATCATAGCCAGTATGTAAGGCCCACATAAGTTTGGCTTCAAATTTGGATATGTCTATTTTCGAGGAGGCCTTTGGGCGCAGACATTCGATCACTACCTTGTGCATAATCACATGCTTGAGAGGGAAGTCATTGTAGACCAAATGAGCCTTTGAGTCTCGACTGTAGTTTTCCTTCCCCGTTAGATAGTTGTATGCTGCCTCTAGCTGAATGTCGATAGGATTGAAGACACTTTGTCTTACTTCCATGAGTTTTGCCAACTCATTTACATGCAGGTAGTACTGATCATCTCCAATGTTATAAGAGAGAGACTCAGGATCAGTAAAAGATAGCGTGGAGTAGAAGTAAGCTACAAGATCAGGAAAAACATGTGCCTTGACAGTCACAAAATCTTTCAACTTCATCTGCTCCAGATGTTTTCTTACAGGGATACCAACCCTGTCGAAATACTTCACATCAAAATCTCTGTATGGCATCACACCTCACTCTTTCAGAGCCTCATACCTGTCCATATGCTTCTATGACAAAAAGTAACAGTTTTTGAAACTCGTCTCTAACATAGCGAGACAATCTCCTTTTAAAATTCTTGTAGATGACATCATCGTCGTCATCAAACCTCCCTTTTGTCTCTTCCTCACTTCCTTCCTCAACAGAATCCCGAATAACTACTCCCTTGGATGGGGTCCTCTTAGGTTTTGGAACATCATAGACCACAACCTTTTCTTTTTCTTTTCTCAACACTTTCTCAAGAATTTGAACGGCAATAGGAGTAATAGTTCGAAGAGGCATATCCGACAATTTCAAGTAATCTTCTTCACTAGAGAACTTGTGGATATTTAGGAGTTTAGCGATTATTTCATCTCCAGATCCCTGTTCTTTAAAGGCGTCATATAGGGGCTTAATCGAATGGGCTAGTGCAACCCTTTTGTCATATAGATGCTCAAACAAACTTGTATTCATACGATCTTTGCTTAAGACTTCGACATTCTCTGTCGCTGTGATCTTTACTAGAGTCGATTCTCGGGATTTCCTGCCTTTCGAAATCCGAGACGATTGTCTTCTCTGTTGCTCGTTTTCCTCAACATTCTTCCTTGCAAATGATGATTTTGGAGCCATTGATGAAAAAGAATGATTTTTTTATCAAGAAAAGATAGAGCAGTTTTGAGCAAGAAGGGAAAGAGGGCAAGAGTTTTTTGAGAGAGAGAGAGAGAGAGAGAGAGAGAGAGAGAGAGAGAGAGATTGAAGTCTGACATGAATAGGATTTTTCTCAGAGAAGGTGATGGTTCAAGTTCTTTAAAAAAAATTGAAAAAGAATAGAAAATTGTAAAACGGTTATCTTTGAAAATAAAATCAATTTAGAATAAAATCCGAAGAAAACAATCCAAAGACAATATATTATATCAATCAATCAACAAAACACACACACACACACACATAAAAGTTAGAAAACGCACATTAAATCCTTGCATTTCCATGAATTTCAAAATTTAAAGACAGTGCGAATAACTGACATTTGCTTCTGAATGAGTGTCCTGCAATTGTGCTTCTGAAAGCGATAGAGATCCTATTTCTAACATAACTCAAGAAAAAGGATTAATGAAAGCCAAATTATTGCGAATGTAATTGAAAGTTTCCTTATCAAGAGGTTTAGTGAAAATATCTGCGAGTTGATTCTTCGTGTAAACATACTAAATATGGATATTTCCATTCTGAACATGATCACGTATAAAGTGATGTTTGATCTCGATATGTTTCGCCCTTGAATGCAAAACTGAATTCTTTGTCAAGTTTATAGCACTTGTGTTATCACACTTGATTTCCACATTCGAGTCTTCAACTCCATAGTCTCTCAGTTGTTGTTTTAACCATAGAATCTGAGCACAACAACTTTCAAGAGATATATATTCTGCTTCTGTTGTGGAAAGAGCGACTGTACTTTGCTTCTTTGAGTACCATGAGATTAGCATATTTCTCATAAGTTGACAAGTTCCAGAAGTACTTTTTTTGTCAATCTTGCATCTTGCGAGATCTGTGTGACGTCCTGAAATTCTAAGGTTCATAAAATAAATAAAATTGGAATTTTTGTGGTCTAAGGGACAATTATTGGACGCGATTTATTTTGATCTGAAGATAGATTTAATAAATCCCGAAGTGCCGGTCAGAGACCTTTCGCGCCTGAAACCGTTTATGTTCAAAGTCAAAGAAATTCAAACCTTTGATTTGACCGTGGGCCCCTCCCTCTCTCTTCCTTTTTCCTCTCTCTCTCTCTCTCTCTCTTTCTCCCTTGGCTGCCGCGCCACCTGCCCCACCCACTCACTCACGTCACTCCATCTTTCCTCTTCTCTCTCTTACTTTTCCCCCTCTCTCTCTCTTCTCTCTCCCTCTCCATCTGCTCGTGGACACCCCCCCCACCTCCTCTGCTTCATCTTCTTCTTCTTGCTTCTTCCGCCGAGCTGCAGCCTCCGCCCCACCTCCTTCGTCGCCGCGCCGCTCCGCCTCAGCCACCGTCGGTCGCCCCTCAGCCGCAAGCCCGCCGACCCGCGCCTTCCTCCTCCTCGCTGCAGCCCCGTCGTCTCGCTCGAGCCCCGTCGCCCGAGCTGCTCCGCGAGCCTGCCGACCCGAGACCCAGCCGGCAGGATGTGGAAGCGAGTGGTGTGTAAAGAGTGGCGAGGATGATCATGCATTGCACTTGTTTATTGCATTAAAGTTGATTCTCAAGGTGAAAAATATTTTTGAAAATGCATAGTATTGCATCTTTAAGATCGGAGTGGTGAGTATCAGAAGGATGAGTAGATTGAAGTACTATGGACAAGGATGTGGAAGTGCTTGGTAGAGAGTTTGTGAAAGTCAATGCTTGTGTGTGCCTCCGAATGGGAGTCGGAGAGGGCCTTACTGAGTGATCAGGGAAGTCGTATTTTGAGTTGAGACCCACGCGAACTTGCCGGCCAGTGACCCAACAACATCGTGGTGAGGTGTGTAGCGTGGTAAGACAGCAACCAACAGAATCACAGGCATGGCAAGTGGACTTAGCATTGGCAAGTTATGAGTAGATGGCATAGTGGGGTTTGCCAGATGAATTTGTGAGTTGTTAGCGTCGGTGATGACCTTGAATTATGACTGTGAGTTGTGGCAATTAAGGAAAACAAGTAATCAGAGTGCGTAGTGGCAGCGTAGTAAGGCCACATAGTAGAGTAAGACAAAGACCGTGAGGGTCTTACTTCGGATAAGGAGGAGATCTTATCGGGAGCCCGTCGCAGTAATGACAGTATCCATCTGGGTAGCACAAAGAGGTATCAGAACTTGAGGCAGTATTACTGATGGAATGGAATGAAAGCGACCTAGCCAAGCTCGTGGCGAAGTGTTTAGCGTGCCAGCAAGTCAAGGCACAGTATTGTAAGCCTGGAGGATTGCTATAGCCATTAGAGATCCTAGAATGAAAGTGGGAGCATATCACGATGGATTTCGTGATGAGTTTGCCAAGGAGTCAGAAAGGTAATGATTCGATTTGGGTCGTGGTGGATAGACTGACAGAGTCTGCGCATTTCATCGCTGTGCGAAAGGATTTCGCTTTGGACAGGTACGCTGAGTTGTAAGTGCGATAGATAGTATGTCTTCATGGAGTGCCAGTGACGATCACATCGGATCGTGATCCCAAGTTCACTGCCACCTTTTGGAAAAGTTTGCAGGCTACGTTGGGAACGAAGCTACAGTTTAGTACGACCTTTCATCTGCAAACGGATGGCTAGTCTGAAAGGACAATTCAGACGCTCGAGGACATATTACGAGCTTGTGTTTTGGATTTCAAGGGAAGTTGGGAGAAATATTTGCATTTGGTTGACTTCATCTACAACAGCAGCTATCAGCAGAGTATCAAGATGCCCTACCATACAACAAGAGCTTGTAGGACTTCTGTTTGTTGGGGCGAGGTTGGTGAAAGGAAGATCATTGGTCCTGAGTTGGTACAGTAATTGATGGAAGCTGTTAAGGTTATCAGAAATAGACTCAGAACAGCGCAGAGTCGCTAGAAAAGATACGCCGATAGGAGGCGTAGACTTTTGGAGTTCTAAGTGAGTGATCATGTGTTCCTGAAGGTGTCGCCTATGAGAGGAACGTCTCGTTTTGGTACGAAAGGGAAGTTGAGTTGGAGGTATGTTGGACCGTTTGAGATTCTGGAATGGATTAGGATTTTGGCGTATCGTTTTGCGTTGCCACCAAGGCTTGCTAAGGTGCATAACGTCTTCCACGTGTCGATGCTGACGAAGTATGAGCCAGACCCCGCTCATGTGTTAAGTTAAGAAGAGATCGAGTTGGATGAGCGAGCATCATACGTGGAGCGCTCGGTGAAGATCGTGGATAGGAAAGAACAAATGCTCCGGAACAAGACGATCCCTTTGGTCAAAGTTGCTTGGCAGCACCATGGCACAGAAGGTGCTACGCGGGAGAATGAGGAAGTTCAAAAGAGTAGTTACCCTTTTCTGTTCGAGGAGTTGGAATAATAGTGTAATTTCGGGGACGAAATTTCCTAAGGAGGGGAGAGTTGTGACGTCCTGAAATTCTAAGGTTCATAAAATAAATAAAATTGGAATTTTTGTGGTCTAAGGGACAATTATTGGACGCGATTTATTTTGATCTGAAGATAGATTTAATAAATCCCGAAGTGCCGGTCAGAGACCTTTCGCGCCTGAAACCGTTTATGTTCAAAGTCAAAGAAATTCAAACCTTTGATTTGACCGTGGGCCCCTCCCTCTCTCTTCCTTTTTCCTCTCTCTCTCTCTCTCTCTCTTTCTCCCTTGGCTGCCGCGCCACCTGCCCCACCCACTCACTCACGTCACTCCATCTTTCCTCTTCTCTCTCTTACTTTTCCCCCTCTCTCTCTCTTCTCTCTCCCTCTCCATCTGCTCGTGGACACCCCCCCCACCTCCTCTGCTTCATCTTCTTCTTCTTGCTTCTTCCGCCGAGCTGCAGCCTCCGCCCCACCTCCTCCGTCGCCGCGCCGCTCCGCCTCAGCTACCGTCGGTCGCCCCTCAGCCGCAAGCCCGCCGACCCGCGCCTTCCTCCTCCTCGCTGCAGCCCCGTCGTCTCGCTCGAGCCCCGTCGCCCGAGCTGCTCCGCGAGCCTGCCGACCCGAGACCCAGCCGGACCGAGCTCGTCGCCGCAGCCGCCACCAGCCGCCTCTCCGCCCTCTGTTGTCGCTCGGCCAAGCTCCGTGCGCCGCCCAGGACCAGCCGAGCTCAGCCTCGTCGCGCCGGCCGAGCAGCCCCCGGAGGACCCGCGACCTCTACCCCGTCGGCTCGAGCCTCCATCCGAGATTCGCGACCCCACCCGAGCCTCCTCTCCTCTGTTCTTCCGCCCGTCGTTCCGTCGTCCCGTCGCCCCCGCACGCCCGAGCTCCGTCCAGCCACCACCCGCCACCCTCTGCACCACCCCAGCTCGCCGAGCCGTCGCCCCTTTGCCCAGCCTCCTCCGCCCGTCGCCCCCGCTCGCCCGAGGTCAGCCGCGAGCCGCCGCTGACCAGCGCCCAGCAGCCCCTCCACCCGAGCCGCCGCCAACCTCAGCCCGTGAACAGTGCCACCCGAGAACCGTCGTGCCGCCGTTCGCCTTGTGCCGCAGCGATCACCCCGCTGCTTCGTCGTCGTTGTGCTCGTGTGCCGCCGCCGGCCGCCCGTCGCTGTTCGCCGGAGGCCGCCGCCGCTCGCCGGAGCCCGCCACCGCTCGCCGGAGCCGGCCGCCGCTCACCGGAGCTCGCTGCCGCCGTTCGCCGCCGCCGCCGTCGTCGTCGTTGTCCCGTCGCTGTCGTCGCCGCCGAACCGTTTAGTAGTGAGTTAACCCCTAACTCTCGGTTAGGTCGCTAATTGCGTTCGGGTCTAGATTAATTAGCATGATTAAGCGTTCAAGTAGATTAATTGTGGTCGGTTTAGTTAAAGACTGTGTTTAAGTTAAATGACCACAATTAAACAAATTAGGCTGGTTAGCTAGGTTGTCTGTGGCTAATTGGTGATTAGACAAGATTGATTGATTGACTGCAATTGTTTGACCGCGAGCGAGCGATTAGCCAGAGCCGAGTGAACAATGAATTGATTGACTGGTTGGTTGGTAGGCAGATTAGTCGCATGTGGTCAGTGTTAATATTTGAGTGCGATATGTTAATTTGTTGTCGATTGTTTGATGTGGTGATCAATGCCTGACTATTGAGTGCTCTGATTGATTTGTGGTTGACTGTATGAGGATTGATCACCCGTATTTAGATGCAAAGTCTGGTGGATAATTAGTACATCACATGACCACGTGTGGAGTTAAATTGCATATTTGAGCATGAAAATGGCCTTGGGCCAAGTTTTAAGCACGACCGTGTGAGCATCGAACTAAATGCAAAGATATGAACTAGCTGGTTGCCTGATGTGCATTGTATGGTCATATAATGGAATGCCTGATATGTTCGTGCCGTGTCGATCGGAATAACACGACTTATCGGATGCACGTCAGTCCGTGTCGCCGGGCTGGTCGGATGCCGGTCGCAGTATGGATGGACCGAAGCCCCTACAGGGATTCCTGGTAGTTCCGTGCCGTGTCGATCGGAACCACACGGTCTATCGGTTGCCGTCGCCGGAAGTAAGGGACGAAGCCCGGTCATGCCGGTAGAGCACCAACTGTCTAGTGTGCTGAGCACCAACTGTCTAGTGTGCTGAGCACCAACTGTCTAGTGTGCTGCGCACCAACTGTCTAGTGTGCGGGGCCGAGTGGCCATTAATAATCGGAACACGCGTGTTGCATTGTGCTTGCAAGCTGTCATGGTATTCTGATTGTTTGCCTTGGTTAATTGACTGTCATGTCAAGTCGAGTCTTGCATATGTGTGATCCAAGGCGTGGTAAGCTTGCATGTGATTGGCGTTATACTATTGTGTTGTACTGTGTGTGTAGGGTGCCTGAGCGAGTCAACGCCCTAGCCGGGCTTAGGCGCTAGCTCACTGAGATTTATTTCTCACCCCGTCGTGGTTAACCCTTTTTCAGGTCCAAGGTGATGTTGAGGACGAGGGTGGTGTAGCCCCTCTTTTGGAGTAGTTGAGAAGTTAATCCTGTCCTGACTCGGTACCCTTTTTGTTGGTCTTAGGGAGCAGCCCTGAAGATGGGCTAGTAGATTCTGTAGTTTCCTCGTGGATTAATGAATATCTATTAATAAATGAAAGAAACCTTTATTGCTAAGCTTGCTGATGTTTATTGATGTGAATTCCTGCTTTTCTATCCCTGTTGTTTTTATGATTGTCTGGGTGATTATTCGTTCCGCGTGCGCTAATTAAAAAGATAAAATGAATGGGTCGATGACATGCCTGGGATGTCGTCCTTTTGACCTGAGACGTTCGGAAGGGTTGTCGCGTGCCCGAGGGTCGGGGCGTGACAATCTGCATCTGAATATCCCTTCAGAACGAAATCAGAGTCTTTCGAATACCGGATTCCATAAGCTAGATATGTTCTAATATATTTGATGATTCTCTTTATAGTAGAGAGATGTGATTCTCTTGGGCTCGTTTGAAATCTTGCACATAAACAGACGCTATATAGAATATCTGGTCTTGAAGCTGTGAGATACAGAAGCGAGCCAATCATACTGCAATATAGCTTCTGATCAACTTCTTTTCCTTGTTCATCTTTATCAAGCTTTGATGAATGAGACATTGGGGTTTCTATTTTCTTGCAATACCCTAAACCAAATTTCTTGACAATCTCAAGAGCATATTTCTCCTGATGAATAAATGTTCCTTTCTTGGTTTGTTAAATCTGAAGTCCAAGAAAGAATCTCAATTCTCCCATCATGCTCATTTCGAATTCATCCTACATTGCTTTAGAGAAATTCTTGCATAGACTTTCATTAGAAGAGCCAAAAATAATATCATCAACGTAAATCTGAATAATAAGAATATCATTACCCTACTTCTGAATAAAAAGAGTAGTATCAACATTACATTTTACAAACTTATTTTCAGATAGAAAGCTACTTAACCTTTCATACCAAGCATGATGTGCTTACTTTAAGCCATATAAGGCTTTCTTCAGGATATAGATGAGATCTTTTCCTCTTGATTCTTCAAAATCATGTAGTTGTTCAACATAAACTTCTTCTTTGATGTACCCATTCAGGAACGCGCTCTTTACGTCCATCTGAAAAAGTTTAAAGTCATTGTAACAAGCATAAGCAAGAAGTAACCTTATGGTCTCTAACCTAGCAACTGGTGCGTAGGTTTCATAGTAATCTATTCTTTCTTCTTGGGAATATCCTTTTGCCATAAGTTTTGCTTTGTTTCTGACTACCTTTCCTTTGTCATCCAGCTTGTTTCTGAACACCTATTTTATTCCTATTACAGGACAATTTTTGGTTCTTGTCACAAGCTCCCAAACATTGTTGATTTTGAATTGATGGAGTTCTTCTTGCATTACAGTG
Organism: Lenwebbia sp. NSW1173648; assembly: GCA_029784005.1. Lineage (NCBI taxonomy): Eukaryota > Viridiplantae > Streptophyta > Magnoliopsida > Myrtales > Myrtaceae > Lenwebbia > Lenwebbia sp. NSW1173648. The sequence goes on along the minus strand of JARCGZ010000012.1, from coordinate 17,603,555 downwards.
ATCCAACTTTCATCAGCAAGAACTTCTTCAATTTCTTTCGGTTCAATTTCAGAAAATAAGTGATATGCTACTCATCGCTTTCTTGAATCTCAATCTGATTTTTATTCCTTCATCCAAGCTTCCCATTATAAGTTCCTTGGGATGACTGGATTTATGTTTCCAGTTTTTGTTGAATCTCTCGTCTTGAGCATCATCTGGATCTTTAGATTTAGATTGTATCTCTTCTAGTTCTTCTGTAGATTATTGACTTGTTTCTTGATTCTGAACTTCTTTAGAAGCCTGATTCTCTTCAGGGGTTTTAACTGGTTCTGAACTTTAAGGGAGTGAGAAAACTTGAGCTTGTTCAGATTGATCACTTTGTTTCTGAATATTCTCATCAAACTTGACATTCATTGATTCTTCAACAATCCAAGAGTTTTTGTCGTAGACTCGGTATGCTTTGCTCGATGTTGAATACTCCAGGAATATCCATTCATCTGACTTCTCATCAAACTTTCTAACTCGATCATTAGCATTCTTTAGAATGAAACATTGGCAACCAAACACTCGAAAGTATGCAAGATCTGGTTTTCTTTCCTTAAAGAGCTCATAGGGGGTTTTGCTCAAGAATCGATCTTAATGAAACACGCTATTGACACAGTTTCTGCCCAAAAATGTGAAATAATTTTACTTTCGATTAAGTGAGTTTTCGCCATTTCTTGTAGAGAACGATTTTTTATTTCCACTACCCCATTTTGTTGAGGTGTGTAAGGAGAAAAAAAAATTATGCTGAATTTCAAAATCATCACAAAACCCAAAAAAAACTTTGGTTTTCAAACTCTCCCCCATGATCAGTTTTGATACATGAAATAGAGTAGCCTTTCTCATTCTGAACCTTTTTGGAAAATTTTGAAAATGATGAGAAAACATCATTTTTATGTGCAAGAAATAAAACCCATGTAAATCTTGAGTAATCATCAACTATAACAAGACAGTATTTCTTATCTCCAAGACTTAGAGTTCTGTTAGGTCCAAAAATGTCCATGTGAAGCAGCTGCAGTGCACATTTAGTTGAAACATGATTAATAGATTTGAATGAACTTCTTACCTATTTCCCAAGTGTGCAAGCTGAACATAGTTTTGATTTCTTAAACTTTGTCTGTGGTAAATCTCGAACCAGTTTCTTAGAAGATAGTTTTGAGATGTGCTTGATACTGATATGACCTAGCTTTCTGTGCCATAGTTCAGATTCATCTTTAACGGATATGAGACACTTGATGTCTTTAGAATCAACATCCAGAATGTAGATATTTCCATGACGTCAACCAGTGAATCTCTGCTACTTGTCTTTACTGATACCTCAGCATTTTGTATCTTGAAAGCAAATTTGACAACCAGAGTCACAGAGTTGACTTACTGAGATCAAATTGTATTTTAGTCCTTTGACTAAAGAGACGTCGTTGATCGTAAGATTTTCGATTTTTACAGTCCCTTGACCAACTAATTTGCCTTTCTTCTTTCCACCAAACGACACACTTCTATCATTATATTCTAATAATTGAATAAATTTTTCTAGATCACCAGTCATGTGACTTGAACATCTACTGTCCAGAAACCATTTGTTCTTTTTCTTCCTTGGTAACTGCAAGTAGAAAAGAACTCACTATTTCTTTGGTACCCAGATCTTTTTGGGTCCATCTGAGTTACCCACAGTTGATATCTTTCTATTAACATGTCTCCATACCATCATGCAATTATTTCTAATGTGATTTTTAGCACCACAGTTTACACAATGCATTGGATAAAAGTATTTTGTAAACTGTTTGTGAAAATACAGTTGATATGCAGATTTGGAGGGTTTATGCGAAATCCTGTAATTTGTTTCTGGAAATTTATTTTTTAAATTATTTTTCTTTTTGAAACCAAGACCAGACTTGTCACCATATGGAATTTGTCTAGAAATAATATTTTTCAAATTTTTTAAACTTTGAGAAAATCTCTTTGAAATGTTTTCAATCTCAGTTTTCAAAGAATCATTTTTTTTCAAAATCAAGTCACGATTTTACTTGATTTGATGAAATTTCCTTTGCGAAAACTCAATCTAGTCTTTTTGAGAAACATCTTGTTGTTTCAAAGAGGAAACTTCCCTTTTCAAAACTGAAACCTTTTTAAGAGTTTCTTTATAGTTCGTGCATAACTCTTCAATGTGTTCAGAAACTTCATCTGGTATTTCATAAGGACATACCTCAACGTCTGAATCCGAGTCTGATTCTGAATCTGACTTTGCCACGAGACATATGTTCGCATAGTCATCCTCACTATTTTCAGAGTCACTCAGAGTTTCTGCTTTTAATACCTTTTTGTATTTCTCGTACTTGACTTTGTCCTTCTTCAGAAGTGGACATTTTGGCTCGATATGTCCAATCTTCTTGCAGTGAAAGCATACTACATCTTTGCTCTCTTGTTTATCACTACTTGACTGTTTCTAATCATACTGTTTGAATGATCTCTTCCCTTTGAAGTTTATACCTTTTCGAGCCATCTTTTTGAATTTCTTCACCATGAGTGCAAGCTCTTTATCGTCTTCATCTTCATCTTCTGAATCTGGTACTTCAAAATCAATTTCAGATTTTAAAGCAATAGACTTCTTGCCTTTTGAATCTCTTATTTTGTTGGTACGCTCAGTCTCATATAACTGTAAGGTTCCAACGAGCTCATCAATGGATAGAGGTCTGATTGTTTGACATTCCTGTATTGATGGCTTGATGTAATTCCAATCGTCTGTAAGTCCTCGAAGGATTTTTCTGACTTGCATCAGTCCAGCTACAGGAGCACCTTGCCTTGCAAAACCATTTACTAGTATTTGAAACCTATCAATCATATCAGCAATTGACTCATCGAGCTTCATCTTGAAGGCTTCGTAATCACTTAACAGAATGCTAAGATTGGTTTTTTTCACTTTGTCAGTTCCTTGATATGTGATATGAAGTCTGTCCCATATAGCTTTTGCTAATTCTTCTTCTGCGACACGATTATATAAAGGAGTGGATAGTGCATAGAAAAGTGCGTGAACAGCTTTGGAATCGAGTCCTTGTCTTTTTGCTCTTTCAGTAGCCGACAGCGTTGTTGTAGCATTGGTGTTGTCATTTGTTTCATTTCCAGTCGAAGGAGTTGCCGTGACAGCAGGAACTACTCCATTGACAACAACATCCCACATCAGATCATCTGATGCCTTGAAGAACCACTTCATTTTGTTGCACCACATATTGTAATCTTTTCCGTCGAAATAAGGTGGTTTGTTGCTGAAGTGTGCATCACCCGCTCCTGTGAAATTGTTGCTAGACATGATAGATCGTTTGCTCTGAAGTAAAACACTTCAAAATAATGAGCAACCAGCTCTGATACCAATTGTTGTTTCTAGCAAAATCACCTAGAGGGAGTGAATAAGTGATTCTGAATAATTCTGATTTGAATTACGAAAATTAAACGAATTCAAAATATGAACAGAATAAGTTTAGTAGCAAGATATGTAGAATTCTAAATACAAGAAAGAGAGTTTAGAGTAAGAGAGAATTGCACGCCAAGTTTATAGTGGTTCGGCTTTAGCAAGCCTACGTCCACTCTCCCACGATGACAGCCGATTGGCTAGATTCCACTATATGAATCGTTGAAAGGTTACAAGAAATGTCACACTTATTATTCTTACAAAGAGCCTCTCAAAGATGAAAATTTTCAGCTCTCGAGAACAAGAAAATGTGAATCTGAACAACTCAGCACTTTGGAATTGTAAGTCCTTGATCTCTCTCGACAACAGTCGCCATTGATCTCATTTATACTCCTTCGACCTCGAACTAGCCGTTACCAAGGTCCTTCAAAGGATCGCTCCTCAATCTCTAATTGAACGCCACCAATCCTGATTGAATGAGATTGTATTTAGAAAGATTTAGTAACCATTTGAGTAGAGTCTGAACCCTTTAGATTTAGTCGCCCATACAACTATATAATTAGTTTCCATAAGTAGAGTTAATCTAAATCTCCAAGATATCTTGTTCCTGTAAAGTAATATTCAATCGAGGATATTCTCCTGATTTGATTGGAAAATAATTATGTCAATCAAATCTTACAGACTTCCATAAATGTTGCGGCCAAACCGAAAACCTACCAAAACGCGAGTCTTTAGAATCTAGCCAAAAAGATACTGCACAATCTGAACATAATTCAGAAGTAGTCTTCAGAAGTACAAAGAGACTCTCTGAATCTGAACAGATTAGAACGGTGACTCTGAGCTTTAGTAAAGCCCTTGCTGACGTGTCATATAAGTTTTCTTGAGATTTAGTCTTCAAAGGCAACACCTTCCTCCGTCTGAATAGACTTCAACTATCTCAGAAGCAAATATGCAACAACTACACCTTGAGTCTGAACGCCAGGTTTGGAACAATACAAGCTTCTGTTCACATGTTCATTCCTACAATAAAGGTTTATTTGTATTAACCAGATTCTTTTTAGAGAAAAAAAGTTTTGTCAGAGTCAAAATATTCGGAAGGAAGGTTTTCTCAACATCAAGAACTTAAGAAAGTACAATGAGTCAAATAAGTTCTTCATAAGATATGAATAGTCAAACTTATATACATTGTTTAAACTTCATTCACGGATGACGTTATGTGCACCCAGTGCTCAAGTATGAGGTACCCCACAATGTTTACTTGCTGTCCGAGCCTGTGGAGCTTCATAAAGTGCGACTTCAAGGACGCGAAGCTCGTTCCGAGCACCGAGGACGGCATCGGCGATGGCGACCGCGTTGAAGTGGATATGAGCGGGAGGAGACTCTCCTACTTTGCTTGGACGATGAAGTTCTTCGTCGTGCCCATACGTGGTCTGCGAGGTTGATCGATGATATTGAAGGAGTAGACTATTTCCTTTGGTTCGGTGTGTTTCAGAGTGCTTTGTTAAGACTGATAATGAATAAGGTCTACTACTTTTCTGCCATAGCTAGAAAATGGACGATGATAATGGGGAACAAGATGAAGGAATTAAACCGACTAATTTCTTTTTTCTGTAATTAATTGTTCCTTATATAAACGTAGTATCTGTTGTTTAGGTATTTGTTGTATGGCGTTGCCATGGTTGTTTTAGTAAGCCAATAATATCATTATGTCCTTCTCTTCCATCAAGCAATTATTTATTTATTTATTTTTCCTCTTTAGAACAAGAAATCAATCACTTTGAAATTTCATTAGGTTGTTCATTGTTGTTAATAAGCATATCAAAATAACACAAGGTGATAATTGTCCAAAAAGTCATATACCTATTATACGGTAGCCAATTCAGTCATAAAATAAGCATATCAAAACAACCCAATAGGGATAATTGTCCAAAAAATCTTAAACCTATTCTACAGCAACCAATTCTATCCTAAACTTTTAATTGTGCCATTTAGTCATAAACCTTTTGATGATTTGCTATAGTCTTAAACACTTTTTTGTGTCAATTTAGTCTTAAACCTCTTGATGATATGCCAATTTAGTTCTAAACCTATTATTTGAATATTTGGCTAGAGTGACTACAATTAGTAAATCGTTAAAAGGTTTGAGACTAAATTGGCAAGTCATTAAAAATTTTAGGACTAAATTAGCATAATTGAAAGATTAGGATTGAATTAGCCGCCGTACAATAAGTTTAGGACCTTTTGGATAATTTTCCCTCCCTTTTTACGTAGTCAATAGTCGCACTTAATTATGAGGAACGACAAAGGCCTCTAGTGTGAATTATCGATAACTGATTCGGTATATCCATATTGCTTACTAGAATGAAATGTTAGCTACGTAGCAATCGAAACCAAGATGTAGTGACTAATTAAGAAACCAACCGAAGTCGCATGTTCTAATCAATAATCATAGGCAAAAATCTGCCTAAGATTAGGGCTGAGCATCAATTGGAACCGGTTACAGTGGCTCCGGTTCGATTCCCGGTTCTAGGAGGAAATCGGATCGGACTCACTAAATTTTTTCCTAAATGTAAACCTAAACCTAAGATGCTCGGTATGACTTTCAAATTTAGCGACAACGTGATGCAATTAATGAGATGTAATCTAGTGAATATATCGTTAATGAGAAAAATTCAATGACAAGTCACAAAAAAAAATGCGACCGATCCAATGATTGGATCGCCCGGGATTTGGACTGGACCAGTCGGTCCGGTTCCCGATCGTTGAAACTGGAACCAGCCCGATTCTCGGTTCTACGGTAGAATCGAATCGAAATCGATCACTTCTATTTCTTTTTTTGGTCGAAGATCACCCATATTTCAGATAGCCAAAAAAAAAAAGTGGGAGAGAGAGTCGGATTTGAATTGGGATTCGTCCTGCTCATCATGGAATAGATCGATTCCTACATGGAACTTGGACTATGCAACATTTGTCTACTCTCGCTTGGGGAGTCTCAACCATATGACCGATCCACTACATCATCCGTCCGATCTCTAGCCGACAATAAGATTGAGATTCTTGACATTTTAGACTTCTAGTCTAGTACTCTCACTCTGAGTTTAGCCAGTGGTCTTGTTGCTTTCCTAGTTGGGTGTTTTTCTCTTTTCTTTTTCAGGAATTATTTTAAGTGAAAATGGAGGTTTGTCTCACTTTTAATTTTCTTTTTTTTTACCCTTTCATTATTTTACCATCCTTTAAAAGAAAATATCTTCTTTTTGTTCTCCATTTTTAATTTATTTTAGCAATAAAAATGTGACATCATTTTCTTTGTTTATAATTTTAGCCTCACCCGTGCAATTAGATTTATGCATTTTATCGCCAGCTTATAACGTTGCACAATGAATAAACATTAATTGCGCATCAAGTCCAAGAAAACGAGTATTAGTTAAACTACAACTTCAGTAATAAAAACTGGAAACGTCGTACACCTTCGTACCACATTATCAGATTGTATTTACACTCAAATTCTCGGTTAGATAAAATGGAAACCCCGCTTCAATGGAACGCCGAACCCGTCTCACTGCTCTCGGCCAGGGCTGAGCTCATATACTCTCTCACCTCCTTCGCAATCACGTCCCTCATGACATCCCAGAACTCGCCCTCCGGCTGCTGCGGCAACCCCTCCCTCCGCCCCTCCCCCTCCGCCGCCGCCGCACCCCCGCCTCCTCCCGGCGGCCCCAGAGTCAACGCCGTCAACTGGTCCTCCTCCTCCCCGTTGCTCACGCAACACCAGCCGGCGCCGGAACTGCTGCTGCCGCCCCCACCAAAGCTTGAGTGACGCTCCGGCTGCCGCTCCAGGAGCCGCCTCTTGAGGGTGGAGTTCCAGTGGTTCTTGACCGCGTTGTCGGTCCTCCCGGGGAGCATGCGGGCGATGGTGGCCCAGCGGTTCCCGTAGCGGGCGTGGGCGGCGAGGATGGCCTCGTCCTCGGTGGCGGAGAAGGGGCGGTGCTCGACGGCGGGGCTGAGCTGGTTGCACCAGCGGAGGCGGCAGGACTTGCCGGAGCGGCCCTGGATGTGGCGGCTGATGAGGGACCAGTTCCGGGGGCCGTACCGGGCCACGAGGCTGGTCAGGACCTGGTCCTCCTCGGCGCTCCACGGGCCTTTGATCCGGTCCGGCTTGGCGGCGGCGGCGTTAGACAGGGAAGAGTCGGAGTCCGAGGAGGAACAAGTGGAGGACGACCCCGCATGGAAACCTTCCATTCGTGTACCTAAGAAAGAAGAGTGTTGGTGGGTGTAAGTATATATGTACACACAGGCACGAAGAGAGAGAGAGAGAGAGAGAGGTTCATGAACTTGGAACTTGTAAACAAGATGATTTTATAGCTGGAAGAGAGAGAGAGGGTGAGAGAGAGAGAGAGGTTACTTCCAGGAAGGTGGCTTTTGCAGAGTTCGGTAGGGTTAATGGGGGAAGAAGATGAGATGGGGACTTAATTTTTCAATTAATGTAACCAGATGCAAAATATCCTTTCACGATTCTGGTTTTCAATCCGGGGACACGTTTTGCCCTTCCCCCACGGTACGAACCCAGCAACCATAACGGGTCGTACTTCGAATTTGGGACGAGAGAGAGAGAGGAGGACTGATATTTTTGCTGGGTTAGACATAGGAGTGTGCAAACTGGACCGAACCGGATCAGGACCGAATCGGATCAGGACCGGACCATCCCGACCGGGTTAGTCCAGTCCTTGAGGGGGGTGGTCCGGTCCCCGGTCCCAATAAATGGGATCTATGGCCGGTCGATCCGGTCCCCGATTCCATGGTGGATGGGATCGGATTGGACCGGACCGCCTAGAAAATAAAAATAAAATAAAAATAATATATATATATATATATATACACACACGCAATATCAAATTTGAGAGGCAGTGACTTTAATTTCTGATGATACTTGCAGTTTTCTCAGTTGTGTCAAGGTTGGAGCTCTCCATCGATGCTAGGGAGCAACGCAGATGTAAGTCTTCCATGATTGACTTTGTCCAATTTGGATTACATTTGCAATGCCATATATGTCATCAACGAGAACATTCACACGGTCTTCTTCTATTTTGTGGATAATTTAATCTGCAACATAGAGTTTTCCTTTGTCATAAAGAGTTACACAATCCATTTCGATTCCTCGTGGAAATTACTCAACTTGGGATTCTGTTTGGAGATGCATTTTTGGGAATCATCATGAATACAGATTGTTTGAAAATCAGAGATATACAATTTCTATCTGTTTTAGTTGCCCGAAACATATTTTTTCTAGAGATTATTAGGCATCTTATCTTGCATGCGTTGTGAAGTTTCATTGGGCATGCAACACAATTACCAGTAGCCTCGAGTCAAGTTCGAGGTAAAAAAAAAATTAAAATTTTTTGGTGTTAGTGGTCCCATTGGGATAGGACCGGGACCAGATCGGATCGTTAGTCCTGGGCCGATCCGATCCCCGATCCCGAAAATTTGGGGATCGGGACTACCGGGACCGGACCAGCCCTGATCATGCACACCCCTAGTTGGACATGAATCTCATTATGGAATTGCTCATTATGCAAACTTGCTCGAGGATGATCTTCTTGGCCGTTGGATTAAGACCCAAGTAAATTTTAGTCGCTCATCGCTAGCTAAATGCTGTTTGATAACGATTTATGATTCTCCAACTCTGTTCATCGAAATAAAAAAAGATTAGAAATCTGTTTGGTAACATTCTCTAATTCTGTTTCACGGAATAGATTTGGAGCAAAAACAAGAATAAAAAAAATTGATTCTTTGTTCCAGAATCACCTTTAAGAAACAAAACCAACAAAGTGAGAAGCTCAGGGAATGATCTCACTTTGTTTCCTTGACCAAAAAAAACAAAGAACGAAATCTCGGGGAAGAACATTCAACCAACCAACTCCCCTTGCTTGTTCTCTACTCCCGTCGCTCGACCAGCCAGCTCCACCATCGCCGTCCACCGCTACCGTCAGTTGCTATCTCCGGCTGCCGGAGAAAAAGGAAAAGAAAATAGAAAATAAAATTAATATAAAAAAATCCTTAAAAAAATTAAAAAAGATTCACTAGATTTGTATTACATGAAAGTATTTTAGCAATGTCATTTTTCTTAACAAATTATAAGAATTAAATGTTCCATGATTAGATTAAATATAAAAGTGTGTAATTAATACGGGTCGGATCGGGTATGGGTCGTTAGATTTGTACTACATGAAAATGGGTAAAAAAGGATTAAATTGGTTAATATGGGTCAAATCATATTCAACCCGACCCAAACCTAACTCGATTCACCCGTTTGGCACATCTACTCATCGTTCAATCCACGATTTTGTGTTTCCGACTTTTGTAATCTTGTTTATCATAGCAAGCAATTTAAGTGCAAACTTCGTAGAGCAGTACCATTGAGTTTATGTTCAATCCGTCTCTATATGATCAGCATCATCATGGAGCAGTCTAGGGGTTATTCAAACTTCTTTCATAAATTTAAGTGTAAATTCGTGGTGGCAAAAATTTAAGAGTAAATTGCCTATTGAGCTTATATTCTTTCTTTAAGGATCTTGCATATGTCTTCATACTCCACACAATAAGTAGACTAATTACGGATTATGCATGATATGGATTCATTTTATTAGTGATGTGATATAGGTTGACTTTATAGTGACAAGACGTATTTCTGTTCAGAAACATAAATTTTGTGCAGTTATCAAATGAGTTTTGATTTTCTAAAACTTATCTAGGGAACAGAATTGATTTTTTGAATTCGAATCGTTACGAAACACATCCTAAGTGGAAAGAAAAAGAGGGGGCCGGGGGGGGGGGGGGGGGGGAGGGAACCACCCAGAAAAATCCACACCATCATACCCAAAAAAATAAATAAATAAATAGATAAATCCACACCACAACTGAGCCATGGTTCTAAGTAGCTAGTCCCAAGGAAATCCATGGATTTTGGAAGATTAAACTCCACCCGTGACCCGACAAGTAAGGGGGACCTTCCATGGTCATCATAAGTATCGAATTTCCGTCCGTCGGAATTATATGCATTTTGTTGTGACTCTACAGAAAGTCCGGTAATACAAAACTTAAACAATCGAGGGAGATATTGTCGCATTTTCCATACGAGGGGAGTTGCGACGCTAGAAAATGGACCCTCTTCCTAAAATATACAATAATTTCTATTTAAGTACGGTAAATGACACAAATCATTCTCAAACTTTGCCCCAATGCATAACGCGGTCCTTGAACTTTAACCCAATGTATAATGTCGTCTCTAAACTTAAAAATTTTTCAATGTAGTCCCTGAATTTTTGGTGCACATCCAATTTAGTCCCTAGACTATATGAAAATATTCAATATTATCCCTAAATTTAAATTAATGGAATAAAAACACTGGATGTTTTCATAGAGTCCATGATTAAATTGAACATGTACACAAAATTTATAGATCACATCGAATAAATTTGAAATTCATATAATAGATAAAAGTTTAGAGATAGTTCCTGTCATTATGCCGTGTCCAGTACAATGAAATCAAATCATTCTCGTACGGGACGTGGTACGCTAACGTTGGTTGCGAGCGTTTAAAACATGACAGGAAGCGAGGAGCTAGCTGTTCAGCACAGATTAAACGTGGGGGGGGGGGGGGGGGGGGGAAGGGCGAGGGTTGGGTGTGGGCCCCACTCGCCCGCCCTTTCTTTTATGAAATCTTGACCCGCTTTCCTTACGTTTACCCAGTCGCACAGCTGGAAGTCCGAATCTGTTTGATTTTTTTGTCTGTGAATAGAAATCAACGGCCACCAATCGACTGCGGGGAGGGAAAGAGAGAGAAGCGAAGCCCCCCCTTAAAATAACCCGAGCTTGGAGATGACTTCGACGACTTCCACGTAGGTTGGGCCCACTACCAGCCTGGAAGAATCTCACGTGACTCGATGCGTGATTTCAGTTTTTTTTTTCAACTTACGTTTAGGAAGGAGCAAATTGGACCGACTGGATCGGACCGGTTATCCGATTCCCGATTTTTAAAATTAAATTCAGTGGTCGGGCGGTCCGATTCCCTGTTCTAGGGACATAAAACCGGACCGGACCGGTCGATTTTTTTTTGCATAAAACTTTGACATGTAGTTTAATCTCCATTGATCAAGTCATTCAATCTCAGAGCAGTAAGCAAAAGCATTGGGCAGCGACGTCTTTCGCCTTCAACTGGTCGAACCTCTGTCTTGCGCTCCTCCATGTCAAATCCGAGAAGAAGAAGAAGAAGAAGAAGAAGAAGAAGACGACGAAGAACCCCATCGCTCTGTTCATGGCCTTTGGCATGAAAGGCGACGTTTTTCCCATCGCCGTAATTGCCTCGCCTCCCTGTCGCAGCTCCATTAATCTTTATATGTTCTTGTAATCTTGCGAAGTATTGAATCGTTCTTGATTTCCTATTTTTGCTCATTGCAGTCTCCAGGCGATCGCTGCTGCATTTGGTGATAAAATGAAGGACCACAGAGTGTTTTTCGTCACTCATTCGGCACACCGGGTACTTTTCATTGACATTAAATCTGTTTATCCTTACTAGAAGTAATTTTTTTTTCTTACTTTTGATATGTTATGAGTGACTAATCAGCTATTTTTCGAAGACTAGTTGAGATCAACTAGTTTTCTTTGTGCGTAAGTTCCTTTTTTTGGCATGTTACCGGTTCCATTAGACCGCCTGTGAATCGGACTGGACCGGTCGGTCCGGTCCGGTCCGATTCCCGGTTCTTGAGGGGAATCGGACCGGATCGAGAACCGATCACCCCTACCTACAACTGAATGCACTTGAAATTTCAATTGCCCTGAGATTTCTATGGATCTTCGAGGAGCGATTCCAGTGTCACTACAAACATCGTAAACACACGTCGCTTTGTAATCATTATTATGTAAAATTGAGATCACTGCAACATAATCTGTTAGAGAAGATGACTGTAACGAACCCTAATGTTAAGCCACATTTGCATCCATTCACTCGAGCGCTCAACCCAAGCCCGCCACCCATGGACGACACTGATCAAGGTCGCGAGCCGCCATCATGTTCAATAAAATCCTCAATGAGGTTATTCGGTGAGAGAGAGAGAGAGAGATGATCAAAAGGCAGCGAGGGAGGAGACGGAGGCCAAAGGTGGCGAGGCTATTTCTGCCTGTGGCGGCGAGTGCTAATGGGTAGAGAGAGATGCTAGGGATCGCGGTGGTACGATTTTGACAAACCATAAATTGTGTTTTTAAGACTAACATTTCAACTAAGGATACATGGATCAATTCACCTGTAGGGTTTTCTCCTATACAAATTTGTAGTTTGTTTAATAAAATTCCGTACGAGCACTTGTTCAATTTCTATTATTAGGTTTTTCTTTCATTTAATAATGGAGTATCCAACTCTGTCGATGCGCTTCGTAGAAACTTATCTAGATGTTAGAACATCTGTTTTTTTCCAAATTTTTATGCACATAGTCTAAGATTTGAGCTCTCCAACGAATAGATCATGACATAGATGTCCTCTTGAAAGGGTAGATTATAATCTTGTAATCCTTGAGCACATAATCTCTCAATCTGCTATTTAATTTGTGTATTTGATGTATTCAAACCGCGAAATGATTTATGTATTAGTCATCAGCAGTAAATTTTATATGATGCATTCAGCGCAACAAGAGCCTAGAAAGTAAATCAAACGAAAATCAGCCATCATCAATCAAGCCATAGAAATAGAGAGCAAATACACCCAAAGAATCCCAACTAGAAAGGCCAAGTCGCGCCCCTCCCTCTCTTCCCCCAAATCTGAACGGGGGAAGGACAGTCATGATGACATCTCAGCCGCCCACGTGGCTCCATTTATGGAGCTTTGGCGTCTTGTGATGGACTCGTGATCGGGAAGTAAGGAGTAAGCCCTTTGAGCTACACGAGCGGTTGGGTAGTTGACGGCCCAGCTGTCACTTTGCAAATCCGACGCCACCGACTAATGTTAGTTCATTGGATTATGTTACTATAATCTAATTATTTAAGGCCTAATGACATTATTGTTAGTTCATTGGATAGAAGCCACGAATCTTTGCGTGGATAATGATGTCCCCAAATTGCAATTGAGACACTTTAAAATTCGTTGAATGTACCTTTCAGATTTGTAATCGAAGTGCACACGAGAGTTAATGGCATTCGGGTGTGGTTCATACACCCTATCGATAGGAAAGAACGGGCGTCCCACTCCCTGGTGAGCGAGCAGGGGTCCAAGGGAGTTGTCTCGACGGGGGTTTCAAAGGAGCAGCGCCCTCTGGACACCAGAAAACTTTTATAATTTGAGCATATATTTTCTCATTGGTAGTTTGGGCATGAAAATCTATTGCTATATATAAGCTTTTTCACTTGTAATTCAGTGGTGTAACGAGAGGTGCGATGTGTTGATTATAGTGGAATCCTCTGTTGGACATAGCCTTACTTTAAGAGTGAACCATGATAAAAAAACTGTGTCTCGATTTCTCTTTCTCGCTTTTATGCTTTACTCCGTTGTGATTGTGCGTCAAATCCTAACAGATAGTGCACACGAACGCATGTTTGAGGCATGTATATTATACCACAAAGGAAACTGCCTATTATCCTCTAAATATCATTGATGTACATCGTAAGAGTTAGGGTTGTGCACTGGTCCCGATCCAACCGATGAACCGAAATAGCCGGTTCTAGGTGGTTTTCGATTGCAAAATTGAAACTGGGAATAATGTGGAACCGAGAATAACTGGTCCGATTCTGGGTTCCACATAAGGAACCAGATAGCCCGAAGCAGCCAAGATTTCTCATTTATTTATTTATTATTTTGAAGCAAACCTTAATGAGTGAATTACTTTTTCCTTACTATTGAGAAACTCCCACTTATAGGAAATAGAAAAAACTAAATAAAAAAAAATGAAGAAATCACAAGTTCCAGGAGTGGGTGAGCTGGTTCCCAATTTCATAGATTGGGAGCCGACCCTACCCAGTCCGGTTCTAAAGTGGGTCCTACCTTGAAACCAATCGCCCCTTGTAAGAGTCTAATTTCGAAGTAGCAAGTGGAGGGCATGTTTGAGCCAAACTCATCTTACTATGCTAATAAGTATCATCCCTGATTTCCTAATTAACATACATATAGGCTCTGAAGGGCGCTAGGCAGTTTCACGTGTAGTAGGTCAACAGGTACTTTTTTCCCTTTGACTTTGATTGGAACCCGGAACTGGGCAGGCAGACGGAGACAATCTGTCTGCATGAGCCGTTTGATTTTGCAGCTGCGGCTGAGCCGATTCAGTTGGGCCCGAACTGTCTCCGCTCAACCCATTTGCCGGTCGGACCGGGTCCCACAAGGAAGTACGCCCCCCCAAAACCGCGTGAGCTGTTGTCCTTATGCGTTCGTAATGGTCAACAATTGGTTATGGGGGGTTGTTGGTCCGCTTGTTTTCTTGTGGCCTGTCTTCGTCCCCGCGCTCCTCTCTCCTTCTCTTTCTCATAAACACACATGATACCAAATTTGGAGGGAAAAGATCCTACCGATGTGGTTAAACCGTTTTGAGCACGTTGGCCTTTTTGTTTTTTGGGTCGAAAAGTCGACCGGAATGAGCATTGACTATTTCGGGGCAATGCGAGCTCAAGATTGAGAGGTGCGAGCTGCGTTACTCGTGGATGAGGCTATGGTGCTCTTGATATATCCTACTTCGTCTAAATTAACCGTTGGATTTAGTTAAAAGAGATTTATCTTTGGATCTGATTCTCTTTAGCAACCCGAATCATCGGTCACCGTTAGGTTAAATCTAACCATTGATGTCATTTTGTTTGATCTAAGCCCTTGATAAGAACATAACACTTTCAAGAATTCTTGATTTTTCAAATAATAAATCTTGGCCATTCTCACGAGGGTAACGGATGTGGGGATCGTTTATTCCTTACGAGCATCCCCCGATCGGAGCACGAGCATGAGCATTTCGAATCTTCTTCTTGTGGTTATCTTTTCTATTGGAGCGCGTAGTAGAAGCTCGATACATTCACTCAGGAGATCGTCAAAAGGGAGCCCAAGTACGAGCCCATCAATATATCTAGTTGGACCCACATTCACTCAAAAGTTTAAGTCAATGAGTTATGACACGTGCATTTCAACAATCTTCTCCTCATGTATGAGTTCACTGTTAAGACTGATAAGAAAGAAGGATTAAGAGAGAATGGTATTTGTTCTCTAATAATGGTGTATCTAACAATGTACAAAAGAAGCCTTTATATAGGCTTGGAAGAGGTGAAGAGTTTAGTACTCTTCCTATGTGGGATCAAAGGGAAAGAAGAAAAGACAAAGGGGAAAGAAGAAAAGCTTATAAGTTTATATGTTCTAACACCCCCCTCAAACTCAAGGTGGATCAAACAACGAGAGTTTGGAAAGAAGAAATAGAAAGTACTGTGATGTAAGAGCCTTCGTAAAATAATTTGCAAGCTGATTCTCAATTCCAACAAAAGGAAGAGAAATGGTGCGAGCTTGGAGATGATGAAGAGTTAGACGACAGTCGATCTCAATGTGTTTGGTTCGCTCATGAAATATTAGATTCGCGCCAATATGAATGGCACTCTTGTTGTCACAGTGCAAAGGAGTGGGATCCGGAAGTGAAACACCCATGTCAGCAAGTAAGCAGCGAAGCCAAACAATCTCAACAGTAGTGTCGGCCATATCACGATATTCACACTCTATAGAGGAGCGTTAGACAATCTGTTGTTTCTTGGCACGCCAAGAAATGAGAGAATGCCAAGGAAAATGCAATAGCCAGTGACAGACCTGCGATCAGTCACATTGGAAGCCCAATTAGCATCAGAATAGGCACGCAACTTGAGAGCAGAAGAAGACGACATAAACAAGGAGCGCGTCAAAGTGCCCCGAAGATAGCGTAGGATCCTCAGAACAGCAGCATAATGAACCATACGAGGAGCAGCAACGAACTGACTGAAAACATGAATAGCATAAGCGATGTCGGGTCGGGAGATAGTAAGATATACAAGACTGCCAACCAAAGTCCGATAGCGAGTCACATCAGAAAGAGGTTTCCCGTCGTCCAGGTAAAGCTTCTGATTCAGTTCAATAGGAGTAGCAGCAGTGCGTGAGTCCAAGAGAGCAGCCCTGGAGAGAATATCAGCGGTATACTTTTGCTGAGAAAGAAGGATACCATGCGAACTGCGAGCAATCTCAAGCCTGATAAAATAGCACAGCGATCCAAGATCTTTCATGGCAAAATGCTGCTGAAGGTGCCTCTTGGTATGCTCAATATGAGCACGATCATCTCCAGTGATGATCACATCATCCACATAAAGAAGAAGAATAGTGCAACCAGCAGAAGAGGTATGAATGAACATAGCATGATCAGCTTCACTTTGAGCAAAACCAGCAGACCGAATAGCATCACTGAACTTCTCAAACCAAGCACGAGGGGCCTGTTTGAGACCATAAAAGAGCACGCTGGAGGCAGCAAACCTGTCCAGAGGTATGAGCAAGACCAAAAGGAGGTTGCATAAAGATATCCTCCTGAAGATCCCCGTGAAGAAAATCATTTTTCACATCAAGCTGAAAGAGAGGCCGGTTGCGAATTGAAGCAACAGTTAGTAAAGTACGGACAAATGTCATCTTTGCTACGGGAGCAAAGGTGTCCTCATAATCAATACCATACTCCTACGAGAAAGCCCGAGCAACCAAACGCGCTTTGTAGCGCTCAATACTACCATCAGAACGAGTCTTCACCTTGTATATCCACCGGCTGGATACCAAGGATTGACCCGGAGGAATAGGCACAAGCTCCCAAGTACCAGTACTCTGCAAAACTGAGAGTTCCTCAGACATAGCCTAATGCCACTTAGCATGTTGAATTGCCTCGCGATAACTAGTGGGTTCCTGTATAGTGTGAACAGTAGCCAAAAAGGAACCAAACTCGGTAGAATAAGATGTGGCAGCAACATACCGAGCAGGCAGGCGCCGATCCCGAGAAGGATTACGACGTGGCTCTAGAGGTGCGGAATCGTCAAGGGTAGGCGAAGTAGGAGGTGCAGTAGAAGGGATAGGCGAAGTTGGGGAAGGTGACGATATATCTGGATCTAGGGTGGAAATGGAAACGTGCGGAGATGGTGAAGGTGTAGTGATGACTAGATCTTGAGTGGAAATTGGGAGAAGAAGGATCAGGGAAATGATTAGCGGGGAAGTCCATAAATGGAACAGGCGACGACACAGGAGGTGTGGCGTAGGTAGGGAAGAAAGGGACATGCTCATGAAACGAAACATTATGAGAGATATGTATACGTCGCGCATTTGGGTCATAACAACGATAACCCTTATGCTCGGTGCTGTAACCCAAGAACGCACACGGAATAGAGCGAGCGGTGAGCTTCGTATGTTCAGTGGGAGGAAGGATGACAAAACAAGTGCACCCAAAAACTCGCAGATGAGTATAGGTGGGAGATCGAGAATGAAGACAGTGAAAAGGGGTGTCCTGGTTGAGAACGGATGAGGGTAGACGGTTAATGAGATGAATAGCTGTGAGAAGGGCCTCAGCCTAGAACTCAGTAGGAACAGAGGTGGCAAGTAAGAGAGCACGAGTGGTCTCCAGAATATGATTGTGCTTGCGTTCAGCAACCCCATTTTGAGCTGGAACCCCAGGACAGGATAGCTGAGAAAGCATGCCATCACTAGCCAAGAGAGAACGAAAAACACCCGAGAGGTATTCTCCCCTCGAGTCAGACCGAAAAACTTTAATTTTCATGTTAAACTGGGTGGAAACCATGGTAATAAAATATTGATAAATGGAAAAGAAATCACCGCACTGACGCATAAGATAGACCCATGTATAACGAGAATAATCATCAATAAAAGAGACATAATATTTGAAACCTCTCTTGAAAGAGAGCGGGGCAGGGCCCCATACATCAGAATGAATAAGATCGAAAATAGCACTAGATCTAGAGTTAGTGATAGGAAAAGGCTTAGCAAATTGCTTGGCCAAAGGACAGATAGAACAAGGAGGAAGAGTACCAGAAGAAACGGGACCCAAAGCGCCTTGTTGATGAAGGACGGTGAGATGAGAAGAAGGAATATGCCCGAGACGCTGATGCTATCCAGCAAGATCGAGGGTAGCCAACACAGGAACAGGAAGGGCGAAAGACGGAAGATGGAGATGCTGCATAGTATAGAGTCCATCCCGTCTACTGCCCCTGCCAATCATCCGACCACTCAAACGATCATGCACAAAGCAAGAGCTGTTAGTATAGCTCACAGTACATCCGGCATCGATAAGCTGTCCAACAGATAATAAATTAAGAGTCAGGGAAGGAACATGTAACACATCAGGGACACTGAAATCCCGAGAGACGGTGAGAGTACCTTGCCAGGTAGCCAAGAGATGAGAACCATCAGCTATAAAGAAATGCGCTGGATGCTTGAGCTTAGAGAGCTGAGTGAGACAATCAGCGGAAGCAGACATATGTCTAGCAGCTCCTGAGTCAAGTATCCAAGTAGCAGAAGTGTCACCTGAAGAGGGAGTAGTCGCAGCAGCGCTGCCAGTAGACGAAATAGCTGCACAAGTGCCGGAGCCGAGAAAAGAACCGAGCAAAGAAGAATTCAACCGAGCAAGCTGGGCCTCAAGAGCAGCAACACAGTCATCCGTAGAGGAAGAAGCTAGAGTAACAGGCCAAGCCATAGGAAAAATCACCGGCGAAGCTCGAAGCGTGGATCGAGGTGCGCAAGTCGACCGGATGGATGTGGAAGCTTGACTAGGGCAAGCAAGAGTGGCGGCTCAATAGCCGTAAACTCATTATCCTAATTTCTGATGCGGAAGATCCAATTTATGGCAACCGCAGAGCATACTTTTAAAACAATGAGATCATTATCTTAATTTCTGATGCGGAAGGTCCAATTTATGGCAACCGCAGAGCATACTTTTAAGACAATGAACTTGGCTCTGATACCGTGATAAGAAAGAAGGATTAAGAGAGAACGGTATTTGTTCTCTAATAATGTTATATCTAACAATGTACAAGAGAAGCCTTTATATAGGCTTGGAAGAGGTGAAGAGCTTAGTATTCTTCCTATGTGGGACCAAAGGGAAATAAGAAAAGACAAAGGGGAAAGAAGAAAAGCCTATAAGTCTATATGTTCTAACAAAGACTACTCCTCATTAATTCAGATACCATTCTGTATCAACATGTCTCAACCGGGGATAATTGTCCAAAATGTCATAATCCTAAATCTTCACAATCGAAAATTTAGTTTTTCTTTTGTACTGTTCCGATAGTTTACTAAAACAAATATTTTGCTAATGTAATATGTCCAAGATAGTTTAAAGTTACCTACATGTGTTAACTTCACAATTCTTTAAACTGGAATATGTAAATGAAAATTGTATCCACTAATTCTTTGACGTCTGCCCCATTTGTGCAATGTACTACACCGTGCTCAGGTCATGTCTTCACTAGCTTAAAGCTCAGAACACATAATACTGCATGAATTTCACAGAGCATAATCTTATGCATCGAATACTAATCTTTTAATCATTTATTCTCTCTGCATCGCTCAATCCCCATGTCGTTTCGATCACCACTAGTGTATGTCATAAACATTTAACCTTGAACAATGGTATGCTCCATGGACCAAAAAAAAAAAGGTTTGTTGCGCTCAACCATTCCGTATTTGTTGTCGCTGTAAAAACTTTTTTTTTATACCATAAGTGACAAAAGGTGGGAATGGACGACCAACAAACTTCTCTATGCGTCAAGAGTCCGCACCTATAATCGAAATGTCCAATTTGACCTATGTGTACCGCTCAATTTGAGCAAACCCAACATCGGAGCACCACCGATGCAAGTCGGGATGACGACCATTGAAGAAAAGCCTGAACAATATAGCAACTCTGACGAGAAATTGATTCGGAAGTTACTAAATCCGCAGGTTATCGACGACCCATACCGATGGTCGCGAACGAAATACGGGCTAGGCGTGTTGCATAATCGAGCATGACCTAGAATTCAGGCCCATACTCATAATGCATGGCTTTTGCGTGGAGGGAGTGGCTATTTCACTCGTTGGTGTCGGCGAAAAAGCCTTACATCCACAAGAACCTTACGGGAATGACTCAGTAGTAGTTGGAAAATGGAATACTGTGTGGATTAGGGGCATAAAACCGGTTCGATTGTTCACACCACAAGACGCAAGCAATTCCACATACGAGCCACTTACTCGGGCTCTGGCTCTGGCTCTGGCTCGTGTTTTACTCGGTTCATGACATCAGCAGTGTATTTCATGAGCTCGGCGTTTGCCTAACTAAAACGGGCTTTCTCGTCGTGTTAGACCCTCAAGTCGATGCACGCTGGTCCAAATGATCCTCGGATATACTTCCACACCCGATGAGTTGCACGCAGTCAAATAGATTATACGTGTAGATCAATGGATGCGATGGATCCTTTCAGATTTGGATCCTAACTTGTTTACATAGACTATGGACACGTCCACAAGGTGCGCGTGACAATTTTTTGGATCCCCTGTGCTTCTCTCCTCCATCAAAGATGGACATCGTCCCCTCCATGTTATAGAAAAGTCATAAGTTTATTGCACTTCTGTTAATTCAGTCCTAAACCTTTTAATTTTGCCAGTTGAGTTCTAAACTTGTTTTCTCATGTTTCAATTGAGTCAATTCGGTCAATTTTGGTCGAAAATCGCTGACGTGGACGCCGGCCGACTCGGCGGCAATGACGTAGACAATTTTTTACTTTCATAATTCATCGTATTACAAGATACGACTGATAAAATTATAAATTGATAATTATATAAGTAGGATTATGTACAACAAATATGATTCTACGTTATTTTATTTACACTAGTACATTGTTGTGCTAATACAAAAGTACTTATATTTCTAGAATTCCATCTAAGATGTTGCATAACCTATAAAATAAATTAGCACAATTAAGCATTTCTAGTCTATGATTGCATAATAACGCAAAGAGGTGGTAAGGATAGTAACTATGCCCGAATGCCACTTTCGCCTGGTCGGTGAAAGATAACTTATTATTCTGTCACTGCTCATTCAACATCCCTTCTTTCAAGTGAATACAACCATATGTTACAAGATTGTTCACCCCAAGAAGAAAGGAAGAAGAAGAAGATGATGAGAGAGATCAGTCATCAAACTCTATGCTACAAGAGCTACAAGTATTGATCGGCCACACACAGTATTACTGGCTTAGCGAACCCTGACAAAGAAAATACTGAGCTCCGGCCCTTGTGCCCCATCCGGGTTGATCATGTACAAGGCCTCCGAGTCCTTCGACCCAACGGCCCTCTCGAACCTCGCCCTCAGGTACGTCAACTCTCCCTCCAGCCCCTCCTTCTCGTACGGCGGCGGCGAAGGGAGCACGCCGGCGCCCATCGACACCCCTCTCAGCAGCTGCATCACGTGCACCTCGTCGTCGCTCATCTGCTTCCTCCGGATGGAGTAGCCCACCTTCCTCCCGTTGCAGTACACGGCCCACACGAACTCCTCCATCACTTTCTTCTTGTGCGTCCTCGTCTCGCTCTCCAGCGCGATCCTCACGATCTCGCTCGCCATCTCCTTGTGGAAGGCGCTGGTCAGCATGGGGAGCTCCAAGACGAAGATGGGCATGCAGTGGGGGTCTTCCTGGATGGTCAGGACTATCCGGCCCTTCCGGTACCCGAAGATGGTCACTGTGGTCGCGCCGTCCTTGAGGAGTGGCTTCCGGGGCCGCCCGAGGAGCGCGACCATCTTGCACCCCGTGGTCAGCATGGGGAGGAGCTTGAAGAGGCGGAAGACACCGCCTGTCGAGGAGGAGGACGATGACTTGGGCCGCTTCCCGCCGGGGCCCGTGCGTGTCGCGTGCCGGAGTAGGGATAGTATTGCCGGGGGGTTGTCCATTTGAAAGTACGGACTAGAGTGAACCGGCGGCATAGTGTTGGAGATCAATAACACTACTGCCAAATGAGAGGAAAAAAAAAAATGTGATGTTTGAAGTCGAAGGGTTGGACGGATTGATTATGCAAAGGAGCAAAGAAGATAAATATAGGGAAAAGGGTAAAAGAAGTTGGGGGAGTTGGTTGGTCATTTGGCTTGGGACTTGTCCTTTGGGAATCTTTTTTGTAGTGGGGAAGACTAAGAGAGAGGACTCAAATTTCTCAAAATTCATTCAAGTTGGTTAAAAGAGAGGAGAGGAAAATCAATGGGGACTCAAAAGCATGATGTGACCAAGTTTAAAGTGATGAAAAGGAAGGAGAGGGGGGTTTGGATGCGACGAAGAGATAAGAGGAGGCGGACCACATGTGGGGAAGCCTGATTAAAAATAAAAAATAAAAAAATATAAGACTCGGTAAATCGTAGGAATAATGTTAGATGTATCAAAATCTATCTCCTAAATCGACTTAGCAAAAAGAAAATGATTTACTAAATTGGTTTTGTAAATGACGTGATGAATTGTTATTTGAATGTCTAAATATGACCATCTTATATAAATATGAAGATATAACTCGTCGCATAATTTGATATGCCGACTTAATTTATCGCCTCTTTTATATCGAGCATTGCACGGGACAAGAAAGAAATTTGTCAAAAAGAGAAAGGTGAAGGCGTGGCAATGTGGCTACACCATGTGCCTCTCTGTTCACTACAATTGGATCATCAACATCATCCTTCTCTGCTTTATGCCTTTCCCATCTCCATCATCACAAACTCCCACTAATTATTGAAGCCAGCCATGGCGCCTTCTCTTTCTTGTCCTCCAGCTGCTAAGTTGCCTACTTGTTTGCTGGGTTTGGCCCCTACTTAACTTTGAACAAAGTCTTGTTATCTATGATGCTAATTGTATGTTGGTCGCCTATAAACCATCCACTGATCTACTATGATCAGAAGAATAATAGTGATTGTATAAGATTTCTTATGAATATTTTCTTTTCGAAGTAAATTTTGGGCAATTATTCTTTTGGCCCCTCAAAAAAAGTTAGTGCATCTTTTGGCATAAACCTCCCAGCAAAAAAAGGGTGCAGTTCCAGTAAGAAGGGTCCCCTTTGGTATGACTATGACTAATTAGACAGAAGCATAGTTGTGTCGGCATCATACTTCTCGTCCAGGTGCATTGTCATCCATGAATTCCTGTGATGCGAGAAAGTTCATTGTGGGGTTTTCCAATTTGAGAAAAATTAAGCAATCTTGAGAAACTTGAGACTAGAGGTTGCATGCAAAGTAAGCAACAAATGCGATAATTGCGATTTTTCATCGACCGGCTTACATAAAGTTAACGAGTTAGTTCCGGGGTTGTCGAGCGGAAGTCATTTCAGCGATGCATACTCTTGTCCATCTATAGATTTAGATAGATCAGATCAATGCAAGGCCAAGATCTTAAGAGGGGCTAAAGATTTCATGTGTGTTGCATAAGTTGGACCCTGCATAGATTAGTGGAATTAAGGGCATAAAAGTTCCAGTTCAATGACATAAAGCAGTGACAAAACATGTGTTTGGAAAGTGTTAAACAACTGATTAAGCCAATATGAAATGATGTACTGGAGTTTTGGAATGGTTGATTGAGCTCATGATGTAATAAAGCTGTACTAGACTCACTTTTTTTAGGTTAAAAGTCATCCGACCATGACCCAGACGACAAGGATATGCTGATCACTCATCACTTGTCAAATATGATCTCCTCCTCCTGCAAATCCTTATCAATTTGGCTCTAAAATCACTTCAAACCTTTAAGTGAGAACTTCATACAAGCAAAAAAGCGATCTTTAAATGATTCTCCAATCTAGAACGCGTTGTCGTTTTGCCTTCCAGTTATTGTGCCCATGATGGGGTCGTCTAGTCCTCATGTAAACATTTAGAGACACTTTTGTTTGCGACACTTATTTGATCATTAGCTTGAAATGAAAGCTGGTGATTTCGAGAAAAGGAAGGCCTAACCGAACAAGACGGCATGACCCACCAACATATTAGGATCCAATACCCATAATTGGCTAATTTAATTCCACCGATGAATCTCAATCTTAGGACGTGTTTGTTTTACGGAAAATGAATAATTCAGAAAATATTTCCTTAAATATAGATCACTTACATCGTTTAGAAGAAAAAAAAAAACAGACATCGAGGATTCTTCCAAGCAAGGAAGGGTCAGCATATATAGTCTTTCTTCAGTAATGAAACGGTTTAAATTTAACAAAGGTATCTGAAATCAAGTGTTTTGCTGCAATAAGTGGGGCAGTGTGTGTCTATATGCATGTATATTCTGTTTTATTTCACATTATCTTGTTTACGGAGCATGGCTAGTCTTTGAATAATAGTCTTGCCATAATATAGCTTTTAGGAAATTATAGGGGAGGAAGCCATTCATCACGAGTCTTTTTTTCGCAACATAATGCATGTGGAGCCTGCCATGATGCGTGCTACAAAAGTCTTGGCCAGATGATGTATCTATTTTGGAGAACTAGGATGGGTGGTGTTGTCTCTTGGCATAGTGGCAAAAGGAGGCATATCAAACGGGATTGTCTTAAGCTGAGAAACTCAAAAGTGGGCAGGAGGATTAGAGTTGAGTTTATAGATGATATTTCAGTTGTAACCGTAAGTAATTGGGTAGTGTTAATTATGTCTTATTTGTCATTGAGGAATTATTTCTTGTTTGTCACTGAGGGTTTGTCAATCGGCATATGATTATTGGATACGGATTGTTCATTTCATGCTGCACCATGTGAAAATTAGTTTATTACTTATGAATGCATTGTTGGGAAGCCTTGTGATCATCGCAATATCCTGCAGTGTGATCGTAACTTCACCTTCCGGCATATGGAAGGTGTGAGTCTCGGGCCTCCATCGCTCGACCAATGCCGAGGAACGAATTGGGAGGATAGGCACGGACGGTTGATTGGTTTGTGGGACAGACGTGCCGAACGTATAGTTCAGGGTAGAATTACAACGGAAGCACTCCACTTTCATTCAGGATATATGGAGTGGTTCCGTCGACATACACAGAAATGGATTTCTGTTGCGGAAGCAGCAATGGGTTCAACGGTTCGTGCAAGCACTTTCAATTTAATTCATTACTTATTTTTATGTACCATAAATTATTGGCGTTTGATAACTTTTGTTAATTTTGATATCATAACCAGGGTGACGGCGTCGAACAGATCGTGCATATCATGGATTCGATCGGTCTATCTCCTCAGGCTTGGGCAGAAGTGAGGACGATAGCTAGAGCAATGCTATACGCCTAGAATGAGGAGAGGCGACTAACAATGATGCCAGCACCCCAACCAGCAACTACAGCAGCACCCGTTGGGTCGGACGAGGAGGATGACCCCATTGAGACTGTTCAGCCAACCCGGAGGACTCCTCGAGCTCATCCACATGATGATGTCATCCCCTATTCCATGGAATATCATACGACGGATTTCACTCCTGAGTTCACTCTGGGGTTCAGTCAGCATTTTGATGCAGGGTTCACCCTGTTTGCCGGAACATTTGACGATCCACATCCGCAGACTCAAGCTAGTTCTCCTTCAGAATATGGATCCGATTTTCCTCATTTTTGTCCAGTGCCTCCTACAGTAGGATATGGTATATCTTCACAAGATATGCCTTCGTCATCGATATATCCTACTCAACCGAATCCTCATTCTCGTCGGTACAACACTAGACCTTTCGATCAACGTAGACAACCTCATTGCGGAACAGGAGGTCATGTAGGAAGACATCGTCATTAGTACATGTTGCAGTTAATTTGTTATCTATTATGAAAATCACATGTTTTTTACAATATCCCAATTGCGCGATATTTATTCAGTTTTTCTGTTCGATGTCGACATTACATATGTGAATTTATTGTAATGTTATAATTATATATCGTAAGTAATTAAATATTGATAATTATATTACAAAAATCAGCTTAAAAAGAAAAAAATTATAAACAAAATAAATATTATAAAAAAATAGTTTTTCTTATGAAATTTAAAAAAAAAATAGTTGGGGGCCTCGAGCCCGGCTCGGCAGTGTGGCTGCTGAGCGGCACCTGATCTGGTATTTTTTTTTTTCAACTTGTTTTGGTAAAGTTTTTTTTTTCGCCTGATTTGGAAATTTACCCGCACAATGCTATGTACAATGTTGTTAGTATTGGCGATGTCAAAATCAGAATACATAATAGTATTTTGAGACAATTGACTGGTGTGATGTACATTCCAAAGTTAAAAGAACCTCATTTCCTTCACTGCCATTGATTCAGTTAGGTGTCAATTACTTCAGAAGGTGGAGCTCCAAGGGTTATTTGCCGTGTCCTGATGATAAAGAAAGGAATCAAGCATAGTGGTTCATATGAGTTCCAAGAGGAGACGATGACAAAATTCGGCGTTGACACATCAGATACATTTGTTCGAGATCTGAATTGAGGCTTATGCATTTGGGTTCATTTGAGAGAAGCTTGAAGGCTCCGAGTGAGAGAAAACTATTGTATGGTCTTGTGGTTGGAGAACTAAATTTATGAAGGTGTTATTGACTTGAGCAAACAAAAAAAAAAAAAAGTGCATTTTAGTATGACTGTTAGAGAAACCACATAAATTGCAAAGTCGATTTACTTGAATGATCGTAGGCTGTCATGATTTCGTTAAAGGAAGATAATTACAAAAAAAGTCTTAAACCTCTTGTACGTATACTTATTCAATCATAAATCTTTCATTTTAGCCAATTTAGTCCTAAACCTTTTGACGGTGTGCCAATATAGTCCTTCAAACCATTTAGCCGGAAATCGCTGACGTGAACACTGATTGTCCTACATGGCACGACCATCACTCACATGGATAATTTTGCAATTTTTTAATAACTTATTTTTTCCTTTCTTTTCTTTCTCCTTTTTATATTTTTTAGTTTGGCCGATGAAGGTCGTGACGCCCTCGCCAAATCTGGGCTAGGCGAGGGCGCCGCAACCCTCACTGGATTTGAGTGTGACTGCGCCACCCAGATCTGGCAAGGAGGTGGCGGCCCTCCTCCAGATCAGTCGAGGGTTGTAGATCGGCGAAGGGGAATCAAAAAAAAGAAAAAAAGAAAGGAGAAATGGAAAGAAAAGTAAAGGGAAAAAAGGAAAAAAAAAAAACAAGTTTGGAGAAATTATTGCCCATGTCAGTGCCGGCAATGCCATGTAGGATGGCAGACATTCATATCTGTGATTTTTGGCCAAAATTGGTCGGAAGGACTCTATTGGCAAATCGTCAAAAGGTTTAGAACTATATTGTTTAATTTGAAATGTTTAGTACTAAATTGACATCCATAAATATGTTTAGAACTTTTCTAATGATTTTCCATTCGAGGAAGCGTGTCAGATTATTATGATATTCAATTACTTATTTTCTTAACATGTCATTTGGCCCAAAAAGGTCAATGTAATATGTTTGATGGTGCACTTCTCTCGAGTTTACTTTTGTTTTTAAGGTTTCCAATTACACAAGCACAAAGATTA
Source organism: Lenwebbia sp. NSW1173648 (assembly GCA_029784005.1). Classification (NCBI taxonomy): domain Eukaryota; kingdom Viridiplantae; phylum Streptophyta; class Magnoliopsida; order Myrtales; family Myrtaceae; genus Lenwebbia; species Lenwebbia sp. NSW1173648. The sequence goes on along the minus strand of JARCGZ010000012.1, from coordinate 17,575,633 downwards.
GGGCTGGACATGATACTACTTCGACTGACCAACAGGCCAGATCTTTATATGTCCTAGATTCAATCGTTAACTTAGGTTTGAGTCTTTCATTAACAACGTTGGACAAGGTTTGTCCAACTTCCGAGGGAGAATGATAAAAAATGTCCTAAACCTATTGCAATTGTGTTAATTCAGTCCTAAACTTTTTGTTTTTGCCGATTCAATCCTAACCCTTTGCAATTGTGTCAATTCAGTCTATCCCGCCAATTTTGGCCGGTCAGCGCTGATGTGGACGCCGGCGGAGGCTATAATATTGTAATATTTTTTTGAATTTTATTAAATTATTTTATTTTATTTTTCTCTCTTCTTTTTTTTCTTCCCTCTTCTTCTAGCGATTGGCCAGAGGTGATGGCCGACTGGGGAGGGCGACCTTGTCCAACTATGGTGAGGCTGAGCCTTGCCGTGGCTGCGCGAGGCGTCGTTTGGCCAGCCCAAATCTGGCGGTGTGAGGTTGAGGCTCACCCATCCATGGCGAGGCGACATTGGGTGAGCCTCGACCTCGCCAGATCTGGGCTGGCGAGGCGACCCCTCACATAGCCACGACGAGGCTCGGCCTCACCATAGCTAAGGCAAGGCTGACGTTGCCAGCCGGTCGGCGACCCGCTGGAGGAAGAAGGGGAAGAAAAAGAAGAAAAAAAAAAGAAAAAAAAAGGAAAAATAGAATAAAAAATAAAAAAATTCAAAGAAATAAAAAAATATTTAAATATTCTGACGCCAGATGGCCGGCCCCAGCCGACGTCCACGTCAGCTCCGGCGGGCCAAAGTTGGCCGGATGGACTGAATTGACAAAATTACAAAAGGTTTAGGACCGAATCAGCAAAAAAAAAAAAAAAATAGAACTGAACGAGCACAATTGCAATAGATTTATAACTTTTTTTTTTTGTAATTTTCCCGACTTCCGGTGACTGGAACGTATATTTTTCTCATCTTGCAAAAAAGCCAAACATAAGGGAGGCAGAAAGGATACATCTGATGGTTAATCCATGCTCTTCAAAAGCATAAGTCTTCTTTACGGTAATAATCAAAAAGAAGAAGAGATCGAGAATGGCCAAAGTGTAAATGAGCTTATCGGTGGAAGCCTGCACAAGCACACCCTGAACGAGCCAATTGCTTACGGAGCCCAGCAACCATTCAAGAAGGACCAATCTTTAGGAACCACAAAAGTCTGGGAAACTGTCAAAAAATTTCCGAACTTTCACACTTTTGTCAATTCAATTCTAAACCTTTAAAATTTGCCGATTCTAGGGGTGAGCAAACGGGACGGGACCGGCCCGGACCGAACCGGCCGGGTTAGTCCGGTCCTTGAGGGGGGCAGTCCGGTCCCTGGTTCCATGGTGCATGGGACCAGCCCGGACCGCCCAGAATACACACACACACACACACACAATTAGAAAAAAAAAAAAAGAAGAAATTTTTGAAGAACTAGTTAACATAATTTCCTTATCTTCTGCTTGACACTCACTCCTCTCTTCTCGCTCGACGCTCGAGTCTTGCCTTCGCAACGCAGCTCTGCTCGGCGCTCGCTCCTCTCGCCTTCGCCTCCCCGCTCACTCCTCTCGCCTTTCCCATCTTTGTCGATATGCAGTCTCCGAGACTCAATTTATGTTTTGTCTTGACTATATTATGCAAACCCATTATTTTGTTCGCACTTGAATTCAGTGAAGTACAAGTGTAATCTCACTTTGAACTTGATTCTTTCTAACTCGAGGAGAATGATGCATGAGCATAATCCTGTTTTAGTTGTTTAAGTGCTTTTCTTCCTAATTTAGTCTTTTCTCATTATTTTAGGATTATAAGTACTTATGTGATGGTTGTACGATGGTCATGTGTATTTTTTATTATGTTGCATGGTTGAGATTGGAAGTTGTTAGTTTAGATCAAAAGGTTAGATTTCTATAAGCAACTGGTGTTAGCGATCCAATTGGGACCGGACCACCGGTCCTGGTCCGGTCAGGTCCTCAGTCCCGAAAATTTGAGGACCGAGACTATCAGTCCGGTCCCCGGTTCCATATTGGGATCGGGCCGGCCCGAATCATGCACACCCCTAGCCGATTTAATCCTAAACCTTTTTTCTTTTTGCCGATTCAGTCCTATTGGTTGGAAATCATTGGCGTGGACACCGACCGTCCTACGTGGCACCGCCGGCGCTGACGTGGATAATATATTTTAATAATTTTAAAAAAAATTCAAAATTCTTTTATTTATGTTCCTTTTTTTCCTTTTCTGGGTTAGAGGCCGGCGACCCCGCCGGATTAGGGTCGGCAAGGGTCGTTGGCCCCTGGACAAGATTAGGCAAGGGTCGATGACCCCCGGTGGACTCTGGGCGAATTATGGAAAAGTTATCAAAAAAGTCATAAACTTTTTAATTATGCTAATTGAGTCCTAAAACTTTTCACATTTTGCCATTTGAGTCCCTCCGGCATATTTTGGCCGAAAATTGATGACATGTATGCCGGATGTCCACTAACTGTCCTAGGTGACACTGCCGGCACTGATGTGGATTTTTTTTTATATATATTTTCAATTATCATTATTTTTTATTTTTCTTTTATTGTTAAGGGCCAATAGGAGCCGGCCACTAGCTGAGGCATGACGACCTCCGCCGGCCACTGGGCGAGGGCTCTCAACCCTAGCGTAGTGGCCAACAAGGGTTGCGGCCCTCCCCAGGCCTTGGCCAATGGCTAGCGGCATCCTGCCTGCCCTTAGCAATAAAAAAGAATAAAAAATTCAAAATAAAAAATTCTCCCGTTGGCACCGACAGTGTTGTGCACGATGGCCCGTGTCCATGTCATCAATTTACGATCAAAATTGACTTGATGGACTCAATTGACAAAATATGAAAATGGTTATGACTCAATTGGCACAATTAAAAAAGTTCAGGACTGAATTAGTACAATTGCAATATGTTTAGGATTTTTTTTATAATTGTTCCTCATCAACCATAGCATACACCAGTCATGCTCTCTGTAAGGAGATTGCCCAATGCGAATAGTAAAGTGGAGAAGAGATGATGTAATTGAAGGCAAAGAGGGAATATTTCGTGAGACTCTGCTTGGCAAACGGGTCGAGATATGACTGGGGGTTACTGGCGAAAACCCTACACAAAGTATAAGTCGGCCATTATTGAAATTGGTGGTGGTATGGGACCATGGGTCTGGCTGTCTCCTCCCTGCGCGGGTCCTCCCAGATTTTTATATCAGGAAATGCGTTGTGAAGTGGGGCGATCCTCCTGCCCTCAGGGCCAGCGTACCAGGACACAGAGGCATGGCATGTTGCATTGTTCCTAGTTCCAGGAGTTGCCCACGGATCATCTTTGATTGAGGAAAAGCAGCAAATTAGGTGCGGCAGCTGTTCCTTTAGGTTGTTGTTTCTTGCTTGAACAGAGACGTGTTTCTGCTCGTAGATGTCGTCTGTTTTACAAGTGATATGGCCAATGTTGTCTGAAGGCAATTTCTAGTGGGGTCGTAAGCCTCTATAGATTGACCTTTCAAAATTAACACTTTTGGAATTACCGATGAAACTCTCATATTCTCCAAACTGGTGTTTCAGCAAAGTCTCCTTCCTTTCTTTGCATTCTAATGTTGGACCTGATTGGAAAGGATAATCCCATGTTTATTATTGAAAGTCAGCAGGGATCGATTTTTCGAGGGCTGGCCCGCTACTAAAGAGAGGTAATCGAAATTGCAAGTCTCGCGAGTATGAAAAATAAGTTCGGAAAGGTCAATTATCAATGCCGCATGTAAGTCTGAAAAGTTAGTAAATCTAATGACGAGGGAGTTAGGTTGTTTATTTAGTTTGTGTATATATGCCAATCAACTCACTCAGCTGATTAAATGATTTTCTATGTTGACCTCACATATCTAATACTGGTCAACAAATTTTGGATTATAAAGTTCAGTCTTTTGGGGGGTGAACAACGTTCAAATGATATTACACTAGTTTGATAATCAGAACTAGAATTTAGGCATACAGAACTAGGGCCAGTCCTAAAGTTACGAACCCAGTCAGGTCACACGTAATTTGGAAGCCAGGCCAGGTTGAATCTAATCGCATCTTCAGCTATTTCCCCCGGAGTTATTTGGGATCCTACTTGTTCAGGGTTCAGTTGACAACTGCAACTTAGGGTGCGTTTTGTTTCACTGAAAACATTTTTCCGGAATTCACTTTCCGGAAAATGATTTTCAGGAAATCATTTTTCCGGAAAACAGCTTGTTTTCCCTTGCTTGGTGAAAAACATTTTCTGGTGTTTGATTTGCACTTAAAAAATGATTTCACTTTATCTTAAGAAAAAGAAATCTGAATTTTTAAATTATATTCTATATTTTTTATTTTTATTTTTATTTTTTCTTTCTTTCTTTTTTTCTTCTTCTTCTTCCTTATGCCTTCTGCGACTTCTTCTTCCTTCTTCCTTCTGTGATGCCAGCGGCCATGGGCGAGCTCGAGCTCACTGGTGGAAGGCGAGCTCGAGGCCGCCAGATCTGGCTGAGGCAGCCGGTGAACCTTGAGGCCGCCAGATCTAGCGAGCTCAAGGCTTGCCAACGGTCCCGAGGTTTTTCCCTTTACCTTCTTCTTCAGCCGACGGTCCCGAGGTTTGGCGGTGGCTGCCGCCAACCAGTCGCGAGGGAAGAAAAGAAAATGAAAAAGAAAAAAAGAAAAAGAATAGAAAATAATATTAAAATATAATATTAAAACATTCAAATACAATATCAAAATATTAAAAATATTAAAAAATAAAGAGGAGCAATTTCGGAAAGTGTTTTCACCTCTTCAGATTGGGGAATTCACTTTCCTGATTTTGTACATGAACTTTTCATTGATCGGAAAGTGTTTTCCTTTGACCGAATCATTTTCCGATGAACCAAACGGATGAAAGTCCAGAAAACTAATTCTAAGAAAACACTTTCCTTGAAACAAACACACCCTTACTCTTTGTACATTTACAAAGGTTAATCTAAAGGCTTAGAAATCGTTTTTTTGTTTTTTGCGCAGCTTAGGCTCCGTTTATTTTGTGAAAAATGTGGCATTTTTGGAAAATGTTTTCTAGGAAATCGTTTTCCAACAAAATGAGGACATTTTCTGGTGTTTGGCTAAAACTTGAAAACGAACTGAAAAATATTTTCTGACATTTGGTGAAGGAAAACCAATTTCCATCATACGCTCCTTTTAATTATTTTTTATTTTTTATAAATCAATTTTTTAAATATTTTCTTTTATCTTTTTTCTCTTTGTTTCTTTTTTCTTTCTTGCTTTGCTGGCAACCGGCGATCGAACGGCAAGGCCCAAGCTCACCAGATTCTGCGAGGCGAGCCTCGAGCTCGGCCTCACATGAGACCAGCGAATCTGGAGAGCTCAAGGCTCGCCAAATTCGGTGAGGCCGGTGAGGCAAGCCTCGGCCTCGCTGGATTTGGCGAGCGCGAGGCTCGCCTCGCTACCTCGACGGGCTCGAGCTCACCATCAGCGAGGCCTCGAGGCTCTAGGCTCTATGCCTCGCCTCGCTTGCCTGTAGCCGGTCGCTGGCCGTGGCCGTGGTTGGCAATCGGCCGAAGAAGAAGGTAAAGGGAAAAAAAAAATGAAGAGAAGGAAATTAAAAATAAAGAAAAAGAGAAAAATTTAAAATTTAAAAAATAAAATTCTGAAAAATAAATAAAAATTGAAAATAAATAATAAAAAAGAAAAGATATGTGAAAGAGAGAAGGAAGGAAAGATAAAGAATTTTTTTTTCTCTTCTCAAAAAGAGAAAAATATTTTCCCCACTAGCTTATTTTCTGCGAACCAAACGCCAGAAAATCCGAAATTTTGTTTTCCTGGAAATTGCTTTTCGCGATTTAAAAAAAAACTTTTTGTTGAAAGAAATGATTTTACCCGAAATTCATTTTCGAGGAAAGTGATTGATTTTCCCTTATTTAGTTGTGAGCTTGAAGATGTGAGGAAGTAGTTTTCGGCTATTTTGATTTTACTTCCGAAAATAGAATAGATAATGTAACGCTATTAAACTATATCAAGGAGATTGTAGATTATTGAATGATATATGAAGCTATGAATTCGTAGTTGTTGTTATAGAGAACATCGGGTGAATGATAGATCGATGAATTTTGAATGAAATGCTTTTGAAAAACAAATAGGGTATTAAGAAATCATACATAAACATACATGAAAGCATTCAATTTTTCATTCTTGGGGCCTGTTTAGTTCAGCTTTGGAAAAATGTCATTGGGAAAATGCAAATACAATTTGGCTAAAGGGGATGTTTAAAATGCAAATAGTGTTTGGTAAAGTGTATTTTAAAAACACATTGGAAAGTAACTTTGACGTAAATGCCGTTTGGTAAAAAATATCCTTTGTAAATAATTCGATTATTTTTTTTAATTACTTTCTTTAAAAAAAATTCTATTTTTTTCCTTATTCCTTATTTGATTTCTTCTCAACCGATCGCCGGCCACAGGCTAGGCTCGACCTCCCCCTGACCTCGCTGAAGGCGGGCCTCGAGCGAGGTCGAGGCTCGTGTCACCAAGCCTCGAGCTTGCCAACCTACATGTCATGGCCGCCGTCCGCGGTATGCAGAGGAAGGAGCAGTAGGCAGAGGAAGGAGGAAGAAGGAGAAAATAAAAAAAGAAAATAAAAAGAAAATAAAAGAAATAAGAAATAAGAAATAAAGAAGAAACTAAAAAAAAAATTAAAAAATTGTAATTGCATTTCGAAAATACAACTTTCCAAAGTAGCTCCGAAGCTATTTTGGGCTAAAGGCCTTTGAAAATACAATTGCATTTCCCCAAAATTGAGCAAAAAACGAACCAAACGCTATTTACATTTGGCCAAATGACTTTAAAACTTCAAAGCCTCTTCCAAATGCTGAACTGAATAGGTCCTTTTTCTTTGGTTTCGATATCACTGGTTTTTTTTTTTTTTTTTGGGTAAAGTGGTTTCGATATCACTGTTGGGAAGAAGTGAAGTGATAAGTACAATCCTTTGACATTTTAACAAATTCCTTTTGTGCTCTCCACTCCAAAGCCACGAAACAAAGTTTTAAGGGGGAAAGTCATATATTGAAAGTTATATCTTATAATAAATTGGACTTGTCGATTTAAAGTTTCCTATGTGATAATAGCGACCGGCAAGACTATCACGACTTTCTTTTTATGAATTTGTGATAGCTCATCCATGCATTAGGAGGGGTCACTTCATGTAGAGATGATTCAATCATTATCAAATAGGGTTACGGATGACGGGTCGACTAGGACAGTAAAAACTAGAAAAATCTAGTAGGATGGAGCAGTTCGCGTTTTCGTATTGGCTCTTACAATCACAAGTCCTTTGCTAGGTCAAGTAAGATCATATTCATAACAAAACTTGCCAAAAGGGAGATGGCCGATGGTCTGATACGGAACCGGGTGCACAAAATCACTATGCATTGAAGGTGAATTGGAAACAAAGCTAAGAAACATCAAAGAGGATCAAAACCAGTTGAGTAAGCTGCAAAATGAAAATCACAACACTAAGAAAGGCAAGTATAGTAACCATCTTATTTCAGCGAAAGAGCAGTAACCTTGAGTAAGCATCATTGTTTAGTTGACAGACACTACCTTTAATTTATTGTAAACACTATCATTAAAGTCTTGCTGACTATTAAGAAATGAAAACCGTCCAAGCATTGAGTGGGACACGATCAACCGCCATTCAATAGAAGAGCAGATCACTACCTTCATGAGACAAGCTCAGTCAAAGTTATCAATTTTGACTGGTGTGATCTCATCCGCAACATCAAAGTGTCCTACCAAACGTGCAAAAAACACCATTTGTTGTTCCAGCGTGAATTTTATACTTTCAGCCTGCGAAACATTGCATGTCAATTTCCTGCATTGTACACACCACAGCTGACTTGTTTAAGTGAGACTCCAGAAGAACAATACCTTGCGAAAACCATGCTGCTCCCCTTCGTATTCCACTAATGCAACAGGCAGACCTTTCTGTTTCAATGCCGCATAAATTTTGCGAGCTTGACTTGGCGGTACCACCTACAAGATGTAGCAGTTAATTGCCAAACCGCCAAGCAGCAAAGTTGTTAAAATGCAAGAGATGTAAAAAAGTAAATCTGAAGGCTATTGATGAGATCTGCTTATTAATTGAAAAGAACAAGTCGAACTCATCTGGTGCTATTTAATTGACTTGCGTACCTTGTCTTCCAATCCCTGGAATAGAATTATGGGACAAGAAAATTTCTCAACAAAATTTATAGGTGATCTCTCGTAGTAATCCTTTTCAGATCCTGTAGTGCAACGAATGCATAATCGGAAAAAATCCTTATCTAAGGGGAGATGAAACACACACAAAAGCTTATCTGAATTACCAACAAGGTTGTCAATGTAATGAGATTCAAATTTGTGCATTTCTGCTCTCAACATCTTCAAATCAGCAATCTGGTCGACAAAATAACAGACAGAAAAATATTCTTTTTTAGCATTGTCAAAATTCAATGCATAAATAGTAGAAAATAAAGGATGAATTTAAACTTCAGATAAACCAAATGAAATGGGGAGTATCCAGAATTCCAAGTAAACACCAACTACAACCGATGCACAGTAACAAACTGTAACAAAAACACGCCTTTTGGTAGTTCATGAATCTCGAAACTAAACAGTTGGTTTTTACTAGTAGACTTTTCAGTTGATCCATCTGATAGCAAGACACAATGAAGATGCTATAGATCAATTACAAGCAACAAGAAAGTCACCAAGAATGATCGATAATTATGTCTAAGGCAATTAATCCCCAGAAAACAGAGCTCCTTTGGGTGTCCATGTGCTTTGTCAGGGTAAGATAAGAGCAACCTCCCTCTGGTGCCACCAGAAATAAGCCAGCTTCCCGATATTGGTGCCAAATGGTAAATTTAACTATTCTGAAACCGACTACAAAGTAAATGAACTCACACCATAGAGGGAGGCTCCAGCTTTGAAAGTTTCTCTAAATGCTAGAGCAGCTAAGGTAGTATACCCACCAGCAGAGCCTCCAGTGATGCATAGACGAGTGCCATCCACCTTTCCACTATCCACCTGGATGATCAAAGGACCTTCACCATACTGAAATAGTTCTAGTATTCCAATACCCAATGGGCACGAACAGAACAACCGAGTTGGAAGTCACCTACCAAAAATTTAGCACAACTACAACAGTCATCAACGTCAACTTCACCCCAGCGACCCAATAGCCGCTCTCTGAATTCTCTGCCATAACCTTGAAGAAAAGTTTTGGGACATATTTCAGTAGCAATGAAGAAGATCAACCAAATGAAGGGCCAAAGTGAGTAGTTTTTGCAGCCATTTATGTTAATTAAATTCCATGAGGAATTGGTGACAATAAAGCATAGGGCTGTCGAGATAGTAATGGTGGTTCATTATAAACAGGTTTTGCAGAAATCAAGAGAAAGATATGAAGCAGAAAGTTCTCATTTAGAGACAAACCAGTGCTTCCACTGTAATTGACATCCACGAAGGCCCATCCTCTGCTGGTCCAGTACTGAATACTCAGGTTTAAAACTCCTCGTGTTTCACAAGTAGGCCCTCCTGTGCAATTTTAAGCATAACTACATAAACACACATGAATAACCAGATCGATACGATTAGGAATTGATGCATGACAGTTACACCAGCCAATTTTTGCTTTTAAATGAGAGAGAGAGAGAGAGAGAGAGAGAGAGGGAGAGAGAGTGGGGCTATTTTAAAATTGTCAAAAAGACCATCTTTTTCCTGAAAAAATTAAATTGTTCAAAACCATGCCCATAGTCGAGATAAGTCTTAGCACTCCCCCTTCAATGTATGTTAGATCTTAGATGTGAAAATAACCACATCAAACAGCAATCAGAGGATAAATGGGAGTAAAAAACAGAATGGCAAGAAGTGGGAATGCCAAGATTTGGACTTTTGACTTGAACCTCGGATACCATGTTGAATAATCATTTTCCCAGAAGCTTAAATTGTCAAGAAACATTCCCTCAAATGTACACCATCCATATATGTCAACAAAAGTGTCAACCAATCATTAAATTCCATTTCACAACATATGACTTACATGGCAATCAGGTGTTAACACAACACTGTGTGCAGTATACGCGCACAGTTGCATATGTACTGACTCGTTTTCTGCATCTATAATATCAATAACTGATGCCGGGTACTTAGTCTGAAAATTCACAGTTGTATATGTACTGACTTGTTTTGAGCATCTATAATATCAACAACTGATGCCGGGTACTTGTTTAGTCTGAAAATTCACTAATGCCTCATAGATATGCATCAAAATAAAGACTTGATTTGACAAGTAAGGTCAATTAAAGCTTATTGCGAATGAAAAATACTAGTTTGGTGGTACAAAGTTCCCACGAAAGAATTTAGAGTTGGCAAGGTGAATTCAAGTATGACAAGAACTGAGTTGCATTTTTCTAGTACCATGGCTTTCTAACAACAGCGGAGGCTTTTCTTCCTGACAAGCTTGATAAACATGATTAGATGGAGGATAGAAGTATGCATAAGCATTTTGACCAGGAACTTCAGTAGGAAATTCAATCAGCTCTGGCAAGCTGAAATACGACTCGTACTTCGAACTGTCCGGTGAAGATGACCATATTATCTGAAAATCAATGGCTTTTGACTTTTCATCATTGAAAGTCACCTGCAAACCGTGATCAAAACGAAATTATAACAATAATGAGATAATGCTGATTATTACAGCATTGTCCACACTTCATCAAATATGAGGAGATTACTAAGGTAGAGTATTGCAAGCACCTTCGCCACAGATGTTGGAAGTAGTCCTGATGCTCCCTCAACGTAAAGGCACGTATTCCCTGAAGTCTGCAAAAGCAGAATGTGCGCAATTTACCAACCCATCAGCTTGAAAAATAATTACATCGACATCATGGAGAAGGTGTTGAACATACTATATCTTGTATGTCCGTGAATGGAATGTCAAGCAATGATAATGAGCTCTGAAGAACGTCAATAATCGCAAGATAAGATCTTCCACTTTGCCTGCAGGACGATTTTAAATAGATTGATAAGAAAAATCGTACAATAATGTTCTATTAGGATAATGTTAAAACGGAAAAAACGCTCACCTGTAGCTGCAAGCAATCAGGGTCTTCTGTTCGTCGCTCTGGATAACTTCATAAGAGTTCAAACCAAAAATCCATAATGGCCTTGCAAACTCAGCATTTAACGGATAAAGAGGCAGGACCTCATCCGCAGATTCAATCTGTTGAATCATGAAGCACAGCAAAGACATAAATCAGTTCCCTTCCAACACCATGATCGATGGTGCTATGGCAGTTTAAAGAGCTCACATATGCAATAAAGGCCCAGTCCCCTGCAGAAAACCTATAACTATAACTAACTCTCCTCATTCATGATTTTCACAGTGTGACATCCAAAGTCCACACTATTTGACTAATATAATCTAAATCCGTGTGAAGTGTGATGTGGAAATTAAGGAGATCGACCAAATTTTCACATCAATCACCATTGGAAAAACCCGCTTTGGCTTGATTACTATAAGCGTGATGGAGTTGTGGAGTCTGGTAGAGAAAAGTGCTATTAGAGCAGAGAGGAAAGTACTGCTTTAAAGGGTATACACGTAATTTTCACAATAAATTGGTATGTCCTAGATTCGTGCTATATATTAAGGCAATGTCGCTTGTAATTGCAACTTGAAACTTGATACCGATACTGATAGCGAAACGATTGCATAGTGCGGCAGCGTGGTTTTTCTCTTTTCTGATTTTAAAAGGGTTCTTATACATGAAAATTCTCGTGTCTTTTTCTATAATTTCTCTTTTACATTTCGCGCTCCTAACAACTAGTACCGAAGCCTGGTTAGGTGGACTAGTGCGAGCGACGAAGATGGACGAAGGGAAGGTGAAGATTGGTCGGTTCAATGGTAAATATTTTGGTTTCTAGAAGATGAAGATCGAGGATTCGTTGTATCAGAATACCTGCATCATCCTCTATCGGGAGAGAAACCGGATTCGATCAAGAAAGAAGACTTGAAATTGTTAGATTGGAAGCCCCTTGTGTGATTCATCTTATGTTGGCGCGGAACGTTGCCTTCAATATCGCCAATGAGAAGACAAAGGCAGAATTTATGAGAGCTTCGCAAAACATGTTCGAAAAAGCCCTCTGCGTCAACCGAGGTTTATCTAATACGTCGTTTGTTCAATCAAAAGATGGACAAAGGTGCTTCAGTGATAAATCACATCAACGAATTCAACATCATCACAACTCAGTTGAGTTAAGTGGAAATCAAATTCGATGACGAGGTAAAAGCTTTGATTAGTTGGAGTATAAATGCGATTGTCGTGAATAGTTCGTCTAGTCTACAGAAGTTGAAGCTTCAGAAGATTCAAGATTTGATTCTTAGCGAGAATATTTGGAAAAGAGAATCAGGTGAATCTTTGGGCATTGCCTTGAATACTGAAGGCCGAGGGAGAAGTAATCAACGAGGTTAGATTAGAACCGAGGTAAATCGAAATCTAGAGGGATAAGCAAATCGTGACCTTGTCGTGAAATAAATTACTGGAATTGCGAAAAGAAGGGCCCTCTAAATCGAGATTGTAGAGCCCCACAAAAGAAAATTTAGTATTGGAATCAAGAGGACGAAAAAATGTCAATGCAACCATTGAAGAGACTCGTCCATGATGCCTTAATTTTGACCGATACCAGTCTAGACTAGAGTGCATTATTTCACTCTACTTCGTGCAGAGAATTAATGCACAATATTGTTGCTGGAAAGTTTAGAAGAGTTTATCTTGCGGATGACGAACTTTTGGATATAAGGGGTAAGGGTAATGTCCACATAAAGACTACAAATGGGTCACAATACAAGTCGCGTGATGTTAGATATGTTCTTGGCCTTAAGAGAAATCCGATCTCTACAGGTCAATGAGACAGCAGAGGATACAAAAACCTATTTTTGGGAACAACTCATGAAAAATTGGTAAAGTTGCGGGGGAGCAAAGTTGGGAACACCACACATGGCTGAAATCGGTAGAGATATAGTACCAGTTGCTGACTTAGAAAGTGGTTGTAAACTGTGCAACCGCAGGCTTGGACACATGAGCAAAAAAGAGATAAAGGGGTGATCATCGAAGGGAAAACTGCCTGATCTTAAGTCCATTGATATATCAATGTGAGGATTGCTTTCTAAGCATGTAGAAACATGTCAATTTTTTGAAAATTGGAAGAGAACCAAAGAAAGACAAGTTAGAGTTTGCATACAAATGTCTGGGAGCTAGCCCCTGTGCATTCCCTAGGATTCTCAAGCTACTACCTCGCGTTCATTAACGATTCCACTAAGGAGGTATGGGTTTATTTTTTGAATAATATACCTAATGTGTTTAGTACTTTTAAAATATGGATAGTTGAAGTAGAGAAAGAGATCAGTCTGACGATTAAATGTCTAAGGTCTGACAATGGTGATTAGTATGATAGCAAGGAGTTCAAGCAGTTTTGTGCAGAGAATGCATTCGGGATGATAAGAACATTTCTCATTTGACCACAGCATAATGGAGTTACTGATAGGAGGGAACAAAGAGAGGAGATTAGAGAGATTGAATTGGATGGGATTTCTACGAGTGTTTAGATCATGAATGCTAAAATTGTTGTCATGGACTCTAATCAAGAACCAGAACAAGAACTACCTACACCTAAACTCACTTTGAGAAGATTTAGCAGAAAATCTAAACCTGCACAGAGGTATATTCCATCATTGCATTATTTACTTTTGACTTATGCTGGCTAACCAGAAAATTTTTCGAAAGCGGTGCAGGTTAAAAATTCTGTTTAGTGGGAGTTGGCAATGTAGGATGAGTTTAATTCACTCGAGCTAAACAGAATTTTGGTGTCAACTTAGTTACTAGATAGGAAGAAGGCATTGCAAAACAATTGGGTGTATAGGGTCAAAGAAGAACCTAACGGCAACAATTGGTACAAAGCGAGGTTAGTAGTGAAAAACCTTTCAGCAAAAGGAAGGAATTGATTGTTATGAAATTCTCTCTTCAGTTGTGAAGTTGACTATTATCAGGATAGTGTTGAGTATTGTTGCTGTTGAGAATGTTTCACATCTAGAGCAGTTAGATGTAAAGACTGCATTACTTCATAGAGACTTAGAGGAGGATATCTACATGGTACAACCATAAGGTTTTCAGGTTCCTAGCATAGAAACTATGTCTACAAGCTGAAGACAAGTTTGTGTGGTTTGAAACAGGCTCCTAGATGTTGGTAAAAGAAATTTGACACATTTATGTGCGTCAACGGGTTCACTAGATGTGAAATGGATTGCTGTTTATTTCAAGAAATTCGATGACTGCTATATTATTTATTTTTGTTTGTGCATGATATGCTCATTGCAAGATCTAGCACGAGGGAGATCAACAAACTGAAGCAGCAATTATCAAAGGAGTTTGAACTGAAGAACTTGGGAGTAGCAAATCAAATTCTTGGGATGAGGATTATGCATTTTCTTCTCTGATTTTTCTCTTTAACGTTTCACGCTTGGTCATTATGAAAGATCTTCAATGACTTGAAGCTCCTATAATATCTGGACTTTTCAAAATCAATAAGCATAAAAGGTGATGACTCGGGGTTCGGTGACCAGTACTTACCCACTTATAGAGATTCCAAAATCCATTTTGCCTATCAGTAATGAAAAATAGTTCACCTGCATACGTTCAAAGCAGAATGTAATGTCTGCCACAACTTCAAGCCAATTAACTTTGACATTTCCCAATTATGTTTTCACTGAGATATTACATAACCAGAGCTTCGACAGTGAAATAGATTTAGCATGTCCCCAAACTCAATCATCCGAGTAGAGTGGAAAGGAAGAAAAATCGCAAGAAGTGTAAAAATAAATCACCAGTAAGCAAGAGCATACAAGACGACTCCAGATGCATACCTTAGCTAATGCATATTTAAGGGACAACATGAAAATACCAATGAAAAAAACTATAGAACATCATCCTGTCAACACATTATAAATAGGACCAACATTCTCAGATCATCACGAAAGCAACAGAACAAACAAATCAATCAGGATGACCCGTATATGTTATTCAGGCATATTAGCTAGAATGGGGAATAGGCCATTTAATTTGACGATTATTTTCGGGGATCAGGCTCCTTTTATTGTTCATTCAGATCACAGTAGTATTCCAATCTTACATTTCTTCAGTATGGAAGAACATCAGGTGACAAACGAACTGGTATCATTAACGACAAATCAGGTCGCAGCAATTCCAAATTTAATTCGGCAGCCAACAAAATAGAAGTACCTTTTGGAGACCACTTAGGTTCAGTTGGTGACTCAACATGTTTAGGATCACGACCAGCAACACAGACACGCTTACAAATATCTCTGCAAAGGAGTATTAAGAAAATCAACATGACAAGGCAATGACATGAATATAGCACATAGATAAATTATAAGGAAAGGTTACGAGTGTGTCTTAAGAATCACAACAAAGAGTTGATCGGACAAAGTGACTGGAAAATGCAATAAGTACTGAATTTGCAGCTCGCCACATTAGCCATGGTTGTTCTAGGCTAAGGTATGAAGTTCAATGTGCAGCATGAGATGTAAAGTTTCACGACCACTCAAAGCTCAACACCATGGTTAGAGATGATGATTACCGTTAGTTCTATCTATGCAAAAAAAAAGACAAAAATGTGATAGAAAATGTGCTTGGGTCTCTAAATATCAACATTACCCAAAAGGAATATGTTCTGACATAAATTTTCTCAAACTACATGCATGAACTACTATAATAGTGCACATAAGGTCACATGAGAATGTCAGGTTTAAGGGGACTCCGCATTTATTTGATTAAACAACCGTTATCCGTCTTACAAGTGAAAGAACTGTTGCAGCAAAGTCTAAGATTTATTGGCAATAAAAAATGTAAGTGACAATGACTTGTTAATGGACGTGAGAATGTTAACCGATCAAAAAGAACATCAATCTCCATACCCAGCCTCTGAGATGTACCCAACCCAGAGTTCTGCTTTATCCCATGGCATACTGGGATGACCCCACTCGATCCATGCTACTTTTCACCCTTCGGATCCATCCGTGGAAAAGCATAGAAATCATTGCCACTGATTAATACTTTGGGCTCTAAATTCCGTCCAATAATACAAAAACAAAACAAAGGAAAAAAGAAGAAGAAATCAGTAGGTTTCTGGTATTGTAGTGAACAAATTAATGTAGCAGACAACTGATCTGGCACGTCCAGAAATTGTTTACCCTGTATATCCTTCTCACCAAGGCCAATAGCTACAACCGTAGAGGTTGGATTCGAACTGCTGTCACGCCGATCTATATCCATATAAAAGCGATCAGGTAAGTTCCTGTCATATAGTCCCCAATAAATATGAGTAACAAAATAAGCTCCTTCAAAGAGTAGTTACCTTCCCTTACAGCAACATAACGGCCAAATCTATTATCGAAAACTCCATCTGCATAACAAACGGAAGGCCCGCCATAGTCTGGAGTAATTGGCAATGGAGGAGAATCTGTAGGAGATACAGAGCATAACCACAGAGAATTGTGATGCTCATTGATGAATGGCATACTGCTCCACAAAAACATCGATAAAACACAAGGCCTACTATAGCTCTATTCTATAGACTAAGGAGAAATGATATTGGAAGGAACTTCACCGCAACTTTTCTAAAGATGCATATTCTATGCTTTAAGTTCAGTTCTTTTTCCCCTCCGATGGTATCTCAACATGTCTACCATTGATAAAGATCTAAGCATGAAGCTACCAAATCAACATGTAAACTTCTTCGTGAAGAGACTGAAGATTACAATTTGAAATCCCAAAGGAAGCCAGCGTTCAACATGCACTACAGCAACTAGTGAGGTTACCTTTTAGGTGTAAGGACTGCTTGTACAGCCTTTGATCCATGTAATTCGAGAAAACAAGAGTATCCCCCGAAATGGTAAAAGCACCACCACCATATTCCTGACACAGGGTCCTCACCGCAAACTCTCTGGGCGTAATGTCAACAGGTTCATCTCCTGGTGTTTCCGGTTCTTTCACAAGAACAGAGCGTCTAAATAGCCATTATAACCATCCATAAGTCAGTACAATCCTGAAAATTCTCGAGACCCATTCAGCTGACACAACCATAGAGATTACAACCTGGCAAGCGTTACACATCTATGGAAGCATCCTTCCAGCACCAACTCACAATACCCAGAAACTGAATATTGCCCCAACACTCCGTTTTTAATTAGTTTATTCCTCATGTTAAGAAAAATGGTAAGTGGAGTTATATACCCCGATTCATTAGGACGGGACTCGAGCCAGACGAGACGGCCGTCGCCATCGACGGAGATGCCACCGAGGCTTTTGGAGGCGCCGGAGACGACGTCGGCGGTGATGGGGGACTTCCAAGAGCCATACGGAGCTGTGACTCTCTCTGTCTTAGCAGTTGCTTCAGAGGATGACGGTGAAGAAGCCATGGTCTTGTGCTTCCCGGGTTGCGGTTTGACCGTCGACGACGACGACCGGGCGACAAGGATTCGAGCGAGAGGATTGAAGTTGGACTTGGGGAAGAAAAGAGTGAGAGCAGCGAGTAGAAAGTGGCTATCGGCTTGCGTTGCGAGAGCCTGTTTGTCAACACTGGCCTTAATTTGGTTTAGTAACTAATCACTTACACTAAACAAATTTTGTTAACAAGTATCCTGAGGCAAGTGACTTTCACCACGTGGTAAAGATTTCAATGGTAGACCTATGTCAATATTTTTAACTTTGTGATCCTTTCGGTACAAAATCCGCAAAATAATGTATGAGATGGAGAAAATCTATGTGGTGATCCATAAAAAAAAAAAAAAAGCAATTGACACGGTAAATTTGTTCATTCAATTCACTAAAGCCCGTAAAAAAATATATATATTAAGGTACCATCATGAGAGGTTGAGACAACACAACAACATGGAACTCCTAGTTCGAAGTTCAGATTACATTTTTGTACTACTTCATTTTTCACTAGCTTTCCAATTTTTCTACAGTGCGGCACCAGGACCGCCATCCTGGTGCACTATCCAAACGGGGGTCATACGAAGCTGCGGCGGAAAGCCGCCATGCTTTTTGCGGCCTGCTGTCACCGGTAGGTAGCCATTTCTGCGATGATAAAAGCCAATTCATTCAATTTATGCTTAGCGAACAATAGACGAAGCTCACGCAAAAAGCCATGAAATTCAACAATAAAAAGCGAATGGGACATACAGTGATGCGCCAGCAGATGCCAACCTTCACGAGACAAGCTCAGTCGAAGTTATCAATTTTGATTGGTGTGATCTCATCGGCGACATCAAAGTGTCCTACCAAACGTGCAAAGAACACCATTTGTTGTTCCAATGTGAATTTGATATTTTCAGCCTGCGAAACAATTGCATGTCAATTTCCTGCACCACACACACGCAACAAATGACTTGTTTATGTCAAGACTCGAGAAGAACAATACCTTGCGGAAACCATGCTGCTCGCCTTCGTATTCCACTAATGCAACAGGCAGACCTTTCTGCTTTAATGCCGCATAAATTTTCCGAGCCTGATCCGGTGGAACCACCTGCAAGATGCAGTAGATGATTGCCAAACCGCCAAGCAGCAAAGTCGTTGAAATGCCAGAGATGTGAAAAGAAATATCTGAAGGCCATTGATGAAATTTTATTTATCGATTGAAAAGAGAAAGTCAAACTTATCTGATACAAATTTCAAAAATGAGGAAATTAAAAGAGGACCCTAGTTTTGACACTGGACTTTTTCCCCCTTCTTCTCCTTCCTTCACTTTTTCTTGGATTTTTGGGGAGTAAAAGGAGGAGGGGCAGGAAACCATTGGAAAGAGCATGACTTGCTTACCTTGTCTTCCAACCCTTGGAATAGAATTATGGGGCAAGAAAATTTCTCGACAGAATTTATAGGCGCTCTCTCGTAGTAATCCTTTTCAGATCCTGTAGTGCAATGAATGGATAATCGATATGAAAGACTTATCCGAGGAGAGATGAAACATGCACCAAAGCTTATTTGAATTACCAACAAGGTTGTCAAGGTAATGAGATTCAAATTTGTGCGTTTCTGCCCTCAACATGTTCAAATCAGCAACCTGTTTGTCAATAGAACCGACAGAAAAATACCCCTTTTCAACATTGTGAAAATTCAATGCATTGAAATTGCAGACAATAATGCTGAATATATAAAAGAATCTTTAGAAAATGGGAAAATTCAAGTATCCCAAATTCCAAGTAAACACCAACGAAGACCGATGCACAGTGTCAAACTGTAATGAAAATACACCTTTTGCTAGCTCATAAATCCCTACACTAATGTTCTTAACAGTCAGCTCTTGCCAGTAGTAGACTTTCCTGGAGATCCATTTGATAGCAAGACATGATGAAGATGCTATATATCATTCATTAGCTACAAGAATGTCACCAAGAATGATCGATGATTATGTTATAGGCATTAATCTCCAGAGTCCATGGCTCTTTAAGATGTTTGCGTGCTTTGTCAGGGTAAGATAAGAACGAGCTCCCCCTGGTGGCCCCAGAAAGAAGCCAGTTTCCTGATATTGCTGCCGAATGGTATTAACTATTCTGAAAATGACTACAAAGTAAAGGAACTCACACCATAGAGGGAGGCTCCAGCTTTGAAAGTTTCTCTAAATGCTAGAGCAGCCAAGGTCGTATACCCACCAGCGGAGCCTCCAGTGATGCATAGACGATTGCCATCCGCCTTTCCGCTTTCCACCTGGATGATAAAGCAAATTCACCATACTGAAATAGTTCCAGTATGCTATTACCCAATGAGCACTAACAGAACTACAGAGTTGAAAGTCACCTACCAAAAATTTAGCACAACTACAACAGTCATCAACATCAACTATACCCCAGCGACCCAGTAGCCGCTCTCTGAATTCTCTGCCATAACCTAGAACAAAAATTGTGACATTTTTCAGTAGCCATGAAGAAGATCAATCAGATGATGGGCCAAAGCTAGCAATTTTTGCAACCATTTATCTCAATTAAACTCCATGAGAAATTGGTGACAATAATGCATTGGGCTATTGAGATATTAAAGGTGCTTCATTACCAGCCAAAGTTGGCAAACAGGTTTTGCAGAATTCAAAAGAAGGATATGAAGCAGAAAGAGTTCCTGTTTAGAGACAGACCAGTGCTTCCACCGTAATTGACATCCACGAAGGCCCATCCTCTGCTAGTCCAGTACTGAATACTCAGGTTTAAAACTCCTCGTGTTTCACTAGTAGGCCCTCCTGTGCAATTTTAAGCAAAATTACATAAACGCTTATGAATAACTAGTTCTATACGATTAGGCGTTGATGCATGACAATGCCGTCTGAAACAATTAAATGACATTTACTACTGCCATTTTTTTCTTTTGGAGAGAGAGAGAGAGAATGATAATTGTTATACATAGAATGGTTAAAAAGACCATTTTTCTGAAAATTTAAGTTGTCCAAAAAACGCTGATATTTCATAGCGAGATGTGTCTTAGCACTCCCCCTCCGATGTATGTTAGGCCTTATATGTGGATGCAACAGCAATCAGAAGATAAATGGGAGTAAAAAACAGAATGGCCACAAGAGGGAGTGCCGAGATTCGGACTTTTGACTTGAACCTCTGCTACCATGTTGAATAATCATTTTGCAAAAGCTTAAATTGTCAAGTAACGTGCCCTGAATGTATACCAAGCATGTATGTCATCGAAAGTGTCAAGCAATCGTTAAATGCCATTTCACAATATATGACTTACATGGCAATACAGGATTTAAGAAGCGCAACACAGTATGCAGTATACCATATCAAATTAATTTAAAAAAAGCAAGTGCCCCTACATTGGTCGCATCTTCATTCAGCATCAGTTGTATATGTACTGACTTGTTTTGTGCATCTATAATATTTACAATTGATGCCAGGTACTTGCATTTAGCCTGAAAACTCACTAATTGCTCATAAATTTACATCAAAATAAAGACTTGATTTGACAAGTTACGTCAATTTATGATTCTTGCAAATGGAAAATATTAGTTTGGTTAGACAAATTCCCACAAAAGAGTATATAGATGGCAAGGTGAATTCAAGTATGACAGGAACTGAGTTGCAATTATTTAAGTACCATGGCTTTTCAACAACAGTGGAGGCTTTTCTTCCTGACTAGCTTGATAAACATGATTAGATGGAGGATAGAAGTATGCATAAGCATTTTGACCAGGAACTTCAGTTGGAAATTCAATCAGCTCTGGCAAGCTGAAACAAGACTCGTACTTCAAACTGTCTGGTGAGGATGACCATATTATCCGAAAATCAATGACTTCTGACTTCTCATCATTGAAAGTCACCTGCAGACAATAAACAAAAGCAAATTATAACAACAATGAGAAATACTAATTACAGCAGCACTATCCAAACTTCACTAAATATGAGGAGATTACTAAGGTAAAGTATTGCAAGCACCTTAGCCACAGATGTTGGAAGTACTCCTGATGCTCCCTCAACGTAAAGGCAATTATTCCCTGAAGTCTGCAAAAGCAGAATGGGCACAATATACCAAACCATAAGCTTGAAAAATAGTAACAGCAACTCATCATAAGAAGGTATTGAACATACTATGTCTCCTATGTCCGTGAATGGTATGTCGAGCAATGATAATGAGCTCTGAAGAACATCAATAATCGCAAGATGAGACCTTCCCCTCTGCCTGCATGCAGATTCTAAATAATTGCTATGAAGAATCACACAATGATTTGCTATTAGGATAATGTTAACACCTTAGACCATCACATGGAAAAAGCTCACCTGTAGCTGCAAGCAATCAGGGTCTTCTGTTTGTCGCTCTGAATAACTTCATAAGAGTTCATACCAAAAACCCATAATGGCCTTGCAAACTCAGCATTTAACGGATAAAGAGGCAGGACCTCATTCGTAGATTCAACCTGTTGAATCATGAAGCACATCAAAGATATAATTCAGTTCCTTTCCAACCACATGATTGATGATGCCATGAGAGTATAAATGGCAGTTGAAAGAGCTAATACATGTAACAATGGCTCAGTCACCTGCAGAAAACCTATCTAAAATAATTTTTCCTTATTTATAACTTTCACAGCGTGACATCCAAAGTCCACACTATTTGACTGATTCAGTCTGAATCCTTATGGTGTTTGATATGGAAATTAAGGAGATTGACCATATTTCCAGTACAAAACACCATGTGGAAAACCCGCTTTGGAATGATACCATAAGGCATGGTCGCTATGAAAGATCTTCAATGATATGAAGCACCTAAAATATCTAGACTTTTCAAAATCAATAAGCATGAACTGCAACGGTTCAGGGTTAAGATCTTACCCACTTATAGAGATTCCAAAATCCATTCTGTCTATCAGTAATGAAAAATAGTTCACCTGCATGTGTTCAAAGCACAATGTAATGTCGAGCACACTTTCAAGCCACTTCACCATGAATTTTCTTCTTATGTAGTTACTGAAATATTACATATGCACAACTTCTACAGTAAAATAGCTTTAGGATGCCCCTGGACTCAATCATCTGAGCAGAGTGAAAAGGAAGAATATTCGCAAAAATGTTGGAAATAGATCACCTCACGAGTAAGTGCATGTCATGGAAAATACATGTTTAAGGGACATCATAACATAAAAATACCAATAAAAAAAACTGTAGAACGTCATCCTTTCAACAAGTAAAAACTAAGACCAACAGACTCAGATCATCACGAAAGCACCATAATAAAAAATTCATCAAGGTGACCCTTATTTATCATTCAGGAAGATTATCTAGAATTGGGGATGAGGCATTTACATTCGATGATTATTTTGGGGGATCAGGCTCCTTTTCTGTTCATTCACATCACAGTAATACTAGAATCTTACATTTTTTCAGCTTCAAAGAACATCAGGTGACAAACGCATTTGTGCATTAGAATGAGAAATCAATTTGCAGCAATTCGGAAATTTAGATCTGCGCCAAAAGATAGAAGTACCTTTTGGAGACCATTTAGGTTCAGTTGGTGACTCAATATGTTTAGGATCACGACCAGCAACACAGACACGCTTATAAATATCTCTGCATAGAAGTATTAAGAAAATCAACATGACAAGCAATGACGTAAATATATCACACATATAATTTATAAGGAAAGGTTACAAGTGCGTCTTAAGAATCACAAGGAAGAGTTGATCAGACTAAACCAACCGGAAAAGGCCAAGAGTGCAATAAGTACTGTATCGCAGTTGCAACTCACTTGGCTCATACACGCCATTAGCCATACGTTGTTCTAGGCTAAGGTAAGAAGTTCAATGTGCAGCATGAGATTTAAGGTTTCACGATCCCTCAAAGCTCAACACCATGGTTACAGACGGTGATATACTTCTATGTTTTAAAACACATGAAAATTATGCGATAGGAAATGTGCTAGAGTCTCTGAACATCAACACTATCCGAAAATGGATTGTGTTCTGACATTTCTTGAGGTAATCTAAAGTTTTCTTAAACTGCATATATGAACTACTATAACAGTGCACATAAGGTCACATTAAAATGACAGGTTTAAGGGGACTCTCGTGTTAGCATTTATTTGTTTAAGTAACCCATATTTGTCGAACAAGTGAAAGAATTGTTGCAAATAAATCTAAGATAAATTTGAAATTCAAGCATGTAAGCGACAATAGCTTTGTTAATGGACATGAGAAGGTTAACAGATCAAAAAGAGCATCAATCTCCATACCCAGTCTCCGAGATGTACCCAACCCAGAGCTCTGCTTTATCCCATGGCATATTGGGATGACCCCACTCGATCCATGCTATTTTTCCACCCTTTGCATCCATCCGCGGAAAAGCATAGAAATCATTGCCACCGATTAATACTTTGGGCTCTAAAATCCACCCAATAAAACAAAACAAAAGGAACGAAAATCAGTAGGTTTCTGGTAATGTCGTGAACAAATTAATGTAGCAAACAACTAATCTGGCATGTCCAGAAATTATTTACCTTGTACATCCTTCTCACCAAGGCCAATAGCTACAACCATAGTGGTTGGATTTAGACTGCTCTCACGCCGATCTATATCCATGTAAAAGCAATCAGGTAAGTGTCTGTCTTATAGTCCTCAATAAACATGAGCAACAAAATAAGCACCCGAGAAGAGTGACATACCTTCCCTTACGGCGACATAACGGCCAAATCTACTGTCGAAAACTCCATCTGCATAACAAACTGAAGGCCCACCATAGTCTGGAGTAATTGGCAATGGAGGAGAATCTGTAGGAGATACAGAGTATAACAACAGAGAACTGTGATGCTCATTGATGAACGGCATACTGCTCCATAAAAATTTCAATAATACACAAGGCTTCATTAAGCGAAACATGAAAACCACCACGTTTCATTGCAAGTATGCTTCCCTCAGAGTCCTGGCTTACAATAACTGCATTCCATAGACCAAGGAGAAATGAAACGGGAAAGGAACTTTACCGCAACATTTCTAAAGAGGCATATTTATGCTTCAAGTTCTTTTCTTTTTGCCCTCCAATCGTAACTCAACATGTCTACCATCAATAAAGATCTAAGCATGGAGCTACCAAATCCACTCGTAAACTTCTTTGTGAAGAGACTGAAGACTACAATTTATAATCCACCCTTCAACATGCGTTACAGCAACTGCTGAGCTTACCTTTTAGGTGTAAGGACTGCTTGTACAGCCTTTGATCCTTGTAATTCGAGAAAACAAGAGTATCCCCCGAAATGGTAAAAGCACCACCACCATATTCCTGACACAGGGTCCTCACGGCAAACTCTTTCGGCGTAACGTCAAGAGGTTCTTCTCCTGGTTTTTCCGGTTCTTTCACAAGAACAGATCGTCTAATAGCCAATATAACAATCCATAAGTCAGTACACTCCTGAAAATTCTCGAGACTCATTCACCTGACAAACCATAAAGATTACAACCTGACAAGCGCTACACATCTATGGAAGCATCATTCCAGCACCAACTCACAATACCCAGAAACTGAATATTGCCCCAACACTCAGTTTTTAATTAGTTCATTCCTCGTATTAAGAAAAATGGTAAGTGGAGTTATATACCCTGATTCATTAGGACGGGACTCGAGCCAGACGAGACGGCCGTCGCCGTCGACTGAGATGCCACCGAGTCTTTTGGAGGCGCCGGAGACGACGTCGGCGGTAATTGGGGACTTCCAAGAGCCATACGGAGCTGTGACTCTCTCTGTCTTAGCTGTTGTTTGTGAGGATGACAGTGAAGAAGCCATGGTCTTGTGCTTCCTAAGTTGCGGTTTGATCGACGACGACGACGACTCGGGGACAAGGATTCGAGTGAGAGGATTGAAGTTGGACTTGGGGAAAGAAAGAGAAGAGCAGCGAGCGACGGCGGATATGGCTGCTAGAGCCATTTGACTCTTGCGGTATTTATGTCATATGTGGCATGAGCTTTTTGGTCTTGACGTTGTTTTGGTTGGGTAGAATATAATGTCAATGTCATTCTTTTGATAATATAATAAAAGAAGATGAGTCATTTGTAATTTTTGCACTAATCAACACATACTAACAATTCAACCAAAAAAAAAAAACACATACTAACAAATAATGCAACAAATTCTGTTAACACTAAGTGGTAATCATGTTAAGATGTGATTTTTGCACTAATCAACACATACTCACCAATAATGCAACAAATTTTATTAACAAGTGTCACAAGGCAACGTGAGTTCTATCACGTGACATTGCAGCTTCACTGTGTGGTAATCATGTTGAGATGTATATGTGAACAAATCACACATCAAAAAATTAGCGTCTGTCTAGAATAGTTAATATATATCTTAATTTTACGTATATCTCGTGTATTGAATGAACATTGATCCAACTAAATATATTAAGGAGTCAAGACTTAGGCATAGTTGGAGCGTGCGAGTGAACACGGAAAAACATGGCAAAAGCTGCCGTTCATGCAATTTCCAAACTAGTATGCAGTGCTCCATTGCTGCTTCTCTCCCTCAGCAAAACTGCAGTCGTAGGCATCACTATATAGTTGGCAGGATACACTTTTAATTTATTATAAACACCACCATCATCATTGTCTTGTTGACCATTGAGAAATGAAAACCTTCCTAGCATTGGCTGGACATGATCGACCAGTCCAACTGCAATCCTCTCACTCGAATTCTTGTTGCCCAGTCTCGTGGATCAAACCCAACTCAGCAAGCACAAGACCATGGCTTCTTCACTGTCACACTCAGAAACAACAGCTAAGACAGAGAGAGTCACAGCTCCGTATGGCTCTTGGAAGTCCCCCATCACCGCCGACATCGTCTCCAGCACCTCCAAAAAGGCTTGGTGGCATCTCCGTCAACGGCAACGGCCGGATCATCTGGCTCGAGTCCCGTCCTAATGAATCAGAGTATGTAACTCCACGTACCATTTATTTTAGTAAGAAGGATAAACTAATTAAACTGAGTATTCTGGCAGTATTGAGTTTCTGGGTATTGAGAATTGGTGCTGGAGCGATGCTTCCATAGATGTGTAAATCGTCAGATTGTAATCTTTATGGTACGTCAGATGAATGGGTCTCGAAAATTTTCAGGAGGGTACTGACTTACGGATGGTTATATTGGCTATTAGACGCTCTGTTCTTGTGAAAGAACCGGAAAAACCAGGAGAAGAACCTCTTGACGTTACGCCGAAAGAGTTTGCCGTGAGGACCCTGTGTCAGGAATACGGTGGTGGAGCTTTTACCATTTCGTGGGATACTCTTGTTTTCTCGAATTATAAGGATCAAAGGCTGTACAAGCAGTCCTTACGCCTAAAAGGTAAGCTCAGCAGTTGCTGTAATGCATGTTGAAGGGTGGATTTTAAATTATAGCCTTCTTCAGTCTCTTCACAGGTAAGTTTACGCATGGATTTGGTAGCTCCATGCTTAGATCTTTATTGATGGTAGACATGTCGAGATACGATTGAAGGGCAAAAAGAAAAGAACTTGAAGCATAAATATGCCTCTTTAGAGTTGTTGCAGTACAGTTAGTGTAAGCGCCAGCGGGGGCTCCAAGGGAAGCATACTTGCGATGAAATGTTATGGTTTTCATGTTTCACTTAAGGAAGCCTTGTGCTTTATCGAAGTTTTCATAGAGCAGAATGCCGTTCATCAATGAGCATCACAATTCTCTGTTGTTATACTCATCTCCAACAGATTCTCCTCCATTGCCAATTACTCCAGACAATGGTGGGCCTTTAGTTTGTTATGCAGATGGAGTTTTCGACAGTAGATTTGGCCATTATGTCGCTGTAAGGGAAGGTATGTCACTTTTTTCGGGTGCTTATTTTTGTTGCTCATGTGTATTGGGGACTATAAGACAGACACTTACCTGATTGCTTTTACACGGATATAGATCGGCGTGAGAGCAGTTTAGCTACAACCACTGTGGTTGTAGCTATTAGCCTTGGTGAGAAGGATATACAAGGTAAATAATTGCTGGACCCGCCAGATTAGTTGTTTTCTGCATTAACTTGTTCACTACATTACCAGAAACCTACTGATTACCTTTTTTTTTTTTCGCTTCCTTTTGTTTTGTTCTATTGGGTGGATTTTAGAGCCCAAAGTACTAATCGGTGGCAATGATTTCTATGCTTTTCCGCAGATGGATGCAAAGGGTGGAAAGATAGCATGGATCAAGTGGGGTCATCCCAATATGCCATGGGATAAAGCAGAGCTCTGGGTTGGGTACATCTCGGAGGCTGGGTATGGAGATTGAAGCTCTTTTTGATCTGTTAACCTTCTCATGTCCATTAACAAAGCCATTGTCGCTTACATGCTTGAATTTCAAATTTATCTTAGATTTATTTGCAACAATTCTTTCACTTGTTCGACAGATATGGGTTGCTTCAACAAATAAATGCTAACACGAGAGTCCCCTCAAACCTCTCATTTCAATGTGCCTTATGTCTGTTATAGTAGTTCATATATGCAGTTTAAGAAAACTTTAGATTACCTCGAGAAATGTCAGAACACAATCCATTATTTGGATAGTGTTGATGTTCAGAGACTCTAGCACATTTCCTATCACATGATTTTCAGGTGTTTTTAATACATAGAAGTTACTGTAATCACCGTCTGTAACCATGGTGTTGAGCCTTTGAGTGATAGTGAAACCTTACATCTCATGCTGCACATTGAACTTCTTAACTTAGCCTAGAACAACGTATGGCTAATGGCATGTATGAGCCAAGTGAGTTGCAACTGCGATACAGCACGTTTTGCGCTCCTTGCCTTTTCCAGTTGGCTTAGCCTGATCAACTCTTCCTTGTGATTCTTAAGCACACTTGCAACCTTTCCTTATAATTTATCTGTGTGCTATATTCACGTCATTGCCTTGTCGCATCGATTTTCTTAATACTTCTATGCAGAGAAATTTATAAGCGTGTCTGTGTTGTTGGTCGCGATCCCAAACATATTGAGTCACCAACTGAACCTAAATGGTCTCCAAAAGGTACTTCTATCTTTCGCGAATTTCTTCTTTTCACTCTGCTCAGATGATTGACTTCAGTGGCATCCTAAAGCTATTTTACTGAAGAAGTTGTGGATATGAAATATTTCAGTAAAACATAAGAAGAAATTTCATAGTGAAGTGGCTTGAAATTGTGCTAGACATTACATTATGCTTTGAACACATGCAGGTGAACTATTTTTCATTACTGATATACAGAATGGATTTTGGAATCTCTATCAGTGGGTAACATCTTAACCATGAACCGTAGCAGTTCATGCTTATTGATTTTGAAAAGTCCAGATATTTTAGGTGCCTCATTTCATTGAAGATCTTTCATAGCGACCATGCCTTATGGTACCCATTCCGAAGCTGGTTTTCCACATGGTGTTTTATACTGGAAATATGGCCGATCTCCTTAATTTCCATATGAAACACCATAAGAATTCAGACTGAATCAGTCAAATAGTGTGGACTTTGGATGTCACGCCGTGAAAATTATAAATGCGGAGATATTATTTTAGTTGTAGGTTTTCTGCAGGTGACTGAGCCACTGTTACATGTGTGAGCTCATTCAACTGCCATTTATACTCTCATGGCATCATCGATCATGTGGTTGGAAAGGAACTGAATTATATCTTTGATGTGCTTCATGATTCAACAGACTGAATCTACGAATGAGGTCCTGCCTCTTTATCCGTTAAATGCTGAGTTTGCAAGGCCATTATGGGTTTTTGGTATGAACTCTTATGAAGTTATTCAGAGCGACGAACAGAAGACCCCAATTGCCTGCAGCTACAGGTGAGCTTTTTTCGTGTGATGATCTAAGGTGTTAACATCATCCTAATAGCAAATTATTGTATAATTCTTCATGTGAATTATTTAGAATCTGCATGCAGGCAGAGGGGAAGGTCTCATCTTGCGATTATTGATGTTCTTCAGAGCTCATTATCATTGCTCGACATACCATTCACGGACATAGAAGACATAGTATGTTAAACACCTTATCATGATGAGTTGCTGTTACTATTTTTCAAGCTTATGGTTTGGTATATTGTGCCCATTCTGCTTTTGCAGACTTCAGGGAATAATTGCCTTTACATTGAGGGAGCATCAGGAGTACTTCCAACATCTGTGGCTAAGGTGCTTGCAATACTTTACCTTAGTAATCTGCTCATATTTAGTGAAGTGCGGACAGTGCTGCAGTAATTAGTATTTCTCATTGTTGTTATAATTTCCTTTTGTTTATGGTCTGCAGGTGACTTTCAATGATGAAAAGTCAGAAGTCATTGATTTTCGGATAATATGGTCATCATCACCAGACAGTTTGAAGTACGAGTCTTATTTCAGCTTGCCAGAGCTGATTGAATTTCCAACTGAAGTTCCTGGTCAAATGCTTATGCATACTTCTATCCTCCATCTAATCATGTTTATCAAGCTAGTCAGGAAGAAAAGCCTCCACTGTTGTTAAAAAGCCATGGTACTTGAAAAATCGGAGCTCAGATCTTGTCATACTTGAATTTACCTTGCACTCTCTGTTCTTTTGTGGGAAATTTGTACCACCAATGTTTTCGTATAGAGCTATGAATAACTGTTTATGTAGTTATGCTTAAAATTGCACAGGAGGGCCTACGCGTGAAACACGAGGGGTTTTAAACCTGAGTATTCAGTACTGGACTAGCAGAGGATGGGCCTTCGTGGATGTCAATTACGGTGGAAGCACTGGTTTGTTACGAAAATTTTCTGCTCATATCTATCTCTTGATTTCTGCAAAACCTGTTTTCCGACTTTGGATGGTAATGAAGCACCGTTACTATTTCAACAGCGTTATGCTTTATTGTCACCAATTCGTCATGGAGTTTAGTTAACAGAAATGGCTGCAAGTATTGCTGTCTTTGGCTCATCATTTGACTGATCTTCTTCATGGCTACTGAAAAATGTCACAAAATTTTTGTTCAAGGTTATGGCAGAGAATTCAGAGAGCGGCTATTGGGTCGCTGGGGTATAGTTGATGTTGATGACTGTTGCGGTTGTGCTAAATTTTTGGTAGGCGATTGTCGGTTAGTGCTCATTGTGTAATGGAATACTAGAACTATTTCAGTATGGTGAAGTTGCTTTTATCATCTAGGTGGAAAGTAGAAAAGTGGATGGCAATCGTCTATGCATCACTGGAGTCTCTGCTGGCGGGTATACAACCTTGGCTGCTCTAGCATTTAGAGAAACTTTCAGAGCTGGAGCTTCACTCTATGGTGTGAGTTCATTTACTTCATAGTCGGCTTCAGGATAGTTAAATTCACCATTCGGCACCAATGTCGGGAAAGTGGCTTGTCTCTGGGGCCACCAGCGGCAGGTCGTTCTTATCTTCACCCTGACAAAGCCCACAAACATCTGAAAGAGCTATGGACTCTGGAGATTAATGCCTATAACATAATCATCGATCATTTTTGGTGACTTTCTTGTTGCTGGTGAATAATATAAAGCATGTTAATTGTGTCTTGCTATTAAAATGTATCTCCTGGAAACTCTACTGGCAAGAGGCGATTGTTCAGAACAGTAGTATCATGATCCATGAACTATCATAAGGCATATTTTCATTACAGTTTGGCACTGTGCATTGGTCGTAGTTGGTGTTTATATGGAATTCGAGATTCATTTATACATTCATCATTATATTCTACTATTCGATGCATTGATTTTTCACAATGTTAAAAAGGGGTATTTTTCTGTCAGTTATTTTGATGAACAGGTTGCTGATTTGACATGTTGAAAGCAGAAACACACAAATTTGAATCTCATTACCTTGACAATTTTGTTGGTAATTCAGATAAGCTTTCATTTGTGTTTCCATCTCTCCTCAAATAAGTCCTTATACCGACCCTCCCTCTGTTGCACTACAGTATCTGAGAAAGATTGCTACGAGAGATCGCCCATAAATTCTGTCGAGAAATTTTCTTGTCCCATAATTCTATTTCAAGGGTTGGAAGACAAGGTACGCAAGTCATACTCTTTCCAATGGTTCCCTGCCCCTCTCCTGTTCCTCCTCTTTCAATGTCCTAATTTATGAGGTAGCATCAGATAAGTTCGATATTCTCTTATCAATTGGTAAGCAAATGTCATCAATGGCATTCGGATAGTTCTTTTTACATCTCTGGCATTTCAACAACTTTGCTGCTTGGGGATTTGGCAATTATCTACTACCTCTTGCAGGTAGTACTGCTGGATCAGGCTCGCAAAATTTATGCGGCATTGGAGTACGAAGGCAAGCAGCATGGTTTTCGCAAGGTATTGTTCTTCTTGACTCTGTACATAAACAAGTCGTTTGTTCTGTGTGCAATGCAGGAAATTGACATGCGATGTTTCACAGGCTGAAAATATCAAATTCACATTGAAACAACAAATGATGTTTTTTGCACGTTTGGTAGGACACTTTGCCGATGAGATCACACCAATCAAAATTGAAAACTTTGACTGAGCTTGTCTCATGGAGGTAGTCATCTGCTCTTCTATTGTTAGTAATCTGCTCGCATCTGAGAGGAGGATTGAAACCTTGCTTTCTACTGTCTGCAATTATTATCACACGTTGCTGTGCTGTGCATGACTTTGCGCTGTCCATCTGCATCGTTCTATGTCTATCGTGTTTTTATAATTGGCCAGATTGCAAGTATGAGAATCGGCTTCATAAGAACAGCGTCAATCACCTGTTATGTTTGAATATGCCGGCATATTGCCCCTCATTCTTGAAATTGATTTGATCGTCGCATTCCAGCTTCAATTGTGTACTTTTGGCTTCCATTGAATTTCATGGGCTTCCGCCTGACCTTCTATTTTTCCTAAGCTCAAATCGAATTCGCTTTTATCATCGCAGAAAGAGCTACTGGTAACAGCAGGCCACACCAAGACAGTTGCCTTTGCGGCCTCAACTTCATATCACCCGTTCAGGATAGCGCATCAGGATGCGGTATCAATCTGTGGATAAATTGGGAACCTGGTGAAATATGAAGTAGTACAAAATGTAATCTGAACTTCAAAGTAGGAGTTTCAATATTGCTGGTGTTGTTAACTTTGCTGTTTTCATCAGACCATTTGATCTTGGATTTCAGGGACCTGGTATGGTATAGCAAAGGGGGTGAACTTCCATCTTGGCCATTCCAAACAGGATCAACATCACACATCATCAAACTTATAATATTCATGTTCAGATTTTGATCATTTCAATACCATGATGTGTCTCGATGTTTGAGTTTTTGGTACCCGGCTTCTTGTCCCTTTATCAGCCGGCATGTATCCTAAGCTCAGTTTTAACAAAATCAAGAGCTTCAAGTTGTGATTTTTAAACGAACCGCGACTTTGTCAAAGTAAGACGGCTGATCTATTGTTATTTTCATTGGTGGGTTACTGGGGTGGAAGCATGTGAAAGGTTAGGTGTTGAAGTCTCCCACTTCTAGAAGTTGACAGAAGTTACTATCCTGCCGACCATTTTTTTCAACTTAATATTTTGCTGACGCTTAGTGCAGAGATAAGGTAAAAGAATAGGGTAAGATTTTGCAATCATCAGCAAGTTTTCACGCTTTTTAGAGTCTTTTTCTGGAGTATTGAATGTTCCATCACTTTCACAATTCGATAATGAGTTGAAGCGAAGAATTTCGCAACCTGGTTTGTGCCGAAACATGCAGGACACATGCGAGAACTCGCAAAAAAAGTGCAGAGGAAACAGAGTATCCGTGATGTATCAAACGCTCTGCATCCAGGTTGCTCAATTGGTAGGTTTAGCAGCAAACTCGGCGTGAACAAGTAGAATCCTAAAGCTGACCTGTTGGATTTGATTAGTCAAACAGGGGATATCATCACATGATCTTAATCACATGTTCACACGCACGTTGTCTGATAAAACGTTTGTATGACATGGTTTCCTTTCCCAATTTGAGATGAGGGTGGGCAGTCTCCAGATGTTCACCTGAAGACTGTACCCTTCACTGGGTTGCTTCCATAATCCCCAGCTCCAAGGAATCTTTGCTCCAGGTTTCTGACGCTTAGATCACAGAACAATGAGTCTCAGTCCGAGGCGGTCTGCTTAAATTTGCTCAATCAAAACCTTGGCTGCAGGAACATATGCCCCAGTAAATCAATACTTTCTTGCCTAACATTTGCTACCACAGGGACATTAATCCGTCTGCAGTTTTGAAAAAATTAAGAGCTCAATTGATCATTGAAAGAACAGGATCTTCTCCTTCATCATACAACAACATATACGAAACATGTTCCTCACGTAAAGATCTCTACACTTGTCGGAACACAACGAAATTTCTTTACATACTGTAAGGGAAAACTAAGATTTCCGGACGAACAAAACATTCATGTTAAGATCTAATTTCATTGCCGATACAATGACCCGAATCCGTTAGCCAGGCCATGGACCGCGGGATTGAAAAGCCAGCCTCCCCAGGATCCCCTGCTTGTAAGGAAGGAAGGTCTTTTTCTTCAGATCGTTCGAGACCGCCTTGTTCACGGTGTAGTGCAGCTCGTGTGCAGAGACTGGGCCTCGCCGCCGCGACATCGACCCGGTGGGGCTGTCGATGGAACGGAAGCTCGCGTTCCTCACGGCGTCCTCCTTCTTCTCCACGGCGTACTTCCTGAATGGGTCCTTGTCTGTGGCCCGACCCTCCGATGCGCTTCTGAACAGCAAAAAGTCCTTCAAACTCCACTTCTTGGACGACCCTTTCGACGCAGCCGAAGCCGAGGGGGGCTTGGACGTCGGCGTCTGCTTGGTCGGCTGTTTCTCTTCTTCCTCCCAGGGATAGGCAGAGACCCTGAACGGGGACAGCGACCGGGCCGCTCTCCGGCTAGAATCCGAACCTTGCAACCTCTCTCTGCCTCTGGCTTGGCGGGGCTCTGCGCTCCTCCTACCGTTCCCGATGGCTGCTTCGAAAGGGTCGCTTTCGTTTCTCGCTCTAGGTGAAAACGCGCCTCTGGCTTGCGATCTCTGATTCTTGGGGGATGGAGCGAGCGGGCTCTTGGGAGGCGTCAGAACTGAGCGGTCGCTCTGTAGCCTCGGAGGGTGCTTGAGCTGGCGGATTTTCCCACCGTCGAAGAGCTCCTCGGCCGAAAGAGAGTGCCTCTCGGAGTCCTTGCTCAAGTCGAATGCGAAGTTGAATCCATCATCACCATCATCTTTAAAACCAACAGGTTCTCTACCGAAAGCCTTAGGCTGCGGTGATTTCGGAGTGCCGGGCTTCTCTTCCCAAACGAATGGAACAGAGGCTGAACATGAAGAAGAAGAAGAAGAAGGGTCGCTCAGGTTTTTGGCGGAGAACTCGTCGAACTCGTGGTAGAAGTCGGCCACCCGAGCAGGGCTGGTCGGAGCGCTGAAGTAGGAGTCGCCGAAGCGTTTCGGCGTGGATGGAGCGAAGTCGTGCGGCGAGGAACGGGCGCTGTTGAAGTCGAACTCCATGCTCGGCGGTATCATCACTAACATGGCGAAGACTCTTGGCAAAAAGTTCAGTGGGACAGAGAGAGGGACAGAGAGAGAAGTATTGCCGAGGCTGAGAGAACGGAAGGCAGAGACAGAAGTTATATACAGGGGAGGGAGGGAGGAGGGGGAAGACGAAACAGGGGAGAAAGAACAAAAAGATGGGGGCCGGGGGGGAGTAGAGATTGTTGACCGTGGAGTCAAGATAAGGAGCCGCCACTTTATACTTTTTAGGGCTCTGATTCGCGTCTGCATGTGGATAGACATTGTGTGCTGCTTTCTCATTGCATTGAAATATCATAATAACGTGATGGGACTGTTTTTGTTTTTTTGTTTTTTGTGTCTCTTTTTGCAGACCACTATTAATTTATAATATGTTGCCATCTTTATTGGTGACCCAACGCCATCAACGAGTCTGAATTTTCCTTGAGGCAGAAGGTTGGAGGCGTGGACGTGTGTAATTTTATAAAGAGGATAGAAGAAGAAGAAAATTAGAATTAGGTTAATACCAAAAAAAAATAAAATCAAATCGGCACATTTATGACAAAAAAATTCCAAATTAGTATTCGTGTGATAAATTTACCGCAAATTAATTTTTTGACTACCAAAACCCTAAATTAATACACTTGTGACAAGTTTACCCTCCGTAATTGGGTCAATACCGCAAAAAGTATCAGATTAGTACACATGGGACAAAATGATGGAAACAACCCCAAACCGGTACATTCGTCAACTGTCACGTGTCATCTGATTCAGCAATTTGATGGTAAAAATTAATAGAAACTAACGGAGAGCAAATTTGTCACAGGTGTATCATTTGAGATTTTTAGTAATAAAAAAATTAGTTTGGAATAAATTTACGATAGAAAAATCAGTTTAGGGTTTTTGGTGATATTAATCCTTAATTTTTAAGGGAAGGAGTGAGGTAAGGTGAAAACAATGCGTAATGAGTGGCGTCACTTAGGGGTTTGATTTCTTTTTCCCTTTTGTTTAACTGCCACGCTTGAGTAGAATGGAAATCATGGCAGTCAAAGGAATTGATTTTTATTGCTCAGCTTGTGGGGATCTTGGGTGGCTTGGAGAGTAATAAGGTAAACGTTTGGAAATGTGGGGGGGAAAAGGGGTGACACGAGAGGCAGAGGTAGCAGATTTCTAGAAAGGCAAAAGGAGACCCGAGAGATCTTGTGATTGACTGTTGGGTTTGGAATGAATGATGGGACAAGGTCTCTTTTCGAATGATACATTGGCTCAGCCTCACATCAAGACAGGCACCATGAGTTATCTTGATTCCCACTCCCTAAACATTTATTTTTCATTAAGTTTGTCGGACCCCTTATTTACGGTACCGATATTCTCACACACCAATTAATAATTTTACGAATTCAGATTGATTTACATGTGTTATTTTGGATGCAACAATCAATTCGAGTTCGCCGTGTGAGGGACATGAGCCAAACATGTTTCACTACGATTACAGTATCCATTAACTAGGGATACTAGACTGACAAGTCGGTTTAATAGACACTGTGCGAAGCATAGGTCAGTCTAGCAGGAGCTGAAACTCCGATGACTCACTCCAGACGAGAGTCGCTACTATACCAGCCTACGCGGTGGTAGCCAACCAAAATTGACGTGGAGTCTATCTTCCCCACTGTCACTTCCTAAGTTGAGAAAAGATAATTTTCTTCCCATCATCTCAATGGAATACTACCGTATTTTATGTCCTAGAGTTCAGACGAAAAATCCACTAAAATTATAGATCAGTTGCAGTTTTCTTGAAATGACTTAAACATATAGAAATTTTATTGAAATTTACCCTCAAACCCAAAGAGCCTAATATATCGCCCTAGCGGGGATTCGGACAAAGGCTTGGCCATGATGATGTGGCAATGACGTGGCAAACAACTCCAAGAGAGAGAAGAGTAAAAAAAAAAAACGAAGAAAAGTGAAAAAAAGAAAGAAAAAAAAAGAGGGAATAAACCTAGACAATCTAATAGGCCTAGTGGTGAGAGGTATCAATTATTTAACAACTTACTCCTTATTTTAGACTATCACAATTGTTCTGGCAAATGATGATTTATTATTAATGCAATCATCTCTTGTTCCTGCATGTCTATAGAAAGTCCAGGAGGAAAACAAAATAGGATTCTTGGCTAAGCATTAATCTTTTTTGATACCTTGAGTAGTTACTATGCATCATTGTGGTGCTACACCTCTCAAGCATAGCAAAAGAGGAAAAGAACATGAATTATTGACAGTCACAATCATTGATTATTGTCGGCTTGATGTATTGTTTGTGAGTATAGAATTCCATGTAGATTTGGCCTACGCAAAGCGACTCCCCAAGGAGACACCTCATCCTCGCAAAACTTCATCATCAATCTGGCCTTTGCCAAGGGAGCATAGCTTGCTTGTACAATTGGGCAAGTAGTTGAAATCGATCGAAACTACACAAATCAGTAAACATAATATTTGAGATCGATAGTAGGGGTGTGTATGGTCCGGGCCGATCCGGTTCCGGCATGGAACCGGGGACCGGGCCGTAGTCCCTGTCCCGGTCCGGTCCTAGTGGAACCGCTAATATCAGCTGCTTATAGAAATCTAACCATTGGAATACAAAGCATGGCTAATAAGTCTGATGATCCACGATTAATTATGCTAATAAAAAACTCATATTTTGGACAAATTGTAACATCCATGACTAATTATGCCAAGGAAGCATAGCTTGCTTGTACAATCGGGCAAGTAGTTGAAATCGATCGAAACTACACAAATCAGTAAACATAATATTTGAGATCGATAGGCCGATAGCAATAAGGATGAAACTGTTCCTTGGATGATGGAGCTGGCTCAATGCACATCATCCATTGGATCATATGAATCTCGCGTTGGATTCACAAGATCCGATGGATCATATGCACTGCGCTCATGTGCTTCGGGTATAGCTAATGATTTTTCGTTAACCATACACATCTCGCTCAGTAGAAAGCTACCAGATAACAACCTTTGTGTATAGGTTTGGTAGTGACAATTTGATGCGGACTATTTCCAAACTTACATTATGGAAGCTACATGACATCATCAGTTGATAAAATTAGCCAAGTTGGGATAAGATAGTTGCTTTCACGCATTTATCGTTTTAGGAATTGGAAACATGTGCTTAATAAATAAAAAAGATCTAACTAATTGGAATTTTCAAGACTTCTAGAATTTAAGACTTTTAACTTGAACAAAAATTCTCCATTTGTCTCATCTAGTTTTCTCCCAAGACAGCTGTGTCTGGTGTCAGTTTCCGACACAAGTGGCCTTCAAAGGTATTATAGGCTGATGTTTGTTTCTAGCGATGGTTACAAGTATGTAAAATATTGGAGAGGACGAAACTGAATGTTATATGCCTTAGAATGTAAGAAAATGACATATCTTTGACTATGAATGCATTCGTTTCCACGAATAATTAAAAATTATTTTTTTGAAAAGTCAATAAAAGATGCATCCATTAAATATTTTCGTGAATGATAAAAATATTTCTCGTTCAATCAAATTTGTAAGCGATACGAGCGATTATTTTAAGAAAGTGATTTCTAAATCGTCCATTTTTCGCGAAATAAATAAAAACTATAAAGTACTCCCCTCATGACAATTTAGCAGTTGAACTTGCCTTGATCCTCTCCCTTAGCTCCGGGCTGGGACGTGCAATAGGAGTTTAGTTCCTATGCTTTTGATTTCCAAAGAGCACCATATTCTCCTTTCTCCTTTAACATTCTGATCGGTGAATAACAAATTCTTGTAATCCATTCAGAGACCTAGATTGGCTGAGGGAAACACAACCTAAATGTGTATAATGTATGCGAGTTATACCGTGTCAATATCAAGTTATATGTCTTTTTTAAATCCCAGTTCTTTTGTTGTAGTGTTTGTCGTTTAGTATGCTATTTCTAGAGAAAATTACCAATAAAGTCCTAGACCTATTGTAATCGTGTCAATCCAGTCCTAAACTTTTTTTTTTGGCCGATTCAATTCTAAACCTCTTACAACTGCGCCAATTCAGTCCGTCAGACTAATTTTGGCTGGCTGGTGCTGACGTGGACGTCGGACGGCCACATAATATTTTAATATTTTCCCGCTATTTCTGTATGGGGTAAAACTATACAATAAGCCCTAAAATTGATGTACGAAATGCATTGAGTGCTTAACTTGTTAGTTGGTACAACCAAATCCAAACATGTATTAAGAAGTGCAATGAAATCCTTAACCTTTTAATTAATACATTTGAGTAATAAATTAAGCTATACTTTTATCGGGAAAAAAGATACCACAGTGCCATGATTTTCGTAAGGTGAGGGCTTCGCAGTCCTATCTCAGTGGCCGGCGAGCTTTGGCGACCCTTGTCGGCCACAGCTCACCGGCCACAGGGGGAAGAGGAAAAAAAGAAAGGAAAAGAAAAAAATGAAAAAGAAAAGAAAAAAGAAATCAAAATATTAAAATATTATTAAAAAAATTTCCATGTCAGCGTCAGTGATGCCACATCAACGTCGGCCGGCCAAATGAATTGAATTGGCATCAATGCAAAAGGTTTAAGACTGAATTGACACAATTACAATAGGTTTAAGACTTTTTTGGTAATTTTTCCTACAATTGACACGTCTTAAAGGGGTAAATCAAAGCTAAGTTTGAAATACTTGTGGCTATGTTGTTACTGTGTTATGTTATAATTGAGCTCTGAAGTGCTCAAATTTGTGTACTTTATAATGAATAATTTCAAGGGAAATGCTTCCCTGATCGAAAGGTCAGTGATGGTACAATCTCAACCGTAAACCCACACATCATCACCGTATATTTTGCATAAAACACTTATTGATTGAGAGATCGTGAGGTAAAAAATAACTAACCGTACGGTCAGACTGTCAAGATAGCAACTCTCTATTTTCAAAGTTGCAATACCTTAGAATTGAGCGAGGTAACTTCCAAAAAATGGTTCAACACTACCATAGTTGTGAAGGTGTTGCAGCTGTAAAGATATAGGAACAGTGCCAAAAAAAAAGAGCTAAACCTATTGTAATTGTGTCATTTCAGTCCTAAACTTTTTTTGGCCAATTCAGTTCTAAATCTTTTGCAATTGTGTCAATTCAGCCCATTTGGCTGGCTGGTACTGACGTGGCAATTTTTAAAAATATTTTAATATTTTTTTGAATTTTTAATTAAATATTTTTTCTGTCTTTTTTTTAATTATTTTTTGGTTGGGCCAACAGGAGGTTGCCAGTCACCAGTCGAGGGTTGGCGACCTCTTTTGGTCCCTGGGCGAGGGCTTACGGCTGGCAAGGGTCGTGAGCCCTCGCCCAGCGGCCGAACCTCCGCCGGCCCAAACCAAAAAAATGAAAAGAAAAAAAATAGAAAAAAATTATTAAAAAACATAATTCAACAATAAAAAAATAAAAAAATATTATTAAAAATTTGCCACGTTATTACCAGCTGGTTAAATGGACTGAATTGATACAATTGCAAAAGGTTTAGGACTAAATTGACAAAAAAAAAAGTTTAGGATTGAATTGGCACAATTACAATAGGTTTAGGATTTTTTTGGTAATTCTCTCGTAAAGACATTGCAAAGCATTTATGAAATTTATAGCATCTATTTTCACAGGTTATAATTGTTGAGGAAAAGCAACACCAAACAGGCTGTTGTGATGTAAATCTGCCCCATAAATTTATAGCATCACAATCCAATTTTTTTGGTCATACGATGCAAGTAATTTCCATTGCACACATGCCTCCGAGTCATCTGAAAAAGGACTTGATCGTGTCTTCTTAAAAAGACTTAGGACTTCATTCTATGTATTAGACATTTAGGACTCAGCTGCAATAAGATAATTTCGATAGAAATACACAATAAGGACAATATGTATAAACGATTATGGAAAGAGAAAAATATATCGAAATTCGAAATCTTATAAGGAAGGTTGTGATAGATGATGGCCAATTATTTAATAATAAAAAAAGAATGCTACGACTATTAGATAATTCACCCATCTAATAGAACCACAAATACATCCTAATGATCTCTTCATCTAGAAAGTGTGCAACGTGGATAGAAATACAAAAGTTTGAAGTATATATCTCCTTTTCAAGTCTTTTCAAAAGATGATTTTCATATAAATAAACTCTTGCGCCCAAAATAATAAAACATGGTCAGAATAATTATACTGGTTGCCGTTCACATTGCGGGGAGGGCAGGCACGGGTTGATAACCAGTAATATAGAAATTCAACGTGGAGGATCTGCACGTAATAAACAAAAAATACACGAGCGTGCGTGCGTGGAGTGTTGGACAAACTTTGTCGTTGAATCTGAAAAGTATACGGCGATATAAAACGTTTTCCTTTATACATTTCCTTAGGCCTTGCGTAGTTAAATGGAGAAGTACAGCTGCAATATTTTATGCCCAGGAAACCCTAGCAACCGTAGTGATCGTGAGACTTTTAACAGCTTTAAAAAAATGAAATAGCGTAAGTTGGAGATCACCTATATACAGCTCCACGCATTATCTCCTCCACGCTGTCCACCGACTTGATTACCACTGCAGACTGCATAAAATATTACAGAGAAAAGTATGGTCACAGATGAGACAAAAGTTTAAGAAATGATAAGAATGAGGGTATGACCGCAAATGACGCAGAAAGAAGTGGTGAAATAGCCAACGTTTTGTGCATGGCATGTGGTGGAGACCTCTAACTTGGCGATTGGTCCTTGGACTTATGCAGAACGTCGAGAAGCGGTTTGACATAGCTCCTCTTGAAGACCATCCAGAAGCAGGTGGAATCTTTCTAGTAGCTGCAGAATATTACAGACTTGGATGGTTGAATCTGAAATATGAAAATGGATATTTTGTCTAATGGTGCTTGTGATGAGATGACCCACTTCAGATCTTTCGTCGATCCGATGCTTCGAAACAAAGGTCAAGCTTGTCTGGCCGCTTGCTTCGAGAATTTGTTATCCTGAAATTGCACTCAAGATGGTGATTAAAGTGAGGGGAAAATGAGGAAGATGAACAGTTTCGAATGGGTAAAAAAACATCCATGAGGGTCTTTGATCTTTAAGTGCATGTGAAAGGCAAATACTCTTGTATAGACTGACAATGAGGATTGAACCTCTTGTGGGCTTTGTCGATTGAGATAATGACATAAATGGTCCATGAACTTTAATCCAATGTATAATATCGTTTCTGAATTTTTAATTTGTTTAATGTGTTCTCTAAACTTTTGTACAATGTAATCTCATTCTTAAACTTTTACTTTGTTTAATGTGGTCTCTAAACTTTGGCCGAATGTTCAATGTGGTTGTTGACACCAAATAATAATGAGTTACCGAATGAACTTTAGTATCACCATATCCCGAAAATCGGTAAATCGGGAATAGTAAGCTACTCTGAGAAGTTCGGTAAGTTGTCTGCAACATACCGAAATGTCTAGAAGTCTAAACCCGATATTCGGGAAGTAAGAGAACAGGGCCATTGATTTTCAAAATTCGGTAAGATTTTGGACATACTGAAATTATAGAGAGTCAGCAGTAAGAGGAGTATGAAGTCAAAAGGAACCGCAAGATGGCCAAACTAGCCATGTCAGCAAGAAGTTACGAGCAAGAAATCCGGATAGTGGATGCGAACAGTTCACGGCAGTTGTTGGAAAAGATTCAAACTCAAAGCCATATTGACAGTTAAAGATCAAGTTTTGGCGGATAAAACGTGGGCAAATGGGAAGTTATTGAAGGCGCCAAGATTCAGAGTTTGAAAGCAAGAAAATAACCGACAAACGGTTATGGAAAGCCAAAGAATAACAAATAGTCGAAAGAGAGGAGAAAGGGGACAGATCAACACACATCCAAAAGAACTCAAGTTTTATGCACTTTAACTTCCCTGTACTCTCCTTTCCAGCATTTAGAGTTTCTGCAATTCTAGTTTATCTTCAAGCTTTCTACTGCTTTCATAGGAGTATTGTAACGTAGCCTGAACCCTTGTTGATCTCAAATCCACATTCGATCCACTGATTTCCTACCCATTTCACTTCCATTTGTGTTACTCCGTGTTCTCACTAAAATTTCCTTTCGAGAGTTGAGCCGCAGAACCCTCTTAATAAAAATCGAAGACTGAATTTCGGTGAAAGATATTCCTTGTTGCAAAAACGAGCGAACAGTGGTCCATAAACTTTGAAACGGTTTCATAAAGTCTAGGGACTATATTGAATATTTATCAAAACTCGAGGGATCATATTGAACAAATTAAAAGTCTAACAATAATAATGAACATTGGATCAAAGTTCAGGAACGGCATTGCATAAATTACAAGTGCAAGGACGACAGGGCATATTGGACGAAAGTTAAGAATTTGCACACCATAAGCAGAGAAGCCTCTTAGGCTTGGCCTCGGGAGCTCGGTTGACCTGGGAGTGGTGTGTGGCGGCCCAATCGTCATCATAACCCTCCGAGGACCGGCTAAACTGTTCTATGGGCCTGAAGTCCACCACATGGGCCCTGC
The DNA here is from genome assembly GCA_029784005.1 of Lenwebbia sp. NSW1173648. Classification (NCBI taxonomy): domain Eukaryota; kingdom Viridiplantae; phylum Streptophyta; class Magnoliopsida; order Myrtales; family Myrtaceae; genus Lenwebbia; species Lenwebbia sp. NSW1173648. The sequence goes on along the minus strand of JARCGZ010000012.1, from coordinate 17,532,017 downwards.
CACTTTCGCTTGGGCATTCTTCTCTTGATGTCAAATCCCTTCATGGACTTCTTCCCTTCTGGGCCTCTCCGATGGGCTAAGGCCCAATAAATGGTCCGGCTATTTTGCCTATGTTCACAACCTATAATGCCCCGAACTTAAAATAACTCAATACCTTATTCAGTGGATCGGATTTGCGAAAAGAACACGTGCGCAATCAATGTGGCATTAAAAAGTTGGTCGCGAATATGTCATGCCATCATTTTATTAGAAGTTAAGTCATTATTGTACTGTCGAAGTACCTCAATTACAAAGAGAATGAAAGCTCATTTTATTGGACGGTTGAAATTACGCAGGGCCCGACGCAAGGCGGCCGGGCCGCTATTGAGTTACGATAGCGGATCGCGGATAGAGACGGAGAAAGAGTCATTTTCACTCGTTGAACATGGATGTCTCAATCTTTTGGAAGACAGCAATTCACTCGAATCATCCCTTCGAGGCCATGATCTTATTATCTTCACAGCTCAAATTGGAGGTTATGAGAAAGAAGAGTCCATCAGTTGGCACATCATCCCAACCCTCAACTGAAAACTGTTGAGCTTTGAATTTGATCTTCATGGAAGCCCAGTCTTTCCTTGCAAAGAAAGGGATGAGAAATTAAAGTTAAAAGAACACCCTCAACTCAAGTACTTCCATGGCAGCTTCTGGGCTTTTTTAGCTTTTTGTCAAAGTCTTGTGGTGACTGAAAAAGCAACTTCGAGCGTGGTCTGCTTCAATTGTGATGGATGTGTGTAAATGGTTTTGGGTGTATGCAGAACTAATGGAAAAAAGCGTTCATGACCACTTTGTATGAACCAAATTTCTCCAGCATGCCACAAACCTAAACATTCCAGTAGGCCATCTTTCAAAGCATCTTGCTTTTCACTGCCAACTGCAGTCAATTTTCTCTCTAAAAACATGCCCATCAGTACATTAACCGGGTTTAACATGTCTTGCCGCGTCGTGCATTGAAGTTCTCTCGCCGCATATGCGGTTCAAGTCGCTCCGGTATTCGGCTCACGTCGTGCACTAATGACAGCTGGAATGCGTCCACATCATGGGGCTGGTAAACAGGTCATCAACACTGATCAAGTGACCCCGCCCTTGCCATTGGGAAGCTTACGGCTCGCGATTCCGGGACCACTGAGGATACCTAATGCCTTAACAGACTGCAAATGCTTTTTTCAGCAGCAATAGCTGTCCTTGAATGCGAGAGTTGATAGAAAATTCCACAAATGTCTTCTCTTAACCCCGCCCTTTTTCCTACCATTTGCACCAGTGTTGTCAATGCAGATCTCATTTACATACATTGCCAGACAAAGGAAAGGGTCATTACTATTCAAACCTAATGTTCTTTAATGCCCCCACAACTTCCCATTACATCCTCTGGTTTGGTTTTGTGGTTTGTTGTCATTCCATTGAACGGAGAGTGATGAACAATGGTGCTGTTAAAAGAGTCAATTGTCTGTCCCTGAAACTGACCATTCCTCACCGATTAAACTTGCTAGTATGATTTGACCAAAAAAAAAAACTTGCTAGTACGCTACGACCAAACTAACATGTAGATACAATGTACTCCTGTAGTTCTCATCTCAAGTCCCTTCAGCATTAATCGGATTATAGCACGGGTGTGTGAACGGGGTCTTCTAGTATGCTAAACCGGGGACACGCAAATACAAAATGGAAGTAGGAAAATGAAAAAAAACAGACATAAAGCCTTCATTTATCCGAGAATGAACATGGTGTCTTCAAGTCATTGCTTTGCAATATCCAAGCGTGTTCAGAATATCAATCTCAGAATCATTGACTATTTGCATTTCCTCCCATGATCCATTTACAAGAAGCACAATCTGGCCATAGAAATGGTTGCCCAGATTTACGAGAACCATTTATAATTTTAACTGCAATATACATTATTGAAGCAAGCAAATTGAAAAGCCGGAACTTATTGTGTGTATAGAAGGTACCTAAAAGAGAAATCATAGGGAACAACCTGAACAAACTTCGAAGGAGAATTGCTTTTTCCCATCTCAAGAAACTTGATTGCTTGTTTTCCTAGTTCACTGGGTAACTGAAGACAAATCCAATCGAGCAAGGAGTCCAAGTCCTTGGCAAAGTCGAGCAGATACCAGTCCAGCAGCTTTGGGATCACAAATTTCTCCGCGGAAATTCCGACTGCAGCCTGCAAATAGTCTCTTTTCGCTGCTTCAAGTTCGTTCTCTACATGCGATGCCGTGTAGACTCGCACCTTCATTTGGAAAAAAGGTCATAATAAGTAAGAAGTACGAACATAAACAAGCATAAGATGCAGATGCTTCAAGGTGAGAAGAGATACTTCTACTGCAGAAATGTGCATGTAATGAAAAAAAGCGCAATACTTGCATGGAACAAGTGAAGCCAGAAAAAAGGTGAGAAAACGCAAAAATTTCTTAAAAAAAACAAAAAGTTGGTGATTTCATTGGGCAAAATAAATTGGCCAGATCCACAAGTAGCCCAGAAAAATCCGCAGCCAAGAGTAACCCAGGTCGGAAGTTTTCTCAACCTTATCAGGTATTTTCCTTAAAAAGTCCCATGACCAAAATATTAAGAGCTCTCAGGGTATGTTGCCCCTGAAACCATGTAATTTTAATGATGGATACAGGACTAAAGCAGACAAAAATGGAGGCTCCATTCCGTGCATTAAACTTACAGCAGGGGATGACCAACTTCCACAGGAAAGTGCGAAAGTCACCAACGGTTCAGATAACTCCAATCCAAAGATTTTTCTTGCTGTCAACTCAACATTTTTTGTACCCTTTGTGGAGGTCTGAAATTAAGACCAGGAAGCTTGCTCAGTACAATTCAAAACCAAAATCATGGCCTTCATGAAGGTAAAATAGATGTGACTCACATGTTTTGAATGATAAGGAAGTCTGAGGATGAAGTGCTCGATCGTTATGCCGTTAAGAAGGTGTCCTCCAACATTTATTGTCGCCTAGACAAAAATTTGGAAAACTGCATGTAAGTCACTAGCTGCTCGGCTCAAAGATCCTCATAAGCTATTGCTTAATTAACAGGCGAAGTACATAGAAAACAGAAAAAAGATATATCAATGTCTTTACGTGATTAGTGGATTTTATCAGCACTTTATTGCTAGTGGAAGGATTCTAAAGGTCATACCTGCTGCATCAGCGCAGCAACCACATGGGGACTCTCCGGTATTCCATGTTCGAGGAATGCCTGAAAGAATTCAACAACGTCGATGGTCATATGAGTGACTTCATGCTAAATAAATGATGATTATCACTGAACTTTTATTTGATGAGAAGCTAAAAACAAAGACAGTGTAATTATTGTCATGAATAGCCTCACATACTTTCATCATGCACGAATTATAAACGTTAATCCAGAATGCAAGCTTCTCCTGGTGAGTGCAATTTTCCAACTTGACACGCGCAAGTTTTCCGAGGAGCACCCTGGAAAATCAGAAGACACAAATCTCCTGTTACATCGACAAATGTCTGTCAAAAAGAAGAGAAATCAATCGACTTCAATAAGTGATGACTCACTTCAATCTTTGCTCTAAAAATACACAGTTAGTTGTTCTGTTTGGATTGATTGAGCCAACGTGAACTGAATGAAGATGCTTATATGGGCCAATATCTCTCTTTCCATTCTCTGAACGCACGCCATAGGGATCAAGGAACTCCATTTCTGCACCGCCCTCCTCGGACATAATCGTAGACAAGAAAGGTGAATTTTCAGCTGTAATCCTGCTCTTCTTTGAGCTCTTTCTCAAGAATATGCTCGATAGGCACTTCAAAACATTCTCGGAGATTTTGTTCGGGTTTTCATTGCCTCGCACTCCATCATCAGAAACTGTTTGGTTCCTTGCTTTTGCATTTTCTAGGTCTGTCACTCTACTCTCAAGCTGGACATTCAGAAACTCCATATTCAATGATCCACAGAACATAACTAACGAAAACTAGGCTGTCGTAATTGAACATAATAATGACAATACGTAAACAACTAGACCTGTGATTTCTGAGTTTCCAAATACTTATCCGCCGTGACATTATCTACAGGGTGTCCCTTTCTAGCAACTTTGGCTCCACGGCTTTTATGTGTGGTAGATTCCTTCTTGTCAATTGTAGAATTAGCGCATGCTTGTTTATCTTCCCCACATGCATCCGCTGAAAAGCAACAGAGATGAATGAGATTGACACTGCAACACATTCTTGTAGAGAGGTGAAGTTAATTTGGGAATCTGAGCGCACCAGGGCGAGACAACAAGTGCCTGGTTTGAGATGGCGTCGAGCCACCAGCAATTTGAGCTTGGAATCTGGACTGTTCAGGTCTAAGATTCTTAACTGGGCTTGGTCTATGCAAATTAGATGAACTGTCAAAAATCTTCCTCTTGGATGATGAAATGTACACGGCTTCCTGATATAAGTCCTGCCTGAAATGTACCACCTGTTCTTCCAGCCGCAAAACCTCCTCTTCCAATACAGCAACCTCGGCCAGAAGTTCTAGAGTCTAAATTTCAGATACCAACACACAGTTCATTCCTCACAATAATGAAACAGTCACATTCAAATGGAAATCCACGAAACATGAAACATTAACTAACATATGTTGGGAGATAAGGGGGAAGACGAGGCAGAGTTCCTAAAGGTCTGGTAAAAGCTCTCTCAAGAGCCCTATGAACGTTCTCTTCATGTCTAAGCTTTTTCTTCAACTTATCCACCTGGAAAATAGAAGTTTCACAAAATTGGTGATGCTTCTTTTGAAGGACTAGAGTCATCAAACACGAACTTGTGGAAAGAAAAGCTCAGTACTAGATGCATACATCTTGTTGCAGCGCCAATTTTCTCTCTCTGCTCGATTTTCGCTGACTAGCAGTTGGCTTCGTTGCATCCACAGATTTGGTGGCCATCATTTCCACCCTCTGTTATCCAACAATTAAGGAAACGATGAGCTTCTTCAAATGACAAAAAGAAAAACTAACAGCAGAAGTAGGAAAAACTAGCAATTGACAAAGATTCAGACATTATCTGAGAGAATTAAAGAAGTGGGTCACCTTTAAAATTTTTAATGCCTGGGATTACATACATCAGCCAAGCAAAAGGAAGAGAGAAAAGTCGAAACTTTCTCGAGAAAATTTGGAAATTTGCAGCAGATTCATGCAGTAAGAAAGGAGTGAAAAGGGGACGAACGGACGAAAATGATAAGGGAAAAAAGTCAATCCCTCATTCTCATGAAAATGAATGCATTCACAAACGATTCAGTTTCTCGAGCCTCGTCATCAAAAACTGTAAATCCATCTTTCCCGGGTAAAAGCGAGAAAACTTATGCTGATATAGTTGAAAAGCTAAGAACTTTGCTAGTTAGTAGTTGCTACTGTAACAAGACGTGTTTCAAAATCCCCACTGAAAAGAAAAATCATTGCAATCTCGAAAATCAATTGGCGAAGGAACGGGAAACAAAACTTTCGGAAACTGTGAACTTTACTTCGCCATGCTTCGCCGGAGCTTTCATTGACTGTTGCAGCCTAGTCCCACCTCTGACGTTCATCGTCATGCTCTTCGCAATCTGCGCTCTGAGGACAAGAACACCGTTCAGTCAGTAAACTTTTGTTTTTCGGTCTCAGGGTCGACATTGCATCGAGAAAGACGGAACCTTTGAGGACAAATCCCACCCAAAAGAGAGCAGAGCTTGGAGTTCCAGCAAAAAGAAACAGAGGGGTCTGAAAGTCAAATGGAAGAAGCACGATGAGGAAGATTCTACGTGAATACGTAGGTGGGCAGAGGATGACGATGAGGAGAGATCGTGGGGACTTTTCCCTGTGTGTTCTTATGCTTCTCTGGACTGGAAGATTTGTCGTAATCCCGAGAGAGAGAGAGAGATCTCTTTTTGGCGGCAGGTCGGAAGTAAAATCCTTCCCTTGTAAAACGACGACGAAATGGAAAGTAAAATCCAGCCACTTTACCCTTTAGGGAAATGCCAAAATACTAAATTAAGCATGCTTATTATGAATTAATTTTTTTCCTAAAAATGTCTGGTGTTATTTTATATTTACAAATAATAATTTATGGAAGATACATTGCTCGGTTTGATTCGCATAATCGACTTATTATTTGTTCTTACATACCCCACTAGTGCGATGAAGGAAAACTTATGGTGCAAAGAACTCAGGAAAAATCAAATTAAGAGCGAATTTTATATCCTTTTTTTATTTTGTTATGCGTGATGGGGTCGTGATGGGGTCGAATAGATTATAAAAATCTGTTCGAGTACTCATTTGGACATTGTACCACAAATTTTCCAAACTCAACTTAATTTGTAAGGAAATAATGCCTTTCGGGCACAGGCCATGAGTCGATCATATGTTTCCGTTTTTCCATGTGTTTTGCCATATGATTGCCCCTTTTTTATGCTGAAATCTTTGATTGGACTACAAGAAAAACTTGCACATGCAAGGCATAATTTACCAGCTCAATTACTGTTCTTGAGGATTTCTTGGAAGATTAAACCATTTGTTTAATATTGGGTTGACCCTGTGGGAGAGTCCCTATCGCTATATAAAATGGATTTGCTTTCAGAATCAGATCATGTTGTCTCGTGGCAAAAGGTGAATTTCCAAAAAAAAATCTCGCCCGTAAATACTGAAAAAAAATTCTTTCTTTAACGCAAATTTCACGTGCCGGGCCTGCTGTTCCATTGCCTTGCTGGGGTCGGATGATTACGACTCCGGCCTAACTAAATGCCAACACAAATTTTTAGCCATGTCAACAACCACCTCTTCTTGACCGTCATGAATCCAACTCCAAGTATGATCACAGTCCAGGCGAAATAGAAATCTTTCGCTAAGAGCAGAAGCGATCGTGGAGGAGTGAGACCGAGACGTTTGATTCTGCTACTTCTGCAACGTGAATTAATGGAAGATCTTGAGAGAGAGAGAGAGAGAGAGAGAGAGAGAGAGAGAGAGAGAGAGAGAGAGAGGGTGTTGAAATGTAATTGTCAATGTGCAATGTGATGTGAAAGAGAATGGCATGCACACATGGAGGTGGGAGGTGAAAATGTTCTAATGTTGTTTCATTTTTACGTTGTTTGTTTCCTCTTTTGGAGTTCTTTTACCACTCAAAATTATTAACAGAGGGATTAGTGTAATCAAGGAATTGGAACTTCTTTGTCCCGATCCGGGTTTTCTAAATTAAGAGAGATTGGTTGGAAAGTTCGAGGAAAGGCCACGTGATAGGGGCCACCTTTTTGGCACCATTGGGGATCATAATGTTAGGGAAAATGCATATGAGTAGGTTATCTGAAAAAATAATGTCTCTTGTTAATTGTTTATCCAGGAATTAATTGCCCCCCTTTTTTTTTTCTCGTTAAGAAGTCAACAGATGGCGAAAACCTAATCGGCCACCTGGCACATACAAGAAGACCTTTTGAATGTTTCAATTCAGTAGCAATGTAATGAGGGAATGTCATCATTAATTTGATGATGTTCGTTCGTAGGATAGAGAGAGAAGGCCAAAAAAAAAAAAAAAGAGAAAAATGGTCATAAGATCATGTGCATCGGAGTTGTCCGTTTTAACTGTTAGGTCAAGCACATCAAGTTCAATTATTAAGGCCCAACTAAAAGTGCAAGACTTGTTATAATGCATGCCTTGTCCAACACAAGATGCATAGGTGCGGTTTACCCCAAGGGGGTCGGTTCCGCCGGATAAGGGACGGGCACGGGCACGGGCACGGGCACGGGCACGTAAGTTCACGCCGCGAGTTTGATCCCCTCTATCCATGGAGTGCTACCGATTCCTTGTGGCCATCCGCTCGGGCGAATCCCTCGACTTAATTGGACATGAGCTAGTAGATTCAATTGGAAGAAACTGGGATCACGAGATCATCGAAAAGAAGAATTTAAGAGATAGATCCTAAATCTTACATCAACCTAGAGAGGAGGAGATGGATAAATGCCATTGAGAACATGCGTTAGGTTATTTGTGATACGACAAGAAATTAAAAGTAAATGCTTTTTTTTTTTGGTCAGAAAAAGTAAATGCATTTAAGTGATATAAGTTTAGGGTTTTTATGTGCTTCACATTTTATTTAGGGATAATGACTCAAATAGTCCATAAACTTTGATTCAATATGCAATGTGGTCCTTGAACTTTTGATATGACCAATATGATTCATGAACTTTTGAAACATGTTTAACTTAGTCTTTGAGTTATAGGAAGATGTTCAACATAGTCCTTCTATTAATTCAAGTTCAGGGACGACTTTGAACATTTTCTTATAGTTTGGGGACTAAATTGAACATGTTCCAAAAGTTTGGGGACCACATTAAAAGAATTGAAATTTCATGGATCACATTACACATTGGGCTAAAGTTCAGGAATCGTATTGATCAAATTAAAAATTCAGAAATCACGTTACATATTAGGCCAAAGTTCAGAGATCATTTGTGTCATTTTCCATTTTATTTACTCGTTTTCGGTTCAGACCTTGCTTGTGTCTGGCCTTGCTCTTTCCCTTACAAAAAAACAAGGCACTTGGTCCCACCTGCATCATTTTTTTCCCGATTTTTCCTCGCTGTATTCCAACGTTACCTTAAATATACTACATCTCGTTGGAGATGTAGTTCCAAGAATAGATTAAAGTCACAAAAGACGACATCAAGTCAGTGTCATTAGTTGAGGAGTCAATTTTGCTCAGTCGATTCTCTTCACTATGGTTTTTTTTTTTTTTTTGTAATCGAGGTGTCCGGGTCAGCTTGCGCGCACATCAACTATTTCTTGGGAAAGACTAGCACAGCAACCCACCGCCATGGCCCCCCACTTAAATCACAGGTGCTCAGTTGATTCTCTTCTCCATGGTCTTGTTCCTCCCAAGATGAACAAAACATCATATGCTCCAGTTATAACTTATAAGACACTGTGCAAATTGCTTGGTTTTGGCCCTTCTCAAGTCTTAACAATGCTTATAACATTGGCTGGAACTTAGACCATGGGTCCAGTTTTTCTCGTCCGGTCTCAAATTTAGTAAAATACTTTAAATTTTCAGAGAAAGGTTGGTGACGGTGCACTGGATTGCACATAGTTTTGTGCCCCACAGGTCACCTTCTTTGGCCCAAAAAAAAAGAAAAAAAGAAGAGAAAAAGACAGAAACATTTTACCCAGTTGCGTGTACCTTCGTTATATTCTTGTAATGTGCACGAATCTTAGCTTCTGAATCTTTTTCAACTGTTGTTGGGGACGTGAAAAAGAGAAAGCATAATTGTGAAATGGAGTCTATAAGATCGTGCATGGAGCTGAAGCTCTCTACTACTGCTTGACACTGTTCCTATTCCTAGTCCTCCTTTCCCCTTCTTCACCCTAGTTAGTCAAACTCAGCACAGTCTCTCCTACTGCATGGGAATCTGATTTTTCCATATGTCTTTTAGTAATGTCGGTGAGGGAAGATTTGGTACGTAGACGACAACCTCCTTGCATGATTGATCTTGGTATAACTAAGAGCTCTGGCTCTAGTCGAAGAACAGCTCACGCAAAGCAGTATAATCACGACCTAACTCTCTGTGGTTTTGGGCCTGCCCTAGCTACTATATCTAGTCAATTCATGAATTATGTATGATATAATTCAATGAAGGCCACCATCTCCACCGTTGAGCACCAATCTTATATTGTATTTGTTTCTCTAAAAACTTCATGGCAAGGAAAAACAGTTTATATGAAAATCATTTTCAAGGAAAATCGAGTTTTCATTTGTGTGGTAGTTTAGAGAAAGTGATTTCCTTCTTACTAGAAGGAGAAGTCATTTCCCCTCAATTTAAACTTGTTGTTTCAATCCATGGAAACCGTTTTCCGTAGATTGATTAGTTTTCTGCCAAGCACACACCGGATAATAAAAAAAACAATTTCCCGAAAACAGTTTTACAGCTTTTACTTGAAACAAACGGGCCCTTATTGTCATTTGAACTGATCATATAACTTGTGTTGCACTTCCCTAGTGTAAATAGTTATACACTGGTTCTATTCTAGCAAAATCATATGGGCACATTCTATGTTCTGAAAATTTGCAACAACTTTTACCCCATATGTTAGATAATAGATCCCTCCTAATAATCTAGAATTCATTTTATGGACCCAAAGAACTAATGACATCTTCTCTTGTCCGTAGAGCCCAGTAAATTATAAGGTAGGTTTTTGAGTGGTTTCTTGATCATAGGTCGACTTGTGCGGTATACGATGGCCATAATGGAAAGGGCTTTGCCAGCATAAAAATCTCTACGTGACTGTGAAAATAAAAGTATGTTGTGATCCACAAATTTTTTTAAAAATTTGATCCCGTGATAATTTCTAATTAATTACTATTTATTTTTTTGTAGCCCAAAACAGACGTTAGTCTTACAGTCACCTAAAAATTGTTCCATAATCAATTTCCTAATGAGAAAGAGGAACTAGCTCGAGAAATTGACATAAGTAGATACGATAGAAGGTGTTAGAGTAATTTGCAAATTCGACCTAACCCTAAACTTACATATCGCAAGACTGATCAAACTCATAACTGAACTGGCATGAAGTCCCAGAGAGAGAAATGAGACGAATGTCAACTAGGACATTCTATCTCTCCATCATGAATTATATGGAGCCGATTGTGGCAGTGTGAGGAAATTCGGGATACAAGAATCGAGGTCAAGGGTTGTTAGCTCAGGCTTTATAGCCAAGGTGGTCCTAAAATGCTTTCATGCCCATCTTCCCATGGGTTTCTGGACTCTCAGCACTTTAAGTACGACGTCAGGCCATTATAGAAACTGCAAAAGAGCCACAGGGACTTTGTTGCAGTAGCCAGTTCTTGCAAAAGCCCACAAACGTCCCCCTTTCCCAAAAAAGTAGAGAAAAGAAAAAGTGAGAGGGATAATATCAAATGGCTCCCGAAGTCTCGCTTAATATATAATATGGTCCTTAAATTTTAATTTGTTCAAATATGATCCATAAACTTTAGCCCGATGTGCAATGCAATCCGTAAACTTTCAATTTATTCAATGTGGTCTCTGGACTTTTGGTATGTATTCAATTATGAAAATGTTCAATGTTGTCATTTCATCAATTCAAAAACTATATCGAACATATGCCTAAAGTCCATGGTCCATATTGAACAAAATAAAAATTCAGGAACCACATTGCATATTGACCCAAAGGTCAGAGACTATATTGAACAAATTAAAAGTTCATGGACCACATTGCATATTGAACTAAAATTCAAGGATCATTTGTGTCATTTTCCCAATAACGATATTCTTGTTTCAAAATTGATACGAAGGATAGAGCCAATCTCAACATAATAAAAAAAATGTTTCCGAACTTGTGTTTTTCAATGATATGTAGTATAATTTTCATGACTTTCTCTAAAAGCTGGCATCTCTTTTGAGCTTCTAGATTTTCTGTGGTGCTACAAATTTGAACTACTGGTAAGCTGTCTATTCTGTTGGTCCGGCAGAGGGCAAACCAATGGAGGAGACATAAATAAAGCCACCATTATTGATCTAAAAAGCTCCATAGCCAAAGTAAATATAATGCAATGGCCGTGCAATTATGCAAGAGTGAAAACATGTGAGTCCAGTGATTAAAAAAAAAACTAGTTGATACCAACTTTATGATCTCAATAAAAAAGGACCCCCTCTTTATATCATGATCTCCAGCTGGTACTGCTTGCCATATGCATCAATCTTGACAGCCTCCTCCTATAGTGGTTATAGCTATAAGATACGAGCATTCTCAGTCACTTTCAGCGGTCATCACGCACCGAAAAGTTTGGGTTTCTTCTTCACGAAAGAGAGAGCAAATGGTAATTGCTTGTTTCAGGTTTGAGAGAGCTAATCAGCGGTAAATGTCCACATGAAACCCACAAGAGAACCATTTCCAATCTATGCATGTTTGCGGGATCACTTGTGAAAACCACCCTGCGTTGCCTCGCTTACAACCATTTCTTATTAATGAAATCATATTTTCCTACCCAAAGCAAAAAAAGAAAAGATGGCTTTTTCACATGCCCATTCAAAGTACTAATCGAACAAGGACAGCATATCAAATGACTAAAGCACACTGGTTTCGTCTACAGTTAAATCCCATACAATCTCACATACACAAGTATATACAACCTACGCGGAATTGAATATGAAGAGGAAAACTGTTAGCCTGATAGTCTGACAGTACTGTCAGTTATTTCTGACCACACGATCTCCCAATCAATGAGTGCTTTATGCAAAACACGCGGTGATGGTGTGTGAGTCTACGGTTGAGATTGTACAGTCCTTGACAGTACTGTCAGGGAAGCATTTCCCTATGAAGAGAGGTTCCACGAGTTAGCACGTGCATAATTTAGGGAAAACTACCAAAAAAATTTCTAAACCTATTGCACTTTTGCCAATTTAGTTATACACTTTTTTATTGTGTCAATTGAGCCTTAAACCTTTTCACGTTTTATCAATTCAGTCCGTCCGGCTTATTTTGGTCCAAAATCGTCGATGTGGATATCGGCCTTCCTACGTGACACCGCCGACACTGACGTGGATAATTTTTTGTAATTTTTCTTATTTTTTAATAGTTTATAATATCTTTTTTTTTTCTTCCTCCATGAGCCTCGAATGGGTGATGCCACACAAGGCTAGGGAGGGTCAAACTCGCTAGCTTTGAGCAAGGCTTGCCCTCGCTTCGGGTGAGGCTCGACAGAGGCTGGCGAGGGGCGACCACTATCAAGCCTCGCCCAAAACTGGTTTGGCCGACCCTTGCCGGCCTTGAGCGAGGTCGACCCTTGCCAGGTATCGGCAAGGTGACCTCGCTACCCTCAGGCGATATCGCCCTTGTGAGGTGAGCCTCGCTCGGTTGGCAAGGTTGACCTTTGCCGGTGGCTGGTCGCTGGCCATCAAGGAGGCCGGTGACAGCGGAGAAAGAAGGACGAAAATAGAAAGAAAAGAAAAAAGAAACATAAAATAAAAAATAATAAAAAATTAAATAAATTCAGAAAATAATAATAATAAAGTTACAAAATTATCTACGTCAGCTCCGGCGTTGCTACATTGGACGATTGGCATCTACGTCAGCAATATTCAGCAAAAATTGGCCGGATAGACTATATTGGAAAATTTTCAAAAGGTTTAGGATTAAATTGGCTAAATTGAAATGTTTATGACTAAATTAGCACAAGTCCAACAGGTTTAGGACTTTTTTTTTTGTAATTATACTGGTACTTGTTTATAGATTAATATGTTGAGTCTATAAAGTAGTGATATCCAAGTTGCCAATTAGGATTACTTTTTGGGGTTGCAAAAGTACAATTATTGGCGGTAGTAATTACGAATAGGCTTTGTTTGTTTTGCAAAAAACGAATGGTTTGAAAAATATTTTCTTAAAAATGATCGCTTATATCATTGAAAATAATTACTCAATGAAAAATACTTTCATTATCGCCAATAATTTATATCCATATATTTTAGCAAACAACGAATATAGTTTTTGTTCATTCATTTTTATAAAAGATATAAATAATTATTTTTTGAAAAATATTTTCTAAATTATTTTTCGCGAAAGAAATACATCCTTAGGCAGCGGGAGTAAAATGTAAATTATCTAAGTCAACCTATGCATCTCTATCTATGAACCCACTTTCTTTGGCAAAACCCCTATAAACTGAAAAAAGGAAGAAAAAGTCAAGATGGTTGTCCTTGTAGCAGTAGGGATACATGGCGGTGAACTCTTTTGCTTCATATCCATTTTTTTTCTCAATCACTTTTCGCTGGCCACGACTTGGGCACGTCTAGCAAGTGTCTATATGATCATCTTGCTTACAGAAGAAGAAGAGAGCAAAGCAGACAAGCGTGGGATGGGATGCAACGATAAGACAAAGACGTGCCCCCAAAAAACCATTGTTTAATCCTGCGTGCATGGATCGGTCCTTGTCTTTTCATTATTTCCCCTCTCGTCTTGGTTTCAGCAGTTGCCAATCCCCCCACATCAATTGAAGCAGAGAATGGTCCCCCTTTTCACTTGGGCTTTGGATTCTTCACTTCTTCCGAGCCTCCTCCCCCAATATCACACTTCTTTATTTTTTGCGTGACTACATTACATCAAGGAATTGCAATTTCAGGATTGCTCGATGCCAACCTGCGCGCGGAACAGCGTTTGGCGACGCACGAAGCAGAGACGGGGCCGCAAGAAATGGGGCAAGCGAGATGCGATAAGGCTTCGCGATAAGCCGGGCAACTTTGGATGTTGATTCTCGGATTGGTCACTGATGTTCTGATGCAAATAGCATTGAGATGTCCAAGGATGAGCAATGTCCAAGGACCAGCCCAACTGATGACAAACAGATTAATCAATTGCTTGAGGACAGGATCGTGATTACCAAACTCAAAATCAGTGAATGGGGCTCAGGCCCAACATATGAAATGCTTAGTTTGAAGGGCAGTCTTGAATTGAATGATTTAGTAAAAATCTGAATGTATTAAGAAGATTTGGGAAATGAATAGGAAATGGAGACGTGAAATGCTCAGTTTCATTTTGGGGTTTGGTGCTTGATGTTCATGTGGAAGACACCTAAATTTTGGTGAAGATAGTGTCAAATATGAGAAATGAAGATTCGGTGATGGGCACAAGATGATCAATAGAAAGTTAAATTCAAGCGGTGGAACAAAAGGATTTATATTGGGCTCGGTCAAGCAAGGAGTTAACAGAATTTGGAAAGAGAACAACAAACACGGTCAAAGATTGAGTGGATGAAGGCAAAATATTCGGTGGAAGTTAATAAAATTTCCCGTGACCTTCACAGCCTTTAGAAAAGGAGGCAATCTCATACACAAGCAGGGGGCGAGCGAAGAACTCACATCTTCTTCATCTCATCGCCGCCATCAGTAACATCATAGTGAGCAGCAAAACCTTCTCGGTTCTTTCTCCGGCGCGTCCTATCATGAGATTCCTGGCTGCTTGCATCTTTGTTTCAACAACCTCCTGTAGATTCCTGGCTGCGGCTCTACCGCTGTGCTTATTCAATCTCGTTGGGTTCCCTTTGGCTGCCACAACCAGTCCGAAGCTCGCCGGCCTCACCGCTACACCTGGAACAACGTTGAGCTTCTGGCCAAATCAAGCATTTTGTTGCCCATCTTCATTTGCTGAGTCCCGACACTCGTCTCACTTGTTCTAGTGTGCCGGTAATCATTCGGTGCTGTTATTCCAGGTATGATTATTCCCAAGTCTCAACACCAGATTTAAATACTAGTATGACGTTAATCTTGAGCATTGTCTGGGGGCGGACAAGACCTCAACTTGGGTGTTCCATTTCTCTTGTATTTGAAGTAAACCGCGATTGGTCATTGGTTACGAATCTGCATGTTGAGATGTTTCGGTAGATAGCTGATCATGTCATATTTAATAAGCTTCATGTCTGGCTTTGAGCTATAAAGTGAATTCATGAGCACAGGTACTCACGATTGTCAATCCGCTTCATAAATTGGTATTGAAGAGTCGTGATTAATTGATATTTGCTGGGAATTTCCACTTACATTTAGCCTTAAGCCAGTTTAATTACATTTGCCGGGAATAGTACTAAACTGAATTAACTTACATGTCTGGAGGGCATAATCGATGCTTGTGATTTAGTCAAACCAGCCAATTTTTTTTTTTTTTTTTGAAACCTCAGCTATTTCATTGAGTCTTGATTGATCCATTGCTTTTAATCAAGACATATTAGGGCTCAATCTTTTAGGCTTAAAAGTCCGATCCTTAGTATTGTCTCATTGTCTCATATATCGTTCATATTATGTTTCATATGCGTGATGGACCATATAAATTTTGGCCGCTAAAAAATAATGTCTTCTAATTGTATCAATAATCGTCACATTTTTAGGGCGCATTCATGGTTCCTATTTTATTGCTTTTATGTTTAGGGTAACACATGATATTTTAGAATGCCTATAGAATTATGATAATTCATAGTTTTCACTAAACAAAAACCAAACAAAAGTTGTCATTACAACCACACAGATTGCATGTAGTAGTATTAATGTTAATTAGTCTCATAGCATGCATGCCATACAACGCACGTCGTTTAGAATTAATTAGTAATTGCATCTCATGTATTATTCATATTGCATATTATGAAAAGGAAAATTTAAAAAGAGTTAGTAATGCATCTTTAAGTCGATATATATTTTTTAAATAAAAGTCATTAGGTTACATATAGGGTCCTAGGATTTAATTTCCTGTTTTCCTGAACATGAAAACTACCAAAAAAAAAAAAAATAGCATTTCATATAACTTGCATCATAAGATTAGTCATTGATTAATTCTATCTCATGTCATAGCATTCACGGCATATCATGTCATTAAGTTTAGAAATCAATTCAATGGCATTGCATCTAGTTAATTCGTTATAGCGTATAACATGCGTGACATTTAGGACTTTATGTTAGTTCACAAATGCATATTAGATTAAGTGCATATAATCATAGCATAAACAGGAAAACCCAAAAAGAATTAATTGTCATCGCAGCTTATGTACTAATTTAAGTTCTTTCGTGTAGCTTATGTCATGCATTAGTCACACCCTTCATGGCTTTCATGAGTAAAAGTCGCATTTATCATTACATATTTGTTTCGTTGAGTCTAAGCTTGCAGAACCATTTTCTCGATGGATGACGAATAGGGATCGAATTCTGTTCGTCCATGCATTCCAGGTTCTTTAATCTTTTCAGTAATTTATTTACGGTTTTGGTTATTCAGTATTTCATTATTGATTGCGCATCTGCATGACCATTCACATGTTAGTGGCATAGGATAAAATAAACTTAGATTGCCCGCAAAAGCATTTTCGGATAAAGAGGAAACGCACCGAAATAGCATTAGATTAATCTAGCGTAACCAGGTCCCCGAACTAGTTCAGAAAGTAAAATGTACTCCCACATTTTACTTTGGTATCTAATCGATCCATAACTAATTAGTGGCGGCTTCAAAAGGTAAGTCAAATTGCATGTTCAAATTGAGTACCAAGTTGCGGTTAGTAGGGCTTGTAAGAGCCCGCGTTTAAGCAGCTTAGTAATCCATTAGCCTTCTCTTGGTGGTTCACCTCCGGGATGGTCGTGACAACTTGTCCAACATAAGCATATAAGTTCTCTATAAATAGACATAATATAATTCACTCTTCAATCATCGCTCAAGTTTCAAGTAGTTTCCTTTACTTCAGCCACTCCAATCAATTTCAACGTATTTGCCGGATTCCGCCTCGTACAATCGAAGATAAAAAGATTTAAAGAAACCCAACTTTCTAATGATCAAAATCACATCGCATCACCCTTGCCGAGAGCTATGGAGATTGAAGCCTTCCATGTTCTTCCTAATGATATAGTGGCAGAGATTCTTGCTTGGTACTTCTCGGACGATTCCTTCAATGTGAGAATAAGGTACCAATATAATCTTCCCCTTCCAAAAAGTACTCTCGAACAGTTGATTGAATGATTGTAAATTTTTTTAAAAAACATGGGGCTAATTAAGTTTCTTTTGACAACCTGGTGCTAAATAAATTTCTTCAGCTCCATGGGAGCTTGCTTTCTCGTTAGGTAATCTACTTTCTGTACTATGAAAAAATTGATAACCAAAAAGCATTAAGAGTAGAAACATTTTTTAAAAATAATTTCTTTCCACCAATAGGAAGCCTGATAAATAGCAGTAGGAAAATCGTGAAATCTTATTCTCTTCAATATTCTGTCCTAGCAGTTGCAAGATCGTTAATAAATTAGCTGAGAAGACTACATATATCGAAAAATATCACTTAATAAAATTTCAAGAATATTGTGGTGGCATCCCGAAGAAGGTGATGCCTTCATTCGAAGGTGCATCGAATGCGATAATTTGGAGGCTTTGTACATGCAAAGACTGTTATGTGCTTTATTGCATGTTTTATCCCTCCAATTTATTCTCCATAATTTCGTTCATAGCTAGAAATTGTCCATCAACAATTTGTGTATGTTGCAATATGAATATGTAAGCCTCGTCAATGTAGAGTTAGGAATGGCCTTACTGAAAAGGGCTACGCCAATCAAGCACCTTTGAGCTTCCTATGTCGTCAGGCTCCTCCTCATCAGCGAGGATGGCGAGTTGTTGAAGGAAGGAGTTCGATTGTTAAGACAAGTATGAGAGCAGGTGAGTGGTGGAATGCCGCAAGAAGTTTCTCGATGTCATGCGCAACCTATGTTGGAACAACGCAACAATCTTAAGAGAAGACCCTGCTCCCTTTGACGCCAGATGCAAAGCTAGTACTGTAAGAGGATGTGATCGGTGCGTGATATCGACCATTACGACGACACTAAATGCGAACAATGCATTTGTTGAGCGGAGATAGAGATCCTCCACAAGTATTGCAGACACCTGTGATCAAGGGAGATTTATTTTATCAACCTAACCTAGTTTCACAGACGTCTGTAATACTTGTGGAGAATCTCTATCTTTGCTCGGCAAATGCATTGTTCGCATTCAGTGTTGTCGTAATAGTCGATGTCGCGCACCCATCCTTTCCTCTTACAGTGCTCGCTTTGCATCTAGCAATCATAGCGAGCAAGGTCTTCTCAAAAGATGTTTGTATTGTTCCATCGCATATTGCACACAATGTCGAGACAGTTCTTGTGGCAATCCACCATTCGCCTGCTCTCATAGGCTTGTCTCAATAGTCAAACTCCTTCCTTCAATAACTCGCCACCATTGCTATGCGGAGGAGCCCGACGACATAGGAAGCTCCAAGGTGCCCGATTGGCAAACCCTCTTCAGTAGCTCCATTCCTAGCTCCACCTTCACGAGATTTACATACTCATACTGCAACACACACAAATTGTTGATTATCAATTTCTAGCTTCGAACGAAATTATAGTGAATAAATTATAGAGATAAATCATGTAATCAAACAAGTACCAATCCCTGTATATACAAAGCCTCCAAATTATCGCATTTGATGCACCTTTGAATGAAAGCATTACATTCTTTGGGGATGCCACCACAATGTCCTTGAAATTTTGTCGAGTGATATTTATCGATATATGTTGTCTTCTTCAGCTAGTTTATTAAATATCTTGCAAGTGCATGGGCAAAATATCGACGAGAATAGGATTTTATGATTTACCTACTAATATTTATCGGGCTTCCTATTGGTGAAAAAAATTATTTTTAGAAAATGTTTCTACTCCTAAAAAGCATCTGTGGTTATCAGATTTTCATTAACACAAGAGGTTGATCTTACACTGAAATAAAAGATTAATCATTTATCTAATAAGAAAGTAAGCTCCCGTGGAGCTAGAGAAAATTACTTAGCGCTAGATTGTCAAAAGAAACTTAATTTGCCTCAGTTTTTCCCTTTTAAATTCTCTACATTCGTCAATCCTTTAATCAATCTATCATCTGTTAGAGAGTACTTTTTTTTGGTAGCGGAAGATTAGATTGGTACCTTATTCTCGCATTGAAGAAACTGTCCACGAAGTTGATGATGGCCCAAGCAAGAATCTCCACCACCATATCATTAGGAAAAACTCTTACTTATACCAAGCTTGTAATGAATAATGGATTTTTTTTTTTCAACTTCGGAATATATTAGGATGTTTTTTTCTTACATAATATTGCCAGGAATACTTCACGGTTTGAGTCGTTGAAAAAACAGTTGAGCAATTCATTTATACGAAAGACTTGAGCTCGACCAAGTAGATTTTTGACATTAGAATTACCCAAGGCCGAATTCCGTAAAAAAAACCCAAAACTTTAGATTTTGTCTTGAAAAAAATCCTCAACTTTTATTCTAGTCCCAAATCTACCGTAGTTAGTTTTTCGTTAAAAATCATCGTTAAGTCTTCCCACGTGGCAATTCCACGTCAGCATAAAATCCACGTCAGATATTGACGTGGAAAAACACCACAGAAACGTCGTTCTTTGCTCGGAATCTTCTTCAATTCGAGAATGTGGTCGCTCCCTCAATCAGCTCGACGCAACGATTCCAGATCCAGAGGGGTCGCTCCCTACATCAGGTTCGCTCAA
Organism: Lenwebbia sp. NSW1173648; assembly: GCA_029784005.1. Classification (NCBI taxonomy): domain Eukaryota; kingdom Viridiplantae; phylum Streptophyta; class Magnoliopsida; order Myrtales; family Myrtaceae; genus Lenwebbia; species Lenwebbia sp. NSW1173648. The sequence goes on along the minus strand of JARCGZ010000012.1, from coordinate 17,511,957 downwards.
AGCAACGAAGCCAGAGCCAGCGGTTGCTCCCTCCATCAGGTTCGCCCAACGCTACGATTCCAGAGCTAGAGCTAGCGGTCGCTCCCTCCATTAGGTTCGCTCGACGCAATGAGGCCAGAGCCAGAGCCAGAGCCAGAGCCAGCGACCATCTCTGTCCCCCTCGCCGTGTGAGAGTTAGGGCTTGCTTCTTCTTCTTCTTCTTCTTCAATTCCCGCTCAATCTGGTCTGGGATATCTCAGAACTTATCCGAGAGTCTCTTGCATGAAATTGAGTCATTTCTTGTACATTGTCTCTCTGAATGTGCTGAGATGTTTTCTTCTCAGTTTAGGTTAATTTCCATGATGATTCGAGTTGATTTTGTTGATTACGATTGTCCTGAGTGGGTTTAGCGCAAGATTAGTATCAAATTCGAGCTTGTTAACTTGTCTTTTCTCCTTTTGTCGAGCGTATACAACCTCTTTGATGATATGTCCCTGAGATACAGTCATGAATTAATTCCTGGAATTGCTCAATCTGAATATGTGTTGATATAGTCCACATGCTATTAATCGACTTATTAATTATTAGACAGGATTCTTGATGTAATTTCATAGCTGCAGAGTATAATCGTTGCTTCTGTTTCTCTGTTCGCCATCATGTTTTGTGCTTCAAGTGTTTCTATGGTTCATATATTTAGACAGCATTCCTAGAAAATTGGGAGTATCTATTGGTGTCATTTGTTGCTAATTTTTTTTTTCTAGTAAAACTAATAGACGCTGCTAGTAATTCGTCTGAAGAGGATATGTAGTGTTTATAGCAAATGCAATTGAAGATTATAGGTGTAAAAGCGTGCAGGACTCATATAGCCATTTTCTGCAGATGATGATGGCCGGCATCGTCTTCACACATTTGAATAGGAAAATCTGGTTAAAGAAGAATCTTTTTCCTGGACAGATGTGGTGGAGCCCTACTTGAGCTCATCTGCCAATGGATCCCTAGAGAAGAATGCTCAGATGCCAAATGAAAATGTGAGACATAATATAAGTGTAAAAGGTATTGAGGACTAGCTTGTTTTCCATAGATTCCTTACTGGGAGTGTTCTAGACGTGCCTCTATGCTGGAACTGAGGATTTGCCTATTTGGCAAATGTCACTTATCCATTCACTAAACGTGGGTTGAAGTTTCACCAATCCTTCCCTCACCCATCTGAAAAACACAACTAAACTATTTCTATACATTACCAGTTTAGTTCTTTTGAAACTGAAATCAGACTCATAAAAGCGGGCATGAGAACTTTCTTTTGGGGGCAGTTGAACAGCTTTAAGTCATGTGCGTGGGTTGTGTGCTAGTAACATGTTATGGGCATATAAGTTCTAAAAAAAAATAATACACTTCATGTTATAAAATTTCAAGTTAAACTTATATTCGTCTTTCCTGAATGAGTGTTTTCGCTTATTTGGTTAATTTGCCACAGGAAAAATTACACTCCTTCAAGTTAAACTTATATTTGTCTTTCCTGTATGATTTTTTCAGGGTCCTCCCTAATTTTTACTCAGTACTGTAGAAGCTCATGAAACCATTATTTCTTTATGTGGTTTACTGAAGGATCGGAGTAAGAAGCTCATGAATTTTCAACTGAGCGTTAGCACATGTAGAGAACACATTGAAGGCCTTGAAAGAGAAGGAAAAGGAGCAAAGGAGTTAGAGTCAGAGCCGACTAGTGAAGTCCTTTTCTTCTGTTCGACTGAAATGAAGTTGTGTTTTAGATGATGCAGAGCATCTTGTAGCTGTTTTTTTACATCTCTCATTTTTCTCTTTTCGATTTATTTGTTTATAATGTTGGCGAAAGACCTATTTAAGTTGTAATCCTCGTTGATCTTGAACTACAAATACAAAAGTTACCATATCAGTTTTTTCTTTTGAAACTTGCTTGTTTTCACACAGGTTCTCTAAAATTCCGCATCATATATGAGATTAACGCAAAAACATCACAGAATATATATTCACAATAAATTGCCCATCTAGAAATAATTAATTTCCATCCAAAAGCAATAATACAAGGCGCAAAAAGTTGCTATCGCCATCAGTAAGATCATTACAAAATGCTGGTCCTAAACTCCAGGGTTAGGAACTGAACTCAAAATTACCAAATCCCCAGACTAGATAGATAGTACATAACCAAATCCATTTACAAAAAACACAAAAATTAGCACTATTCAATGACACCGCCTAGTGTCAGTTTCGTGTACGAGGTTTGTGTGGTCGGGTTCCTCCCTTTGTAATTTGCGCCTTGTTTTGTCAATATACTTCTTACTTAACAAAACAAAAAAAAAATCCTCATCTAACAGCAGGCACTGAACATCTACTAGCAATTTCTTGGTCCACAATTTCACAATCCACCACCGATTTCAGATTGTTGAGTACATGGAGCTTCTAAGATACCAATTGAAGATTGGCTCGGTGAAACTTGAACATTTCTTGCTCCTACTTGTCCATTGGAGAACGATGGACCACAGATGTCAATAACTCTCTATCACTACCAGGCATCTGCAATAAGAAAAGAAAATCTGACATATGAACTTGTTTTTCTTTTCAATATACATATAATACATTAGACAAATATATTACCCTTAAATATGAATTCCCAGTTTCAGACATGAAAAGTCCATATCCTTGTCGAGCCTGATGATACAAAATGAGTGCAAAACATTAATCCCATTATACACAAGTGTTATGAACATAAAGTGAGGCTAAAAACACACAAATCTGTGCTCTCTCCTTCCTAATGATGGCAGAGTCCCTATTAGATGGTCTACTAGCCTATGCACTATCCTACGCACCAGTAGCCGTCATTGGTCTTCCTCTTTTTGCCTATGTGTGAGAGAAAAAAAAAACACCAACGTTTACGGTCATGATATCCCGCAAAAAAAGTTATTATAAAAAGTTTTAAATTGTCAAATAAAACTTACTTTGGGTGGCCTAGGTGCGGTAGGATTCTTGCATGTTTTTTTGTTATGCCCATAGTGAAGGCAATTTTAACATCGCATTTTGACTCCAACTTTTATCAATTTCTTACCATCACTACTTCGCTCATCCTTGTCCTTGATTCTGTTTTTCTTCTCTCTCCCCATTTTCCTTCTATAAGGTGGGGGTTTGATTGGCTCACCACTGACTTTGGGCCACATTTGTTGTCCATTCATGGCTGGGAGGAAAATTTGATAACATCTCTCATAAGTATCTTTCTTGAAATAGCCATCAACGTAATTATTGATATCGAACTTCATGAAACTAATGCAACATATCGCATGTTTACATGATATTCCAGATAAATCCCATTCCCTATAAGCACAGGTTTTCCCAACCAAGTCAACCACAAATCTCTTGTCAAATACTTGAATCTCAAAGTTATTCCCCATTGCCGCTCTAGCAATACAACACCTGCTCTCCAGCTTAGTCTTCTCCAACTTCATTCTAATCCTTGGGCAAATTGGATCTATTCGATCCATCATTAACTGACTTCTCTTTGCCATCCTGTCCATCAACATAGTTCTTATTCCTTCAAGCATCTCAAGTATGGGTTTTGCTCTTGGTATGCAAAGGTATCCGTTGAAGGTTTCCCTTAAGTTATTATCAACCGCATCACACTTGGTACCTGTCTTGATGAAAGCTTTACAGAAATGCTCAGGGCCTTGCCTCATAATGTCTTCCTAACCTTTAGGGCATTCCTCCTTCAAATTCGCCCTTTCTAGGTCAAATTCAACTTGAAATGTACACCTCACAGCTCTCCAGAAGAGATTCTAAAGAGCGTTTCGTTTATACAATTTTTTCCAATTAGCATATATGTGTCTTGCACAATTTCGATGCTATGCTTGTGGAGATAAGCATGAAACTGCGTTCATTAGTCCCTGCAACCAAAAAATCAACCGATAAAAAATAAACAAATCACATCAATAACTACACAATTGTAGCGTAATAGCCAATAAAGACAAAAGATGATATATCACCTTTTGTTGATCACTGATAAAAGTCCAACCCTCGCCCGTGCCCACGCTCAGGTCAGTGAATAAGAGGGTGAGAAACCAAGTCCAGGAAGCCTCAGACTCAACTTCCATAACTGCCTAAGCTATTAGAAACATTTGATTATTTCTATCTCGTCCTACAACACATAACAACATACCCTTCAATCCAGTCTTAAGAAAGCACCCATCTAAGCCAATGACACGCTTACATCCCGCTAAAAAGCCCATTTTTTCAACTCATTAAAACCCACATAAAATCTCTCAAATACTTTGATTGTTGGGTTGACTTCTACGACAAATGTTCCCTCCTTGCTAACTCTCTTGACCTCTACCAAATACGATCTCAACATATCATATTGCACCTCTATCGGCCCCCTTATATCACCAAGATCTTTCCATATAGCTCTGTAATATTTTTTCTTGTTAAGTGTCAGGGCAAACCTTTCTCTTGCATCTGTCTACATTTTTGTAACTGAGTAAGTAAGTCTGGCTCTAATCTTGGGCATGTACTCTTGAGCAAGCCATGGAGCAGTGGCTTGCCTATTTGTTAGACTTCTATTGAAATGATGGGGAAATCCAACTCTCTTTATGACAAAAGTTTTCTCATTCTGAATCCAACCGCCATACAACCTCCAATCACATCCTCTTACACACCTTGCTTCCATTCTTTTATATTCATTCGTTTTCCAGTAAATGTCAAATTCATTAATCACGACATACCTTTTCACAGCATTCTTTAACTGTTCATGAGATTCAAATCTCATGCATACACTAAACATCCTCGTTATGGTCACACGTAGGATCATACCTATTGACCATTAGGTTCGATATGCCATTGGATTCTTCGAAATCATCAATATCAGGTCCACTTAGAGATTCATTATCAGAATCTGCATCTTCATTAGCTACCTTATCTTCGTATAAAACAACATCAGTGGAACCTACAACTAAATCTCGACCATCATCTGCCTCCTTCTCTTCCATTCTCGCATCTTCGAATTCTATCATGATCTCCCTTGTTGCCGACTCTTCATCATCTGATATATTTGGTTCTTTATCATTCCAGTCAAATGAGTTACAATCACTGTTACTTTCATTCAGTTAAAAAACACACAGAGTTATAAACTGATAACTAAAAATAATTTCGAACATAAAGAGTCAACAATTGAATGAACTCACCATTACTTCTGATTCAACCTAGTAACACTCCAATTTTCGACTAGCAAAAATTGCTAGCAAATTGACGGTCAACCTGCAAGTTCAATGTCGCACACATCACATTGATTGAAGCGAACTATAAACAACACAATTCACATCGTGGGAACAATTGACTACCACAACAATCAATCAACATTCTTCTAAGATTGATATTGAAGGTGCTAACTAATAGACAGCAGTGAAACAACAACAAGCCCCAAACATGAAGCTTCTAACCAGAATCATACATGTAACACAAATAGCAAAAATTGAAAAATACAAGATAAGTGCACTCGTACTTCAACAAAAACGATGGAAGTTGAATTTAGGGGAAAAAGAACAAAAGAACAAATAAAAAAAAAAACCCATACATGGTTGTCACGAGGATTTTTCGTAGTTTTCACCACTCAAGACGATCGTAATCGACAAAAATCAACTTGAATCTCAGCACATTTAGAGAGACAATGTACAAGGAATGATTCAATTTCATGCAAGGGACTCTTGGATAAGTTCTGAGATATACCAAACCAGATTGAGCACGAATTGAAGAAGAAGAAGAAGCAAGCCCTAACTCTCCCAAGGCAAGGGGGACGGAGAAGCTCGATGGCTCTGGCTTTGTTGCGTCGAGCGAACCTGATGGAGGGAGCGACCACTGGCTCTAGCTCTAGAATCGTAGCGTCGGGCGAACTTGATAGAGGAGCGACCGCCGCTGGCTCTAGCTTCGTCTCGTTGAGTGAACTTGATGGAGGGAGCGACCGCTGTGGCTCTAGAATCGTTGCATCGAGTTGATGGAGGGAGCGACCATGTTCTCGAATTGAAGAAGAAAAGCAAGCCCTAACTCCCCTAATATTCAGAGCAAGGATGACGTTTCTGTGGTGTTTTTCCACATCAATTTTTGATGTGAATTTATGCTGACTTGGAATTGCCACGTCATATCATTTACGGTGATTTTTAACGGAGGAATAACGAGGATAGATTTGGGACTAGAATAAGGGCCTGTTTGGTAACGTTTTTGTTCCTCTAAAGTGATTCTGATTAAAATCATATTTTCGGATTCTGTTCCCTGAATGATTTTTAGAGAATCAGAACGCATTTGATAACTACACAAAATTTCTGTTCCCGAACAGAAATGCGTTTGATAACTGCACAAAATTTTTATTCCCGAAAACAACCAAGTGGTGAGAATTCTTTTCTTAAAATATTTCATCTTTTTTTAAAATGTTTTTAAAATGTTTTTTTTTAAATTTTTTAAATTTTTAAATTTTTAATTTTTTTTTAAAAAACATTACATATTTTTCATTCCCCCCATTTTTTATTTTTAAAAAAATTGCATTTTTTTTGAATTTTTCATATTTTTAATTTCCCCCTTTTTAAAAATTTTTAAAATTTTTTTGCTAAATTTTAAAGCTTATTTTTAAATTTAATTTTAAAAATGTGTTTAAAAAAATTAGTAGTTAGTAAATTGTCAAATCTGATTTTAATTTTTTTTTTTAAGTTTAGAAGTTCACGTGGACTTAATCTTTTTAAAAGAACTAAGACTTTGTTCTTTTTTTTTTATTCTCAAAAGTGTTTTTTTTCGAGAAACAACTTTTTTTTGTTTCTTATTTTTGGTCCAAAACTGTTCTCGGGAGAACAATCAGAATCAGAATCATTTGCGTTACCAAACATGTTTATGATCCTTTTTTGTTCCGGGGAACAGAAATAGAGGAATAGAAACGTTACCAAACAGGCCCTAAAAGTTGGAGATTTTTTATGAGACAAAAAATAGTTTATGGCAAATTTGGGACAAAACCTAAAGTTTGGGATTTTTTATTTATTTATTTATGGAATTCGGCCAATTACCCAATACAAAAATGCTAAGAAGTTGTTCTTGTCACAACATAAGTATATCAAGAGGGTTCTTCAGAAATTTCACATGGATAAGGCTAAGGTGGTTAATTTTGCTCTTGCTGCCCACTTTAAGTTGAGTACGAAGCAAAGTCTGACGATTGATAAAGAGAAGAAAGACTTGGAAAGTGTTCCATATGCCTCGACGGTGGTAAGCTTGATGTATACGATTGTATGTACATGGCCAAACTTGGTGCTTGCAGTTGGCGTTACTTGTCGCTATATGTCAAACCCAAGAAGAGAGCATTGGAATACGGTAAAATGGATCATGAGGTATCTTTGGGGAACTTTCAATTTGAAACTCAAGTTGGGGACTGGGAAACTTGACTTTGTAGTGCACAGATTCCGATTTGGTTGGAGATATTGATACTCATAAATCTAATTTTGGTTATTAGATTTTCCTTTGGTAGTGGGGTTGTGTCATGGAAGTCAAGGTTGCAGAAGTGTGTTGCACTTTCTAACACCAAAGTTGAATCTATTGCGGCGACAAAAGCTAGTAAAGAGTTGCTATGGTTGTAGAAATTCTTGGCAGAACTTATGTTCAAGAAAAAAATGTATGTGTTGTTTTGTGACAACCAAAATGCAATGAATCTAAGTAAGAATTCATCGTTTCATTCTAGATCGAAACATATTGATGTAGATGTCATTTGATAAGGGATGTTCTAGATGAAAAGTTGTTGGAACTTGAGAAAACCCATACGGCCCATAATGGTTACTGTATGATGACGAAGACTCTACCAAGGGAGAAGCTTGAATATTGCTGATTGATAGAATTGAAGGTGAATCACTCCACATCGTTGTAAGGGGGAGATTTGTTGGTCTAGGTTAACACCAATGTGGAGGAAGCCCAATGAAATGCAAGTCCAAAGGCTTGAGCCCATATGATTATCATAAATAATAGAGTTTCTCTCTATTTTATGTGGTATCAACGTGATACATTAGAGAGAGAGAGAGAGAGAGAGAGAGAGAGAGAGAGAGAGAGAGAGAGAGGCAAAATTTGAAAAGAGGGTGCTGTCGGGTTTTCATCAAGCTGATGATCAACGGTCACATCATGCCCCCTATATCAGGTTTGTGGTGGGTTGAATCGAACTTGCGTTTTATTGAGATTTATCCTTGATATATTGTGAAGTTCATGTGTATTGCCAAGATTGGTGTTCTTTAATGTTGTTGTTGCTATGTATCTCTAGTATTAGCTAGAGAAGAACTTTGTTCACCCAATTTTGTTGATAGTGAAGATTCGGGCGGACTACGGTCTTGTGATTTTTTTTTATTTTTCACCCAATTTTGTTGATAGTGAAGATTCGGACAGACTATGGTCCCGTGATTTTTTTATCTCCTCATACCGGGAAGTTGTCCACCTAAAAAATTGCCTTGTGTTTGCATGCTTGGTATTATTTTGCTCTATTATATTGTTTCCTATTAGGTTTGCATAAGAGGGGAGACTGTTTTGTTTCGCTGCGCTAATTTGATATTATTCAGTTGTCATTATTCTCTTTATCTGTTGTAGGACTTTGCTTCATACTTAACTTAAAGTGGTCAACAAGAGGAGTATTAACCACTTTTGCCTTGTCCATTTGAAATTTTTGAAGAACCTTCCCTATGTACTTCTCTTGCGACAAGAACAACTTCTTAGCATTTCTGTCTCGGGTAATCCTAAACATGGCAAAAGACTTGCTCAAATGTTTCTTCAACGACTCAATTCGTGAAGAATACTTGCCAACAATCTGTTGAGAAAACCTCTTAATATATTTTGAAGTTGACAAAATAATCTACAATTCATTATGAGCGTGATATATGCAAGAGTCGTTTACGTTTCAAGTAATATTCGTGTAAAAGGAACTTGTGCTAAGTGAAAAGATTCAAAATAACTGGAAAAACCTACGTGAACCAGTCTAAAAGAATGGGGAGTTCATAAAGGCTTAGAGGTACCGAGGTGAACCATCTACATGATCTATATCACCATCACACTCGAAGTGCTTAATGACAAACAGTAGAATATATAACTGAAGTATGATATCATCAGAAGCTTGATATAACTAGGGCTTTGATATGACCAGAAGCTTGATATGAGTAGAAGTCTGTTATCATCGGGAAGGTGTATATAACTAGGGCCTGCTATTATAAGCGGAGCAACAACACTACCTGCAACAACAATCTTGTCATGAGCTTTGAGATTAATTTCAAGAGATAAGGTATCTTATCTTTTGGCAGCTAGTGATCTGGTATGAATTTCTAATTTAGAACAAAGTGATTGATCATCAACCTTAAAGATTATCTATGCAAAAGAAATCGATTATCCATGATATCTTGGTTGATTGACAATCATCTTGAAGACAATGTACTTTCCATAGCCGAGCTACTTTATTTTTGGAAACCAAATATTTGATTATATGAGCAATCAAATCTACATTAACTCAGAATGATTGACTTCAACACTCAAACAATCGTCCAACGATTAGCTTGGAGATTGATCCTCATAAAGATTGTCCATTGGGAAAATTGGATATTGAAGAGCATAAAAGGAGATTCAAAAGCTGAAGAGAGAGATTGATCAAGAAATAGTTATATATGACTTTTATCTTCTCGATTTTGAACTTTTTCGGATCTTATTAATGAGTTAGAAACTTGTTAAGCATAATTCATAAAAGAAATATTTACATGTTGAAAGAATATATAAACATTACAAAACTGATTAATTAAAAATTGATTTATTTGTCTTGGTTGTTGAACGGGAACTCTGTTAGACCGGATATTCGAACTGAACCGAGCCTATCATTTTGGGTCGGTTCATCAGGGATCATGTTTTGGGTCAGTTCGAAACTTGACTTAACTGAACGTGTTCGGTGTCGGGTTTGGCCTTATACAAACTCGGCCCATTGGCAATTATCAATTCCGGGATGCTCGTTAGCAAAATTCTCTCGTGGTCATTGGTCTATCCACATGAGTAGTCAAAGCAAGACACGGAGTGTAATTTGCCAAACGCAAGCAATCCTTAATCCAATTTCTTATCCTAATGCAACGAACCATAAAGCGTCTCATTAGTACTAGGACACCTATTTTGGAGCTTTGATGAGAAAATTTGCTATGCTCAATTCTATACTTTTAGCATCTTCGTGCCCCTGATGGCCCGAGATTATATCATTTATTAATGACAACAGCTGGCCTAATCAAACGATCTTCGGACAAACAGCATACTAGGAACCAACTAAGACCAAACCAAAATCTAGATTTGAATAATGCTAGAAACCATGAGTTAAAACCTTATCGGGCCCATTAATTCCTGTTTGTTAAATCCATACGCTTGACATATATAAACGCGCTTGCTCCGAGCTGCTTCCTGCCTCATCAGGAATTCACTACAGCTTATATATTTTGAAGTCTATCATCAGAGCTTCGCTAGTACTTCTTCTTGTTCCGATTCTTGCTGATCAGCTTCCAAAAACATGGCACTCTTAGCCTGCACAAAGTTGCTTGTGCTCTTCGCTCTGTACCAGCTGGCTCTTCCAATCTCTTGCAGAGCTAACCAGTTGGACAACCTCAAAAAGCTGATCGAATCCCGAAAATCCCGCAGCCCTCGCTATACCAAGCCATGGAACTTGGAGAAGGCTTTGCGTGTTTATGTCGGACCTCAGGAAGGACTGATGGAAGCGGACACGATCGCCACTCAACTTGGCAGGCAAAAACCAACCACATCTTCTTCTTTAGGAGTAAGTATCGGTCGGTGTAGTGCTTAGACAACCTCAATGGACACGCACATAGTCCCACAGGACACGTTTCCCACTCAAACTCATCCAAAAAGTTCAGACATATCTGCAATCACCATGAGCAGCCAACTAGGAGTACATGCCTATATTGGGCCACTTTTACTGGTCACTGGTCGCCAACAAAGTCCTAGTGCTCTTTCCTTTCAGATGCCCCCTACCGATTTGCTTTTGTCATTGCCATTCAGGCATAAACTAATGCCTAAAGACAATGCTAATGTCACAATATTTGTTATTAGTCGTCTCTGTCATGTCGGTGACGAGAGTTAATCTTCCTGATATACTGTTCCTAAGATATGGTCACTGTTGATGGGATTTATCCTAAACCGAATCAGAACAATCACAATAAATAAAAAAGAACGACACATAAATTTACCCAGGTTCACCCTAGAAAATAGGACTATGTCCTGCAAAGGGATTCCATTATATTTTAGGTTTTCACTGCAACCACTCGTTACAATGATCTATCATATGAGTACAATTTAAGGGACTTAAAAATGGGCCCAAAACCCAAGCCTATCCGAAACCCTTTGATCCCACAACAAACGGGCCAACTTAAATATAAGCCTAAACCCGATGTTGTTTCGGGGGCGTTGCCCTCGAACCCCCGCCCACTCATCGCTGAGCGGAACCCTCGCCCGCTGACCATTTTGGGGGCGCTGCCTCCAAACCCCCGCATTTCGTGCGTAGGGGTCACATGTCGTCCGTTCATACTTCAGTTTTCATAAGCTCACGTGGGTGTGTCCGGTATGAAAAAACAAGGGTCTCCGAAGTATTCGCCAACTCCAATAACTGTGCCATCTTTAGAGTCATTGTAAGTGGATAAACCAAATTAGGACATATGAAGGATCAGATTATGATAGGCACGTCCTGCGCAGGTCCTGGATGCTCATCCCTCGGCTATGGAGCTATGGAAGAACTAGGACCTTTCAGAGTTCACAGTGACGGGAAGACTCTTTACCGAAACGACTATGCCTGGAACGATGGTAATTTTAAGGTTTGCTTGGACCTTTCAGAGTCCAGTGACTTTGCTTGGACAGACAGCCCGACAACCATTCTACCAACAATTCAGCAGCTCATAGCTAGTGGGATCAGTCAAAGCAACGTCTTTGATTTGATTTGGTTTCTTTGGACTTATAATTAGTTGGATCTGATTTGCTTACTCTTATTCTTGCCCAATGTTCATGCAACGTCGCAATTACTAGTATTCCTTGCGATGAGTCTATTTATATTCAAGTGTATTAGCAATTTAGATTCCTGTATAGTGTAAGGCTTTCCTCGAGGAAAATACTCGAGGCACCCGAGAATGAAGAATTCCATCGTCATCGCGGTGATCTTGTTTGGTTTCGCTCTGATACACGCTTCCGGTAGTCAGCAGATGGTTTCTGCTAGGCCAATCCGATCGCCGGGAGCTTGCCCAACCTGGCCTTCCCTGAGTCCCCTTGCGACGAGTCCTATTGCAACATAGCATGTTCGGCTATCTACGGACAACCAGCTTCGGGACCCTGTGTGAGCCTGACCAACTGCATATGTCTCTTTCAATATCGCGATGGACAATTTGTTAGCGTTCATTTGAAGATCGATCATTTCTTTCTATTCGTCCAAAAAAAAAAAAAAAAAAGAATAGATTACTTCACCTTCTATGTTAGCTTTGAAATAACTCGTCGCAGTAGATCTTTTGAGAGTGGGAGGAAAAAGCAATGGCCATATATGTTCTACGATCATCATTTAGTTCGTTTCCTTATCTTTTAATTATTTTAGGAACGATGTTAGAATGTTAGGTGATTTGTTTCAATTCCTATTAGTCAAAATTACAATTTTAAGGTTTTCTAGATTTAGACATGCATTTGAAATAACAGAGATGGTGGCTCCCGCAGCAACGGCCATCTGCCCGGTCAAGCGAAGGCAGTGGTTCCTTGAGCAAAACCAGACATATTATCATCGCAGCGGACGTGTCGCGATCACAACAATATCTAGCATCTAATGTCGACGACAAGGAGAGAGAACTAGGGCAAATCAAGTAGACAAAGTAAGTTATATATAAGCCAAATTATAGTTTGCTTTCAATACAGCTAATTCACTTTACACAATCATGTTGGTAGGAATAGACATACACGCTTATCAACTCGCCTAACCATATACGTGGTCGCAAATCATATCTAAGTGGAAGGAAGTGCCTCCTCAATCGGTAGAGAATCTTCGTCTTACGAGTATAATCTATACGATATCATCATCAACTAATCTATGGATTTGGATATTGTCCTCCAGGGCCGGTGGAATGTCCGGCACCGGGGCTGTGACCCGGCTCCGTGGACCACTGACCCTCGCTTTCGCTTGCGAGATGGCCCACGCCGGGGCTGTGACCCGGATCGGTGGATTCGGAGTCAGTTTTGTGTAGCAAAATGTGGCGATGAACCATGCCAAGAGTGAAACCGCCGGTTCCATCGTTTGACTTCACACGGTCTCCATTCTTTTCCCACTTCCTTGGCCATGAAATCCTTCCCCCGGCAGAATCAACTTCACTCCAAAGGAGTAAGGCAACGAGAAGAAGACCGGGGCAGAAGAATCTACCAGCTTTTGCCACCATAATTTCGGGAGATGTGATATGAGAAAATATGTTCAAGAGGTGAAAGATCAGAACGTAGTTGAATGGAATGCAAATATGATAGCAAGTGAAGCCTCGCTAAGGTGTTTATATAGACCCGGGGAAGCTGGCCTCGTGGTACACAAGCAACACCGTAGCTTTAATTTCAGTCTCGTCATAAAGTGCTAAAAAAAATTACTAATAGGTGCCATAAAAAGGAAGGTGGGCTACCAATTCAAGTTTTGCCAATGATATAAAACTCTCGTTCACATTTACTTTTTTAGAATAAGTGCATTGGAACTTCTAAAACTTGTCACGAAAGTATAATTGAGTGCTAAAACTCATCACAAAAGTACAATTGAGTTATAAAACTTTCAAAAAGTGCAATCAAATTCTAAAACTCGTCATGTTGATGCAATTAAACCTTAAAACTCGTTAGCATTTTCTGTTGTACTGATTTCCAAATTTAATATTTTAATCTTGCTTTCTCCAACCCAAGATTCTCGGTCCACCGTTGATACCTTACCACTACAAGCTAACTACGACACGTGAATATCCTGCGAAGTGCCATGGTTATGTTTCCCAAAGATTCTCTCTTGGGTGGAGGTTGGAACTTGGAGGGGACTGTAAGTGGAAGGGGGTATATTCTCTGCTTCGCCATAGTCGGCATGAGAGCTTGTTGCAGAAAAATTTGCATGTCCCATGCAACTAGACATTGCTCATTGTGGTCGAAGCAACAGCAACTCCCACGTTCGAGGGAGTCGTCGCCAGAACACGAATGCGGGCGGCATGGGTGTCTCTCTCAAAGGAATCCCACACAGTTAGGTTTCCTTTTTTTCCATTTTGGCTTGACAGGGGAGACGTTTCCGGTACGAATCCAACAGGTTCAGAGTTTGGTCCTTACAAGCTACGATCTTGATCGCAAGTTGCTCTCCAATGGCTGTGGAATCCCCACGCCCTCATGTTTCCAGTTCCAAGTATGTCGCCGCTAAATATGTAGTGTGCGACAGACATGTATGAAATTGCCTAGCCGCCCAAACTTGTATAGGCAAAAATAAAGAGGGAGAAAGAGAGCATGTATCGAGCTCTAAAGATTTGTTTAATCTTTATAAGGACATGTTTACATGGTCTGTTGTATATATTCAATCCACGGTACAGATTTAGTTTGTTCTAGATCAAGTCATGTTTAAACAGTTTGCTCCACATTAGTCATTTTCTTTTTCCTTTTTTTCTTAACCATGTCTTAGTTTCGTACTGTGTTTCGATAAATTTTGAGAAAAGTTTCGGAATAATGACACCAACAAGCAAGGGTCGGCTGCCCCTCGTGTGGGATTGCCCAGCCATGCGAGGGTAATTTCGATACAAAAAAGCGAGATTTGACATTTGATAGTACGCTTCGAGCTATTTAACATAGAAGGATGCAAAGTTCACGTTCTTTCAGGATATTAGGCTTTTCATAAGTAATCTCAAATTTGGTGAGGGTGTGGAATACTAGGTTAACATTAACTTGATGAGATTGCTAGGTTAATGGTTGAGTATCTGACTTGTGTACATGGATTAATTATTTTGGTGGACAAATCTCCGAGGACTCCCAAAATGACGAATTGTCTACGCTCGATTTGGTAACCACAAGATCGCCAAAGGAAAGGTCGGTCCATCTTTGTTTCTTAGACAAAATGGGTGACATTACGTCCATGGTTAGCATTCAAAAATTAAAATAAGGTTTAATGGAGCACATAGCAAACAATGTTGTTATTCCTATGTTGAGTTGTTCACTATAAGTGGAAAGAATCTTGACTCAGTGCTTGCCACTGTGCTTTCCACTGTGCGAAAAGAAAGGTCCTTAGCTTTTAAAGCCCCACAGGAGCGTTTTCCAAAATCCAATTGGGTCCCAATTGCCACGGGTATAATCATTTCAACGAAGAAAAAGTTGACCTATCTAATGTTATGATAGGCCCTTCTCAAAGTTTTTCTTTTGCTTGGGTTTCATAGCAAAATCATATTTCTTGAGGTGAAAATTAGCACAGCTGGCTTTGTTTATTTCGCGAAAATTTCTTGTCGGAGTAGATTATTCTTGTTTTCTTGAGTTTGTATTGGTTAGCCAACAGAAAATCTTTTCATACTCACCGAAAAACTTATGCTAAAATTCAAGAAAATGATTTCCTCTTCTAAACCAAAATCTTTTTTTCCAAATAATACTAGACATCTAAAATAATAAACAATAAAACTAGATTTAAGTACTTGGACTAGAGATCTCGCCACGGGCACAGGATCTCCAACGCTAATGCCTTAGTCACCAGCGGCCGGGGCTGAGTCCTAATGACCTAGTGGACTTGAGCTCGGCTCCCTTGAGGCTAGACCCGGGTACCCAAGTCCCTCGCCCACGTCACCGGCGCATGACCTTGAGTCCATCGAGTTGGGGCTTTTATCCACGGCACTTGTGCTCGAGTTCCTAATGGATGGGCCCAAGAAGCGTTGAGTCCTACCAATGAGACCCAGTGGGCTTGGGGAACCCGTCGGCTGGGCCTGAGTCCCCCAAGGCCGACGCCTAGTCCCCAACGGTCAAGCCGGAGTCCTCGGCACTCGTGTTCAGAACCTTGGTGATTGGGCCAAGGTTCCTATAGGCCAAGTCAAGACCTCGTGCCCGTGCTTGGGTCATCGATAGTCATGCCCAAGTCCCTAAAACCTTGGTGGCCACGCTCGATCTCGCCGCGACTGGGTCGATGACCCTGACGCTCGAGCCCGAGTACCTCTAGGCTGGGAATGGGACTTGAGCATCCCAGCCCCGGTTCAATAAGAGAAAAAAAAAACATGGTTTACAATCTATAAAAGTATTTACATTAGGGAAATTTAGTTCGATAAAACTTTATTTAAAATTTAATGCATTGCTTCTGTAGCCCTTACATTATACGAATAATGCATGTCGATTTAAGAAAACAAAAGAAAGTGTTCCTTATCAAATGACAAAAAAATAATATCCAATTTGTTTTCATATTTCAGTCAAATATCAAAGAATATTTATCTTTTTTTTTCTCTGAAAAAGGACTTCTTAGGAAACATTTTCTAGAAATATCAAATTTTTCGAGAAACAAAGTGAGCAAAAGAGAAAATTCTACTTCACCCCTCTCCAACACCTAAACTTTCACCTCTTACAGCAAAATAAAAACACAATCAATTCCAAAACTTTAAATGCTTATTTCTTTACCCCCTGAAGGCACACTTCATCAACCGTAGATTTAAAGTCGCTCAGTCCGATTGACCAACAATGGCAATTCTTAGTGGGGATTAGAAGATCTTGATTGCTTTTCCTCCGCATGACTTCAAAATATTAAGAACATCCCACTGCACTCCGACTAGTCTAAAGTTGGGATTTCTAAGTTTGCTCGCTCTTTCTCAACCTCTCATGGTGAGAAGTTGAGATTTTCAAAGCTGCTTCTTCTTCTCTCTCTCTCTCTCATGATGAGAAAATGGTTGGCTCCTCAAGCTCTGGAAAAAGTGTCCGAGGACATGTCGGAAAAGGCATCGAATCTCCATGGTGTCCAAAGTCAAAAAGTCAAATTATACCAAACCAATGGTTCGGACGAGAGCCGCTGTCAACTGATAGCCGTTTTGAAGTTGCGTAGGGTACACAGAGACAGGCCCAAGTGATGTGCTGCACTGCAAGGCAACTGGCAGAGATAAAAATTCCTCCTCATTTTGGGCTTTGGTATTATTACCATCCTGGACTCTTTACGAGCGTCCAACTAGTACTTAGGCTCCGTTTATTTCTCAAAAAATAAATGATCTGAAAAATATATATTTTAAAATAATTAATTTTATCCCTTAAAATAATTAGTCAATAAAAAATTTTCAGTATCGATATATCTAAAAATTTTCTTGAGCGATGAAAGTATTTTTCGTTTATTCATTTTTGTTAAAGATACAAGCGACTATTTTTAGAAAAATATTTTCCAAATCATTCATTTTTCGTGAAACAAACGAAGTCTTAGATTGCAACATTCCTTGTTCAGAGAGAGAAGTAGATGTTACTAAAGCTGTAAGCTCTGCAAAATGGCAACATTAGCATAAATCTCAATTTAAGGAGTGTAGGTTAGTTTATAGCCAACTTATTTTCTTTGCGATCATGAGACATCTCCCGTGGGCCTACTAACAAAAAATGAACGAAGTCATACATCTATCTAAGAGAAAATTCTAAATACGGAAGTTGGTTTAGATTCTCAAAAAAGAACCCATAGTAGACATTATTTCAAATAAGGGTTTAGAATTGGCAAATTAGTCTCAAATAAAGGCGTGAACTCGTCGGCCGGCCAAATTTTCGCCAACCGGCGAGCACTTGATTTTTCTAACGGCCAGAACATGGCATTTTTGTCTATCACAAAATTTTTCAATAAAGATTTAAAAAAAAAAAAGAAAACTAGGAAAGCCAAAAGAGAGAGAGAGAGAGAGAGAGAAAAAAAAAAGGAATCGCCTGAATCACCTCTATGAACACAGCCCCCCAACCATGTTCAAGGTCCAACAGCTTCTCAATCACGCCCCATTGAAACAAACGAGAGAGGGAGAGATCGCAGATGGTCAGGGCATGCGCCACTGCCGTTCCGGTTTTGTCGGTGAGCGCCGACCTTTATTGGGAGAAAAATACCAAAAAAGTCGTAAACATATTGCGTTGGTAACAAATCAGTCCTAAACATTTTAATTTGGCCAATTTAGTCCTAAACACTTTTGATTTACTACCAATTGAGTTCATCCGGCCAATTTTGGCCGAAAATCGCTAACTTGGATGCTGGCCATCCTATGTAACACATTCGATGCTGACGTGGACAGTTTTTAATAATGTTTCTATAATATTTCAATTTGGACTATTCACGTTTATGAGGATTGATGGCTCATTTCTCTTTCTATATCTCATGCTTTTCTTCTTTTATTTGTTTAATTAAGCGGTAGGTGCAATTTAAAATTTAGATGTTCGCACTCTTGAGTGAATGATTTATGTCTATTTGATCCATAAAGTCTATTCAATGGTTGATAAATTACTAATATATAAATAACCATATATCAAAAAATAAAAAATAAATGAATATTTCACCTGTTAAATAAGTATCTGCAATATTACCAGAAATACGAAAAATATTTTGTAAAAACTAAAAATTTCAAGCTTGGCGGGGGGCTATCTCGGGCTTACACATTAAGTCCCAAAAGCCCAACCCGTACCAGAAATATAAAACAGAATAAAGCCCGAGAACCGGGCCCGCTATACGAGCTAAGGGATTTCGGGCTAGGCCGGGCTCTCAGACTATCATTCTACCCCTAATGAGTAGGGGCAAGAAAGCAGCTCGAGCACGACAACATCACAAGCATGGGCACGTCATATAAATAAACCCAACGGTGGACGAGGCTAGCCTTGCACCAAGTGACCAAGCACGAAAGGTTTCCTTTTGTTGGATATTTCTCCTTTGTTCATGCAAATATTATAGGGGCGCCAAATCACTGTGCACCAGAGCCGCATACTGATCATTTGAGATGCTTTCCTAGAAAGGGCCAACCTGTCACCGTGATCCCACCAAATTGTCAACCAGATGTAAGTCCCTTGAGTAAGTCGGTTTGGAATTTGATCTCCCGACTCACAAGATTTGAATATATGACTACTCGATGAAAAACGGCTTTTGAGTTGGCCCTCTCGAAAACATGCTCGCCACATAGATCATATCTCCTAGAGAAAATGCCATAATAGTCCAAAACTTTGGCCCAATGTACAGTGTGGTCTCTGAACTTTTAATTTGTTCAGTGTAATCTCTGAATTTTTGGTACATGTTTAATTTAGTCCCTGGACCATATGAAATCGTTCAATGTTGTTCCTGATCATAAATTAATAGAAGGACTAATTGAGCATTTTCATATAGTTCGTAGACTACATTGAATATGTACCAAAAGTCCAGGACCACATTGAACATATTAAAAGTTCATGGACCATACTAGACATTAGGCGAAAGTCCAAGGACCATATTGAACAAATTAATAGTTTTAGGGTCACATTGCACATTGAACCAAAATTTAGGGACCTGACCATTTGTGTTATTATCCATATTTCTTCCTACCCTATGGTTCACGCAAGCAAAATGTTACCACTCTAAATACTCCCTTAACTTCATGTGTTTTTCATACTTTTTTGAAAAAAAAAAAAAAGTGATTCGAGATTCTCATTGATCGGCCTAACGAGACTATGGTAAGAGGACAAGCTTTTCCTTTATATTGGAAGAAGAGTTCAAGGATGTCCACCGGTTCTGGCCGTAGTATTGCTGTTCGTCTAACTCAATTCTTTGGTATAAAAAGATTCTACCGGAAGTACTACCATAGATATTGGGAAAGGGAATCTACATTTTGATGGCCCCACTAAATTCCATGATGTTTTCAATGATGGTACGTTAAAATGCTCGAAATTAACTTTGACCACATAATTTTTTAGAATGGACTCTCTTAACCATCTTAAATTGCTTATGACAGTTATTATTACATGCATCGGGTCGAGTATTTGAGAACTAAACCAAGCTTATTGCATAAGATGGGAGTTGTCCAGGCCAAGCGAAGGTATCTCTTGTAGGGCCCACCTCCCCTAAATTCTCCACCGTGGCACAACAGAGGAGAAGGTCATTTTGCCACGTGTGCCGCCATTTCATGTAATGTGCCTAACTCGAGGAACGAGTCACCATCATCATCTCTATCCTCTCCAATATCGACATTGGTACCTTGCTTTAAACGAGTTAGATATGGTGGTATATTACCTTCTGTCTTTTAGCTCGTGTAAGCATAATAATCAAACTTAAAGATGAGCAGTCTCTGTTTTTACTTTTCTTCAGGTACTTCTGGTGTGCTTTGGTCCATCCTCTTTTGTTGTTTCTCAAAGAACAGAAGGAGAATTGACAGCACAGTGAAACTGTATTATGCAGCAATACAGAATGTATTGGAAGGGAACTTGTTTCTTTTTTTTTATTCAGAAAACTGAAATTGCTTAAATACAGACTAAAGCTTCACCATAAACACACGTTGCCCACTAACTAACAGCTTTCTTGGTCCACAAAACCAGCAACAAACTAATAGAACAGCCAAAAAAACATGCAGCTAAACACTCCTACAAGATAGGACTGACCAAGTAAAAACAACGACTAATTAACTCCTAGAAAACAGGATATCAGCAAACTGACTTAACAGAAAATAGATAGTGCAGCCTTGATACATCAACACTCTCCTCCTGGATCAAGTGCTGCACACTCTTAGCTTTGCCATGAGAAGTTCAAATCGACCAACATGAAATGACTTAGAGAATATATCTGCAATTTGGTTTTCTGAACTGCAGTACACCGGCTTCACCTCTCCAACCTTCTGCACTTCTCTCAAGAAGTAATACCCGACCTTAAAGTGCTTTGTTCTTCCATGAAATACTGGATTCTGTGAAATGGCCAGAGTAGCTTGATTATCCACAAATACTTCTATGCCTTCTTCTTGCTCCAAATGCAGATCATCCATCAGCTTCTTCAACCATAATGCTTGATTAACAACTACAGTGGCTGCAATGAACTCAGCTTCTGCAGTTGATTGAGCCACTATTTCCCGCTTCTTTGAACACCAGGAAAAACATGCCGACCCAGATGTAAAGCAATAACCTGAAGTGCTCCTCATATCATCCACTGATCCTGCCCAATCACTGTCAGAATACCCATGCAACTTAAACTCCTGAACTCTGCAGAACTTAATCCCATATGAAAGAGTACCCTTCAAGTACCTCAACACCCTCTTTGCAGCTACCATATGCAACTCACTTGCACAATTAAGAAATCTAGACAAGACACTTACAGGAAAC
The DNA here is from genome assembly GCA_029784005.1 of Lenwebbia sp. NSW1173648. Classification (NCBI taxonomy): domain Eukaryota; kingdom Viridiplantae; phylum Streptophyta; class Magnoliopsida; order Myrtales; family Myrtaceae; genus Lenwebbia; species Lenwebbia sp. NSW1173648. The sequence goes on along the minus strand of JARCGZ010000012.1, from coordinate 17,490,678 downwards.
ATGATGTCTGGCCTAGTTGCAGTGAGATACATAAGATAGCCAATCAAACTTCTATAAACTCTTTCATCTGCAGGTTCTGATCCATCATTCTTTTGAAGCTTTTCCTTCTGACCCATTGGAGTACTCACACTCTTGCATTCCTCCATGATGAATTTCTTGAGGATCTTCTTCAAGTACTTCTTCTGACAGATAAAAACTTCATTCTGAGTCTGCCTAACCTCTATCCCTAGAAAATACGGCATCTCACCAAGATCAGTCATTTCAAACATCTTCATCATCTCTTGCTTAAATGCAGTAATCTAAGCACTATTACTCCTTATCACTAGCATATCATCCACATAAAGAGACATCACTACTAAGTCAGATACTAACTTCTTGACATATAGAGTGGATTCACTGAGGCTTTTCTTGAAACCCAGGCCCAGCAAGTGCTCATCCATCTTACTGTACCATGCTCTGGGAGCTTGCCTCAACCCATAGAGAGCCTTTCTCAGCAAAAAAAATTTCTCCTCCTGGCCTGGTGTGACAAAGCCTTCTGGCTGCTCAACATAAATCTCCTCCTGCAACACTCCATTCAAAAATGCAGATTTCACATCTAACTGATACACCTTCCATCCTTGTTGAGCCGCCAAAGCAAGAGTCATTCTAATTGTATCCAGTCTTGCCACAGGAGCAAAGGTTTCTGAGAAATCAACTCCCCAAACCTGTGCATATCCCTTTGCCACCAACCTAGCCTTATGCTTATTCACTGAGCCATCAAGATTGAGTTTGGTCTTGAAAACCCATTTTACTCCAATCACCTTCTTGCCTTCAGGCCTCTCCACTAGCTCCCATGTCTAGTTATTTTCTATCATATCCAACTCTTCCTTCATTACATTCATCCACCTCTGATCACTTTTAGCTTCCTCATAACCTGCAGGTTCCAAAACAGCCACACTGCACCTCTGATATATATCATTCAGATCTGGTACCTCTAACTGGAACATCATCCACCAGCTCGTCAGGTTCCAGTGAGACCTCCTTGTGCTTGCCTTGTGGCTCATCTGTCCAGTCCCATAGCTCATCTTTCAGGAACTGAACATCCCTGCAAGTGATCACCTTCCATGTCTGTTGTTGATAGATCATGTAGATTTTTGACACTAAACTGTAGCCAACAAAGATCCCAGGTTCAGCTTTCTCTCCTAGCTTGTCTCTCTTGACCTATGGAATATGAGAAAAACACAGACAGCCAAACACCTTCAAATTTCTTAGAATTGGCTTGACACCAAACCAAGCTTCAAAGGGTGTCTTCTTCTCCAATACCCTTGTAGGTAGTCTATTCAGTAGAAAAACTGCTGTGTTTACTGTTTCTACCCAAAACTCCTTTGGTAGATTCTTCTCATGCAGCAGACACCTAGTCATCTCCATAATGGTTCTATTCTTCCTCTCACTAACTCCATTTTGCTGTGGAGAGTAAGGAGCAGTAAGCTGATGCTCAATTCTAGCCTCTTCACAAAAAGAGTTAAACCTCTGTGAAGTGTATTATGTTCCATTATCAGATCTGATGACCTGAATCTTGCAGCCACTTTGGTTCTCAACCCATCTCTTAAACTTCAGAAATACCTCAGCAACTTCTGACTTGTGCTTCATGAAGTAAATCCAGCACATTCTGGTATAATCATCAATGAAAATAATGAAATACCTGCTACCATTTAGTGAAGGAGTCACTTGTGGACCATAGAGATCTGTATGAATCAGCTGCAGGTTCTCTATAGATCTCCAAGTGGATTCCTTGAAGGGAAGTCTTGTTTGCTTGCCCAGCAAACAATCCTTGCACCTTGTGATCTGCTCCTCCAAGCTTAGTAACCCAATTGCCATTTCATTCCTCTGCATGAACAACAAGCCTTTGTGATGAAAGTGCCCCAACCTCTTGTGCTATATCTCTGAATCATTGGCCTGACACTTGAATGCCACCTGCTCCTTCTCGAGAGGATTTAGAGAAAAACTCTTCTGTTGCATCTTTATCTTGAACAGCTCCTGACCACTAGAGTCAAAGATCAAACACTTCCCCTATTCAAATATCACCTTAAATCCCTTTTCTACCAACTGGCTCACACTCAGCAAATTCTAATCAATCTCAGGTACATACATCACATCAGAAACCAGCTTAGTTCCAGCACAACTCTCTATTGCTACAGTCCCTTTACCTTTCACTTCTAAGTACTCTCCATTCCCAATCCTCACTCTTGACTTCAATGACTTGTCAATGTCTATAAATAGCTTTTCATCACTTGTCATGTGGTTTGTGCAACCACTATCAACAAGCCAACTGTCACATGGAGTACTAGAGGAGAAACAAGAGGCAACAAACAGTTGATCTACCTCTTGCTGGACTGCAGCATGTGCCTCACCTTGCTGCTGATCTCCCTTCTCTTTGCAGAACTTCTCAATGTGTCCAAGCTTATGACATTTTCTGCACCTTACATCTGGCCCCTTCCAACACCTAAAGTGTGGATGATTCTATTTTCCACAGTGCTGACATGAGGAATACCTTCCTCAATTGTTCTTGGAGTTGCCTGCACTTGTTGAACAGTTCTGGTTTACCGTAGAATGTGTGGGGGGAAGTTGTCTTGACAGCAAATTTTATTTTAAATAGAGTACCCCACAAAAAGATACAACAAACTCCCTATGAGAAATGGAAAGGCAGAATGCCTAACCTGAATTATCTCAAAGTGTGGGGCTGTTTGGCTAAGGTTGCAGTTCCTAAACCTAAAAAGGTTAAGATAGGACCGAAAATTGTTGACTGTGTTTTTATTGGATATGCTTAGAATAGCAATGCATATCGATTTCTTGTTCACAAATCAGATATCCGAGATATACATGTTAATACGATCATTGAATCAAGGGACGCTTCATTCTTTGAAAATATATTTCCGTATAACATAGTATATGAACCAATTGATAATAATAAGAGGCCTCGAGATACTACATCTAGAAGTGATCCAATGGAGGATGAACCTAGACGTAGTAAAAGACATGTCCAGAAATTTCCTTCTATTCTTTTTAAATTGAAGGGACACGATTTGAATAGACATGTCCAGAAATTTTTTGGACATTCTTTTTCATCCGAATAGATATGTTTGTTTGGTGTTGAGCGAATAGACATGATAGACCGACGAACAAACATGTTCGTTCGGAATAAAGCGAACGAACATGTTTGTTCGAACAGAATAAGAATAGTTTTTTTGGTTCGCATCCCTTCATCAATAGACATGTTCTGCTTCGCGACTCTTCACATCATTGTCTATAAATAAAAAGAGTGGCCGTCACATTTCAACAACTGATATTTTTTCACCAGTCATTACTCATCTTCATTTGTGCGATTGTTCTGCAAATTTGCATTCGAAGGAGTCCTTTGAAGACGTACCGCTTGAAAGGAACGCGATCCGTTCTATCCTGGGAGACAATTGTCCGACGTCCTCGGGTACAGATTGAGGGGGCAAATTCGTCTTAAGGACACAACGACATTCGTTGGGCTCGGATTAATATTTTGATTTCTATTTCGCGTTGGCTGCAGGTTAGTCATTTATTCACATGTCTCTCTGTACGAACTTAGCTGAACAACAATCTTAAGATGAATTTCATATACTTCTTGTTTTTGCGCTTAGTTCGTATTTTTTGTTGTTGTGAACAATCTGTCCTTCATTCGTTCAGTGGTGTATTAATTTTCTGTTCTGGTGTTCGAATGATCATTTTCGAACTTCATTCATAACGTTTATAAGAGTTGTTTTTCGAGATAAACGTATTTTTTTCTCGTGAATATTGTGAGTATTCTATGTGGTTGTACATTTCGTATACTGTTTACGATTTGAAGAAAGTGTTCGGTTGGGCTTTTGTGTTAATCTTCGTCGTTTTCATTATTAAATTTTATTTTCCATAGAAATGTCTTCGACTTCGACTCCGGTCACCCCTATTCCGAATCATGGAGAAAAGCCAAGAAAGTTCAATGGTACGGATTTTAAGAGATGGTAACAAAAGATGTTGTTCTATCTCACGACCTTGAACCTAGCTAGATTCCTCAATAAGGATGGTCCTAAATTGGACGTTGAAGAGACAAATAAGGAAAAGGTTACTGTTGTGGATGCATGGAAGCATTCTGACTTCCTGTGTCGCAACTATGTCCTTAGTGGTTTGGACAATACTCTCTATAACGTCTATAGTCCACTGAAAACGGCTAAGGAGTTATGGGAGAGTCTGGACAAAAAATATAAAACTGAAGATGCCGGACTGAAGAAATTCATTGTCGGTAAATTTCTGGACTTCAAGATGGTTGATTCAAAGACCGTCTTAAGTCAGGTTCAAGAGATTCAAGTGATTATGCATGATATTCATGCTGAAGGAATGACTCTAAGTGAGTCATTTCAAGTGGCTGCCTTCATTGAAAAATTGCCACTGTCCTGGAGTGATTTCAAAAATTATCTCAAACACAAGAGAAAGGAGTTGTCACTTGAAAACTTGATTGTTCGGTTGAGGATTGAGGAAGACAATAGGCTCTCTGAGAAGAAATTTGGCAAGAACCTAGAGGTTTCAAGGGCCAATGTTGTTGAAGAAGGATCAAAACCCAACAAGAAGAGGAAAATGCCTAATAAGTCTGGAGAGGGATTCACCCAAGGCCTAAAGAAGTTCGTTGGCAAATGCTTTAACTGTCGAAAGTCTGGTCATCAAGCCAAAGATTGCAGAGCTAAGAAAAGACAAAACTCAAGCAAATGTGGTGGAAGAGATTTCCAATGGTGTTGATGATATCAATCTGACTGCTATGATATCCAAGTGCAACATGATGGGAAACCCCAAGGAGTGGAGGATTGATACTGGAGCAACTCGTCATATCTGTGTAAACAGATCGATGTTCTTGTCCTACACAACTGTGGGGGGTGATGAAAAACTCTATATGGGTAATTCATCGACCTCCAAAGTTGAAGGCGTTGGAAAGATTGCTCTAAAGATGACGTCTGGAAAAATCGTGACACTGAAGAATGTTCTTCATGTGCCAGATGTTCGCAAGAATTTGGTGTCCGGATCTCTCCTTAGCAAGAATGGCTTCAAGTTGATTTTTGTATCTAATAACTTTGTACTCTCCAAAAATGATATGTATGTAGGAAAGGGTTATCTGAGTGATGGTTTGTTTAAGCTAAATGTAATGACTGTTGTAACCAAGGATGATATGAATAAAGTTGCCTCTACTTATGTGCTTGAGTCTCCTAATATTTGGCATGCTAGACTATGACATGTTAATTATAAGTCAATAAAGAAATTAATTAGTATGGGACTCTTACCAAAGTTTGACTGTCCAAGTGAAAAGTGCCAAGTGTGTGTTGAATCTAAGTTTTCTAAGCCTCATTTTAATTCAGTAGTTAATAGAGTCTCAGAACCTTTAGATTTAATACATACAGACATTTGTGATATGAAAATAGTACCTTCCAGAGGTGGTAAGAAGTATTTTATCACGTTTATAGATGACTATTCGAGGTACTGTTATATTTATTTACTTAGTAGTAAAGATGAAGTTGTGAATGCTTTTAGAACTTATAAGTCTAAAGTTGAAAATCAGTTAAATAAGAAAATAAAAGTAATAAGAAGTAATAGAGGAGGTGAATATGAATTTCCTTTTGAGGAAATTTGTACCGAGTTCGGTATTGTTCACCAATTTACCGCTCCTTATACACCGCAATTAAATGGTGTGGCGGAAAGGAAAAATCAATCCCTAAAGGAAACAATGAATGCATTGTTGAGCAGTTCCGATTTACCGCAGAATTTATGGGGGGAAGCTGTCTTGACAGAAAATTTTATTTTAAATAGAGTACCCCACAAAAAGATACAACAAACTCCCTATGAGAAATGGAAAGGCAAAATGCCTAACCTGAATTATCTCAAAGTGTGGGGGTGTTTGGCTAAGGTTGCAGTTCCTAAACCTAAAAAGGTTAAAATAGGATCGAAAACTGTTGACTGTGTTTTTATTGGATATGTCAGAATAACAATGCATATCTATTTCTTGTTCACAAATCAGATATCCCAGATATACATGTTAATACGATCATTGAATCAAGGGACGCTTCATTCTTTGAAAATATATTTCCGTATAACATAGTATATGAACCAATTGATAATAATAAGAGGCCTCGAGATACTACTTCTAGAAGTGATCCAATGGAGGATGAACCTAGATGTAGTAAAAGGCAAAGGACTTCTACGTCTTTTGGACCTGAGTTTCTGACATATTTGTTAGAGAACGAACCTCGGACATATAAGGAAGCTGTGACATCCCCAGAAGCCCCGCTCTGGAAAGAAGCTATCAATAGTGAAGTTGAATCCATCTTGTCAAACCATACTTGGGAATTGGCTGACCTTCCTCCTGGTAATAAGCCATTACAATGTAAGTGGATATTTAAGAGGAAAATGAAAGCAGATGGTACTATTGATAAGTATAAGGCTAGGCTTGTAGTAAAAGGCTACAGACAACGTGGAGGTCTGGATTATTTTGATACTTATTCACCTGTCACGAGAATTACATCTATACGGATGTTAATTGCTATAGCAGCCTTGTATAGACTTGAAATTCATCAAATGGATGTCAAAACAACTTTTCTAAATGGGGATCTAGAAGAAGAAATATATTTAGAGCAACCTGAAGGGTTCATTGTTCCAGGACAAGAGAATAAAGTATGTCGGCTTATCAAGTCACTATATGGCTTAAAACAAGCACCAAAATAATGGCATGCTAAATTTGATAAAGTTATGTTGTCCAATGGTTTCAAGATTAATGAGTGCGATAAATGTGTTTACGTTAAGAACACTCATAACAGCTTTGCCATTTTATGTCTATATGTAGACGACATGCTTATAATGGGCAGTGATAGTGAGATTATCAAGAAGATCAAATGCTTGCTCGCAAGTAAATTTGATATGAAAGATATGGGGATTGCAGATGTCATTTTAGGAATTAAAATCCGTAAAACATCTGAAGGACTATCTCTATCTCAATCCTATTACATTGAGAAGATTCTTGAAAAAAGCAAGAATCTAGGCATATCACCAGTAAGTACACCGATAAATGTTAATTTACATCTTTCAAAGAATACTGGTGAAAGTAAGGCTCAAAATGAGTATGCACGTATACTAGGCAGTTTAATGTATGTCATGAACTGTACTAGGTTGGATGTAGCTTGTGCGGTTAGCAAGCTAAGTCGATTTACAGTTAATCCAAATGAAAATCATTGGAAAGCTATGAAACATGTATTGGGTTACTTAAAGCATACTCAAGATTATGCTTTGCATTACACAGAATATCCAACGGTACTTGAAGGATACTGTGATGCAAATTGGATAACCGGCACTAAAGACACAAAATCGACAAGTGGATATGTATTCACACTTGGTGGGGCAGCAGTGTCATGGAAATCATCCAAACAAACTTATATTGCTAGATCCACTATGGAATCAGAATTTATAACTTTGGATAAAACTAGTGAAGAAGCAGAGTGGCTTCGAAATTTCTTGGAAGATATTCCTAATTGGCCTAAACCAGTGCCGGCTGTATGCATTCATTGTGACAGTCAAGCAGCAATAGGAAGGGCGAGGAATGTCATGTATAACGGTAAGTCTCGACACATACGTCGAAGACATGACGCTGTAAGACAACTTCTTTCTAGTGAAATTATCACGATTGACTATGTGAAGTCAAAAAATAATGTTGCAGATCCATTAACAAAAGGCTTACATAGAGAGATGGTTGTGAAAATATCGAAATGAATGGATTTAAGGCCTATAAATAAGTCGTCATAGCGAATACCCTACCTAGTTGACTGGAGATCCCAAGATCTAGGTTCCAAGGGACAACTAAGTTATGAAGACTGTGTAGAGTACTGTAATTTATTACTCATTCCTAGATGAAGACAGTACTAATATGTGAAGGTTAAGTGAAATCTTTTAATGATTCTGAATTAAGTATGTGATATACTATCTATTCAGAAATCACATATGTGAGTGTGAAGTGAGGGCCGCTTCTATGAGAATTGAAAAGGCCGAATTCTCTAAAACACTCATGAGACCAGGCGGTGTTCATGGCCAAAACAAACACAACAGTGAGAACCAACTTTGTTCGAGAGACAGTTGTGTGATTTCTATTGTCTAGGCTTACACCAAAGATCGACAGTTCAAAGATATCAAGTCTACTGATTGATCGAGTAATTCCGATAGGTTTCACTAGGGAAAGTTCAAAGTCTCAGACTACTTATCCTGATGCAACGTTCTCTCATGGAATAATCGCACATTGCATTTCATGCATACACGAAGAGTCGTGATATCTGAACATCTCATTCATGTGGGGGATTGTTGGGATTTTGATGTATAATCCCATGGAAAGTGAATGAGAAATGAAGGATGGAGAGTCCCACATAGGAAAAAGAGTAGATGGTGGATGGGTTTAAATATTGAAACTTCACAAATGGATTTGGGCCCCAAGGGGCACTGCACTTTTGTGGACGGGGGAGGACCACACAAAGGTGGATCGGTCCACCCGCGCACGCCCCCGCCGCCGCCGGCCTACTCGGCTCGGTTCGGGCCGGGCCAGGGCCCACGAGTTTATTTAATTCTACTCCATCAATTTTATTTTATTTTTATTCTATTTTTTTAAAATTGAAGGGACACGGTTTGAATAGACATGTCCAGAATTTTTTGGACATTCTTTTCCATCCGAACAGATATGTTTGTTCAGTGTTGAGCGAACGAACATGTTTGTTCGAACAGAGCAAGAACAATTTTTTTTTGTTCGCATCCATTCATCAATAGACATGTTCTGCTTCGCGATTCTTCACATCATTGTCTATAAATACAAAGAGCGACCATCACTTTCAAAATTGATATTTTTCACTAGTCATTACTCATCTTCATTTGTGCGATTGTTCTGCAAATTTGCGTTCGAAGGAGTCCTTTGAAGACGTACCGCTTCAAAGGAACGCGATCCGTTCTATCTTGGGAGATAATTGTTCGACGTCCTCGGGTACAGATTGAGGGGGCAAATTCGTCTTAAGGACACAACGACGTTCGTTGGGCTCGAATTAATATTCTGATTTCTACTTCGCATTGGCTGCAGGTTAGTCATTTATTCACATGTCTCTCTGTACGAACTTTGTCGAACAACACGCTTCAAGTGTGTGATTTACGAATTATAACTCGTGTTTGCCCATTCTGGCTGTGTCATTTTGCTTGTTGCATGTTTAAAATGTTAAGTACGAGAATGAAACTCTTATTAGAGGAAAGAAGGAAAAAGATAGAAGGCGGGCAAAATTCAATGCATCAAGATCGGCTTAATCTTTTTGATTTGACCACCGAAAGTTGCATGAAAGTAGAAAAACGTTGTCACAAGGACATCCATTTTCGTATTTCTTGTTATAGCTAAGGACTTCGGGTGGGTTTGGTTCAACTTTGAAAATGGGCTTTGGGAAAATGCAAATACCTTTAGTTTAAAGGGTTTTGGGGAAATGCAAATGACATTTGGCGAAAAAACCCTTTGAAAAACAACTTTGGGCTAACTAGTGTTTGGTAAAACAAATTTGCGAAGGGGCTTTCTACAATATTTTTTTTAAATAAAAAAAAGAAAAAAAGAAAATCTAAACCCTAGGTTACGGCCGCTAGTGAGCCAGATCTGGCGCCGGCTGCCGTGGCCGCTAAGGGTCGAGCGAGCCCAAGCGAGGGCCACCTGGGGTTGCGCGACCACTAGGGGCCGTTGCCCGGGCCATGCGAGCCCAGGCTAGGGGCGTGGCTCGCGGTTGAGGGTTACCTTGGGGTTGCGTGATGCCCGGCGGCCGTCACGCGACCTCAGGCGACCGAGCCAAGGCTCGCGCGACCCTAGGCAACGGCGGCCAGGGACCCGTGGCCTCCTCGGCCGACGGCCGCAGATCTAGCTGGCCGGCGGCCGTAACTAGGGTTTGAATTTTTTTATTTAAAAAATAATATAACAAAAAAGATGAGGGTAAAATTGGAATTTGAAAAAATAAGTGAAGGTGGGTTTGGAAGAAAAAATCCAAGCTCAGTATTTCGCCAAATGCTAAAAGCTCAATGCTGGTTCCTACCAGCATTAGGCTTTTAGCATTCCCAAGGCTAGTATTTGGCCAAATGCTGGCCTAAAGCTGAACCAAACGCTTCAGCATTTTCCCAAGGGGCTTTGGGGGCTGAAAGCCCTTGGAGAATGCTAGACCAAACCCACCCTTCCTCTTATAAGAGTATTAATCATGCAGATCCACGAACAAGCTCGAGCTCGAGTTCGAGCCCGAACAGAAAAAGTACCCCGTCCTTTTGTACTTTGGGCCTATTCGGCCGAGCCGGGCTAGGCTAAGCATGGCATGAAAATGATATCTAATAGAGCAAACATTAAAATGCAAGGAAACAATAAGTTCAATCAAAGAATTCGACATGTGTATACTTTCAATGAGATAACATATGTTTATTTGAGCGCCGATGTTCAATGGAGTGCATAGTATTTATTGACAACTAAATTTTTGCAGCCCATTTAGTTATTCATTGCACAAAAATATTAGGAGTTGATCCTGACCCCTAAGCAAAAAATATCATTTTGCATGATATTATGAGCATTTTCATTTAGCAGCATTAAGCCCACATAAATTGAATTTTAATTGGATTGACATTAAATGAGCTTAAGCAGGGAGGTTATGAACGTAATTTAATTAGCTTGACTGAACCCATAAGAACGCGAAATTCGGCCAAGTCTATTGAAGACTATAATGGGCGAAAATTGCATGTGAAAGGCACATGGGGAGCCAAATAAGGAAAGATTGTGTTATCTAATTAAGTTGGGGGGAGAATAAAGTCAATATCCTTGAAGTTATGGTCATGGAGAAAAATTGGGAAAGTAAGGGACTTATGCTCTGGTAAGACAACCCTAAACCTAAGCCCATATAAACATATTAAGGGTTCACAATTCAAAGGTTGGACAAAATAGAAAGAGTTTGAGCAATACAGAGAGAGACACAATACACATACAAAAGAGAATGAACTCTTCCTCTCTACCCTCGCGGCTACTTAGGGTTCATGGCTGCTCTTGTCATCCCCGTTCAGTTTCCTGTAAGACTCCAACGCGCTAGACCTGGTATTGCGCCGCTAGTTTCCGTCATGCCTTGATGGGTGTCACAGTAGCGAGCCCGACGCTCTCGAGCGCTCCTCTGCGATCATTCATGCATTGGCGAGTCCCTCACACAGTACAATAACACCAGGAGCCCCGGCTGTGCTCTGGACTAACGCCTTGTAGGTTTACCATTGAGTTCTCGACGCGCCAATCCTACCCCCTAGCTTCGAGCCCACTGCAGCAAAGCCAGAGAACTCCGACAAAGTAGCTAGCTTTGACTCCGCGCTCAGTGCCTCGTCGTCCCTGTCCAACGCCTCCAGTAGTCTCCTGACTTGTGTCTAGCGCCTTCCAACATGCCCAGCAAATCCCGTCATCGAATCCAGCTAGACCCGCCGTCGCAATTGCCACCACTCCTTGTTGCAACCTAGCCATGACCAGTCCATCGTGAAGCAGTAACGGTCAATCCACCGCAATAGCAGCTAGTAGCGGTCCTTCTTGCCTCACCTTGCCGTCACCGTTAAGCCCTTGTTGCTGTTGGAAAAACTTCTTAATTGATTATGAAGTTGACAAAAACAATCCATATTTTTCAGAATATGATAAATGCGTAGAAATACTCTTTTACAGATTGTTTCTTACTATAAGGAAAACATCCTAACTGCGTTCAGATGTTAAGGAATACATAGGAATGTTTGTTGAGGATTTAAATCTGTAATTCAGACTCATACGTTGATGCAGGAAGAGCTCAGACTCTGAGGAGTGTATCAGAAGCAACCTTCAGATTCATATATGAGATTAAGTCTCAAGCTCTAACTGAGAAATACTATTATCAATCTGGTTTGGATTTCATCTTTGAGGATTATTGATCTAGAAAATTATTTTATCAAAGACTAGGTGTTGGTTTGAGGAAGAGAAGACATATTACCAAATGAAGAATTCTACTTTTGAAAACCCAGATTGGGAGACTGGATCAACGAGAGATTCTAACCTTGTTTCTCAACGGCTACGAAATTCTGTCTATGCAATCTCATCCAACGGGTTGATTGGAGAGCGATCTTCTGAAGATCTTCTAAGGGCTAGATTGGAGGTGGATGAGTATAAAAAGAGACTTCAATGTTGAAGAGAATATAAGAGTCCAGAATCTGAAATTCCAAACTGCAAGAAAACTTCTATATTACATAATCATTCTTAATCTATACACTGTAATCTTTTAGAGGTATTTGTTTGAATATAAGACAGAGTAGTCTAACAACTTAAGGTTCATCACCAGTTGTAACCTTTGAACAATTGAATAGTGGAATCCAGGTAGTCGACTGTCAGTGTGAAGAAGTGGGCGTAGATTTGATCTAGGCCGAACCACTATAAATCTCGTGTGTGTAGTTTTCTCTACCCTTAGTTTGTTTATTTTATTCTTGATAGTAATTTGTGCACAGTCAAGTTCTAAAGCTGATTCTGATCTATATTTAGTTCAGACTTTGATTCGTTTCAGAACATGAATTTGAGCTTGTCGTTTCAATTCTGCATTATTTTCAAAGCTCTTTATAATAACATATTCACCCTCTCTAGGTGATACTGCTAGCCACATCAATCGTCGGGTCGTGGTTGGTGTAAAAATATCCTAGTGTAGGTAGTTTCCTAAACTATAATCAATTTTATATATTTAACTGCCTAATTTGAAATTATGTGGCTCTAACTTGAATTGATTTGATTTGTTAGGCGTTACGGAAGAGATAGTTTTCTTCTTTGAGTTGTTTCATTTATATATGTTTGATAATTGGGGATCCGATCTTTAGTGACTAAGTGCATGCATCTTATAAAATATGGTTAATACCACGAAAAATCCCAAACTGGTATACCTGTGACAAAATTTACCATCCGTTAGTATCCGTTGAATTTTACCGTCAAATTGTTGAGTTGGATGACACTTGATAGTTGATGGGTGTACCAGTTTGGGGTTTCTACCCTCCGCTTGTCACGGGTGTAACAATTTAGGATTTTTTTTATGGTACTAACTCAATCTAACGGTAACTAACGTATGGTAAATTTATCACAGATGTATTTGTTTGGGATTTTGTGGTAAAAAATTTAGTTTTTGGTAAATTTATCACAAGTGTACCAATTTGGTTTTTGTGGTCAAAACATTAGTTTGGGGTAAATTTGGCACATATGTACCAGTTTGAGATTTCTCATGGTATTAATCCTATAAAGTAAATGTAAAAAAATTGCATTATATTTAAGACGTCAGTTTACATATTTTCCTAATTTAGTATGTCACGTTTTGGGAGTTATGTAATAGTTTAGGAAATTACCTAATTTAGATTAGGATTTAATATTAATTATTTCCCAGTTTAACTTAGGTCATCATAAAAATTTTGGGTAGTTTCCTATTTATTAATTCATAAAAGAGAAAAATCCAAGAAAAAAGAAGAAGTAATTAACTTTGCGTTTAAAATAACTTAGGTCATGCATTAAGTTGATTAACATAGAATCGCGTCATGTTTATTTAATTCACATATAGACCCTAGGAATAATTCGGTAATTTATTTAATTAAAGAGTTTTGTTAGGATTAGCTCACATAGAGATTGCATTGAAGTAATATATGTTACATGTCTTTAGTTTAATAATTCAGGCATGTTAAACTAGAATTCATATAACCATAAAATTTAAATTAGATTGCATTCACCTTGATAAAAAAAATCATTAGCATAGCTTTCATATTAATAATTAGTTCATGCATCATGTTGCATTTCTATTTTCATTGATTAGTGAGTTATAGGAATATTGTTTTTATTTTAATTCCCTTTTTATTTTGGCCAAATAAAATTTGAAAAATTCAATTCGGGATAATAGGTTTCTTCATTAAGCATAATCCCGAATTGAGCCGAAAATTACATTTTAGACCTTTAATTTCCCATTTTCACATTTTTGGAGTCGTGACATTCCACTCTATTACTGAAAATTACATTTCAGTCCAATCGTTCAAGAAATTGCTCAATTTTGGCAAAAAGGACCAAATTGAACTTGTATTTTTCAATTTAGTCCTTAAGTTTTGATCAAAGCGAAATTAAAATTTTTTCAGGGACAATCTTGAAAATATAAGTCCATTAACCTATAGTTTTCACCCTTCCGAATCGATTGGTGGTGGTGGTTTGGTCTAATTTGGCCGTTTAGGGCTTGGATTTCTCAAAATTCATTTTTGGGTTAAACCCAAAATTTGGGATTTTTGCACAAATTCGAGCGAATTTTTCACAAAAATAATGTTTTTAGATGGAATCCATGTCATAAAACCCAATTTTGAGGCTTAATTTGAAAATTATGAATTTTTGCATGCTAATTTGGCAATTTTTGTGAGACGGGTCAGTCGGGTCGGACAGGATCTGACCCAACTAGACCACCTTCTTCCCAAATTTGTAGCTTCGTACGCACAGGAAGACACCGAATGGCAGAGCCATTTTTATGCTTCTTTTGTGCATGCCGGAGCTCCGACCGAGCAGCCGGAGCTCGCCCGATGCCGACTTGCCAAATGGCCTATGATTTAGGCGTCGAGCATGTGCACTGTTGAAGTCGGTGGGAGTCCCGTGCGCCATTTTTTTGAGATCGGGTATAAAAATCTCACGTGTTTTTGGGATCGGGAGGCGGTTCCATTCTGTTATAGAGGTTGACAACAGATTAGAGAGAATGAGAGAGGGAGAGAGAAGAGCTCCCGGAGCCCCATCGCCGCCATTGAAGAGTTTTGGCCGAGAAGCTTCGAGAGCTTCCTCAGAGTTCTCAGCGCAAAACCAAACCCCGATACCGACCGTTTGAGCACCGTGAGGCCGCAAGGAATGTCCAGGACCCTCCCGCTCGTCGTTTCGTCTTCGAAGAAGGTGAGTGCCATTTTTGCTCGACCGAAGCTCTATTAATGGTAGGTTTTGATCTGGATACTTTTTCTTCGAGATTCTTGATTCAAAATACTCCTAAGCTCTTGCTGATCACGGATATACCTTCCATTTGTGTTTTCGTTGCATAAAACTCCTTGAGTCACCTCCCAAACATCCGAACCTATGTTGACGTTGCGAAGCTATTTCGCGATGCTGTGGAGTTACACCAACGGTCAGGTAAGTTTCCTCGGCCTTTTGTCATGCTGTTTGATAGTTAAGTTTGATTAGATTGCGTTAGAATCGATTAGGTCTATTTTTCGCCGGAGAAAAGCTCGGCCGGTTCTGGTAGGACATTTTTAGGCTAAGTCGAGCTCTAGTTTTCGCCTATTTTGATGTCGAGAAGGCGATGAATTGTTTGGTGACAAGATTGGGTGTTTTCGGCATAGTTTCGGTGCGGTTTCTGAGAGCCGGCGAGCCTATGGTGGGCCCGCCGGAGATCGGAGCTATTCCGATCGTCTCCTTCGTAGAGACATTGACCGTTCAACGCAAGTTGACCAAGTCAACGTCCATGTGGCGCCGACGTGGCAGCCATATCAGCACCCGAGGCTTTATAATAAGCCTTTTCTAAAGAATAAAATGCCAGATCCAACGGCGATGGCTCTGCCACGTGTCGTGATCTGTATTTTCTAAAAATAATAAAATAAAAAAATTTCTAATTAAAAATCATTGGTTTAAAAATAAAAAATAGATTTTCGATCGGACGGTCGTGGATTAGCCACGTCGTCTGATCTGGACCGTAGGTTTAATCGCCGGATCCAAGGGTCGTGGTTTAGCCACGTAGCCTAGTCTGAACCGTAGGATTAGTTAATAATAAAAAATTTCGAAAATCAATAAAAAAAATTCAGCAAAATACAAAAAAAATTCAAATAAAAATGCCTAAACTAGGCTGTTTTGGACCGGCCCGGGACCCGTACGGTCTAGGTCGGGCGCCTGGGAGGCTTGGGCCAGGTCGACCCGATCCGGTCCAAAAAATATTTAAAAAATTAGAAAATAAAAAAATCAGAAAATCATTTAAAAATCCAAAAAAAAAATCATAAAAAATTCCAAAAAAACTGGAAAAATCCTAGAAAATCCCAAAAAATTCAAAAAAATATATATCAAAATTAGGAAATGGTCAAATCAATTTGCCAATCTTATTTTTGACGATTTTTCCTCCTCTTTCTTCCTAAATGACGATTTTGCCCCTTTTGGGCAAATCTCCTCAGAAAAATTTCAAAAAATCACAAAAAATGGGAAATGACCACATTCAACTGATTTGACTCATTTTTGTGAATTTTTGATTTCCAAACCTGTCAAGAATGATTATTTTTCCCATCTGGACACTTGGTTCACAAACTTTTCCAAACTACCCCTGAACCTTAGTGGTGCATTCTATAAGCTCTTAGGGCTCTACTAGACATGCCATGACTTGTTTGCGATGTGATTTATCCACATGACCTGGATCCTTGATTTGCGTACTTTCATTTACAGATTGTGACTGATAAGATAGTCATTCCCCATCTGCATGAACCTTTTTAAGTGTTAGAGCTTACCTCGTCTCGAGACGTCTGCATGAAATCTATAG
This sequence comes from Lenwebbia sp. NSW1173648, assembly GCA_029784005.1. NCBI lineage: Eukaryota > Viridiplantae > Streptophyta > Magnoliopsida > Myrtales > Myrtaceae > Lenwebbia > Lenwebbia sp. NSW1173648. The sequence continues at coordinate 17,474,080 of JARCGZ010000012.1, read as the reverse complement.
TTAGGAAATTCACTCAACTTAAATGCCGAAAGGGCGTTGATCAAAAGGTCGGCATAATAAGGTCCCTAAACCCTCCTCTTTGGTTTTCGTAGAAGCGAATGGTCTCTCCCAACCGCTTGGTAGGGTTTCCGATCTGCCCTCCAAAAATGATTAGTGGTGACTCCGTTGGCATGCAAACTTATCACACGTCACCCGACCACACTAAGGTCGAATGCGATTTTAAAATTCCTCCATGACGAAATATTTGGTATGGGCCTGGGAGGGCTCGCGCCTCAATCTCACCCTCACCGTCTTATCAAGCGGACGAGATCCTAGCAATCCATTAAGCCCCACGAGATTCATCGAAAATCTCTGGGGAGGGTCGCGACAGACTGGTGACTCCGTTGGGGACTTGGTTTTTAAAATCTTAGAGGACTTGAGCCGATTAAAAAGTTAAGTATTTTTCTAACCTGCTTTTCTGCAGATGCTCTTGAAGGTGAGGTAGGTCCCCTAACCGAACATGTTAACTATTCTCGCAAATGGGAGTCATAAGGGGTAGAGTCTGTGCTGACATGTTTTATGTAGATATGGATTTTGGGGTTGATTGTTTATTTTATGCAATTTTGAAGCGCTGTTTTGATATCAAATGTTGTGCATAATCTTGCATATTCTGAGGATCACGACGCCTGAACACACAAGCCCCTAAACCCAAGCCGCGAAATACCCTTTTAGGTCGCCATATGTAGGGATTGGTATGCAAAGCTCTAGCGTTTGATTGCGCTTGGGTTGACCATATTCAATCCTGCTTGCTATCCAAATCGGTGATTCTACCCACTTGTGTTTGATTGCGCTTGTGGACGAATCTATCGATTCGGATAGTGGGAGCCTTTTTAGGTCCATACCCTATCCTTTTTTATTTCTAGAGTCAAACCCCACTTGTCTCATGTGCATGTCTATGGACGATTGGTATACCTAAAATCAAAAACAAAAAAATCATCATTTAAGTCTGGTTGGTAAGGTTTTCTCACTCTCATCTTATTATTTATTTTTAGCATGCATTTTGGATTATGCATTCCATGCATTGCATTCCCTCTGTCATGTTATGCATCATCTTGTTATCATTCAAGTGATTGAATTAAATGCCATTTTAAGGGTAGATAGAGATGGTTTCCCCGAGTCTTCTAGATGTAAGGGCGAAGTCGGCATTATTCCTTCCTGAGCAACGCGGATTAGCTGATGTGATGGTCCCGAAGTCATTTCTTGAAGATTAGACTTGAGGCATCTCTATAGGTGTTTGGGATCACATCCCATTTACTTTCTTTTTTGCTTATCTAGTATTCATGTATATGGTTTCCCATTTCGAAATTCTCTCTATCTTATCCTTTAGGTGTGATTATATAGGGATCTATCTAAGTTGTATCTCATTTCATCTCAACTCCTCATAAACCTTTCTAAAAATCAGTGGAATGTGATAGTAACATTTTCTTCAATCACTTAGATGTTTCCAATCAATTACATGATTCCCTTGGGAAGAAATTTGAATTGGGACTTTTATTTGACCTTTTTGGCCATATAAGGGAATTTGACCCTTATTTCACCAAAAGGAAACATGGAATTGACTGGCTCATGCATATATCATCTCATTTCGCATGATTAGCTTTTATATGTAATCCATGGTAATTAATCAAAATCATTCATGTTTTCTAAATTCAAGGGAATATTAGATATTCGAATTATTCTCGTTCCTAGTAAACGGCTTCAATTTGGATATTCTATGATGCACCTAGGGTCGGCGGGCTCAGGGTCGGCGAACTCAGAATGGGGTAAAATTTGGTCGGCTACATGAAAATGGGCTGCTGATCAATATACACCATTATGCTGTGACTGACGTCGTTTTTTCGCATTTCATTAACGTTTTCATGGGTTTTTAGGCAGTTTTTGTTTTTCTAGGGCATTTTCGTCTTTTTGCATTTTCTGTTTTAATTAGGGTTAACACTGTATATAAATGTGTTTAAGATTTCGAGTTACAACAGACTTTTGATATAGAATTGAGTAATCGAATTTAAGAGAATAGATTGTTCTTTGTTATCAATTCGATTCTTCTGTTTAGCCAATTTTCTGCTGCGTTTCGGCATCATCCTATATTCCATTGAATTTAGGACACATTGAAATTTTACTTTACTCTTCTTGGACGTTCCATTGTTTTTCCTTGGAATTGGTCAAAAGTAGTTACCATGGATTACATTTCTTTTAATGGCATGGTTTCTCATGGCAAATATTGATAAGTACTTTTCACGAAAGGTTGGAACTCGTGTAAAGATCTTATCTTTATTAGTCATAAGAAAGCATAAAATTGAGAGAATTTATGCTTTCTTTTCCATTTCTCCCTCCTAATATTGTTCTTGCAATGAATATGTGATTTTTAATTACAAGGATACCAATCTGAACTCACTTGCAAGCTAGGATGGAACAAGAAGGATTAGGTCCGCGTGTGTTTGATTTGGAAGCCCAAATGAGCTACATAGCCGCAATGCTATCTGAGATGAAAGCTACAATGGTTGCTCAGCAAGGGAAGTACCCCACTGGAAATAATTTCAAACAAGCTTCTCAGCTGGGTTCCTCTAATGACTCGGGTACAAACTAGACTCCTCATGTGGAGCAAACTCGGAATAATGAGGAGCCGCCCAAACCTACACTCGTGGTAATAAACTTGGAGAAAGAAAGGAAGGACAAGTCCGCTCCCAACGTTGAGGAGGGTGCGAGGAGATTGGCTTTTATCATGGAAGAAAATATTTATGCCAAAATGAAGTATCACGCTATTAACGACATACGGTGATATTCTTCCACTCTTTATGTGCATATATTTCACTGACATACTTTTTTAGATGCACATATTTTTGAAAAGATTCATGTAGTATATATGTTTATCTTTTCTGAGCTTAACATTTATACAAATATCTTTTCATAATATACTTTTATTGAGGAAGTTTTGTCTTCATAAAAAAGGGAGAGATTGTTAAAAAAACCTTCCTTCTGAATATTTTGATTCTGACAAAACTATCATTCTTTAGAAATAATCTGGTTAATGCAAATAAAATTTTATTGCAGGAATGAACACGTGAACAAAAGCTTATATTATTCCAAATCTAGCGTTCAGACTCAAGGGTAGTTGTCGCGTATTTACTTCTGAGACAGATCATAGAGGAAGATATTGCCTCTGAAGACTAAATCTCGAGAAGACTTATTTGACACGTCAACAAAGACTTTACTGAAACTCATAGTCACTGTTCTAATCTGTTCAGATTCAAAAAGTCTCTTTATACTTGTGAAGACTGCTTCTGAATTACGTTCAAATTCTGCAAAATTTATGGAAGTCTGTAAAATTTGATTGACATGATTATTTTCCAATCAAATCAGGAGAATATCCTCGATTAGATATTACCTTCCTTGAACAAGATATCTTGGAGATTTGAATAAACTCTACTTATGAAAACTAAGAATTTAGTTGTATGGGCGACTGAATCTGAAAAGTTCAGAGTCTATTCCAACGGCTACTAAATCTTTCCATATACAGTCTCATTCAATCAAGATTGATGGCGTCCAATCAGTGATTGTGAAGCGATCCTTTGAAGGACCTTGGTAACGGCTAGTTCAAGGTCGAAGGAGTATAAAAAGAGATCAATGGTGACTGTTGCTTAAAGAGTTTAAGAACTTACAATTTTAAAGTGCTAAGTTGTTCAGATTCACATTCTCTTGTTCTTGAGAGCTACAAACATTATCTTTGAGAGGTTCTTGTAAGAGTGATAAAGTGTGACATCTCTTGTAATCTTTCAACAATTCATAAAGTGGAATCCAGCCAATCGACTATCATCATGGGAGAGTGAACGTAGGCTTGCTAAAGCCGAACCACTATAAACTTGGCGTGCAATTTTCTCTCTTACTCTATACTATCTTTATAGTGTTCTACACATCTTTCCTTTGAACTTATTGTGCGTGTGTTACAAATATGTTCTAATTCCGCATTAAGTTTTAAATTGTTCAGAATTACCTATTCACCCCCTCTTTAGGTGATATTGCTAGAGACAATATGCTCATCACTCATTGGCTTAAGCTTTTGAGTGAATGTAGGTCTAACTAGATATGTTGATGGACTTAATCTTGATCTCCCTATTGACGATCTTCTAGGTGACGTTATCAAATTGTTACTGCGTGCTCCTAACAATAAATATCTAGAAGTCACTTTTGCACAAAACTATACATATTATATATATATCCATGAACACGTAGGTTGGATCCACCAGCAAGACTACTACTCTCGATAGGACAAATTCCGTGTGCTACCAAGTTAGGAATAACAAATTCGAAGAGGAACCCCCTTCCCCTTCAAGTCGTAACAAGAGAGCATGAATTAAGGGTTTCATTGATGTTTAAGCGACACATCGGGATTCGTCTGGCATCGTACTATCGTGCCACGTCCATGAGCATAGTGAGATACTTTATCTATTCATTGGTCATTCATCCATCTAATCTTAAGATCCATATTATAAAAGAAAACCAGCTATTACCGTTACATACTGCAAAATAATTTTATTCGTTTAAAAAAATCCGTTATTTTTTCTAAAGATTATACGAAGTGTCAATATTAATTACGGATAATCCTCCTTAAGGCTCCGTTTGTTTCGCGAAAAATAAATGATTTGAAAAATATTTTCCTTAAAATAATCGCTTGTATTGCTTGAAATTATTACTCAATGGAACAACAATTTATATTCAAACGCTTTCGTGAATGATGAAAATATTTTTTTATGAATTTTCATGAGCAATATAAGCGATCATTTTTAGGAAAATATTTTTCAAATCATTCATTTTCTGCGAAATAAACAAAGCCTAAATACTAGAAGAAAAAAAAATGTTTTCTAGAATTTTCTAGAAGTTGAATACCGACATATTCTACTGAACTGGTCCACCCGTTTACTTTGACATAATAAGCGGCGACTCCTATAATTAATAGTCATTAGTACGATAAGCGAAAGTAGGTATTCATCAGGAAATGGGAACAAACTAATCGCAAGTCAAAATCAACGTCTCGTTTCCGCATGTCTTGACTCAATCCCAGTTGCGCTCGTCTTCTTCGTTCCAGAAACCAAAACTCTCCTCCTCATCTTTAACGTTTTCTGAGATTGTGTCCTAATTCAGATATTTAAGTGGGTCTGACCACTTCTCATCCCTTGAAATTTACATGACAGAGCATTTCAAAAGCGTCTTCATGAATCGATCTCAGATTGTGTCCTAATTCAGATGGATGTCTTGCATTCATTAATTGTCCCGGGCCTTTCCCGAAACGAGTGACTATTTCTACTTGGCTGTTTTTGTGAATTTACGTGCTGGAATAAAATCTTATGATCTTACCGATCTTACGATTTTCATCAATAACATTACTCTAAAGGAAAGAAAGAAAAAAAAAAAGAATTGTCTATCGCGCTTTTAAGAGACAAAGGCAGAACTTAAAATGTGAGAATGCATTGTGAGAAAATTATGTGTTGTTGAACTAATACATATCAGAAGTCGCTTTTTGACAAAACGATACATAACATTTTTATTCTCGAGCATGTATCTTGAATCGTCCGTCAAGACTATGACTCTCGACAAGACGAATTCCCCGTGCCACAGAGTTAGAAAATAATAAGGACTTCATTGATGTTTAAGCAACACACTGGGATTCGTCTCATGTCGTGCTATATCCATCAGCATAGGGCGATACTTTATCTACTCAATATTCATTCATGCACTATATCTTAAGGTCCATGTTATAAAAGAAAACTAGCTGTTAGCATTGCATACTGCAAAATAATTTATCCATTCAAAAAAATTATGTTTTCAGGATTACACGAATTGTCGATATTAATTACGAATAACCCTCCTTTAAGTACTAGAAAGAAGCGTTTTGTGGATTTTTCTAGAAGTAGAACGCCGGCCTATTCTTTTGAACTATTCCACCTTTTCACTTTGACATAATAAGCTGCGACTCCTATAATTACTAGTCATTATTACAATACGCCAAAGTAATATTTATCAGGTTAACGGAAACAAACTAATCGAAAGTAAATATCAACGACTCGTTTCCGACCATTCAAACGCATGAGGACCCGTATGTCCATGTCTTGACTCAACCCCATTGCGGCGTCATTTTCTTCCTTCGAGAAACCAAAAGTCTCCTCTAGTCTTTAACGTTTTCTGCGGATCGAGAACTCAATTTGCAATTTGATTGGGTCTGACCATTTCTCGTCTCTTGAAACCATCTTCATCAATCTATCTCAGATGGTTTCCTAACTCAGATGGATGAATTGCGTTCATCGATTGTCCCGGGCCTTTCGAGTATTCGCCGCCTTTATCGTACCTTTAGTTAAATGAAAACTAGAGTTAGAATGGTTTTCCAATGCGGTCCATCTTCGCAATGCACAAATCATTGTTCATACAAAGGTACATTTGATCTTGTGAAGAAGACAAGCTAACCCCGAGACAAATTGCTTAGATAGTCTAAAAATAATAATTAACGTAAATCGAGCCCTAAGCGTGTGACACGTAACTGGTCGACCGCAAGTCACTACCCTGGCCAAGTACAAGTTTCACTCTATATTGGCTATCAAACTGTGTTCAAACCTACGAGCCTCTTAAAAGTCTCACCGAAACTTCGCTGCCTTGCATTGGTGGCCGAAGACTGATCAAAGAAATTTAACCAAAAAAGAAAAAGAAAAAAGAAGACTGATCAAAGAAAGACCTAATTTCCATCCTCATTGATAGCCATTAAATTATCGTGTCGCAAAGCAAAGCCTTTTTGAATTTCTACTTTTCAACACGATCCCTGTACATGAAGAATCTAGCGTCCAACTTAAACAATTCCAAGAAATTTGGAACGATTCCGGTCAAGTTTGAATCGTAGCGTTCCGTGAAACACAGTGGAAATGTGAGGGGATGAGAGACTATAAATACGTATGGCTCGGGCATTGTAAAGCCATCACACAAGCTAGCTCTTTCTCCAAACTTTGATACACCTTCTCAAAAACTTTCCTCTTTTACCTCTCTCTAACAACTCTCAAAGGCACCAAGAGTACGTACTCATTAGTACTTTCGTTTCGTTCACCTCCGTTTGCAAATGGAAAGAACAACAAGTGCGCCCCTTCAGCCTCCGACTTACGGAAATTTGATCACCATTTTAAGCATCGATGGTGGTGGGATAAGAGGGCTTATCCCCGGAACCATTCTTGATTTTCTAGAGTCTGAACTTCAGGTGAGCATGCTCGTTAGGATTTTTGTCATCTCCGCTGTGCATAGAGATTTTGTTAACATGACGAGTCTTATCAATTATAATGAACAATATTCATTGGATTTATATGCGCATGGACCATTTGCATGTAGTTCTCGTAATGCATGCAAGTGAAAGGTTTATGCATGCATGTCCTAAGCAAATTTTAAAAGGACAACTATTTTCGGTATATATAAAGTACATGCAACCAATCTTTAATGTAAACCCATTGATTTGATACAACAATCTTGAGCTAAAATTGTTTTACAAATTTTACAGAAACTAGATGGGGAAGACGCAAGAATCATGGACTACTTCGACGTTATTTCTGGAACAAGCACCGGCGGCCTCGTTACTGCCATGCTAACCACTCCCAATGAAAACAACCGCCCTGTATTCGCTGCAAAAGACATCAAAGACTTCTACCTCAATCACTGCCCTAAAATCTTCCCCCAAGACAGGTTAAGAGAATACATAGAGGAGTTGCTAATCTCTCTTCATGGTTTAATTATCTCGTAACTGATCGAAATTGGTATATGTCCCTAAAACTATGCAGTTGCCCTTTCACACCGGTTACGAAGATGATCAAAGCCGTGGCGGGACCCAAATACGATGGAAAATACCTTCACAATATCGTGAGGGAGAAGCTTGGAGACAAAAGATTGCACCAAACATTGACAAACGTCGTGATACCGACGTTCGACATCAAGACCCTTCAGCCAACTATTTTCTCTAGCTACCAGGTCATTCATTGCTTCACCATCTTCTTGAAATTTAAGAATATCTCTAGGGTTTTGAGGATATGTGGATAGATGAACTCTTAAAAGGATTTCTGACAACAACAAAAAACTATTAAAACGATTATCAACCATATTCTCTTCAAATTGTCGCCAGGTGCAGAAAGATCCGAGCTTGGATGCCTTGCTCTCGGACATATGCATTTCGACTTCGGCCGCACCGACTTATCTCCCGGCCCATGAGTTTGAAACCAAGGACCCCAATGGCACAGTGAGAGAATTCAACCTCATCGATGGTGGGGTAGCCGCAAATAATCCGGTACATAATTATATTCTCCTAAATATATGCGAAATCTCAAACATTAATTTCCTTCAATGACATCGTTCTTAAACGAATTAATTTCAATAAACTAAGTCAGTAATTACCCTACACATAACTTAGTTGGATCAGTGTATCATCTCCGGGAATAGTACTTGTTGAGATTTCTTTTTAAATAACGCGGGGCAATAACTAAGTATATATATGATATTTGGATTGTGTAGACATTGGTTGCGATGGGAGAGGTGACCAAGGCAATCATGGGAGGAAGTTCAGACTTCTTTCCTATAAAGCCAACGGATTATCGGAGGTTCTTGGTGATCTCACTCGGGACCGGCACTAGGAAGGCCGAGGGGAAATACACGGCACACGAAGCAGCCAAGTGGGGAGTGTTGGGTTGGTTGACCAGCGGTGGTTCGCCTTTGATCGACGTCTTCACTCAAGCCAGCGCCGACATGGTCGACTACCACCTCTCCGCCGTGTTTCAAGCCCTACACCTTCACGACAATTATCTTAGGATCCAGGTACATCTAATATTTTCAAATATTCACGGGAGAGATTCCCATACAAAAGTTATTTTCATTTAATATTGTCACAAACATGGTGGTTTTACGCTGATCATGTCTTTTCGTGGCTTGTTTTTTTTTTCAGGATGATACATTGAGCGGTGTTTTGTCATCCGTGGATGTGGCCACGAAAAGGAACCTGAATGACCTGGTCAAAACTGGTGAAGCATTGTTGAAGAAGCCGGTCTCTAGGGTTAATTTGGAGACAGGGGTGTGCGAGCCCACGTCCAACCAAGAGACCAACGAACAGGCTTTGATAAGGTATATTCGTTAGCAATCACAAATGATTAATTTCGCGATGCTTTTACGATTCATCACTTTTGGAAATTCTAGGTTGGTTTGACTAATGTAGCTTCGTTTCATATATATTGCAGGTTTGCTAAACTTCTGTCCCGAGAGAGACTGCTTCGCCATGCAAGGTCGCCTCATGGACATGCCAATACACCGAAGTGATCATAGTCGAGGACTGGCGATTTTCTCGCGTATATTTGCTGGATTTGTAATTTGAAGATTGCGACAAAGTATTTGAGCTTTGTCTTTTCTTTTTGGATTTTCCTTATGATTCTTTTGTTCATGAATAAACCTTTGGGCCTAGGGCTAAGATAGACATTTCATTATTTCAATAAATCCTTGGGAGGCTAGGGATAAGATATATTTTCTTCAATACTTGTACGCTTTTTTTAATGGAATAAAGTTCTCACTACTGTCGTGAATTAGAATTATAAGTATTTTGATTCGATGAGAGTCGCATCTTCCACCTTCAACGTGCATTGAAACTTTTCATATCACTCAGTAAGTTTTAGTAAGCTTATTAACACAACCTATTGCTTCTTAAGGAAATGACGTCTTTCAACCAATGTTCTATTGAAGTATGCAATGCGACGTATACAGTGTGTGATTTACAAAATTGACATAGTAAGCGTTGTCACATAATAAGTGAATAGTGAGTATGGCCTATCTAAATATCTTGGTGCAATTTGTCACATCACTTGATATACCAATTTCATATATCAATTTTAGTCTATCTAACCTTACTTCTTTTGGGTACATACGTACAACTTCTTCATGAACTTTCACCAACCTTGCCATGCTAAATGACATTTAAAACTCAGCTCCACCCCTAAACCCAACTTCTTCATTTCGGAAGAGATCCCACTCTCACTTCTTCGGTTTCTCTAATTAAGAATATCCTTCGGTCTCTATCATTTTCGGGGTTAATATATCATAGTAAAATGACCTAACCAAGTAAAAAGATAATCATGTAGTGTATTCGAATGCCCGATATTCTCAAATGTAACAAATTTCCTTTACCAATTCGATAACCGTAACAATTCGGAAGAGATATGTCCCGACACCAAAGGCCTACCAAATTTTTAGGTAAAACGGTTTGCCTACCGTGTTATTGCTTATTGGAACACAAGTCGTAAGTTAAGATTTTAGTATTCTCTCGTCTTATCCTATGCATGTTATTTCCCCTATTTTCTACCCCTATGTTTATATTGGGATCCTCTAAATTATAAAAGAAAACTAGCTATAAGCATTGCATACTTCAAAGTAATTTCATCCGTTCTGAAATATCTATTATGTTTCCAAGATCGTACGACTTGTCGAATAATCCTCCTTAAGTACTAAAAAGAAACGTTTAGTGGATCCTCCAGAAGTAGATATTTTCGTCAGGAAATGGGAACAAACTAACCGAAAATAAAAATCAACGTCTCCTTTTAGAGCATTCAAACTCAAAAAAGGGACCCGAGCAAAGAAACCTCCAGTTGATCAAGTCCACGTTGGACTTTCCTTTCTTCTTCTTTTTTTAATTTCTTTCTCGCCGACTCCAACAGAGCAATTCTGTTCTTGATCTTGATCGTGATTTGCATTATGCCGAACAAGAAATATAATTTCCACCGTTTCCATCAAGATAGATTTCCGTGATATTCAAAACAAATATTATCTTTAATTTCAAGATTAAGATATATCTATTTTCGAAATTCAGATTTTCGCTTCGAGCTCAAATTCGAGACATATTCTAACATTAACAATGCTTGGTGCATTTGCTCAGATGGACCACATGGGGAAACCATTCTAACTCTAGTTTTCATTCAACTAAAGGTCCGCAAAAGGCGGCGAATGCTCGGTCGTTTCAGAAAAGGCCCGGGTACAATCATTGAATGCAATTCATCCATATGAGATCGATTGATGAAGACGGTTTTGAAACGCTGTCATGGAAATTTCAAGAGATGAGACGTGGTCAGACTCATCAAATTGCAAACCGAGTTCTCGATTCTCAGAAAAATTTAAAGATGAGAGGAGAGTTTTGCCTTCTGGGAGGAAGAGATGAGCGCAAGTGCGATTGAGTCAAGACAGTCATTGAAGCGCCGTGCGCGAGTGCTTGTTTGGGGTTTCTCCGTGGGTTCTTCGTTCATGGAATTATGCCAATATCTTTTAGTATTTTTTAGCCAATTAAATCTTGTTATTAGATTTGTATAATTCCTTCGTGAGATTGAGAAATTATTTCGTGAGAAATTTGGGCTAAACACTGTGTGCATTATTGATTGTAATTGGGGCTGAGAAACATTTAGAGTGTTTGAGTGACTCGAGTCTGGTTTGTAATCTCCGTGTATCACTTGTTCTTTAGTAGAATTCGTTGCTACTCTCCCCGTGGACGTAGGTCTCTACGACCGAACCACGTACATCTGGTGTTCGATTTATTTTCTTGTTCTGTCTATTTATTGTTCGATCGCTTATTTCGCGCAACAATTAGTATCAAAGCTAGGCTTGCTTGAGTTGAAAGGAATCGATGGCGACAGAAGAAGGTAAAGTGAAAATCGACAGATTTGATGGGAAGTATTTTGGTTTCTGGAAGATACAGATGGAGGACTATCTATATCACATGAAATTGCACTTGCCCCTATCTGGGGAGAAGCCAGAGACAATGAAGTGAGCTGACTGGGAATTGCTTGATAGACGAGCGATTGGTGTTATTCGGCTAACGTTGGCTCGTAACATCGCGTTTAATATCGTGAAAGAGAAGACCACTGCGAGTTTGATGAAAGCCCTGTTAGATATGTACGAGAAGCCCTCTACGATCAATAAGGTCTATTTGATAGGACGTCTGTTTAATTTGAAGATGAGCGAATGTGCATCAATTGCTAATCATATTAATGAATTCAATGTGATTGTTAGTCAATTAAGTTCAATTGTTATTGACTTTGAAGATAAGGTATGTGCTTTGATTCTATTATCCTCATTGCCTAATAGTTGGAATACTATTATTATTGCTGTTAGTAATTCTTCTAGGTTAACAAATTTGACGTTTGATGAGATTCGAAATTTAATTCTGAGTGAGGACATCCGTAGAAGAGAATATGGTGAATCTATATCTATTGCTTTAGTAGGTGAAAATAGAGGAAGAACTAGTACTCATGTTAGTAGAAGTAGTATAAATATGAACAGAAGCAGTCAGTATAGGACTAGTAGTGCCGTTTGTTGGAATTGTGGCAAGATGAGGTATCTTAGAAAGGAATGCCTAAAGCTGAAAAATGAGAAGGGTAAGGGAACTAGAGTTGAATCTGCGAATGATGTTGAAGCTATAGTTGACAGTAATTCGGATAATGCTGATTTTGTCTTGTCTGTCACTAAAGATTCGTCGTTTGACCGGTGAATTATGGATTCTGGTTGTTCTTTTCATGCTACATCAAACAGGAACTAGTTTATTACTTATCAGTGCAATGATAATAGTAAAGTGCAGTTGGCGAACAACGCTAAATGCTATGTTGTAGGTGTTGGCAATGCTAGAATTAAAATGCATGATGGTATTGTGAAGACATTGACTGGAGTAAGGCATGTTCCAGAATTGATGAAAAATTTAATTTTTTTAAGTACCCTAGATTCAGCTTGGTGTCGGTATTCTTCAGAATGTGGAATTTTGAAAGTTATTCAAGGCGCCTTGGTGATAATAAAAGAAATCAAGCATAATGGCCTGTATGAGCTTCAAGGTGAGATAGTGACGAATTTCGCCACGGAGACGTCGAATGCATCTGATCTAGAGTCTGAATTGTGGCATATGTGTTTGTGGTACATTAGCAAGAGAAGCCTGAAGGTTCTAAGAGAAATGAATTTATTATGTGGTTATATTGCTAACAAACTGAATGTATGCAGGTGCTGTGATTTAGATCAACGGCGAAAAGTGCAGTTTAGTGCGACTGTCAAATAAATCACAGAAATTGCAAAATTACTTCGCTTAGATGTTCACAGGTTGTTGCGGTTTCCTTCGAGGAAGAGTGCCAGATTTATGTTACCAGTTATGGATGACTACTCGAGGAGGACCTAGGTGTTTGTGCTTAGGCACAAGTTTGATGCTATTGTCAAGATCAGGCAGTTGAGAGTTTTGATCGAAAAGAAGACTGGTAAAACGATCAAGCAGTTGCGGATTGACAAAAGCATGGAGTTTTGCTCAAAGCTGTTAAATGAATCCTGCATGAAAGAAGACATAGTGAGACACCGCATTAGTACCAATGAATCACAACATGTTGCAGAATTGATGAGCAGAACTTTACTAGAGACGGCCCATAAAATGCTCTCTAGTGCTGGTATGGCTAGGAGATTCCTAGCGGATGCGCTTAGTACGGCTAGCTACTTGATGAATAGATCCCCATCGACTTCGATTGGATATCGGACTCCCAAAGAAGAGTGATCAGGTAACGTTGCTGATTATTCTGTTCATAGAATATTTGGTTGCCCATGTTATGTTCGAGTTAGCGATGGTAAGCTCGATGGAATGGCAAGAATGTGCATGTTCCTAGGCTATGCACAAGGTGAATGTGGTTATCGGTTGTGGTGCCCGGAATTAAATTCACCTGTAATAAGCAGAGAAGTTACATTTGAAGAGTCTTTAATACTTCTAGCTAGGAGTGGTTATAGCAGTGTTCATACAGATCTGGATGGTGTTCAGCTTAAGGTCGAGTTGCAACCAGAAACTCCAGAGGTAGCGGATACTAACGTAGTAATCGACATAGATTGTGCTTGTAGTGAGGTAGAGCTTGTAGAGCCAACAGTTGCTGTACCTGCTGATATTGACAAGATACGTATTCGGTCTCCTAACATATATGGATGCAGCGATGGTTTTGCTTTATCTGTGGTTGAGGAGGTTCTGTTAGAAAGTCCTTGTGGAGCAGTTAAAGGTGTATGTGTAGTTGGTATTATGTGAGGTCTACATTTACGGCGAAGTTCAAGCGCGACTTGGACTTGGGAGACATCTGTGGCGGTTGAGCCCATTGGAGCTGTATGAGAGTAGTAGCGAAGTTCGGATTCTAGCGAAGCGATTGTGACTTGGCTCAAACGTCGAGTCAAGGTGAAGATTATTAGAATATGTCTCGAATTTGAACTCGAAGCGAAAATCTGAATTCTGAAAACAAATATATCTTGATCTTGAAATTAAAGATAAGATTTGTTTTGAATATCACGGAAATCTATCATGATGGAAACGGTGGAAATTGTATTTCATGTTCAGCATAATGCAAATCACGATCAAGAACAGAATTGCTCTGTTGGAGTCGGCGAGAAAGAAATAAAAAAGAAAGAAAGGAAAGTCCAACGTGGAGTTGGTCAACTGGAGGTTTCTTTGCTGACCAATAATGGTTGATCAAATATGGACTTCTCAGGCGGTGATATAAATAATTCAAGGTTGCTTCTTTTTGTGGGACTCACTTTCATATATAAAGGAAGCAACACCGTGGCTGCCAGACAGTCGTTGAAGCGCCGTGCGCGAGTGCTTGTTGGGGGTTTCTCTATGGGTTCTTCGTTCGTGGAATTACGCCAATATCTTTTAGTATTTTTTAGCCGATTAAATCTTGTTATTAGATTTGTATAATTCTTTCGTGAGATTGAGAGATTATTTCATGAGGATTTGAGGCTCAACACTGTGTGCGTTATTAATTGTAATTGGGGTTGAAAAACACTTAAAGTGTTTGAGTGACTTAAGTCTGGTTTATAATCTCCGTGTATCACTTGTTCTATAGTAGAATTCGTTACTGCTCTCCCCGTGGACGTAGGTCTCTACGACCGAACCACGTACATCTGGTGTTCGATTTATTTTCTTGTTTTGTCTATTTATTGTTCGATCGCTTGTTTCGTGCAACAGTTAACACATCGTGCATTTAATCTTGCGAAGAAGACAAGGTAACCCCGAGAGCAAATTGTTAGCAAGTGTAAACAAATTGTTTAATGTGGGACACTTAAAGGGTCGATCACAAGTCACTATCATGGCCAAGTGGAAGTTTCACTCTTTTATGGCTATCTAACTGTGTTCAAACCTACAAGTCTCTGAATAGTCTCACCAGAACTTCGCCGCTTGCTTTGGTGACTGAAGACTGATCAAAGAAAGACCTAATTGCGATGCTCATTTCACCATCGAGGGAAGCGTTTTGGAATTTAGACTTTTCAACACGGTCACCGTACAGGAAGAATCTAGGGCCCATGTTAAACAATTCCAAGCAACTTCACACGACTCCGGTCAAATTTGCATCGAAGCGTTTCGTGGAACACAGTGAAGATGTGAGGGAACCGAGAGACTATAAATACGCTTGGCTCATGCTTTGTAAAGCCATCACACAAGCTAGCTCTTTCTCCAAACTTTACACACTTGTTCAGAAAAATTTCCCTCTTTTCCCTCTCTCTAACAACTCTCAAAGGCACCAAGAGTGCATACTTGTTAGTACTTCCTTTCGTTTCGTTTGGTTTCGTTCACCACGATTTGCAAAATGGAAAGAACAACGAGTATACCCCTTCAGCCTCCGACTTTCGGAAATCTGATCACTATTCTAAGCATTGATGGTGGTGGGATAAGAGGGCTTATCCCTGGAACCATTCTTAACTTTTTGGAGTCTGAGCTTCAGGTGAGCACGCTCATTATGAATTTTCTCATATCCGTTGTCGGCATATTTCACCAATCTTGGTAGCAAATTTGCATGCTTCACAATCTTTAGAGGTTTTTGCATAGCAATAAAGTTTTGTTTTTTTAATCGATTATAGCGACAAAACAATATTCCTTGGATTTATTATGCATTTAGATGACTTGCATGTAGTTCTCGTGATGCATGCATGTCCTAAGCAAATTTTAAAAGGACGACTGTTTTCGGTATATATAAAGTACATGCAACCAATCTTCACGTAACCCATTAATATGATAAAACAATATCGAGCTAAAAATGTTTTACGAATTTCGCAGAAACTAGATGGCAAAGACGCAAGAATTGTGGACTACTTCGACGTTATTTCCGGAACAAGCACTGGTGGCCTCGTTACTGCCATGCTAACCACTCCCAATGAAAACAACCGCCCAGTATTTGCCGCAAAAGACATCAAAAACTTCTACCTCAATCACTGCCCTAAAATCTTCCCCCAAGACAGGTAAAGGAAAAACCTACAGGAGTTGCTAATCTCTCGTCATGGTCTAATTATCTCTTAACTGATCGAAATTAATAAATGTCCCTGAAACTATGCAGTTGCCCTTTGACACCGGTTACGAAGATGATCAAAGCCATGGCGGGACCCAAATACGATGGAAAATACCTTCACAATGTGGTGAGGGAGGAGCTTGGAGACAAAAGATTGCACCAAACATTGACAAACGTAGTGATACCGACGTTCGACATCAAGACCCTTCAGCCAACTATCTTCTCAAGCTACCAGGTCATTCATCGTTTCATCATCTTCTTGAGATTATAAGAATATCTCTAGGGTTTTGAGAATATGTGGACAATGAACTCTTACAAGGATTATCAACATTATTCTCATCAAATTGTTGCCAGGTGAAGAAAGATCCGAGCGTGGATGCCTTGCTCTCGGACATATGCATTTCGACCTCGGCCGCACCAACTTATCTCCCGGCCCATAAGTTTGAAACCAAGGACCCCACCGGCAAAGTGAGAGAATTCAACCTCATAGATGGTGGCGTAGCCGCAAATAATCCGGTAATATAATCATATTGCAATATAACTTGATTGGTTCAGTCTGTCGTCTCTGCAACAAAAGTACTTGAATATCGAGAGTTTGCCTTTAAATAAGGTGCGACAACAGCTAACTTTCTGTGATATTCGGATTGTGTAGACATTGGTTGCGATGGGAGAGGTGACCAAGGAAATCATGGGAGGGAGTTTAGACTTCTTCTCTATAAAGCCAATGGATTACCGGAGGTTCTTGGTGATCTCACTCGGGACTGGTACTCAGAAGGCAGAGGGGAAATACACGGCACATGAAGCAGCCAAGTGGGGAGTGTTGGGTTGGTTGACCAGCGGTGGTTCGCCATTGATCGACGTCTTCAGTCAAGCCAGCGCAGACATGGTCGACTACCACCTCTCCGCCGTGTTTCAAGCCCTACACCTTCAAAACAATTATCTTAGGATCCAGGTACATCTAATAAGTTCCAATATTGACAGGAAAGATTTCCAGAGGAAAATAATTTCCACAATACTATCAAACATAAGCATCTTTTATGCTGATCTTGCATCTTCATGGCTTGATTTTTTCAGGATGATGCATTAACTGGTATTTTATCATCTGTGGATGTGGCCACGAAAATGAACCTGAACGACCTGGTCAAAACTGGTGAGGCATTGTTGAAGAAGCCGATCTCTAGGGTTAATTTGGAGACCGGGGCGTGCGAGCCCACATCCAACGAAGAGACCAACGAAGGGGCTTTGAGAAGGTATATGCATTAGCAATCACAAATGTTTAGTTTCGCGACGATGAATTTACGATTTATCACATTAGGCAATTTCAGGTTGATTTGACTAATGTAGCTTCCTTTGATATGTATTGCAGGTTTGCTAAATTACTCTCCCAAGAGAGACTGCTCCGCCACGCAAGGTCGCCTCATGGACATGCCAATAAACCTAAGTGATTATAATCGAGGGCTAGCGACTTTCTTGCATGACTTGCTGGATTTGTAATTTCAAGATGGGGACAAAGTATTTGTCTTTTTGTTAAATTTTGTTTTCATTATGATTCTTTTATTCTTGAATAAACCCTTTGTGCATGGGGCTAAGGTAGACTTTTCTATCCTTCATTAATCCCTTGGTAGGCTAGGGCTAAGATAGATTTTCTGTATTTTCTTTCCCTATTATTCATCAATCATTGGACACGGATGGTTGTAAGCAAATTTTCAAAGGAATAAATTCTCATTACCATCATGGCTTCCTATTATAATTAGGAAAATGCTCAGCTGACCGTCTCCCACGGACGGACGATGGGACGGTCAGCTCAGCAGCTTCCTTATAATTATATTGTTGCAGTCAGAGTCATAGACAGGTGCATTGAATCGCATCATCCATCTTGTCGTTGAAAAATGGTACTATGGCACATGGCGACAAAAACAAATCGATGGGTTGACGCTATGACTTAATTGACATGGGAAGATCTACTTTTACAGTTTTACATATTATGTGGGTGATATGGGATTATGAGATATTGGTCTTGTTAACATAAGTCCAAACAATATGACCTAAAATTGGAGAAATGCTAAATCTATTTTAGAAAAATAAGAACCTAGTTGCATTTGTTTTTTTATCATGTTAGGATCTTAGCATAAAGAAGTCAATAATTACCCATACCATCTAAGTGAAGGTTATACAGCTAAACAAGACAAACGGACAAGACAAGCAGGTGAAATTTTTTCAATCGTCGAGAAAAATAAAATTATATCAACTAACATACTGCAAATTTCCTTTCTAGCAGGAAATACATTGGATAGATTTCGTCATCACTAGCTAATGTCATGACTGAAGATAATAGAAGTGAAGACCCCAAGCGGAGTACATGTCATCCTTTATATGCTCCATTCTACATCTCACTAATTTTCAAACTAAAACATCCCTACTTTTGCTTGAATACATATCGAAAGGCACCCGATACTTAAAATGCGGGCTTATAAAGAAAACACACATGCATCACTATTCTAGTTGGGTTTAGAATCGCGGAATCAGGGTTACAAACCGCACAAACCTCGTATCTAATCGCAATGTGAGCCACAAGGATAAAGACGGAGCATTTTCGCTTCGGTCTCTAGCCATCGAAAGACAGATCATTGTTGGAACCACCACATGAAACCTCACATATCGTCGAGCCATGCATAAACAACCTAGACCCAATTGTGAGAAGTACTATCTCCATTCCTCGTGACCCACTTATTAACTTCTCCAGAACAAGACTTACTTTCCCCATTGCAAGAGGACCCGCAATTGGTGGATATAATAAAGGAACCTTGGCACGTACATTGCCCTCAATTATCAATTGCATTTAATTGCCCTTTACCATTCAACGTTCAACCATCTTTGAATTGCCTTAGCGGTACACTCAGAGAGTTTTGGCCATCATGCTTCCACATGGGATCACCATGTGCTAGTATGCACAGTCAAGCATATGATGAACTCAGAAGACTGGTGGATAAGGCAAAAATTTGATAATGAATGCACCCTTCTATCGACCCTCTCGTTTCTTGAAGATCGATCCCAAACTTCTTCAAAGTGATAGGATTTGACCTGTTATTTTAATCTCATGGGGCTGCTTTTTCTGGCATCTGGTTTATCCTTCTGCCTAACTGTTATAACATGTCTCGAGTTTGAACCGATAAATAAATCTGATCTAGAAGTGCGTGAGCATATCCAAGACATATCTTTCATGAAAGTGGATTCCTTAATTTAAAAAGCTCAACATGGACTTTTGAATTAGAGATATTTTGGATTTCTTTTGGGAGTGGATAAGATACCAAAGATTTGTTTTGGATTTCTTTTTCTCTTTTTTTGGTTATATTTCCTGTTGAAATCCAAAGTGGCGTTGGACTATTCAACGTGAGAAGAAGACTTCAGGCGGTGGATTTCACATATATATATCATTGAGATCGTGGGTTTTAAGCAAGTCATTAAAGCGCCGTGCGCGAGTACTTGTTTGGGGTTTCTGTGGGTTCTTCGTTCGTGGAATTACGCCAATATCTTTTAGTATTTTTTAGCCGATTAAATCTTGTTATTAGATTTGTATAATTCATTCGTGAGATTGAGAGATTATTTCGTGAGGAATTGAGGCTAAACACTATGTGCGTTATTGATTGTAATTGGGGCTAAGAAACACTTAGAGTGTTTGAGTGACTCGAGTCTGGTTTGTCATCTCCATGTATCGCTTGTTCTATAGTGGAATTCGTTGTTGTTCTCCTCGTGGACGTAGGTCTCTACGATTGAACGACATACATCTGGTGTTCGATTTATTTTCTTGTTCTGTCTATTTATTGTTCGATCGCTTGTTCCGCGCAACAATTGGTATCAAAGCTAGGCTTGGTTGAAGTTGAAGCGAATCAATGGCAAGAAAAGAAGGAAAAGTGAAAATCGATAGGTTTGATGGGAAGCATTTTGGTTTCTGGAAGATGTAGATTGAAGATTATCAGTATCAGATGAAATTACATTTACCCTTGTATGGGGAGAAGCCAGATACGATGAAGCAAGCTGACTGGGAATTGCTGGATAGACGAGCGTGGGTGTTATTCGGCTAACGTTGGCTCGTAACATCGCGTTTAATATCATTAAAGAGAATATCACTGCGGGTTTAGTGAAAGCCTTGTTGGATATGTATGAGAAGCCTTTTGCGATTAACAAGGTCTATTTGATGCGACGTCTATTTAACTTAAAGATGAGCGAAGGTGCGTCAGTTGCTAATCATATCAATGAATTCAATGTGATTGTTAGTCAATTGAGTTCAGTTGATATTAACTTTGACGATGAGGTATGTGCGTTGATTCTATTATCCTCATTGCCTGATAGTTGAAATACTACTGTTACTGCTGTTAGTAATTCTTATGGATCAACAAGTTTAACGTTTGATGGGATTCGAGATTTAATTCTGAGTGAAGACATCAGTAGAAGAGAATCTGGCGAATCTATATCTACAGCTTTAGTAGGTGAAAATAGAGGAAGAACTGGTACTCGTATTAGCAGAAGTATTATGAACTCGAATAGACGCAGTCTGTCTAGGACTGGTGGTGTTGTCTATTGAAATTGTGGCAAGATGGGGCATCTTAGAAGGGATTGCCTTAAGCTGCGGAATGAGAAGGGTAAGGGAACTAGAGTTGAATCTGTGGATGATGTTGCAGCTGTAGCTGACAGTAATTTGGATAATGCTGATTTTGTCTTGTCTGTCACTGATGATTCGTCGTTTGATGGATGGATTTTGGATTCTAGTTATTTTTTTCATGCTACACCAAACAAGAACTGGTTTACTATTTATCAATGCATAGATAGTAGTAAAATGCAGTTGGGGAACAACGCTGAATGCGATGTTGTAGGTGTTGCCGATATTAGAATCAGAATGCATGATGGTATTGTGAGGACATTGACTGGAGTGAGGCATGTTCTAGAGTTAAAGAAAAATCTAATTTCCTTGAGTGCCCTAGATTCAGCTGGGTGTCAGTATTCTTCAAAATGCAAAGTTCTGAAAATTATTCGAGGTGCCTTGGTGATAATGAAAGGAATCAAGCACAATGGTCTATATGAGCTTCAAGGTGAGACAGTGACAAATTTCGCTGCAGAGACGTCGGATGCATCTGTTCGAGAGTCTGAATTGTGGCATATGCGTTTGGGGCACATTAGCAAGAGAAGCCTGAAGGTTCTAAGCGAAAAGAACTTATTTTGTGGTTATATTGCTGACAAACTGAATGAATGCAGGTGCTGTGATTTAGATCAACGGCGGAAAGTGCAGTTTAGTGCGGCTGTCAGAGAAACCACGAAAATTGCAGAATTACTTCACTTGGATGTTCACAAGTTGTCACGGTTTCCTTCGAGGAAGAGTGTCAGATTTGTGTTAACAGTTGTTAATGACCACTCGAGGAAGACCTGGGTGTTTGTGCTTAGGCACAAGTTTGATGCTATTGTCAAGATCAGGCAGTTGAGAGCTTTGATTGAAAAGGAGACTAGTAAAACGATCAAGCACGTGCGGACTGACAAAAGCATGGTGTTTTTCTTGGAGCTATTAAATGAATTCTGCATGAAGGAAGGCATAGGGAGACACCGTACTAGTGCCAATGAACCACATCATGTTATAGAATTGATGAGCATAACATTACTAAAGATAGCTCATAAAATGCTCTCTAGTGCTGGTATGGCTAGGAGATTCCTGGTGGATGCTCTTAGTACAGCGAGCTACCTGATGAATAGATCACCATCGACTGCGATTGGATGTCGGACTCCCGAAGAAGTGTGGTCAAGTAACATTGCTGATTATTCTATTCCTAGAATATTTGGTTGCTCGTGTTATGTTCGAGTTAGCGATGATAAGCTCGATAGAAGGGCAAGAAAATGCATATTCCTAGGCTATGCACAAGGTGAACAGGGTTATCAGTTGTGGCGCCCGGAATTAAATTCACATGTTATCAGCAAAGAAGTTACATTTGATAAATCTCCAGTACTTCTAGCTAAGAGTGATTATAGTAGTGTTCATACGGATCTGAATAGTGTTCAGTTTGAGGTGGAGTTGCAACTAGAAACTCTTGAGATAGCAGGTACTAGCGGAGTAATCGACACAGATAGTGCTTGTAGTGAGGTGGAGCTTATAAAGCCAACAGTTGTTGTAACTGCTAATATTGACAAGGTACGTATTCGGTCTCCTGACAGACATGAATGCAACGTTGGTTTTGCTTTATCTATTGTTAAGAATATTATCTCTTAAACAATATTCTTCCTTTAATTAAATAATATCACCAACTCTCTAAATTTTTTCGTATAAAATCATGCCCTATGACATTCACATATCTTTTTCTTCTTTTTTTTCAAAATTTCATCCATTACTTTCAAAAATCGCTGAAAAAACTTGTTCATGCGCGTTTCATGTCGCCCGTAAAATCAATAGAATGAGGTAAAATCTTTCCATCATATCCATCACACGCAAAAAAAAAAAAAGCGTCTGGGATTTAATGAAGACAATGTGCTCTATGTGAGCTGCAATGAAGCACTCGCAACCCTACCTCAAAACACAGTCCTCGCTCTACCCTTTTTGACCGAAAAAGCTCATCTCGTCCCGTTCTGCCTGTTTTTATATAGTTTATTAAACAACAAAATTGAATTGCACGTTACGCAACTCTATCTCTGGTTTCGTCTTCCCTTATATAATTGTTAGTGTTACGCGGAACAAGCGATCGAATAATAAATAGACAGAACAAGAAAATAAATCGAACACCAGATGTACATAGTTCGGTCATAGAGACCTACGTTCATGGGGAGAGCAGCAACGAATTTCACTATAGAACAAGCGATACACGGAGATGACAAACCAGACTCGAGTCACTCAAACACTCTAAGTATTTCTCAGCCCCAATTACAATCAATAACGCACATAGAATTTAGCCTTAATTGCTCACGAAATAATCTCTTAATCTCACGAAGGAATTATACAAATCTAATAACAAGATTTAATAGGGTAAAAAACACTAAAAGATATTGGCGTAATTCCACGAACGAAGAACCCACAGAAACTCCAAACAAGCACTCGCGCACGGTCTTCAATGACTTGTTTATTTTTATTTTTTTGGTCAAAGCTTCAATGACTTGTTTAAAACCCACGATCTCAATGAATATATATGCATGTGAAATCCACCGCCTGAAGTCTTCTTCTCACGTTGAATAGTCCAACCCCATTTTGGATTTCAACAGGAAATATAACAAAAAAAGAAGAAGAAGAAATCCAAAACAAATCTTTGGTATCTTATCCACTCCCAAAGAAATCCAAAACATCTCTAATTCAAAAGTCCATGTTGAACTTTCCAAATTAAGGAATCCACGTTCATGAAAGATATGTCTTGGATATCCACACGCACTTCTAGATCGGATTTATTTACCGGCTCAATTCTAGATAGAATTGTGAAGAAAAGGAAGGAAAGTCGGGAGTGGAGATAGACACGAGAAATGGGTTTGGGAGGGGGAGCAAATTGAGTGGCACTGGAGAGGAGAGGGGCGAGGGAGATAGGGTTTTTGGTGCTTTGGGTGGAGGGAGGAAGGAGACGTTCAGATCTCGTCTCGAGGGAGGAGGCCGACCTCGCCCTTGCTTAGGTGAGGTCCGGGGAGGGGGGCCTCGCCAGCGCTCTCCCTTGGCCTGGCGAGGCTGACCCGTGCCTGTTTTCGACGATGGCGACCTCGTCCAGACAAGGCCAGCCCTCGCCAACCATGGGCTGTGGATGGTGGCCGGCCGGCCACTGTCAATAAGAATAGGGGAAAGAAAAAAAGGGGAAGAAAAAAATAAAGGAAAAAACTAAAAAAAATAACAACGAATAATATTTTTATAAAAACATATTATTAAAAAATATCAACATCAGCGTCGGCCGTCCTCCGTGGCACTGCCAGCGCCCACGTCATCAATTTTCGACCTAAATTGGCAAGATGGACTGAATTGGTACCAATGTAAAAAGGTTTAGGACTAAATTGGTCCAATTGAAAGGTTTAGGACTGAATTGGTACTAATACAAAAGGTTTATGACTTTTTTGGTACTTTTCCCCGTGAAACTACAGTTGCCTGTTTGCTCTTGCTATGAACAAGAACAAGGCAGTGACTGGTGTTGGGGCTAACAATGCAACCTAGAGGGGGGTGAATAGGTTGTTTCGATACTTTTTCAAACAACGGAAAACAGTAGGAGATATGAAAAAGATCGGGTGAGCAAATGTTTTGCGTAACAGTATCTGAGTGTGTGCAAACAGAGTAATGACTTAGAAAATATTAGCACACTAGATATATAGTGGTTCGGCTTATATCCCAAGCCTACATCCACTCCACACAACTAACAGCCACAACCCGGGCTGAAATGCACTAGTGCACTGCCTTAAGTTACAAACAGTACGTGAGTTGATCTTTCACGCAATAGATCGCACTATCTTGATACAGCCTCACTACTCAGAAATGTACACTTGATTTTGCACAATTACAAGGCAACTAAAGATCACAAGATCTTTCACAGATTAAGCTTTTAAGCTAGAACGGATACTAGAGTACTTTTGATATTCAATTGGTCCAAACTCTCATTTGGCCTTCATAACTTCCGCCTTTTATAAGCTTCAGCATTCTAGCCGTTTGAACACTCTTGGAGAAGCAAAAGAGCCGTTGGAGATGGATGGGACACCTTGTCCTCGCGCTGGAATAGTCTTCTTTCAAGTCAGACTGGACTTGCTCGAAACAGGCGCAGAGATACTATTCCTCGTTGACATGTTACTATTGTATTCTGACAGAGCAGTTGTTCTGCTCTCGAGGAGATAGAAATCCTCCCGTTGGCTTTCCCATCGACCTTTGGCAACTTTAGCCAATCTTTCTCAAACATCATTACGTTTGGACTTTATACAGCTTGTCTGACCTGATCTTTCAAAATCCGATATCAAACAATCGGTCACCAGATCTTTTGAAGTCCTCAGCGGCTATTTTTACCAAAGCGCTTCAGACACCACATGATGTTCAAGTGATAGGCGATAAGTGATCCTTGGCCTTGTATAACAAATATCTGCACACCAATGGTAATTTAAATACTAAATGATAGTTTGGAAATCATCAAAATATTTCATGAGATGTTTCTCCAACAACTAGTCCAAAATATGATGGAAAATACCTTCATAAGCTTGTCAAAGAGAAACTTGGTAACACTAGATTGCACTATAAGAGTTTTTCTGATGGGGGGTTACATTGATTAAAATTGTAATTTACCGTTCTACAGGGTTGGTCTAATAAGGTGAGATATAAAGATTCTTAATTAATCTAATATGGGCTTGACTTGTGTGGACCAAGTTGAGCCTCACTCGTGATAAATAGCGCTCAAGTCGCTCCTCTAACCCTAATGCACAGAAAACTCACATAAGAAGCAGTTATAGAATTGCGTAGTGAGGGGCAGTCTCATTGAGCTAGTGATTCATAGGGCATTAGAGAAGAAGTACTTGAGTTTTGGATCGTCGCTATTCCGCATCAAGAATGATGTATTTTAAATCAGGTGCACAAATCCTTTCAAAATCATTACCGTGATTCTATATTCTAGTTATGGTGATCTTGGTGTGCCATTTTCGCGGCTTACGTGTGGTGTCAAAGTTTTCCATAATCTAGATCTAGAACTTTCAATTTTTGCCGTTTTCAGAATTTTTGTCTGATGAAAATTGATTTAGATTGAATATTCAGACCAGTCTCGTTGAGACGAGTGTTTTGGTGGGTGGCACTAAAGCTGTCAATATGGGTCCATGACCCATTTTCTAACTCATATTTTATGCAAATGAGTTGTATATGGGTTATAAGTTTTTAAAGGGCCAAATGAAATGGGTCCAAAGTTGAATCAGATTGGTCAAAAATGGGTAACACCATTCAACCCATTTTCGACCTATTAAGTCATCAGTTGGGTTGGGTCACGCAATTCAAAGAAATCCAATTGTAAATGAGCCTCAATAATATTAGTTTTTATTTTTTATTTTCTACTTTTTAATAAGTAAAAGTAAGAATGAAATCAAGTTCTTCTTCAACTCTAGAACGTTCTTTACTCCAGTCAATGTCCTCATAATACCATCATACATACTGATTCTAACATCGCCAACACCCACGACATCGCACTCATCATTGTTCCCTAACTACACTTTACTACTACTCATGCACTGAAAAGTAGTAAACCAGTTCTTATTTGGTATAGCCTAAAACAAGCAACCAGAATTAATAATCCATCTGTTAAACGATGAATCCTCACTAACAAACAAGACATAATTAGCACTATCCGAATTATAGTCAGCTCCATTTTAAACATTATCAACAGACTCAGCTCTAATTCCCTTTACTCTTCTCGTTCTTCAGCTTGAGGCAATCCTTTCTAATATGTCCCCTCTTGCCATAACTCCAACAGACAACACCGCCAGTTTTAGACTGATTACGTCTATTCGGGTTTATACTACTTCTGCGAACAAAGTAATAGTTCTTGCTTTACTTTCACTTACTAAAGTATCATATAGAGGTTCACCAGATTCTCTTCTACAGATATCTTCAGTAAGAGTCAAATTTTGAACCCATCAAAGGCCAACCTTGTTGACCCAGAGGAATTACTAACAACAATAATAATAAAGATAATAGAATCAAAGCATGTATCTCATCTTCAAATGTCAATCTCAACTGAACTTAATTGACTAACGATCATATTGATTTTATTGATATGATCAACAACTGACGCATATTCTTCCATCTTCAAGTTTCACATGCGTCGCATCAAGTAGACCTTGTTGATCATAGAGGGTTTCTCGTACATGTCTGACAAGGCGTTCATCTGTCCCGTAGTGATCTTCTCTTACATGATATTAAACGCGACATTATGAGCCAACGTCAGCCAAATAATACCAAATGCTTGTCTATCCAACAATTTCCATTTAGCTTACTTCATCAACTCTGATTTTTTTCCCAGACAGCGGTAAGTGCAAATTCCTTTGATACAAATAATCCTCAAACAAAATCATTCCTATCAAACCTGTCGATTCTCACTTTTACTTCTTCTGTTGTCAGCAATTTACTTCAACTTAGCCAAGCCTAACTTTGATACCAATTTTTTCCGAAGCAAGCGATCGAACAGTAAAATAGACAAACAACCAAAAAAAAAAAAAAAACCGAATATTAGATTCACATGGTTTAATTGGTGTGACCTATGTCCACGGTAAGAGCAGCAAAGAATTGTATTATTGATCAAGCTATACAGCGCGGACTATAACCATACTCGAGTCACTCAAACACTCTCATTATTTCTTAGCACCCAATAGCTCACATAATATTTAGCCCCACAATTTTTTGCGAAATAATCTCTCAATCTCACAAAAGAACTAAACAAATTTTAACACTGGAATTTGTCAGCCAAAACACTCTTATTCTTCTCCGGTTTCACGCACGAAGAAGACGCCCAGGATGTAATTGTAAGGAATTTCCTTCTGCCCACCAAGAATAGCTATGGCGCACACCAACATGTAAAAGGCATGTGAAAAAATAAATGTTGGGAATATTTATTAAACCCACCGCCAGAAGTCCAATTTTGGATCGATCAAAGATCATACCATATTCTGCTTTGCTCGATTTCGTACGTTCACAAAATATTCACGTTTTTTACTTTCCTTTAATAGACCAGGCCTTCGTGCAATTCATCTCGGGCTGAATTTCTTTTACGGGCTCAGACTCGAGACATATTTGAACAGAAACGACTGTGGAATAAAAAAATTTAGGACTAAAACGCGATATCTTTAGGACTTTTTGAAAAATTTCCCTCATTTCTTATCTCTTGAAATTTCCATGACAAACCATTTCAAAGCCGCCTTCATCAAGCGATCTCCGACGGTTTCCCAATTTATATTGATGGATTGCATTCATTAAATGGTCCCTCTTTGTTGAAACCACTGCGGATTCGTCGTCGCCTTTTGCGAACCTTTGATTAAATCAAAACTATAGTTGGAGTCGTCTTACCATCTGGTCAATGTGAGCAATGTGCAAATCATTGTTGACGCAACGTCCATTTAATCTTGTGAAGAAGATGAAGCTAACCCCGAGAGCAAGTTGTTTAAATAGTGTAACAAAATTAATCTAAATTGAGCCCTTGGTATATGACATATAGCTGGTCGATCGCTTGTCAGTATCATGGCCAAGCACAAGTTCACTCCACTAAACAGCTCTCAAAGGAGTGTTCAAACCTACTAGTCTCGCAGAAGTCTCACCAGAAATTCTCCGAATGCACTGGCGACTGAAGACTCCGAAAGCCATTCAATTACAGAGTTGACGAAGCCCTTTTGAGTTTGGACTTTTCAATATGATCTCCGTAGATGAAGAATCTAGGGTCCAACTTAACCAATTCCGAGCAACTTCGTACGATTCCGGTCAAAGTTGAATCGTAGCGTGAAAATGTGAGGGAATGAGAGACTATAAATACGCATGGCTCATGCATTGTAAAGCCATCCCGCAAACTAGCTCTTTCTCCAAACTTGATACACTTGTTCCCAAAAAAAAAAATTCTCTCCGACAACTCCCAAAGCCACCAAGAGTACATACTTGCTAGTACTTCCTTTCGTTCGTCTCATTTAACTCGAGTTGCAAATGGAAAGAGCAACGAGTTTAACCCTTCAGCCTCCAACTTACGGAAATTTGATCACCATTCTGAGCATCGATGGTGGTGGGATAAGAGGGCTTATCCCCGGAACCATTCTTAATTTTCTAGAGTCGGAGCTTCAGGTGAGCACGCTGTCGTCTCCGTTATCAATATATTTACTAATCTTGTCAGTATATTAGCATAATATATATATTATAGTGAGCAAAACAATATTCGTTAGATTTATATGCACTTAGGATGTAGTTCTCGGAGGTCTTATGCATGCATGTCCTAAGCAAACTTTAAAAGGACGACTGTTTTCGGTATATACAAAGTACATGCAATCAATCGTCATCCAACCCAGTAATCTGATACAACAATATCAAGCTAAAAATACTTTGCGAATTTCGCAGAAACTAGATGGCGCAGACGCAAGAATCGCGGACTACTTCGACGTTATTTCTGGAACAAGCACAGGAGGACTCGTTACTGCCATGCTAACCACTCCCAATGAAAACAACCGCCCTGTATTCGCCGCAAAAGACATCAAAGACTTCTACCTCAATCACTGCCCTAAAATCTTCCCCCAAGACAGGTAAAGAAAAAAATAAAGGAGTTGCTAATCTCTCTTCATGGTTTAATTATCTCTTAACTGATCGACATTAATAGATGTGCCCTAAAACTATGCAGTTGCCCTTTCAAACCGGTTATGAAGATGATCAAAGCCGTGGCGGGACCCAAATACGATGGAAAATACCTTCACAATATCGTGAGGGAGGAGCTTGGAGACAAAAGATTGCACCAAACATTGACAAACGTCGTGATACCGACGTTCGACATCAAGACCCTTCAGCCAACTATTTTCTCTAGCTACCAGGTCATTCATCGCTTCATCATGTTCTTGAAATTTTAAGCATATCTCTAGGGTTTTGAGGATATGTGGACGATGAACTCTTACAAGACTATTAACGTTATTCTCGTCAAATTGTCGCCAGGTTAAGAAAGATCCAAGCGTGGATGCCTTGCTCTCGGACATATGCATTTCGACCTCGGCCGCACCAACTTATCTCCCGGCCCATAAGTTTGAAACCAAGGACCCCACCGGCAAAGTGAGAGAATTCAACCTCATCGATGGTGGCGTAGCCGCAAATAATCCGGTAATATAATTATAGTGGCCTCCTTGTATATGAAATCTCAAACATGAAATTCCTCCTACGACATCGTTCTTAATCTAGTTAATGTCAATAAATTCATTCCACAACTGCTCGACATATAACTTGATTGGTTTAGTCTATCGTGTCTGCAACAAAAGTGCTTGAATATCGGGAGTTTGCTTTTGAATAACTGTGAGACGATAACTAATTATCTGTGATATTCCGATTGTGCAGACATTGGTTGCGATGGGAGAGGTGACCAAGGCAATCATGGGAGGAAGTTCAGACTTCTTCCCTATAAAGCCAACGGA
This sequence comes from Lenwebbia sp. NSW1173648, assembly GCA_029784005.1. Classification (NCBI taxonomy): domain Eukaryota; kingdom Viridiplantae; phylum Streptophyta; class Magnoliopsida; order Myrtales; family Myrtaceae; genus Lenwebbia; species Lenwebbia sp. NSW1173648. Next base: position 17,443,628 of record JARCGZ010000012.1, on the reverse strand, counting down.
TTACCGGAGGTTCTTGGTGATCTCACTTGGGACCGGCACTAGGAAGGCCGAGGGGAAATACACGGCGAATGAAGCAGCCAAGTGGGGAGTGTTGGGTTGGTTGACCAGCGGCGGTTCACCATTGATCGACGTCTTCACTCAAGCCAGCGCGGACATGGTTGACTACCACCTCTCCGCCGTGTTTCAAGCCCTACACCTCGAGGATAATTACCTTAGGATCCAGGTATATCTAATCTCTACAAATATTCGCTTGAAAGATTCCCAGACGAAAAATATTTCCCCAAAATATTGTCACGCATAGGCCTGTTTTATGCTGATCGTTGCCTCTTCATGGCTTGATTTTCCAGGACGATACATTAACTGGTGTTTTATCGTCGGTGGATGTGGCCACGAAAAAGAACCTGAACGACCTGGCCAAAACTGGTGAGGCATTGTTGAAGAAGCCGATCTCTAGAATTAACTTCGAGACCGGGATGTGCGAGCCCTCGTCCAACCAAGAGACCAACGAAGAGGCTTTGATGAGGTATATGCATTAGAAATCAGAAATAATTAATTTCGAGAATTCATCATTTATTACTTTTTTGGCATTTTGAGGTTGGTCTGACTAATAGAGCTTCCGTTGATATATATTGCAGGTTTGCTAAATTACTCTCCCAAGAGAGACTGCTTCGCCACGCAAGGTCGCCTCATGTACATGCCAATCCACCGAAGTGATTATGATCGAGGGCTAGCGATTCTCTTGCATAATAATTTCAATATTGGGACAAAGTATTTGACCCTCGGTCTTTTCTTTTTTGTTTTTCCTTATGATTCTTTTGTTCTTGAATAAACCCTTTTGGGGGGATAGGACTACAATAGATCTTCTGCAAATTATTTTTCTATTATTTCATCAATCATTAGACACGGACGATTGTAAGCCAATTCTCTATGGAATAAAATTCTCATTACCGTCACTACAGAGTCATAGACAGGTGCATTAATTCACATTTTCCATCTTGTCGTATAGAAAATGGCACATCAGCTCTATCTTAATCGACATGGGAAGACAAACTTCTACGATTTTACCCGTCTTCCAGCCAATATGCGACTACGATATATTGGCCCTTTTAATATCCCAACACTTAAATAAAATATTGCCATCGCGCGTACCGGTCCTCCTCACTAAGCTCAGCGTGATGTAAGGAAATAAGTTGCCTTTGCCGAGATTAGCATGAATTCGAGCTAAAGGCAATCTTTTTTTTTTTTTTTGTTTTTTTTGTCTCACTCCAATCTTCTATGTACATATGTGTGCAATGCTCACGGGGATCGAACCCCGGACCTGATACTTTCCGGCCTCCCCCCCAAAAAAACAAAACACAAAAAAAAGCCCGTTATCAACGGGGCCACTTGTCTGTGAGCGAGAGGCAATCATTTACGAAGGCAAAATACGCACAATTCGAGAGGATATTCTATCACAAGAAATATATCGTGGGCACTTATTTGCAGTCACAAGGAGAGAGTATCGAGGCCACATATTGAGCAAAAATTCGGTTGACCACCATTGGGTAAAGTAGGAAAGCAGATTGGAGAAGGCACCACGTTGAAAGATTGGGAAATATGGGAGCAAAAGGCACCAAGCAGAGAGAATATTATGTGGAAACTGAAGTGTTGGCCCGACGGTTCCTCGAGTTGCCGCTACTGCCACGCCTTCAGCAATCTTTACCGCCATCCGTAGTCCCTCCTCGGCGCTCGTTCAGAGAATACTGCTCCTTGCCGAACCTCCAGTCCTTTTGCAGGTTTTCCAACCAATCGCGGCGGCACTCAGGTGATTCCAGCCGCTGTCCCCGTTCAATCATCCACGGCGTCTCTGTACTTTCCGGCAGCGTTACAGACCCTCTTTGACGCCCAGACTGATTTGCCACAAGCCATCGCTTCCGTAAGGTTCACGAAGCTCCCCATATCGGATAGCCAATATTAGTAAAATGTATCACATGCATCAGCCATATTGGATATAGTTCATATGGCATGAAAATAATGAGTTGGTATTGCATCATTAAATTATTAGCCATATAAAAAATTGGGAAGTCATTAGGTCACATGTAGAGTCCTAGGATTTAATATTGCGCTGTTTTCATTTTAAAAAAATGAATATACCAAAATAGCATTTCATATAGTTTGCACCATAGGGTTAATCAATGCTTAATTCTCATGTCATAGCATTCATGTCATATCGTTGGCATTAGGAATTAATTTCATAGCATTGCATCTAGTATATTCATTATAGCATAGTATGCATGACATTTAGGACTTTACGTTAGTTCATCGATGCATGTTAGATTAGTGCATATAGTCATTGCATTAGTTGAGTCATGTCCAAGTTGCATTTATGGAGTTCATTTCATAAATAAGAAAATCCAAAAAGAATCAATTGACATTGCATTTTTTTGGTGTAAATATGTGTATATCATTAATCAAATGAGGTACAAAAGCTCAGGGGAATCCCTTAGCATTACAAAGAGACTAATTATGTGAGAAAATGGAGGAAGGAAGCCTCCATACAGTAGCTAGTAAAACATTTATTTGGAAAGGCCTACAATCCTGGTAAAGTGACACCCTACCCCTTACAACCCTTCGAATCCTTGCAAATAGAAGATGAGCCTCAATTGACTTGTTTTGAAACCGTCTACAGTTTCGTTCAATCCAAATGTAATAGATAGTCGCTAAGAAAGACAGCTTGAGGAGCCTCGCCTCCAAATTTTTGCCCTTGGTGGCGTTGATCATCCATTGAAGTTCTAGATTCCAACCTCTTACAGAAAGCCAAATCCCATTTTGTGCGAGGTTACTGCACCATATATTGCTAATCCAGGTGCACTCAAAGAATAAGTGATTTTTGTCTTCTATACCGGTCATATAAAAATTACACTTAGTATCAACTAAAGATAACCATCTTGATTTAGCTACTCCCATCGGTAGCCTATCTCTACAAACAAGCAAGCTGATAAAATTATGCTTGCTAATACCACTGGTCCAAATCAAGTGATACCAGTCCACAGCCGATCCCTCTTGTCTGAATTCCTTGTATATCTCTTTGCAAAAGTATATCTAGCTAGAGATGATAGGTGCTAGAGCAAATCTCAGCTTGAGAATGCATCGCCAACGTCAAGCCATGCTACCCTTAATGTGGATTGCGTAATTGGGGTACCTCTGTATTTTAACGTGATGAACCCGAGTACTCCATAGGGATGAGGAAGGATGATTGATGAGGCTCCCGAGCAAGCGGTCCAGCAGCCCAGCAATACTTTGTTCCATATTTTTAGATCAAGCAAGCTTAGTCCTCCTTTTTTTGGTGAGCACACAACTTTCCATGCAACTTTGTGGGATTTGTGAGTTTATGTGTTTCCTGTCCATAAGAACTGCCTAATTTTCTTTTCAATCTCATAGCTAGTTTGCTTTGGGAGGAGAAACATTTGCATCCTGTAAGTACAAATGGAAAAAAGGATCGATTTAGCCAACTGAAATCATCATGCATAGCTTATATGATTCCTGCCCCATCCATCTATTTTCTGGAATATCTTTTCCCTCAGACCCTTGACATTGCATCTTAGTTATCTCACATTAGGTCATGTACTAGTCATATTCATCAATGTTTTCATGAATAAAATGTGTCTATCCTTGCATGTTAAGTTTGAGCTTGCAGAACCCTGTCTTGCTGGGTGACAAATAGAGATCCATTTGTGCTTCCTCGTGCATTCTAGTTTTTTTTTTTTTTTTTTTTTTTTTTGATGACTCGGGAACCTCCCTTTCGCCCGATAGGCTAATCGGTACTAAACCCGAGGGAAGACTAGCCCAGCAACCCACCACCAGGGCCCTCCACTTAAATCGCTGACGACGCAGGGTTTTGAACTCTCGACCTCCAGCGATGGAAGGAGTTGTTCTCAACCAACTGCGCCACCTACGGGTGGGTTGCATTCTAGCTTCTTTGATCTTTCTAGAAACTAATTTACTGGTTTGATTATGGAATGTTCCATTACCGATTGCACACCCGCATGATCACCTCCTCACATGTTGGTAGCATAGGATAAATGTTGGTAAGGATTACATGAAAAATTACTCGAAAAATAGAGAACAGTTATTGAAATGGCGTTAGATTAATCTAGCATATCCAAGTCCCCTTATCTATTTGGTTCTCTGGTTCACAGAAGTAAAATGTACTCCAGCATTTTACTTGGTGTCTAATCGACCCACAATCGATTAGTGGTGGCTCCAAAAGGTAAGATAAATTGCACGTTTAAATTGAGTACCAAGTTTCAGTTGGTAGAGTTTGGTAGAGCCCGTGCTGAGTATCACGCTTAGAACTCCATTAGTTTTCTCTTGGCAGTTCAACCTCTACGAAGGTCGCGACAAATATATAAGCTAACATACTAGCTAATGTCCTAAATGAAGACAACTGAAGTGAAGAAAACAAGCGGAGTATGTCATGTTTTTAAAGCTCCATTCTATATCTCACTAATTCTTATACCACAATATATCAACTTTTGCTTAAATATATATCGAAAGACACATGATGGTTGGAATGTGGTCTTATAAAGAAAGCACACAAGCGTAACAATTCTAGAAGACTGTTAGAATCGCGGAATCAGGGTTACCGAACGCACAAACCTCACATGTAATCTCGATGTGAGCCACAAGAATGAAGAAATTGGTATTTTCCATTCGATCTCTAGCCATCGAGAGACACATCATTGTTGGAACCACCATATGAAACCTCACATATCGTCGAGCCATGCGTAACAACCTAGACCCAATTGTAAGAAGTGCTATCTCCATTCCTCGGTGACTTATTAACTTCTCCAAAACAAGAGATACATTCCCCCCAAAAGAACCTTGGCACGTTCATTGCACTTAATTATCAATAGCAGTCAATTGCCCTTTACCATTCAACGTCCAGCCATCTTTGAATTGCCTTGGAGGTACACTTGGGATCACCACGCGCAAGTATGCACAGTCAAGCCTCTGATGAACTCAGAAGACTGGTGGATATGGCGAAAATATGATAAATGAATATTTTAAGAAATACCCTTCAATTGACCCTGAAGATCGATCCTGAACTTCTTCAAAGTGCTAGTATTTGACCTGTCACTTTAATCTCGTGCGGCTGCTTTTTCTGGCATCTGATTTCTCCTTCTGCCTAACAATTATGTAAGGGGAGAAGAGACCAGAGATAGAGTTGTGAAACGTGCAATATGTAGTTCAAATCAAAATGGCATTAGTATAAACATCACGAACAGAATACAAATAAGAAAAATGGAATTTCAATTAATAGAATTGAAAAGTATGAATTCGATACAAATGGATACCGAGGCCTGTGTTTTACACAGTTTCCTTAAAACAAATTCGTCCCCTCTAGTATGTGCTCGAGGTCTCGCGAACGTCTGTCTCCCAGGATACAACGGTTGGCAGCAAAGAAATAAGCACAATACTTCAATGGATTCGGCGAACCTGAACAAACGGGGAACCAAACACTATCGAAAACAATGCAAATGCAGAGAATTTCAAAAAGTGGGAGAGAGAAGTTTTCTGGTCGTCAAATTAGAATGTGAAGCCCTCTATTTTTAAGGTAATTGTGGGCATTTAGGAAATAAAAGTAATAACGGCTGCTGTCATGATAAATTCTGTAACAGCAAGCTTTAACGCCATTAATTCTGTAACAGCAAGCTTTAATGCCATTAATCGAATTGATTCAGCAGCTCTGCCGTTATTCAAATTGATTCAGCAGCAGTTACAGGAATCTGTAACGGTTTGAGTTGGGAAAACGAATTAACGCCATTAATTCTGTAACAGTAATCTGCCGCAGTTCTGTAACAGCAAGCTTTAACGCCATTAATTCTGTAACAGCAAGCTTTAATGCCATTAATCGAATTGATTCAGCAGCTCTGCCATTATTCAAATTGATTCAGCAGCAGTTACAGGAATCTGTAACGGTTTGAGTTGGGAAAACGAAAAAGAGGCTGTCGCGAGGCCCACTTTCCGGTCCTGCATTCGCGTACGCGGGTCGTGCGCTCACGCCCAAGTTTCAGCTCGTTGGGCCTCCGTCGAGGCCTGGGATTTGCACCCCCTGCGCCTGCGCACGAGGCATAGTGCTTGTGATATGATAGTTACCACTTCAAAAGAGTGTAACTACATATAAAGCACTCTAAAGCCTTCTTTCTATCCAATGTGGGATTAGTGTGTTTCACTTCCCACTTCCAACTCAAGGGTGTTCTTTGAGTATCAATTTCTCATTCATTCACCCATCAATTCATCACATATTTCCAACACAATACACTTTTGTTAATTTATAAACCCTAAAACTGCTTAAGTACACTATAAGTGTCAAAATTTGTGTACGGCGCTTTCAAAATAATCACTTAAGTATTAATTTTTTGAAAAACGATCACTTCAGTGCCAAAACTTTCAAAACGATCACTTAAGTGCCAATTTTTTGAAAAACGATCACTTCAATACCAAAACTTTCAAAATGATCACTTAAGTGGCAAATTTTTTGAAAAACGCCCACTTCAATGCTAACTCCGGCGAGCCATGTTAGCTAAAATCGGAGGTGTCACTGAAATGAGCTTTTTTCAAAAAAATTGACACTTAAGTGATCGTTTTAAAAGTTTTGGCACTAAAGTGAACGCCGTATACAAGTTTTGGCACTTGTAGTGTACGTTAGCCACTCTAAAACACATGCATGCAGCACGGGGATGGGATGAGCTCTACCGATCAAACACGATAGAGCAAGAATTGCGATTTAAGTTGGGTTTACGCGTGCTTCATTGTAGCACCATGGGAATGATAGGACGGTGATCAAAGCGAGGAGATGTATGTAGCACATTGTCTTTATTCAAATCCCACTCACTGTTTTATTTTTTTTGCATGCGATGGATAAGTAGTATTGACGGAAAGATGTGCGACATGAACAAGTGTTTTCGGTTAATTTTGAAAAGAAAGGGATAAAATTGGGAAAATTACCCAGTCCGTCCTAAAAATACTGTACATACTGTCCATTCAACTCTAAACTTTTTAATTTTGTCAATTTAGTCATAAACCTATGTGCAAAATTTCAATGTCAGTCATTTCGATCAACTTTTGCCAAAAATCACTGACGTGGAGGTCTAGTTATCGCCGGCCGTCCTACATGACACACCATCCAGTGATCTCCGGCGAAAACTAATCGAAAGGACTATATTGAAAAATGCGTAAAAGGTTTAGGCAAACTTGAAAATTTTAAGACTGAATTAACATTCGTAAAATAGATTTAAGACTAAATTGATACATACATTTGCAAGGATGAGGAAAAAAAGATTGTATAGGCATCCTCTCTTCTTTTTTTTCCTCCCTTTGAGCTTAAAATCGTGAATTGAACTTGTTCGCCACTGAGGATTCGAGAATTATCATATGTGTGTGAAGAACAGCATGAGCACAGATGACAACAGTTTTTGAATATCTCTGCTTTCTTTCAATACTTTGCATTAACTACCCTATCGGATCAAACTTAAAAGGAAGATCTAAAGAAGCATCATATTTTCTTTCAAAGTGCTTTATTTTCACAATAAACATGTAATATTGAAAGGGATTATGGTATTTCGGTGGGTCAATTTTGCTAGATCTTTTTTTTTTTTCCAGAAGAGGTCTCAATATGTCTTATATATATTAAGCCTCTCTCCACGTATTAATTTATACTTTAGGAGCAATACTTTCAAATCCGAATGAATTCTCTCTCTCTCTCTTCGCCCACTTTTTGAGACGAAGTTTTTGTTGGAGTTGACGAATACTTTGAGGACCCTTGTTTTTCACATCGGGTACATTCACGTGAGCTTAGGGGACTTGAAGTGTTATCTAACGACATGTGATCCCTGCGCGCGGAATGTAGGGGTTCGGGGGCAGCGCCCCCGACACGGCTGTCCCGCTCGCCGGTGAGCGGGCGGGGGTTTGGGGGCAGCGCCCCCGAAACCTCAACAGGTTTGGGCTTTTATTTAAGCTGGCCCGTATGGTGTGGAATTAAAAGGTTTCATATAGGTTTAGGTTTTGAGCCCGTTTGGGGCATATATATATTTTCTCGTTTTTTATCATTATAACGAGTTGAGTTGCTGTAAACCGAAACTATAGTAAAATCTCTTTGCAGGACGTAGCCCTATTCTGGGGTGAACCTGAGTAATCTCGTGTGTCGTCCATTTTCCTTTGATTTCTGTGTGATCATTCTGATTCGGTGTGCGATAAATCTCTTCAGTTTTATCATAACATTCCTCTAGGTGCGGCGTATAACATTGTCTATATTGCTACTCTCGTAGAAATGACCTCTAGTCCACCTATATCATTCCCATTCTAAACACTAGAGCTGCCCGCCAACGCGTCCTTTGACCTTTTCGCCTTTAGGTTTATCATCTTGTGTAATGCCATTAATGTAATGATTGAATTGAAGAAGCTATAAAGGGAAGCGAGTAGATACAGAAAAATGATATAGACATATTGTGACCTAAATTCTGCATTGTGCGTGCATGAGAAAGTCGGGTTTTTGTTCATTATTCAAACCTACAAGTCTTTCTTGTGGCGTTGAAAGTCTCACCAACAATTCTTCACTTGAAAGACCTCTCATCATCAGCTAGCCATTATGGTTCAGCTTCCTCATAAATTTGGACTTTTCAATCAGTTTCTTGGGTTGAAGAGTCTCCGGTCAACTTAACAATTCCGAGCAAGATCGTACGTGGTATTTCGGTCAAAGTTTGAATGAAACGCACCCTATAAATACTCGCACCTTATCCAAGACTAAGGCCAAAGAGCTCTCACTCAACACATTTGAAGTTCTCTCTCTCTCCTCAAGCCCTCTCTCTCTCTCTCTCTCTCTCTCTCTCTCTCTTAGAGACACACAACCCGCTTCTGTTTTGTTCGGATTATTCAGTCCATTACTTCCATTTCTTAGCACAACAAAGAAAAATAGACTCCGCCATATCTATGGAAAGGTCGAAGAGTTTGCCGCTCCAGCCTCCAACTTATGGAAACCTCATTACCATTCTTAGTATCGACGGTGGAGGGATACGAGGGCTTATACCCGGAACAATTCTCGCCTTCTTAGAGTCTGAGCTTCAGGTTGTTATAAATCAGTTTGCTATCTTTTAATGCATGAAAGAACATGCTTTCAATGAAGTACAAGGTTCTATCCATGCACACCTCTTGCAACTTCTGATGGCTTTGTGGATTGGTGCAGAAACTAGATGGTGAAGGCGCACGACTCGCAGATTATTTCGATGTTATGGCCGGAACAAGCACAGGTGGTCTCGTCACTGCCATGTTAACTAGCCCCGACGAAAACAACCGTCCCTTATTTGCTGCAAAAGATATTAAGGATTTCTACCTTAATAATTGCCCTAAAATCTTTCCTCAAGACAGGTTAGCCAAGTTAACCCATTATTTCTCTAGGCCATATTGGTAGTTCCTTAAATGGCTGTCTACTAACATAATATTTCTTTGTAATTGAAAACAACAGTTGCCCATTTGCTCCTGCTACGAACATGATTAAGGCGGTGACTGGACCGAAATATGATGGAAAATACCTTCATAAGCTTGTCAAAGAGAAACTCGGAAACACAAGATTGCACCAAACATTGACGAATGTGGTGATCCCGACATTCGACATCAAGCGTCTTCAGCCAACCATCTTTTCTAGCTACGAGGTTTGTCCTTTTATCAGTCCTTGGGATATAATCCCTTCTTCCTTTTGATATTGTCCAAATAATGATATACAGAAAAATCACTGAACATATTGCTTTCGTGGGGTAATTGATGGTGACCAGGTGAAGAAAAAGCCAAGCATAAATGCCTTGCTCTCAGACATATGCATCTCAACCTCTGCAGCACCAACTTATCTCCCGGCTCATTATTTTGAAACCCAGGACTCTACAGAAAAAGTGAGAGAATTCAACCTCATAGATGGAGGCGTGGCCGCAAACAATCCGGTATGAAAAACATCTATTTTCTAACAGACCTGACCTTACAAAACGTAATTCTATAATTTCTAACTCTACATCGTTCATCATACAGACGTTAGTCGCAATGGGAGAAGTGACGAAGGAGATCATGGGAGGAAGCTCAGATTTCTTCCCTATAAAGCCAATGGACTATAGAAGGTTTCTTGTGATATCGCTTGGGACCGGTTCAGCAAAAGTTGAGGGGAAGTATGATGCAAGTGAAGCGGCCAAATGGGGTGTGTTGGGCTGGCTAAGCAGCAACGGCGGAAGCCCATTGATCGATGTGTTCATGCAAGCGAGCGCAGATATGGTCGACTTCCACCTCTCTGCGGTCTTCCAAGCCTTACATCTTGAGGCCAACTATCTCAGGATTCAGGTATATATATTATCATTTCCAATTGTCTGATATGTTGCCATCTTATATCATTTTCAAAACATTAGCCTTGAAGTGATCATTAAGTAATTTTCTAGCTAGCTTGAGTCGGCATGCTAACTTTAGCCTCTAAACGGAATTTGCAGGATGATACGTTAAGTGGTGCGGTAGCTTCAGTGGATATTGCGACAAAGAAAAATTTGAACGACTTAGTCAGAACCGGTGAAGCGTTGTTGAAGAAGCCAGTTTCAAGGGTGAACTTGGAGACCGGCGGATACGAAGCCTGTAATCCAGAGACTAATGAAGAGGCTCTTAAAAGGTATCGAACTGAAAGTACTGATGTTGTTAAGATGTTCGAGGGTTACGTGCATAGTTCGGGTTACTAAATGCAATTGCTTGTTTTCTCTCAGGTTTGCGAAACTACTCTCAAATGAGAGACAACTTCGTCTTGCGAGGTCGCCCCATGGACATAATTCCACAAATTGGAAACAAACCCTAGACATGGAATGCCACAATTTGTACAAACAACATACTGCAGCTCGTGAAGATTAATTCTTAGCGGACAAGTCATCCATTCTTTGATTATTTTCATTCTTCCCATTCTTCCGGAATAAATTCCAAGCGCCAAGTTGCTGCGTTGGATGTAACCTTTTAATCTAATTCTTCCCGATTATTGTTTCGTATGTATTATATTGCTAGTCTGAGCTTGTAAAACATGATCGAATAGTGAATAAAAATCTCATTTACCCTATCCTGTGGCCGGCTATGTTGTTAAAAAATAAAAGGGGATCGAGCAATGATAAACAGAACAGAGAAATAAATCGAACACCGTAAATTGGCTCGGTCGATGTGACTTACTCCAAGTAAAGAGCAACGTAAATTTTCACTATAGATCAGGCGATACTGTCGCGACCTAAAATTAGGCTAACGGATTATCAGGTTAATTAACTAACCTAATTCGGACCCTCCCAAGTCCTACTGAATCGCAACTTAGGTATGATTTCATGCAAAAATAATTCAATTGGAGCCGCCACTAATCTTTGTTTGGTAGGTAGATTAGAACCTAAATAAATTAACGGGAGAATTAATTTATTTCCACGAACCAGAGAAAATGGGTCCGGAGACTTGATTACATTAATTTAGAAAAAAATTAATGTCCTTTCGGTACCAGATTTCATGAAAAATCCCTTTAGATTGATGAAGTGAACTGACTGTTTTTATTTTTTCTTTGAGAAAATGTGAATGCAAACTATACTATATGACATGGCAAAGTATGATCTAAAACTATATGACATGCAAATGATTTTTTTTATTTTTTATTTTTTGAAAATTAGTAAGCAAAAATAAGCAAACAAAAGGATGAACAAAAATAAACAAAAATGCCCATAATGTACCTTTAATTTCCGAATTTTCCGAAAAATTCACTCATTCCCAAAGATTAGGGCTAGAGTAGAACTTTATTCGCAACGTACTCTTAGATTCGAGTTAGTAAGCGAATTGGGGGGTATGGAATAACATCGTCCCTTTTGACAAAGGGCAGAACACGAAACTCCACACAAATTGCCGTCCCATTCCACAAGATCGTGGCTAAGGCATGCAATTTTATTTATCGAAGGCACAAGACACAGGGGAGCATACATTATGGGCATGTTTGTTTATAAATGTGCAAACTTTACAATAAAAAGAGCAATGAACAATTATATAAAGAAAAATGAACGTGGAGCATAATCAAGTAAAACAATATGGCAGCGCAAACGAAACAAAAATCCAAATCATCCATAAGGCAACATGGCTCATAAATTTCGCACCACCCAAGGTCCATTACCAAAAATCCACAGTTCAAACTAACTTGTGCCGTAAATTTTACATCTATGCTAGAAGTGCACAATTTGCTCAGCTAATTTTGAAAAAATTGTCAGATCATTCATGGATTTCAAATCTTCAGTCCAAATTAGGCAACTTTTCATGACAATCCACATGATGATGTGAAGATCAATTAAATTCACCAATGATGTGAGCGTTCAGACAAAGACCCCTTTTTATTTTACGATTATCTGACCTTCTCGGGATATACAATTCAAGTCAATCAAAGTGCAATTTTATAGCGATTCGTTCAGTGCGCGAAAATCTCAACAAAGGCACAGATGATCAAATTTTCACAAGAAGAGTAATCCCCACAAGAAGAAAATCTGAAATTTTGCTTGATCGGATAATCGATTGCAGTTCGGCTATTCGCATCAATAACGAATTCTAGATATAATGGGTTAGAAGTATTCGTTACCTAATTTGACAAGGTTGTCAAATTAAAACTCCAACGTTTGTTTGATCCGCGGATGGGGTGACAAGCTTGATTCTCAGTCCTGGAATCGCACACGAGCCTCCTCGGACAACACAGAATATGCACCGAAACCACCGTAAAACGGTCCAAAATTACGAGCAAAATCCTGCACTGGAAATAAGGTGAAAGATCTAACAAAAACAGGGCTGCAAACGCCTTAAATAGCAGCTGAACTTCGACTGGACAGCAACTGAGTTTGCGCTTGGATGGTAGCTTCAAAACACGACAATGCGGACTCGAACACAGCACCGGGTCAATAAGGAAAACACCGAACAGCAGCAATGCGGCGATTAATTTGGACGTCGGGAACTTGGGCAGCGACCAATTTCAGACTCGAAGCTTTTGGTGTGGCCTTGGTGCTCCGCGATGCAACAGTGATGGCGTTGGGGAAGGACGACACCAGCAGGAGGAAACGAATGAAAGAGTTCTCCGTCTTGTCTCTCTCAGTGTATTTTCTCTTTCAATTCTCTGAACGCCAATTCTCCATCCTCCCCTTTTTCGTGACCAGCAGAGGAAGTATTTATAGCCCCACAGATCTCATTCGAATTAGGATGAACAATAGACAGATAAGAATTGAAGTGAATTTGAAAATTATCTTCAAGATTTTCATGCGAATCAGATGTTATCTCTTACGCTCGCCGAACTGGATGTACGACCAAAATGGATGACTACGATGAGATAACGTGGCTATTCATGAGTGAAGGAGCTCAGGATTTTCATAACAGCCTAGTGGGATAAGCTCCATCAAGAGTGAGAATATCGTCCAAAAGAAGCATGAGATCTCGTTCCAGTAAGCATATCTATATTTCTTGCAGATGAGACAAATACTTATCTTTACTTTTAAATGTTCTCCTTTTCGTTTTCTTTGACTAAGTATTCCTCAACCGAACCAACACCACCGAGTCACGTATTCTCCAGAAGTCACCATTCCATTAGAAAATCCAAATTCAAATAGACACGAAGTGGTTGGGCACGTGGATTCCTATCTTACGTACACATGGTCCATCAAACCCTTCTCTCTTTTCGATCATGAATTTTTTCATCGTGTCACTTGTTGGGCTCATCTTGCGCAAATTTCGGACTTGTTCGGGTTTTAATTAATTAAACGAGTAATTAATTAAAGACCTCATATATATTTATATGATCGAAAATGGGCTGACAAAGTAAATTGCAGAAAAAAAATCGGCACGTCCTCCCATGCTTTGACCGAAAATATCATGATATGCCCTGCTCCAGTCGCCTGTCAAATTGAAGCTCAATTACTTCACCTCTGGCCTGAATACATGACTGACAAAAATTAAATATGCAATGTATGAGGAATTAATATTTGAGAATTAATTCTCATTTTCGTGCCATATAAATGATAAAATCAAAATCAAAATTTAGGTGTCAACAGATACAACGAGGATAACAATCACACTCGAGTCACTCAAACACTCTATTTTCCATTCCCTAATTACACTAAATAACTCATACAGTATTTAGCCCCTCACAATTTTCCAATGAAATAATGTCTTGATCTCATAAAAGAGTTCAGAAACCTTATAACAAGATTTGTCTTCGGCTATCTAACACTCACATTCTTTATATGTATCTTAAACTCAACACATATAAAGAATGCGAGTCCCTTCTTTGATCCCAGTGAGGAAACCTCTGTCGTGATAAACTCAGAAGAGTTGGCCCCAAACAGGAAGTTGACTTTGTAAGTGTTAGGACGAATAGTAGAAAAAACAAAGACAGAACACCAGGATTTTACGTGGTTCGATCGAGGCGATCTACGTCCACGGGCGAGGCGAAACGAAAGTCCACTATAATCAAAGAGAGTACAAGATCGCTAAAGCGCACGGCTAGCGACAATTACATAAAACGAAAAAAACTCTCTCTATTTCCAACATGAAAACCCTAGCCTCAGTAAATAAGGCCCAAAAAAAATTTCTCGGGGGCGTTGCCCCCGAACCCCCATAGAGATCTGCTCTAGCACTAAAAAGATTTAATTTCCACTAAAGATGTTTAGTTCACTCGCTCCAAGTCGCGAACTAAACCTCTACTTTTTCTCTTCTTTTGGGCTGCACGAAATATATGTCGAACTGGATACATAAAATTCAAAAACATATTTAACAGTAAGAATGATATAGCCCACATGATGTAATTAATTAGTAATTTCATAATTATTTAATGCTAAGGACGTTTCGGCTATGAAAATTGCAACTCTTATTATGATTAATGGTCTAATGCTAAAAACGTTTCGGCTATGAAAATTGCAAATCTTACGGTGATTAATAGTTTAATGCTAAAAACGTTTCGGTTAAGAAACGTTGTAAGTCTTATGGAAATGTAATGTGCTTTTGATGGATGGCACTTATTGATAGCATATAGAAAAAGTCTAGTCCTCTATCCACCCAACAATGAAAGTTGTTTTCTATCCTCCATAAGATAAAATACATTAATGAAAAAGTGGGTTAAGGGAGAGAAACCAGATTTCATCATTTTCTCCTATTTCTGCAACAATCAAGAAGTTCTAGTTATTACTTTGTCAAGTTTATAACTTTTTTAAGGGGAAAATGACACTTTTAGTGCCAAAAGTTGTGTATGGAGATCATTTTGGTGCCAAAAGTTTCTGCCGGATAACTTTAGTGCCAAGTCAGAGACAAAAGGATCACTTTGGTGCCTATTCTGGCCAAAAGTGCCACGTGTAATTAATAAATAATTTTTTTAATGTAAAATGACATTTTTAAAAAATAAATAAGTCCACGTGAGCTACCACGTGGACTTCTGCACTTTAAAATAAATTAAAATAAATCAAATTCAAATTTAAAAATTAGCTAAAATTTAAATTCGTTTAAAATAAAATTAAAATAAGGTAAAAAATGTAGCAAAAAACCTTAAAATTAAAATAAATAAATAAATGGGAAATCAGAACTATACGGTGGTGGGGCATGGCCAGCGAGGGATGCCGAGCCCCGGCCGCAGGCGAGAGCTTCCCTCGCCCAAATCTAGGTTGTGGTAAGGAGGAGCAGCTTTCCGCCGGAGTTATCGGGGTTGACGACGAGGTCGGGGAAGGTGCAGTTGACGATAGTGTAGACGCGGCCGTAGCCCCAGTCGAGGGTCGCCACCAACTCGGCTACACCTGGGCGAGGGCCGCCAGGCTCTCGCCTGCTGCCAGCGGGGGTCGCCGGCCCCCTGGCCGGGGATCGGAGACCCCCACTGGCCAAGCCCCACCCTCGCCGCCTGATGCTATCCCTTTTTTTTTTAAATTTTAGCATTTTTTAATTTTTCAGCTTATTTTTCAAATTATTTTAAATAAAAAATTTTAATTTTAAAAAAAATGGCATGGTGGACCTCCGACGAGCCACGTCAACATCATATACTAATAAAATAAGGCCATGTCGGATTTTCGGTGGACCAAATCGGACTTGGCACTAAAACGATCTTTTTTTCAAAAACTTAGCACTAAAGTAATCCGATTGAAATTTTTGGCACCAAAGTGATCTTCGTACATAATTTTTGACACCAAACGTGTTTGTTTCCCCTTTTTTAAGGTTATTGGTGTGGGAAAAGGTATGCCTTAGTCTCTCTTATCATGAACAAATCATGAAGATCTAAGATCCTTCAATTCAAGATTTCCGCATAAATGATTTATATTATAGTTAACAGTTGGTATCAGAGCAAGTGTCAGAGATATTGATAGGATCATAATCTTCCTTGATTGATTCTAAGTAAATGTGATTGATTTTGTAATTGTTAGTTACTTTAGATAGCATTCTAGGACAGCCTATACATAGGCTCTTTGTATTAGCCGTTTGATATAGAAAATATAAAAATTACTTTCTACTCTATTCGTAACATAGTATCAGAGCAAACGTTGTCTGAGGAAGCAGCAATATAGAAACGTTATCACAGTAGCTAGTCATGGCCACGGGCCGATTTGAGCCCGGAATCGGCCCGTTGACCGAGCCCGCGGTTCCAAACCGGAACCGGCCTGGGGCATAAGGGCCCGGTTCCGAACCGTGAAAAATGGGGATTAAAAAAAATTAAAAACATAAAACAAAAGAGCCGTTGAACTTAAACGACTCTTTTGTTTTTGGAGCCGATGCTATGCCAACGGCAATTTTTTTTTTCTTTACTAATTTCTAACCTATGCTATAAATACCCCTTCCCATCTCTCATTTTTTCACACAATTCTCTCTTCATCTCAATTCTCTCAAATTCTCTCTAACTCTCAATTATTCACAACATCCAATTTATTATTTTCGTTTCTTCAATTAAATTCTCTAATTCCTTATTTTGTTTATTTATTATCTCCTTTAATAATTTCCTATTTCAAATTCTTTTTTCATACCCTATATTTTTTTGCATTATACCATGTATTTTTTTCTATATTTAAAAAATAAATGGCAAGTAAAAGTGGAAGTAGAACAAGTGGCAAAGGCAAGAGCAAGGAGGGGGAATCCGTTTATCCTCCTAGTCCTCGTGATTTTGAAGATTCGGGAGTCGAAGTTGATGTAGATGATGAAGATGATGAAATCAACATTTTTCCTAATATGGAGCAAGTCCAAACACAAGAGAGTCTTCATTCTCTTACTAATATAGAAGAAATGTCAATAATAAAGGAGTAGGAGTTTACATCCGACGTATGGGACCACTTCAAGAAGATTAAAAGATTTGATATAGCTCCAAAAAGGTATGATGTAGTTTGTAAACATTGTTCGGTAAAATACAAATATATCGGTGGAGCCGGATATGTAACATTTAAACGGCATCTTCAAAAGAAACATCTAACCGAAGCGGGAATTGACACCAAGCAACAATAAATTTTCGAGTACGTCAATCCTAACATTGCTCCTTTATTTCGTTATAATGAAAAAACTTATAAAAAAGAATTAGGTAAATTTATTTCCATTGAACATTTATCATTTAGTTTTGGTGAAAGATTTGGTTTTAATCAATTTATACAAAATGCATGTGTTCCATAAGCAAAACATGTTCCTAGAAATACACTTAAACGCATAATTAAAGATGTTTATAAAAAAGGAAAAAAAAGATTTACAAAGCATTTTTATGAATTTTAATGGACGTGTGCATATATGTAGCGATATTTGGAGTGATCATTAGCAAGTTCATTCTTATATGGATATAACATGTTATTGGATAGATGGTGATTGGAATATTCAAAAAAGAGTTATTGCATTTAGAGCTTTTTATGATAGGCATACGGCAAATAATATTTATAGATTAATTAGGAAAATTTTAGAAGAATATTATTTGCTTAATAAAATTTTTTAATTGGTTTTGATAATGCCACGGCAAATATCGCTTCAATTGTTGAACAAGAAAAGATTTGTAAACCCGTTTATGGTGGACAATTTGTTCACGTTAGATGTGCTTATCATTTTTTAAATTTATGTGTACAAGATGGTTTAAAAACGCTTGATATTTTTCTCGCCCCAATAAAAATAGCAATTCAATTTTTATGGAAACATTCCCAAAAAATAAAAGAATGGTTAAAATTTTGTAGAGCAAATGGAAAAAATCCAAAAAGATTTCTAAGAGATGTTCCAAATCGTTGGAATTCTACTTACGAGTTGCTTAATAAATCTTTTGCATATAAAAATTTTTTATGTGCATTTATTTCAGATAATATAACTCAAATTAATTTATACCCACAAGAATGGGATATTTACAAAAAAAAAATATATATTTTAAAAGTTTTTAATGATACAACTTATACTTTTTTTTCTATATTTATTATCCTACTACGCATTTATTTTTAACATAATGTATTAATATTGTTGGAGTTTTTGAAGAAAATGAAAATGATGATAAATTAAGTGACACTATTAGAGCAATGCGAACAAAATGGCTACATTATTATAGGGAAATTCCTATTATTTATTTAGTTGGTTGTGTTTTTGATCCACGTTGTAAATTAGATGATTTATGTGATTATTTGAATACGTATTATGAATGTTTACATTTAATTGATGAGATAAATGTTAGAAATATACAAACAAGGGTTCAAAACGCAATAATAGAATTATATCATGAAATTTGTAGTACAAATAATCTAGGTGATAGTGGATCTTCTCAATATAGTGACATACAAAGTGAGAACATATGTAAAATTAGTAGAGTGTACCAACTTCTGTTGCATAAGCAAAAAAAAGCAAAAGGGAGCAATATGAAGTAATTCTGAAATAGAGAGCTATCTAACCGTTTCTTTTGAGTTTGATAAATCTGAAAGCAGCGCAGATTTCACAATATTAGATTGGTGGAAGAGGCATTCCACCTAATACACAATTCTTCCTCTAATTGCAAAATAATTTTTAGCAACCCCTTGTTCGACAGTTGCGGTAGAACAAGCATTTAGCGCTAGAGATAATATTTTGGACGAACGACGTTCAAGGTTAGCTCTCGATTCGGTGGAGGCTCAAGCTTGTGTTGATGATTGTACAAAGGCTCAATATAGACAACAAGAGATAGATCGCAATAATGAAGCCGAATTCTTTGATGACGGAAATACCACCGCCACTGGTACCGGAACGGGTAGCGACGATTGAGGATGAGGTAAATATGGGGTTATCAAAGGTAAAAGAACTACATGGGCTTTGATTCTTCTATCCCCAAGAAAATATGTAGGCCCTTAATGATAATTTATTAAGTTCAAGTCCCTTCCGCTCCTTTCTGCCCCCCAATTTGATTACAATTTACAATTTGATTACAATTTGTATTTGATAATTCATAATTTCATAATTTATTATTTTCTTTTATTTCATAATTCATTATTTGATAATTTGATTACAATTTTACTATAAATTCTTTACAATTTAATTTTTAAACTCAAAAATCATTACAGAAACCGGAGGTTCCATTTTCGATTTTGAATCGGAACTGTGCCCGAAATCGGCTGTTCAAAATCGGAACCGAAACGGTCACTTAAGGGCTCGATTTCGATTCTCCCCAAATCATGAACCGGAACCGCCGGTTCATGAACTGTGGCCAAGACTAACAGCAGCTACTTTTGTCCGGTCAATTCCTCGAGTCCTAGAGAACCCCAACCACAGCCGCTCATTCTCGACCACCTCCAGTTAACGCTTCAATTACTCTCGTGGCTTGTGTTCCCTTGCACACCTTCAGCAAGTGTCGGCACTCACTGTGACCAGGCCCCTCGTGCATCAGTAACAGTCCAGCTCTCTCCACAAGCCCTGTCGGCGTTCTTTGTTTTCGCTGTGAGACTGCAGCTATAAGACCGAACCACTGTAAGACTGCCGGCATCCTTTGTTTTTTACGTCCCTTTCCTGGTCTCACCGTTGTCCTTTTGCTGCTCTTCGATTTTCGTTGTTTATTTCAAAAAAACGAATACCACCATCGGGATCGCTGCTCTTAGACGAGTGAAATCGTGAAATTTCGTTGTCAACAAACTTGGTAATCCACCGCACGCTCCGCCACAACACAAGACCATTGACGCTGTTCTCTGTAAGTCCCTATTTCGAAGTCATCGATTGATTTTTATCCACAGACGTCGCCATCAACAAGTGCGTCATCCGCCGCCGAGTCCGACCAACCCAACGTCGTTGTCGGAAAAGGCTTCACACGCCAGTGAAGCTCTCTACGAATGAGATCCACTCGCCCGTGCGTCTCACGCGATCAGCCGGAGCCCTTGCCACGTGTCATCCATGTGTCCAAATCCTGCCACGTGTCCACTCCGTGTACTTCTATTGACCTGCGTTGACCGGCGTTGACTAGATCGGTTTGCTCAACGTAATGACCGATTTGTCCCTTTTTGGATCAGTTCTTGCTATTTTCAAACCGGTTCCTAAGGTATTTCGACATCCTGAACCTATTTTTGGCCTTATTTTCTTCATATCAGCTCTAGAAGTGTCAGTTTGCATTGAAATCGGCATAGAAGTCTATTGGAATTATACTATTTACTTGTCATGAATAAAGTAGAAGTGTCAATACCTATTCAGACAATCTTGAATGGATCGAATTATATTTTATGGGCTCAAGAAATATCGAGTTTTCTAAGAGGACGTAGGCCTTGGCGTTACGTCACTAGAGATATTCGCGAGCTACCCAGACCATTGGTGAAGCTGATGAGAACGCGATGTATCACGAGAAAACGAAATATATCGACATACGATATCACTTTGTGTGTGATGAGCTTGCTAAGGGTACGATTACGGTGAAGAAAGTTCCTACAACGGATAATCCAGCAGATATGTTGACCAAACCAATTCCTTTGACCAAGTCCACTTGGTTGGCGTTTTCACCATTTGAGTTATTTAGGCAGAGTTGGTGGTGTTTCATCCCTTTTGTTATACACCGAGTATGCTCACAAGGGCTTTAAGGGTGTGCATCATCGATTCCGCCATTTGCTGGTGCCCTTGTTTGGTCACTCTTGGTGGTGAGGGAGAGAGGTCTTGTCGCGCTTGGCACAACGCTCTTATGGAGATTTGAAGTTGAGATGGAGATTTGTTGAATTTTGACTATCAAATTGGTAACAAAGGTATTTTGGACCATGCACACTTGTTTTAGGGTATTTTGAAGGGGGGTTATAAAAGGGATGGTTACGCAATACATCGCCATGCTAGCCTCCACATTCTTCCTTCTCTTTGTTCTTCCTATCTTTTCGTTAAATCGTTAGATTTTTGGATTGTCCTCTGGTACTCATTATTGAAGATAGTGAAACCCCTCTCTCTCTCCTCGTGATTTTTTCTATTTTTGGTTTTTACGTATATCTTATGTCTCATGTGATTTTTTATCTTGCTTTCGTCTTTTGCTATTTGTGTTTCAATTTGTGCATTTTTTTTCTATTGTTCCACAACAGTTCACCCTACAAGACCAGAGCAAGATGTGTCATTCGTTCAAATCTGTCTAGAGTACTCTTTTTTCATAGTATAGTCTTAGGTTACTTCATTTATAGTTCTACAAATGTGTGCCTCGAGTAACGTGGAATTCCAAGGGCAAGCGCTATTAGGTACACTAAAGATGAAAAAAAGTGGCATAGATAATCAATGAGGAATGTGGTGGAATGAACCAATTCTAGCAGAGAAACTAAATAAAACTAATATTTTTTAGTGGGACAAGTGTCAAACGCATAGATTCTTCAAATTTGATTGCCCTGGTCTAGTAAACTTAGCCTAAGTAGCACCGACACCGACTGGCAACATGCGACACTATACGGGAGGACACGTCCGACACATCGTTTCTCAAAAATAGAGAATTCTGACATGTTGGGACGCGTTGTATATTAAATATATATTTTTATATTATCATGTATATAGAAATATCAACGGCGAATTTCTTCTTCTTCTTCTTCTTTTAGGGATTCATGATTGGGATTTTTTGGGGCTGACTGGATATATTAATTTTGGGACGGCTGGGGATATGACTTTAGTATATATATATTTGATTGATTTACATTTTGACCCATAATTTATTGAAGATGTTTACAATTGACCCCGTGCTTATCGGAATGGCATGTCAGGATGCTAGACTTACGTTTCGCTGGCATGTCTGGAACGCTGACCACCTGTCGGTCGCATGTCGGAGAATGTCGGAGTGTCTGACATGACACGGAGGCCCCGAAGAGTGTCGATGCTTCCTAAGACTTAGCCTATGCATACTTACTCACTAAAGATGGAACACAAAATTTAAAATCAAACTCATACCTTCCCTTTTTTTTCCCTTCATTTTCAACATTTCCTATAGCTAACGGGAAGGAAGTCTCATCAAAGGCATTCGTCACTTTCGTTGCTTTCTTATCGGCAAAAGGACACCTGGAATGCCAAATTTCTATACGGCGCTCACTTTAATGCCAATATGTTTTTTTTTTTATCACTTAAGTGCTAACTTTTTTGAAAAACGGTAATTTTAGTGCCAACTCCGGTGAGCTTCGCCGGAAATCTGATGTGGCATCTTCG
This sequence comes from Lenwebbia sp. NSW1173648, assembly GCA_029784005.1. Taxonomy (NCBI): domain Eukaryota; kingdom Viridiplantae; phylum Streptophyta; class Magnoliopsida; order Myrtales; family Myrtaceae; genus Lenwebbia; species Lenwebbia sp. NSW1173648. Next base: position 17,421,011 of record JARCGZ010000012.1, on the reverse strand, counting down.
TGGCTCGCCGAAGCATCCAAGTCAGCAATAACAAAAAAGGCTTAAAAAAAATAAAAAAACTAAAACATAAGCTAAAAAAAAAAGCAAAATACTTTGTTGCAGTGGTGAGGGCTTGGAAGCCCTCGTCTCTGCCACCCACTATCATCGGCCATTGCCGGCGAGAGTGGGTGATGACCAGCGGGGGTCGCCGAGTAATTAAAAAAACTAAAACATAAGCTAAAAAAAAAATTTTAAAAAAAAAGCAAAATACTTTATTGCAGCGGTGAGGGCTTGGAAGCCCTCAGCGCTGCCGCCCACTATCACCGGCCATTGCCGGCAAGGGTGGGTGAAGACCGGCGGCGGTCGCCGAGTGGCCCACCCATTGCTGGCGATGGTGGGTAGCGGGGTGAGGGCTTGGAGCTCTCGTCGTTGCAACCTAGCAATTTTCCTTTTTTTGAATTATTTTATTTTTTTTAGTTATTTAGCTTATTTTTTAAAATTACAAAAATAATTCCACGTGGATTGACTTTTTTAAAAAAAAAATCCACATAATATTTAAAAATTAATAACAAAAAAATGCAACGTGTACTGTTTGGTCGGAATTGGCACTTAAGTGATCGTTTTTTCTCCGGTTTGACACTTAAGTGATCCAAAAAAATATATTAGTATCAAAGTGAGCGCCATACACAAATATTGGCACCCCAAGTGTCCTTTTACCCTTTCTTATCTGTAACATTTAATTACCATTAAACTTTCAGCCATCTTTGAATCACCAAAAGCCTCCACATATGATCATCAATCGACCCTCTCGTTGCTTGGAAGATGAACGAGTTCTTCACCGACAGGATGACCTGTCATGTCGCATCTATTTGATTCCGCCTAACAATTCTTCATAAGGTCTGGGAAAAAAAAGTTGACCCAGAAGCAGAGTATTAGACACGTGATTCAAATCTCGTGTTTAATTAATTAACTAGCTTTGAAAGCATGCGCAGATACAAGGATGAGAACGAGGTTTGCTTTACGGGTGGGTCAAAAGCGAAGAGCAAAACTACTTTATTTAAAGCTAGGGTTTCGACGTGTTCATCAAATAAAGCACCAAGAGGAATGATAATGGAATGACCGAGCAATAGAATAATAACGGAGATAAGAGATAACCTAGTAAAAGCCAAGGCCTGACGTTTGGATGAAAAGGTTACAGATGACACCTACGGTAATTAATTACTCTTTTCCTTCACGTTTAAAACCCTGAATTTGAACTTGTCGACCAATTTGCCTTGGAAAAGTTACCACTCAAACCCTATCCGTTCTTTTAAGTCAAACTCAAACATTCGCCATTCATCTATAATTACAAACATAGGTTTGTTCGAAGAAATAACCATGCTATCTTTTTCTCTACCTTAATTTATATACCTTTAGGTTAAACCCAATAAATGTGGGAGAGAGATGGAAGAAAAGAATCACCCTAGTTACCTTCACTATTCTAACAGTGAGTTTAATCTTAGTGAGATCCTTTCCTCGCGAATATATCTCTAAATTTACCGTAACATATCTCCATCTCGGTGTCTAACATTGTCTACATTGCTAGTTTAGTAGAAAGCAACTCCACATTACCAAAAAGATAATACCAATTCCAAATTCTTGAACCGCCGCCAACGCGTTCATCTTTTCAAATTAGGTTCATCGTCATGTGCTGTCAAGCAAAAGATGGTTGATTTAATTTATTGCAGAAGACATGAATTGGAAAGAAGCCATCATGTATAGCAGAATTCGGAAGAAACATATGAAAGTGACATATCTTGATCTAGTCTCACATATACTATCTTTCATCACGTATACTGATTGTTGCTACTTAAATATGGGCCCATCAAGCCTCTCTTTGACTTTTCCAACCTACAAGTCTCCCGAATGTTGAAAATCTCAACAATTATTCTTGACTCCGCATGGTGACTTGAAAGACTTCTCAGCTATAAGCTATTACTGTTCAGCATCAGCTTTGAAGTTTGAACTTTTCAATAATTTCTTGGAATAGTGACGAATCAGCGGTCCAACTTATGACGATTCCAAGCAAGATCGTACGTTCAATTTCGGTCAAATTTTGAATGAAAACATAGCCTATAAATACGTGCCTCTTATCCAGCTTCTCTACAACACAAGCACATTTGCAATTCAATATTTTGCTCAAAGCCCCTCTCTCTATTTCTCACTCTAGGAAATAAGAAAAGCACATACTTTGCCTGAATTTAGGTCCGCTGGTATCCATTTCTTCACGACTTATCAAAGAAGAAAGTTTCCGTTTAGTTAGTAAGTACATCCATGGAAAGGGCATTGAGCTTGCCGCTTCAACCTCCGACTTACGGAAACCTCATAACTATTCTCAGTATCGATGGCGGAGGGATAAGAGGGCTTATTCCGAGAACCATTCTCGCTTTCTTAGAGTCAGAGCTTCAGGTTCCTACTCTAACAAAGCCTGCATTTTTTATGCACGCATGCCCCATGCAACCTGTGATTCCTAACTAGAGAACATATATATTTGTGGACGGTGCAGAAACTAGATGGCAAAGACGTAAGGATCGCAGATTATTTTGATGTTATTGCTGGAACAAGCACCGGAGGTCTGGTCACCACCATGTTAACTAGCCCCAACGAGAACAACCGCCCCTTATTCGCCGCAAAAGATATTAAGGATTTCTACCTCGACAATTGCCCTAAAATCTTCCCTCGAGACAGGTTAGCTTAGCTGGCTGATTCAAATTTATCGAGGCAATATTAGGTGTTGTATTTATGAATGATTGTTTGTCGATGATATTTCCTCTTTGGCTAAAGTACACTACAAGTGCTAAAACTTGTGTACCGCGCTCACTTTAGTGCCAAAACTTTCAAAACGATCACTTAAGTGCTAATTTTTTTGAAAAATGCTCACTTCAATGCCAACTCCGATTTGAGCTGACGTGGCTCGCCGGAAATCTAACGTGGCCTATTTTTTATTAATATTTGAGCTGACGTGGCTTGTCGGAGTTGGCACTGAAGTGAGCGTTTTTCAAAAAAATTGGCACTTAAGTGATCATTTTGAAATTTTTGGCACTGAAGTGATCGTTTTTTGAAAAATTTGGCACTTAAGTGATCGTTTTGAAAGCTTTGGTACTAAAGTGAGCGCCGTACACAAATTTTGACACTTGTAGTGTACTTAAGCCTTGGCTCTTCTTACCTAACATCTATCTTGTTCGAAACTACACAGTTGCCCATTTGCTCCTGCTACGAAGATTATCAAAGTCGTGACGGGACCAAAATATGATGGAAAATACCTTCATAGGCTTGTCAAAGAGAAACTCGGAAACAGAAGATTGCACCAAACATTGACAAATGTTGTGATCCCAACATTCGACATCAATCGTCTTCAGCCAACCATCTTTTCTAGCTACGAGGTTCATCTTTCCTGTCCTTGAAATATAATTCGAGTTTTTCAAATATTGTTTCTTGCGGGTTACATGTAGAAATGTAATTAAATAGATGTGTTTCTTTTCTGGATAAATGAGCAGGTAAAGAAAACGCCGAGCATAAACGCCTTGCTCTCGGACATATGCATCTCGACCTCAGCAGCACCAACTTATCTCCCAGCTCATTACTTCGAAACCCAGGACACCACGGGAAAAGTGAGAGAATTCAACCTCATAGATGGCGGTGTGGCTGCAAACAACCCGGTATGCATGGCTAATTTTCCCTATTGTGGATTTATGTGGATTGTGACTTGACGATTCATAATATTAAATCACTAACTTGACGTTGTTCAAAATAGACCTTGGTTGCGATGGGGGAAGTGACGAAGGAGATCATGGGAGGAAGCTCGGATTTCTTCACCATAAAGCCGATGGATTACAGAAGGTTTCTGGTGATATCGCTCGGGACCGGCTCTCAAAAAGTCGAAGGGAAGTACAACGCAAGTGAAGCCGCCAAATGGGGAATGCTGGGCTGGTTGAGCAGCAATGGTGGTAGCCCGTTGGTCGATGCGTTCATGCAAGCAAGTGCCGATATGGTCGATTTCCACCTCTCCGCGGTCTTCCAGGCACTACACCTTGGAGCCAACTACCTCCGCATCCAGGTATAATAGAATTAAGATTCTCGAATTTCACTTGCATAACATTGACCTTGATGTCATCATCAAGGATTTCTCAGCTTAAGTCGACCCACTATATGTTGATTCTCGTAAATGAAATTCGCAGGACGACACATTAACCGGTGCAGTGGCGTCCGTCGATGTCGCGACGAAGAAGAACCTGAACGACTTAGTCAAAACCGGTGAAGCGCTATTGAAGAAGCCGGTTTCGCAGGTAGACTTCGAGACGGGTCGATGCGAGGCGTGTAAACTAGAGACTAATGAAGAGGCTCTTAGAAGGTATTGAACTATTACAACGATGAAATCACATTCTTTAGTGTATTTACAAATTTAGGGTTTACTAGTTGTACGGTTGAGGTTACTTAAGTGGAATTATCCAATTTGGTTTCAGGTTCGCCAAGCTGCTTTCAAACGAGAGACTACTTCGTCATGCGAGGTCGCCACATGGACATAATTCCACGAGTTCGAAATGATGCTAGTCGTGGAATATTTCTACAGTCTGTGAAGATTCTTAGGGGATACGTCATCCATTCTTTAATTGTTTTAGTTCATAGGCATTCTTCGAATTTTTTTTGTTCTTTCCATTCTTCTCCGTTGGATTCCGAGTGGAAGTTTGCTGCTTCATTGGATGTAACTTTTTTTTCACTATAATAGTTCCGGATGATTTTTTTTTTTTTTTTGTTTGTATGTGTTTTACTGAGCTTGTATAGCATAATCAGATGAATATTGTTCTCATTGCCTCAAGCTTGTGACCTGGAACGACAAAGTTATCAAGTCATCTCCGATCGATTCTATGCAAATTTAAAGACGTTGGAAAGAAATGTAAATAAAAGTTTGTAAAAAAGATAAGAGAACTCTTAAGAGAAATTGGTAAAATTAGAAAAATGAAAAGTGTTGGTAACTAACTCAAATAAGAGTTAAATAGTGCAATTTAAATTTGTAAGTAAATCAAATAAGTAGTTAGCAATTTAATCGGAAAAAATTTGGTAAATCACATTAACAAATTTGTAAGTTTTATGTAATAACTGGTAATTTGAAGGGATTGATAAGACTGATGAATAAAAGTGGGTAAAAATAAGACAAGTTGGTAACTTAGACCAAATAAAAAATAATGTTGATAACTAACTCAAATAAGACATAGTAACGTAAATTGAAAATATTAAAATATTAAGATTTGTGTTTGCTAATTTCCATATGGTTTGCTAATTGAGGAGAAAATTCACCGCTCATCTAATAAACTATGAGGACAATTAAACTCACCGCTTATCTAATAAACCAAACTAAATTACACAAACCATATGGAAAATGACATTTGAAGACAAAAAAACTCACCGCTCATCTAATAAACTGAAAAATTTGTAAGTTTTATATAATAGCTGGTAATTTGAAGGCCTTGATAAGACTGATGAATAAGAGTGGGTAAAAAATAATAATTTTTCTAGAGATAAGATAAGTTGATAACTTAGACCAAATGAAAAATAGTGTTGATAACTAACTCAAATAAGACATAGTAACGTAAATTAAAAATATTAAGATTTTTGTTTGCTAATTGAGGAAAAAAATTCACCGCTCATCTAATGAACTATATGAGGACAATTAAACTCACCACTCATCTAATAAACCAAACTAAATTACACAAACTAGATGGAAAATGACATATGAAGACAACAAAACTCAACGCTCATCTAATAAACTGAAAAATAAGCGTTGAAAATTGAAGTACTTAATATTAAGTGCTGCAATTTTTGAATTAGGAAATGAAAATGATGAATTGTACGACAATGGACGAAACACGAATCGACCCGACCCAGACCATTGACACCAATTCTCTTTTAATAACATAAAAAATAAATTTATTTTAAGCTTTCCATTTGACGAAACAATTTTGTTTTATTCCATCTCTCTGCATAGAAGCGAGCCCCCTCCTCCTTTATATCCATGAACATGCCTCCATATATGTCAAGAATATTTTTCTCCTTCATCCCCGAGATTTGAGATGGCTGGCTCAAATTTTCACCTTCCATGCGTGTATAGCTAATCAACTTAATCCTCTCTTGTTTCCCTTATGTATTTCATTTATTCGAATGATTCCGGGCAAAGCATTATCCATTTGTCCTCTGCTTCCTTTCTTATTTTAGAAAATACCAAAAATAATGAAGAAAATTTTAATTTTTTCAACAGTTTAAGAAATATAATTTTTTTAGATGCCAAAATCAGTGAAGAAGATTAATGTAAGATACGATTGATTGCTAAAGAAAAATCAAATATAGATAAGTGAGCAACATTCACACGCGACAAACTCGAATCGAAACACGACCCGACCCAAAATCATTATAATACCCGGAATTTAACTCGTTACCCAACCCGAACCGAAAATACTCAAAAATTCAGGTCTGTTCGTATTTCGATTTGGGTATATTGTTCGGTTTTGACACCCCTATCTACAATGGAAACAAAAGCCTTTGAATCGCCCTAAAGGCAATAACCGTGGAGTTTTGCCAGAGCCACCACCTACAATCACCATGTGCGAGTATGTAAACAGTCAAGCTCCTGATGAACTCCGAAGACTAGCGGATGTAGAGGATATTGTAAAATAACCTACACAATACCTTCCATTATTATTAAATTCAGGACGAAGTTCTTCATGGATATGATGACCAGACCAGACCAGAACAGAAGCAAAGTTTGCAACCGTGATCCAATTCTCCCGTTTTAATTGACTATGCTATTAAGGAAAGCATGCAACGCTGGGACGATGAGGAGCTTAAATGGTCAAATATGGAATAGCAAGAAGTTCTGCTTTTCCAAATTAGGGTTCCACGTTTTTTTACACACCAACAAAAAACAAGTGGTATTTGGACGTGCGGATCACGAGATTAGATCTATAAGATCGAATAGATCATATTACAAAAATGTATTGCACCCATTAAAATATTATACCTTTCACGTATCTTGATTGATTATATCCATCACATCATTTTTAAGTTTAGATTTATAATATATCCTGCCAAATAATGACGGGATTTTTCCCCATTTTTATTAGAATTCAACACACCATCTTTTGCGTGTGTAACAAGTAGTTTTGACTATGGTTGGCATTGACAACCCCGCCAACTTATTGCAAACCCATTAGTTCTATCGGTTACCAGTTGACCTCCAATGACAGTGTTTTTGGGTGATTCTTGAAAGAAAAAAAATCAACTGATAATTCCTAGGACCAAAACAAAACCAAGATTTCATGTATGTCTTGGCGTACGAATTGTTTGAAACAATTTGAAAAGAAGTATTGGCGAGATCATTGAATATCAAGGAAAGTGTATATAAATATATGTCTTTTTACCATTTCTTTATGCTCAAATAGGCAGAGTTTCGACCCCAAAAGAGATGAGAAAAAAACGGATATTTTTATCCTCATTATAAAAGCTAATCCTTGGCTTTAATCCGGTTATAGAAAGGACAGGAAGGTCCCAACAAACACTTGTAAATCGATTGAGTTTGAAAGCAACACAATGAAGAAGATAGGAGACATTAGGACATAAGCAAAATTACGCAGAAGCGAAATTGAACTTATCAAACAGTCTTGGTTCGAAACCTCTAAACATCATTTTCAATCTGTCGGACGCGAGTTTTACCATGGCGTTTCGCAGCTTCCGACGCTTGACATTGTCTCTATTCCGATTCGCGTAGAAAGCCACCTCTAAGAATGCCTCTTGAGCCGGCACCGACTCGTTGATCTTTTCGCTCTCGGCTCGATTATTTACCGCCGGAAACAATTTCATGGCGCCAATTCACTCCCCTTGCTGTACGAATGCATCAGAAGTTAGGGTTAGCTGCTTCCAAAATGGCTCCCCCATGCCTTTCGTTTACTTTGTCAAACCTACAAGTCTCTCTCATGGGGTGTTGAAAGTCTCAACGACAGTTCTCACTTGCACGGTGACCGCTCAAACTCAACATCGGCTCGATACTTCCGAAGAAGCAATTTATGATTCAGACCTTTGAAATTCGGACTTTTCAATGGTTTTCTTCGATTGAAGAATCAGCGGTCCAACTTAAAACAACTCCTAACAAGATCGCACGCGTGAATTCGGTCAAATTTGGAATTAAGCATAGCCTATAACTACTTGCTTCTTGTCAAGATCAAGGCCATAGAGCTCGCACTTCCATCTTTTTCTGCAAACCTCATATCTGGAATTCAACACAGTTGCAATTCAATCTATTTCCTCCAAGCCTCTCTCTCTCTCTCTCTCTCTCTCTCTCTCTCTCCAGTTACATGATGATATCCATGGAAAGAACAAGGAGCTTGCCACTTCAGCCTCCGACTTACGGAAACCTCATTACAATTCTAAGTATTGATGGTGGAGGGATAAGAGGGCTTATCCCAGGAACCATCCTCGCTTTCTTAGAGTCTGAACTTCAGGTATAATTACATATACATCAGTCACTTGCTAATGCTTTTGTACTTTCTCTGTAAGAAACACTTTGCTGCGTGCTACAATCACTTGAAGTTCGCCTTTTCATGCGTGCATTTCCCATGCAAATTTCGATTCCTAACTAGAGAGCATATCTCTGTGGACTGGTGCAGAAACTAGATGGTGAACATGCAAGAATAGCAGATTATTTCGATGTTGTTGCTGGAACGAGCACTGGTGGTCTCGTCACGGCCATGTTAACCACCCCCGATGAGAACAATCGTCCCTTGTTCGCTGCAAAGGACATTAAGGATTTTTACCTTAATAATTGCACTAAAATCTTCCCTCAAGACAGGTGAGCCGAAATTTTCAAGCCGGTAAAGGAGTTATAATTACAAAGTATTGATTTCTTGAATGACTTTCTAACATAATGTCTTTGTAAATTGAAAACTACAGTTGTCCTTTCGCGCCTGCTACGAAGATGATCAAAGCTGTGACTGGCCCAAAATATGACGGAAAATACCTGCATAAGCTCGTGAAGGAAAAACTCGGGAACACAAGATTGCACCAGACATTGACTAATGTTGTTATCCCGACGTTCGACATCAAGCGTCTTCAGCCAACCATCTTTTCTAGCTACGAGGTTCATCTTCTTGTCCCTAACATGCATATAACTTCTGTCCTTATGTTCTTTTTTTATTTCCTAAGTTTTCATATACAGATAATCAACTAACTATTTTGTTTTCGGGGAAATGAGTAGGTGAAGAAAACGCCGACCATAAACGCCTTGCTCTCGGACATATGCATCTCAACCTCAGCAGCACCAACTTATCTACCGGCTCATTATTTCGAAACCCAAGACTCCACAGGAAAACTGAGGGAATTCAACCTTATAGATGGCGGCGTAGCCGCAAACAATCCGGTATGAAAGAACTATGTTATGGCAGACCTGACTTAACAAAAGTGTATCTATAGTTTCTAAACTTTATGCCGTTCATCATGCAGACATTAGTCGCAATGGGCGAAGTGACGAAGGAGATCATGGGAGGAAGCTTGGATTTCTTCCCTATAAAGCCGATGGATTACAGAAGATTTCTGGTGATATCACTCGGGACCGGCTCGCAGGAAGTCGAAGGGAAGTACGGCGCAAGTGACGCTGCCAAATGGGGAGTGCTGGACTGGTTGAGCAGCAATGGTGGTAGCCCGTTGGTCGATGTGTTCATGCAAGCGAGCGCCGATATGGTCGACTTCCACCTCTCTGCGGTCTTCCGGGCCCTGCACCTCGAAGCCAACTACCTCCGGATTCAGGTATTCTTATTGCACCTTGAATCATTCAAGAAAATTAACACCTCAGAGAACTTGAGTTGACCCGCTAATCGAATTTGGAATGGCAGGATGACAACTTAAGCGGGGTCATGGCATCCGTGGATATCGCGACGAAGAAGAACTTGAACGACTTAGTGAGAACCGGCGAAGCACTATTGAAGAAGCCGGTTTCAAAGGTAGACCTGGACACGGGTGGATGCAAGGCGTGTAACACGGAGACTAATGAAGAGGCTCTCAGAAGGTATTGAACTATGTGTTCTGAACGTTGTCTCGAGTTCTTGAGTTATTAAAAGCTTCAGGGCAATGTATAGTCAATCGAGGTTACTAAATGCAATTCTGAATTGCGGTTTCAGGTTTGCAAAAATGCTCTCATATGAGAGACGACTTCGTCTTGCTAGGTCACCTCATGGACATAACTCCGCAAGTCTGAAGCGATTCTAATCTGTACAATCAACAGACGGCAATTTGTGAAGATTGATTCTTAGGGGATAACTCATTTATTCTTTGATTGTTTCATTCTTTCCATTCTTCTCGAACGAAATTCCAAGCGAGAATTTTCGCGTGGGGTTTAAATTAATCTAATTCTCCTTGATGATTAGTTTTGTATGTATTAGCTGATGTGATAGCTTGTAAACACCATCCATACGAATAAAGACCTCATTATTATGGACTGTGGCTGGAAATTGTTGACATCGTCCCTATTTAATGTCGAAAAGCTAAGCATAATCGTGTTGCGTGAAAGCACACAGATATGTGTACTGAAAATTAGATGATGACAATGTTAATCATATTAACAATAATTACAATAATGATTGTAAGGATTAAAATAATGATGATGATGACGATGATTTATCAACAATAATAATAACCCGTGCCTTCGACAGGATGTGAAAAGCGGTATATATAGTCGTATGTTATTTTCCTTCCCCAAAGCTTATGTTTATTTAGCAGAAAATGAATTATTTGGAAAATAATTCTATCGTCCACGAAAATATTTAGACATGAATTGCTATAGATAATGAAAATATTCTTCACTGACAAATTTCCAAGCGATATAAGAGATTATTAAAAAAAAAATATTTTCAGATCACTTATTTTACGAAACAAACGGAGCCTAAGAACTATTTGCGTAGAAAAGATATTTTAGCAAAACCCTGAAAGAAATTTAAAATTTTTACCAGTGCATAATTGATCCTTTTCCTCCATAAACTTTCTAGTAAGAGCAAGCATTGAGACAAATATTTTATTTCTATCAACTGAGTAGATTTACAATTTTTACCAATGTTGTTTGTATTTTCTTTACCCTATTCTGTGATCTTAAAAGAGTACTTCTCGATACCAAGGACGCCATTCACTAAGGAGAATGTGTCATGCAACCAGTGAAACATTGACATATATCGAATTTAATAACAACATACCTTTTAGAATAAAGTCCAATGCCTACTCATATCGTAAGCTTATAGGCATCAGGCATATAAACGAATCTGAATAACCAATGTTAGCATACATCGAGCATGATACCAATGGAAAGTTTATGTATAACGTAATGCGTATGTGAATGATTATCCTTGTATTATATTTAGTTACACAAACTTAAGTTGATCAATTTTCAGTCAACACGATCAGATGAATTAGTCATATCCGATATTGTATCGAGATGTACTCACTTTATATATTAGAATTTTTTATTTTTATTTTTTAGAAAAAATGAGGTGCCTAAGTCTCGAAGACACTCTCTTTGCCAAACAACATCCGGCGCCTTTCAACATCTGCTCTAAGATCTTGCTTCCATCAGAAAGCAATCCACTATCATGTGCTTGAATGTATAACTTCTCCGTACATCATTATTGTCAAACCGGTTAGCTTAAACGCTTATACGGGTCAAACCGGTTGAACCGCATGCCGGTCATCACTTCGATTTGGCCTCCGGTACAGTTTTGAAAACATTGCCTTGGACACTATCTCGCCTCGAGAAATTATGTACATGTTTTTTTTTTTTTTTGGGGGTCGGAAAAAGCGATTCTCATAACTAGCTCAAAGAGTTCGAGTACAAAAGACTTGAATCAGAACATAATAAGGCTCGAAGGACATCCGGGGGATTGGACAACCAGTTGGAAGACAAGATTATATTTTTGTGGGCTTTCGCGATCCAGTCCGCCACCCTATTAGTTTCTCCGCCGCAATGGCCTAGTCTCAAATTTGTGAAGCCCATTAGCAAGAGTTTGACTTTCAGTGATAAGCGCATCTACTTCCCATGAACAATGATCTGCTCTTTGAAGTGTTTTAATTAAAGTATCGCTATCAGACTCAAGCTGAAGGCTATCTCCTGTTCGTGAGTGCAAGAACTTTAGGGTTTCTAACAACGCCAAACACTCCGTCTGCTCGGCTGAACTGGTTCTTACAGATCGCACGAAACCATCCACCATCTCTCCACAGCTAATCTTAGTTGGAAGTTTGATTTTGGCAAAGACCTCCCTTAGCCCGTTAGATTCATTGATTAGGAAGAAAATGATTTCCCACAGTAGTGTAAAGAGTCTAATAACGAGAGGAAACGAGTATAAAGAGAGTGAGTAAACAAGAGATAGGAAAAGCAGTCCATTTTCAATCTTATCTTGACTTGACTCTTGCCTAGTTAGGAACTAGTGATATCCCTTCAGCCTACTACTGGGACGAAATTATGTACATGTTGATCAATGGCCAATGGGCAGCCTTTGGTAGACTGGACTAGGCCCACCCAAAGAATAGGCCCGATGGTCGGGCCTCGTGTCGGTTATGCTGGACTAGGCCCGTTGAGTTCGAGAAAGTTCAATTCGGGCCCAGTTCCTTACCGAAATGTTCAAGCCCGCCCAAACATCAGCATAAGCTCTCGCTGGCTTGCAGCTAAAGTCATCGCAAGTTCTTCTTCTCCTCTTCCTCCTCCTCCTCTCCATCCGTTCACTGCAACAGAGAACTCGAGAGGACGAAGAAGACCGAGAGAGAGACGAAGAGACGCGGACGCGGTCTGATTCAGAACTTGAATGTCCGGTATGGAGAGGCTTCAGCGAATGTTCGCCGGCGCGGGAGGTGCTCTGGGCCACCCACCGCCCGACTCTCCTACCCTCGATTCCTCCGAGCAGGTCTACATCTCCTCCCTCGCGCTCCTCAAGATGCTCAAGCACGGTAAAGTTTGCCCTCTTTCTCTCTTTCTCTTCGTCTGTCGCTACGGTCGCTTTATTCCAGCAGTTCGACATAAAAAAAAAAAAAACCCTAATTGGTAATGCCGGTTTCTATTCTTTTGCGTTACCGGAGGGTCGGTTAGGGTTTCTTGCTGCGTGCTTTCTTTGGCCACCATTTTTAGTGTCGAGGGATCGGGAAAGTTGGTTCTTTGGCATCAAATTTGAGCTTTTGGATCGATTCTGTCATTTTTCGTGTTACTAGATATTAGTTGTGGTGTAATGGTCCTTGGATTGTATCTTGCTTTTTCTAAATGGAGACTTCAATTGACCGACCAGGGAGGGCTGGGGTTCCCATGGAAGTGATGGGCTTGATGCTTGGGGAGTTTGTGGATGAGTACACCGTCCGAGTCGTCGATGTGTTTGCTATGCCACAGAGTGGTACTGGTGTCAGCGTCGAGGCGGTCGATCATGTGTTCCAGACCAATATGCTTGACATGCTCAAACAGACTGGAAGGTAATTCTCCTCACACTTTGTGCGATTTGCTTTTTCTTACTAACTGGATAGACAGTTCTCGATATATTTTGCTTAATTGTATCAAGGCCCTTTCGTCATGCTATAATGCAGCTAGTTCTTCAGAGGATATTGCTTAACTTTTGACGAGAAAGTGAATTGTAAGAAAATAATATGCAACTGAAGTTAGAAACTACTGCTTAGTGACATTGAAAAATCTTAGCTTCTGGATGGATTTTCAATTAGATACAGTGTGAATGATGGAGCTGCTTAACTTATCCTTTCATGCCATGTCTGGGATTGTTTGAGTCGAGACTGGGTTATTCATAATGATATGATGAAAACAGAACGCCGGAATTTGATTCTTGTAATTTTGCTTAGCAGTTGATGAATTAGCCAAGTGAACGGCATTCCTTCTTCAGAAGTAAGCAGAAATTTCTCAAGAGCAGATAATTTTACAGAGCTTTAATCAGGCAATTACGTTTCTCCTAAAGAAGTTAGTTATCGAATTTTCCTATCTTGTTGAGAAATTCACACCTACAAAGCGTCCTCTGTGAACTGCCTATCTCTTAAAGAAGTATGGTTCTATCTTAAGTAGGTGGTTTGGGGACTGGCAAAACTGGGTATTGCACCTGATAAACACTTGGTTGTTTGTATTCTGGTCTCTCTAAAGGAATTGATGATCTTTAAAGGCCTTCAGGTTATGATAAGCTGATAATGTTTTATGCAGACCCTAGTTACGAGAAAATTTTAATTACTGGTAGAACCAAAGCATGATCTTTTTTTGTTTAGAATGACTTGCATGTTGAACTTCATATTAATCTGCTGGTATGATTTTCCCTCTCTGGAAAGATGAGCATGTCGAAATTCACGGTTCTCTGTTTATAACACACGGTAATGCTCGTGTAATACATACTTGAATGATTACCTAATTATGCGCTGAACAATGACTGAACAGTCTCCAATTAAGAAGTGCTATGGTAGCATAGAATTCTCTAAGCTCATGGATGTCATGGCCGTTATGGGCTTGCTATATTATATGATAGATCTTCCATCTACCAGATTGTATGCTTCAAGTAACTCGGGAACTGCTGAATGTGATGATCCTCGTGTTAGATATTTTATGTGCCTCTTTGGATAGGTAGAACTTTAATTTTCTACTTGCATGTATTTCTGTTGGACTGAATTTTAGTGGATGGTTCTTGAGCCGGACACTGGCTGTTTTATCATTAAACACTATCATGCGATAGGTCGGATAGGCACCAGTATAAAATTCCAATTGTAACCTGTGATTAGGGTTTATATTTTATTTCAACTGCCTTATTTGTCAATGTCGGTCATCCTTAGTTAGTCTGGGTTCTTCTCTATATGCGACATACGTTTGTGTTTTATATGCTTATTATGTGTTCTGCATAGCAGACCAGAGATGGTGGTAGGTTGGTACCACTCTCATCCCGGCTTTGGATGTTGGCTTTCTGGGGTGGACATCAACACTCAGCAGGTCATCTCTTTTACTCCAAATTTCATTCGTATAGGGAGCATGTAAATTGTAATTACAAATGGTATGACCTTTTGGCCCTTACAACCACTATTGGTTGGTGATGCAGTTTAGAGTTATGATAGGATGGCATGCAAGTCTAGAAGTACAACTGTGGAGTTTCTTTTGTTCGTCAACCTATTTTCCCTATATCGTTTTGTCCCCAGCCGCCTTATGAAAACAATGTTGTTTTGGAACACAACGAAATGAGGCAAGTACAGCTACTCTACTTTAGAGTCGATCCAGCTTTTGCTTCCTTACTTCTCTCGGGGTCTCAATTAGGGTATGTGGTCCTAAAAGAAAGATCCTTCATGCATAGGCTGATCTATCAGTTTCGCATAAAGATTCCGGACCGAGCAGCAGGATATTTTCTTTAGAAATGGATGGCTATACCCAGGAGCCGCTTGGGGCTCAATCTTCCTTGGCTTCCTTGCTCTTTTACACAACCATATTTCGAATTCTTTTCATGGCAGTTCAAAGAAAGGCACGAGAGATGAGGAAAACTTAAAAGCTTCTCAAACCAGAGTAGCAATTCGATCAATCGCTATCAATGCCCGGAGAAAATGGGATAACCTTTTTCGAGAAGAGAAAAAAGAGGGATAGGATTCTTCGAACTTTCTATTTTTGGAATGGAATATTTATGGAATCCCCATGAATAGGATCAAACCTTAGAGGTTCTACTATTAGAAGTAGGGTCATAGCATAGAATGGATCTAGCAATACAAGATCTTCTTTTTCAGACATCGGTTTACTCCTCTTTGGAGGGGAGGAGCATTCAACTATTGAAAAGTCCTCCACTAGACCTACTTTCTAGAGTTGTATATCTATCCAATATGAGGAATATCAGATCCAACCGAAAGTATATAACATATAACCTCTACTCTTCGTGTCATGCACCTATTTTCCCAGATGAGCCTCCAATTTGAGCCAGTAATGCTCGATTCCCACCTTCTGCCGTCAGTAGTAACAATTAGCGTCTTGGTATTGAATCACTCTCCCCCTTCTCTCCTGGAGAGTGTCAAATGCAGTATGTTAACTAGGATAAGAAAGCTAGAAGTAAGGAATATAGGCCTCTTGTCAATTGATTCTAGGTAGCTTTATCGAGATCAGAAGCGAATTGTGCAAAGGCTTCTAATTCTGTGAATTGCGCTAATTCCAATTTTAATTTTCCAGCTACTTGTTTCATGGCTTTAATTTGAGCTGCAGATCCTACTCTAGAAACAGAAATACCCACATTAATAGCAGGTCTGATTCCAGCATTAAATAGATCGGCAAACTCAGTTACATTGAGTAGAAGTGTCAATAGCTTTGATTGTGGGTAATGAATTGACATGAGAGTTAACGACTTTATGCTTTTCCTTTCATGTATACTGAGGTTCTGATCTTGATGGTGGTGGGTGTTTGGCAACCATCGGGCTATTCAAATTAGAGTAACATTAAATTTGTTAAGACCGGTCTATTAAATTGATTTACTAATTTATCTGATAGACTGTAGCTGAGCTTGCGAATAAGGAGGCCATATTCAACATCATGTAGTAACTCTGTTGTATCAGTCAGCGAACCAATTTAGTGGACTAGTCTTTATATACCTGGCATTAGTCTCTATATTATCTCAAGAGCCCTCTCTATTGGGAGTGAAGGTGTGTGGATGGTTTTGGTTGAAGGTTGTGGCTTTGGGGATTCACTCAGAGAGTTGTAACTCAAGATATTTTAAATATTTTCACCGTTCGTTGATAACAATAGCCTATTGCATTTGTGTATGATTGGTTTCTTTTGCCCTTTTTTGTGCTAGACTATAATTGCTTATAGGTTTCCAGTTAGATCCAATTGCTAACAAGGCTGCTTATTACTTGTAATGTGTTCTTGTAAAATCAGAGTTTTGAGGCTTTAAATCAGCGTGCGGTTGCCGTAGTGGTGGATCCCATTCAGAGTGTCAAAGGGAAGGTGGTAATTGACGCCTTCCGTTTGATCAACCCACAAACCATGATGCTTGGCCAAGAACCCAGGCAGACAACCTCCAACCTTGGACATCTCAACAAACCGTCCATCCAAGTGAGTGCTGACCAGATATTGCTCTTTTTGAATATTGAGTTTTGATCTTACCTCATGGGGTTGCCTTCATATTTTTAGGCATTGATCCATGGGCTGAACAGACACTATTACTCAATTGCCATCAATTACAGAAAGAATGAACTTGAGGAAAAAATGCTACTTAATCTTCACAAGAAGAAATGGACAGATGGCTTGACACTTCGCCGTTTTGACACACATTCTAAAACCAATGAACAGACTGTTCAGGTAAGTCAAGGTCTTATCTGTCGCATCTGGATTAGAGAATTGGTTGCACCAGTTACTTAGAGGTGGATTCTAGAGAATGCCAGACAAGACCCTCTGCTCAAGCATGTTTTCATCTGGTGTCCATGTTTTCCTAATTAATCAAGATCAATTAGCTTGCAATGCATATAGACTTGATTGAACTTGTTGAAAAGCTGCCATTTCTTGCAAAACAAATGATTGGTTTCAAATTCAGATCCTTGTTTTAGGTGGATTTTTTCTATGGGTGTCCGAGGCTCGGAGGAGAAATTTTTTTGTTTTATCATCCAAAAGCTAAGGACATGTGCTTTATGATTTACATCTAGGCTGAGAAGAAAGAATCTGGGGGAAAAAGTATAATTGTTCGTTTTGTAATGGAATGATTACGTAGGGTTGTTAATTCTTTGGTATATTCTCTTCCAAAAAGTATTCATGAAAGTACACTGCAAAGAATTTTTTTTTGTTAAAAGGATTGGCAAATATCCAATGAAAAGCGACAGGGCAAAATTTTATAGGTGACAATCTAAAGTCAAAGCTTCACATGATTCTTGGTGCATACTTTGGACAGGTGTTACAGATAAATTAGAACACATCCACCGCAATGATCGGGTATGACATTGTGTATGGCGGTATAATAAATGCCTCGAGTCAGAAGACTTTTGCCAGGATTAGGGAAGTGGGAGAGGGGTGGGCGGTTGGGAAGTAATTCGCTAAATTAATAAATGGAAGCATTGTGCTGTCTTGGGGTGACTCGTGATCGTTTGTATCTTATTAGAGTCCAATAACGAGTAGTGGCTGGCCACAATTTCCATATGGTAGGGCCACAGAAAACCCATCTTTTTCTGCAGCATCATAAATCATTTGGTTGGTTGGTGGTCGTTGTTTAATTAACTACTGATGGCACAATCGAAATGAGTTGATTTTGCTTTTTTTCTCCCAATCTTGCAGGAGATGCTGAATTTGGCAATCAAGTATAACAAGGCGGTGCAGGAGGAGGATGAATTGCCGCCGGAGAAGCTAGCGATTGCGAATGTGGGAAGGCAAGACGCCAAGAAGCACCTCGAAGAGCATGTCTCCAACCTCATGTCTTCCAACATAGTTCAGACCTTAGGGACCATGCTCGATACCGTTGTCTTCTAAGGTCCTTCGAATTGGCATCTTATCTTCCTGCATTCTGCATAACTCTGTATCATCTTTTGTGAAAGTGTTTCCGGATTTAAGTCGGTTTGGTCAGTAGACACTGCCGGCGGTTTTCTAGAAAATTTAGCCCTTTTTCTTCTGCTTGCTTGTATTACCATTCAAACAAATTCAGTTACCAATTTGCTCTTGTCCAAGAAAAGGAAAGGAAAGGAGACATTCTATCCGCCAGCCTCTGAAATTGCTCGCTTGTTCTAAATAATGGGCGTGTCCCGTCTCTGGTCGACGGGGACGATAGACTAAGTTGTCAAAGATGTTGCGACAGCATCTCATGTGGGGAGCATAAGGGACAAGATCTTGTGCATTGTTATCGCTCTACTTAGAAGCGACACAAGCTAGTGCGTGCTCTGTTGGACCGGTCTAATATTAAATGTACGTACTTATCATAATTCTCTACTGTAAATTGGAGAAAATTTATAAGATGAAAACTAAAGATTTTAGTAAAAAAGAAGTAACATTTAATTTGGTTGAAGGTTAACATAATGCATAATTGAACTTTATAGTCTGAGAAAAGGTTAAAAAAAATATAATTAAATGAATATGTGGAAAAACGACCACTATGCACCAAGTTCACATTATAATGACGCGAGTCTAGAACTGCGCTTGGAAAGTCAGAACATGACACGCAGGGGATTCGGATAGATCATGTCACCCCTGACATTGACATTGCAATGTCAGGGATCCATTATATTACGGTTGTGCAAAGACCAATAACAGAAAATAACAGTAAAATAACCAGGAATTCGGGAAAAAGCTGCCCACAATTGTCGTGGCCAAGAATGCAAAAGCGACAATTTGACGACGACTAGAAACTGTAGTCGCTACAGGTAAAAAGTAAACGAAAGACTTAGTAATCACCCCCGACATTTCTCATTGTGTCCAGCACCTTTCACTTTACAGTCTCCTCCTTGTGATCACCACCATCACCGTTAACGAACGAGGCCACCCGTTTGTACAGCCTCTTGGCCTTCTCGCAGCTTGGGTCCATGATTTGGAACACGTGATCGACGCCCTCGATCTCCATGAACTCCGCCGCCGCCGCCCCGCCGCTCTCCACCAGCTTCTCGTAGTACATCCTCCCTCTGTCCCTCAGAATGTCCTTCTCGCTCACGATCACCAGCACCTTCTTGCACACCAGCCCGTCCACACCGGTGGCCCCGTCCGCGAACGGGTTGATCAGCGGGTCGTCGCACCCCTTGTCCGACACGCACACAAACCGCCACCAGCTGTCCACCCACGCTTTCCGACCAGGGTCCGACACCTCTACCCCGATCGGGGTCTCGCCCCAGAAGTAGGGTTGTAACATCGCGATCCCCGAGAGCTTGACCCGCTTGCCGAGTACGTCATCCCTTATCAGCAACGGACGCAGCAACTTAGGTAATAATGATATAAGGAGATTTTACGTAAAATCCCACTACTGCCGTAAACGATATTAATCAGCGCCTCCACAGCATAAAAGTGTTCATGTTTTAGGATTCTAATCAGACGAAGCACAGCGATGACATCTCAGAGTAACTTTTGCACTAGAAAACTCACTCAGCATCTTTAGGTTTGTTATTGTACCGTACCTGAGTCCCATGGCCAAGTGGTGAGACATGTTGGCACCGCCGCTGTCACCGACGAGGAAGAGCCTGTCGAAGTCGGCATGGTCCCTGAGCCACGGCTCGCTCCGGGCTTCCTCGGATGCAATCCACTGGAGAGCAGCCCAGGAGTCCTCGTAGGCGGCGGGTAGCGGGTGCTCGGGGACTCGGCGATAGTCAATGGAGACGAGGACGATGTTGCACTCGGCGACAAGGGCGTTGAGGCTGGAGTGATACTTGGGGTCGGCGATGGAGGAGATGATGAAGGCCCCGCCGTGGAAGTAGACGACGAGGGGGAGCTTCGTGGAGGCGGAAGCGGAGGAGGGGCGGTAGATTCGGGCAGAGACGCCAACGTCGGGGAGGATGAGGATGTCCTTGGACTCGACTCGGGTCTCGGGGTCGAGGCCGGGCGGGGCGATCTCGAAGCCCGCGAGGCGGTCGAAGGTGCCGTCTTTGTAGACTCTGATGTAGGGGAAGATCTCGAGTGAAACCTCCTTGGCTGAATCCATGAGAGAGAGAGAGAGAGAGAGAGGTCAACGATCTTAAACAGAGATACGTGAAGATGATGAAGGGAGAGACAAGAAACAGCGATGGCTCAAGCAGGGAAAGCAAAGTGGGCCTATTTATCAAGGAGGACTCATGGTAATTACGAGTAATAACGAAAGTAGAAAAAAGGTTAGTCAGACTCACCTGTTAAATGTCAATGTCTTACTACATCTTCCATTGTGGTAAATAATACTTTTTGGGTCTCGTGGAAGAGAGTGATCGTTTTTCTTTTGCAGGTCAGACATATAGTAGGCCCCTAGGAAAGTCGTCGCAATATCAATAATTGCGGAATAATTGCGGCCTATAAATATTTTCGAAAGATATATGATTTGACAAGTATTTTTTTTAAATTAAATGCTTATATTATTTACAGAAATAAACGAACGAAAAATATTATTATTGTCCGTGAAATTATTTAGGCATTAATTATCGTCGATAATAAAAATATTTTTTATTGATTATTTATTTTAAGGGATACACGCGATTGATTTTAAAAAATGTCTTTCAAGAATGACAAGATAGTTGAGTTTGTCATCATCGAGGGTGTTGCTCGCGCAAGTGGTACATTACTACAAATAAAACAAAGGAGGCTTAAACAAAGATATGAAGGAATAACTTAGGTAGCTAAACTATGGATATACAAGCAGTTGTAAGAGAAAGGTCTGCCCCAACAGTTGATAAAAATAAAAGGGTACAGAGAGCCATGTGGAAAGCGCTTAGTAATATAAGGGATCGGATAGAGAAGCAATACAATAGGCTGACATCTTAATATGAGGAGCTCAAGAGAGTTAGCATGTGCCAATAATTTGAGATGAAAATTAACCTAGCATCCAAAGTATTTAAGAGATTTTATGTGAGGTTTGATGAATCGAAAAGGAAGTTTTAGCGGGACGTAGGCATGTCATAGGCTTGGATGGATGCTTTCTCACGACTTGATTGAAGGGTATATTGTTGTGGCTTGTTGGACGGGATGGAACTAATCGAATGTTCCTAATTGCTTGGGCAGTAGTGGAAAATTAGTATGTGGCATCTTGGAGTTGGTTTCTCACCCTATTATTCACCAATCTGTTGGTAGGCAAAGGTAAGGATTGTTCTTCCATAAGTAACCAAAAGGTATTAACTCACATTTTGTCCTTGAATGCTATTAAGTTACAATTGTGCAATCATCGTTACGATTTGCTAAATTTTTTATCAGGTGATTTTGATTGCAGTGACAAATGAAACCAGTTTCAAGGCTATCTCAACTTGCAAAGCATCGAAATTGTGCGAAGCACATATATAGGGGAAATTGCCAAAAAAATCATAAAACTATTGCACTTGTGCCAATCAGTCCTAAACTTTTCAATTTGGCCAATTTAGTTTTAAAATTTTCGAATGTACCAATTGAATCATAAACTTTTTTGACGATTTGCCAATTTAGTCATTCCGTCTAATTTTAGCCGAAAATTGCTTGTGTAACGTTCCAGTCAGCTCCAGTCATTCTAGGTGGCACTGACGTGGACCATTTTTGCAATTCTGTTATATTTCCTACTTTTTTTCCTTTTTTCTTTCCTTTCCCTTTTATATTTTTAGCTTATGTCCCTCCGCCGGTCCCTACCTTTGGCCAGGGGGCCCTTGTAGAATCTGGCAAGGGCGTCTCGGCCCTCGCACTTGTCGGCGACCGGCAAATGGCCATGGCCAAGGCTAGCAACTAGTGGAGGAAAACAAGGAAAAATGATAAAAGAGAAAGGAAAGAAAAAAAGAAACAAATTCAGAATTTATTTTCAAAAAATTACCAAAACCGTCCATGTCTCAGCATAGGTCATGCATTGGATTCCACGTCAGTGATTCTCGATCATAAATTAGCAGAACAACAAAACTGGCAAATCATCAAAAGAATTAGGACTGGATGGGGAAATCGTCAAAATGTTTAGAATTAAATTGGCATAATTGAAAATTTTAGGACTAAATTGGCACAAGTGCAATAGGTTTAGGACTAAATTGGCCAAATTGAAAGGTTCGGGATTGAATTTTCGCAAATGCAATAGATTTAGGACTTTTTTGATAATTTTCCCCGCATATGTGCTAATTGGGAAATATTGCATAGAGGGGATGCTCTTAGGAAACACCTTTAAAGGCTATGAGGAGTACATCTGAAGTTGATTTTGACCAAGCAATGGCTAATTTGAAGATGAAGTGTCCTAAAGGTTACAAAGACTTCATGAGGCAGGCCTTGAGCAATTATGTAGGGTTTTCACCAAGATAGATACCAACTCTTGAAAAGTTATACTTGAGATGCTTGAAGGGATAATCACTATGTTAATGGAGAGGATAGCAAAGAAGTTGGGATAATTACCAAAAAAGTCATAAACCTATTAAATGGGTGTTAATTTAGTTCTCAACATTTTAATTTGGCCAATTTTTTTTGTCGTCAATTTAGTACTAAATATTTTGACAATTTACCAATCTAGTCATTTCGATCAATTTTGGTGGAAATCACTGATGTGAACGTTAGCCATCTTACGTGGCACGGCTAATGCGCTGACGTGGATAATTTATGCAATTTGTTTCAAATTTTTTCCAAATTTGTTATTAATTTTATTCTTTCTTTCTTTTTTCCAACTATATGCTGGCGAGGGCTAGCAACCTCGTCTAGTCTAAACAAGGGCGTCACCTAGATCTTGGTGAGGGCTAACTCGCCAACAACCTCGCCTAGTCTAAACAAGGGCATCGTGACCCTCACCTAGATCTTGGTGAGGGCTAACACACTTGCCTGTGGCCTGTATGGGTGCGAAGGCCCTCGCTTGTAGCTGGCGGGGTCGGCTAGCAAGGTCGCCATCCCAAAGTTGGAAGAAAAGAAAGAAAAATTGAAAACAAGAAAGAAAACAAGAAAAAATTAAAAAATTCAGAAAAATTAAAAAATGATGTACAAAGTATTCATGTCATTGCCGGTCGTGCTACGTAGGACGGCCGACATTCACATCAACAATTTTAAGTCAAAATTGGCCGAAAGGACTAGATTGGCAAATCGTCAAAAGATTTAGGACTAAATTTGCTAAATTAAAAGGTTTAGGACAGAATTAGTCGCCGTACAATAAATTTATATTTTTTTTGGTAATTTTCCCAAGAGAAGTCAATTAATGGTTGATTCACAAATTCAATTTGCCCGAGGATAAGCATTAAGTTGGCGAACAATAAACTAGAGTCCGAGCATTGTATTTCTAGGCCAGCTACGGGGAATAAATTTGAGGTTTGAGTGGATGATGATATATTTTGTGGTTGACTGGGTTGAGAAGACATGTGCTTGTAAGGAATGAGATACCTCGAAAATATTATGTAGACAAGCCATACGTTGCATTACTTTGATGAAGTTAGACACAACAATAACGAAGATGATTGCTTTAAGAAGTACGCTTAACAAAAATGTCACCGATTTCCCTTACCAGGCATGAATGGTGCAAAAATGTGGCCCAAAGTCAGTGGTGAGCCAATCAATCTACCACCTTACGGATGGGAAAGGGAGAGAGAGAAGAAAAACTGATTCAAGTACAAGAATGGGCGAAGTAGTAATGGTAAGAAATTGAATGAGAAATTGGAATCCAAATGTGACGTGGAAAACTGCCATCAGTATGGGCATAACAAGAAGACATGTAAAAATTCTATGACACCTAGGCCTTCTAAAGTAAGTCCTACTATTATGGATTGTACAATTGTGTCATTGTATTTTTGGATTGTACAACTGTGTCATTGTATTTTTGGTAACGGTAGCCTAGCCTTTCCCGTAGATTGGTAGATTGGTTATTTCCTTTTGGCTTTCCTTTTCTTGTAAGGCTGTCTTGCCTATTTACTGGTTCTGAAGATCCTAATACAATTAAAGCTTTTATGCTCCAAACTTATTATGGTATCAGAGCCTCTTAGTTCAGGGACCAATTGAATCCCTTTTGAAGTTTTCATAGGATGGCGGGCGGGAGTGATTCCGACGAGAACCCAAGAAGGGACACCGTTTTACCGAAGACTATCATGAAGGGAGATGGCTCAGCCAGGAGGGCTGAGATTCTAGTGATGTATCGACTCGAGTCATCGGATGGCTTGGGCAACGTTTTGATCGCTTGTAATCTAAATGGTGACAACTACTTGACATGGTCACGTGGTATATTGATTGCGTTACGAGCAAAATGCAAATTGCCCTTCATCGACAGGTCACTTCAAAAGCCGGACGAAGATGACCCGATGCGAGAAAGGTGGGAGATTTGCAACTCCACAATCTTGGCATGGCTGTTCAACACAATGGAGAAGGACCTCCAATCGACAGTCGCTTATGCTATGGACGTGAAAGAACTATGGGACGATCTCAAAGAACGGTATTCGGAAGGAAATCAGACTCGGATTTATCAAATCAAATTCGAAATCTGTATTCTCAAGCAGGATGGGAAGAGCGTGCGGGAATATTATTCCAAATTGAAATTACTGTGGGATGAACTCGAGTTTTATCTTGAGAAACCGAGCTGCTGCTGTGGAGCCAACAACAAGTTCGTATCACAACGGGAAACCGAGAAGATATTTCAGTTTCTCATGGGTCTCACCTCTGAATACAACACAATACGGTCCAACATCCTTAGTATCGAGCCAATGCCGAACCTGAATAAAGTATATCAAATGATTGTGCACGAAGAACGTCAAAAACTTGTTGCACGATCTCATGATTCGACACCAGAAGCAGCTATTTTTTTCGTAAAAGGAGGAGGCGGACCGAACAATGTCGGAAAACAGTAGCAGCAGTCATCCGAAGCATGGCCGGCTTGTGAGCATTGTGGCAAGCTGGACCACACGAATAGCAACTGCTGGGCCTTGAATGGCTACCCAGCATGGTACACGGCAGAATGGGGCAAAGGAAAGAAGCCCATTGGACAGGGCAGCGGGGCCGGACAGAGTCAATGGAAGCGAGGCTGGCCGCGAGTGAAGACTCCGAATCCACAAGGCCCAGATCGGGCTAATGCAGTTCAAACCATCAATAGGTCGCGGGCTGATCGCTTGGAAGCCCTGCCTGATAATCAATTTCAGAAATTGCTGAATTTGCTTGCCTCGGACACAAATGATTCTGATCGACTTGTCGGTAATAATTTTGTGAATTTACAGAATGAATGGATATTAGACACTGGAGCTTCGAGACATGACGGGAAGTCTCGAGAATTTTTCAGAATCATTGCCAATTGAAGGCGGTGTACCAGTTGTACAATCCATAATACCTACTCGCCAATTGTGTAACTTTAAAGAAGATTTATTCAGATTTCTGTAACAGACAACATTGGTGTTTTTTGGGCTTTTCACATGGAGGCTAAAAAAAGAAGACCAAAAAAGACTGATGGGGCTAATCCTACCAAGAAATCTGGCATGAAGGCTCTGTTGCACAGCCCAGTAGACCATCTAATATGAACTCTACTATCATCAGGATGGAGAGAGCACATATTAGTGCTTTTTTAGACATTTTTTGTTTCCATAACACTTGTGTATATTGTGATTATGCTCATTTTGTATCTTCAGCCATGACATGAATATGGACTTTTCATGTCTGAAGGCAGTTTTGATGGATATTTAAGGCTGATCTCTTTGTATAATGCTTCATTTGTATATCGAAAAGACAAGAAAGTTGATACTTTAATTGTTTGCAAACATCCCGCAAAATCCATGGAATCTTATCGGCTCCGTCGTTGCTCATCCAAATCTGAATGTGGAGTCGTGCCTCCAAATCTGGTCTCGTCGATGGCAGCGAGTCTTGCTCAACCATGACTCGCGAGAAAGCTTATCCACAGATTTGGCAGCACACAGCTCGTCTTGGATGGCTAGCCGTGGTTGGAAAGAGGAAGACGAAGCGGTTGGATGGAGGAGAACGAAAGCGAGCACCAAAAAAAAGTCGGATTTCAAAATTTGTTATTTGATTCCACATTAGCTGATGACGCGGCATTTGTTAGGATTCTGAGCACAACCACAACGAAATAAAGTGTAAAGCGAGAAAGAGAAATCGACACAAGGTTTATCCCGATTCACCTTTAAACTAGAGTTACATTCAGCAGAGAATTACATTATAATTAGCACCTCTCGTTACATCGCTCGATTACCAGTGAAAAAGAGTTTATATAGCAGTAGTTATTCATGAGCCTAAGCCCAAACTACCAATGAAAAAATATTGGCTCAAACTATAAAAGCCCTCTGGCGGCTCGGGGGCGCTGCCCCCGCGACCCTCGTCGGGGCGGTTCTCCCAGACCTCGCTCGCTCCCGCTCACCGTGGAACGGGACTCACGTGCCTTCCTAATGATGAGGAGTATGAACCACACCCCAACATCATTGCGAACATGTGTCGATTTGCGAGTGGATGAGAGTAAAAAATATACGCCACATCAACAACCGATGTTGTCGGAGAGCAGTTATTATTATTATTATTATTATTATTATTATTATTATTATTATTATAATTATTATTTTGGTCTAGTGGAGAGCGGTTATTATAAGACGATATCTTGTGCATGTTGCATTGTGACATTATAGATCATGACAATCCTCCCTAGAATGCACTATCTTGAGACCAAATGTCAAGGCTTCACTTGGAAGCGATACATGCTAATCGTGAAGAGCTCCCTCTTTGTTGGGCTGGCTTGATATGAAATTTATGTATTGTTGACACCAAATAATAAAGAGTTACCGAATGGACTTTAGTATCACTGTGTCCCGAAAATCGGTAAATCGAAAATAATAAGCTACTCTGAGAAGTTCGGTAAGTTGGCTGCAACATACCGAAATGTCTAGAAGACTAAACCCGATATTCGGGAAGTAAGAAAGCAGGGCCACTGATTTTCAAAATTCGGTAAGATTCTGGACATGCCGAAATTATAGAGGATCAGCAGTAAGAGGAGTATGAAGACAAAAGGAACCGCAGGATGGCCAAACTAGCCATGTCAGCAAGAAGTTACGAGCAAGGAATCCGGATAGTGGATGCGAACAGTTCACGGCAGTTGCTGGAAAAGATTCAAATTCAAAGCCATATTGACAGTTGAAGATCAAGTTTTGGCGGATAAAACGTGGGCAAATGGGAAGTTATTGAAGGCGCCAAGATTCAGAGTTTGAAAACAAGAAAATAACCGACAAACGGTTATGGAAAGCCAAAGAATAACAAATAATCGAAAGAGAGGAGAAAAAAGATGAACACACATCCAAAAGAACTCAAGTTTTGTGCACTTTAACTTCCATGTATTCTCCTTTCCAGCATTTACAGTTTCTGCAACTTCAGTTTATTATCAAGCTTTCTACTGCTTTCCTAGGAGTATTGTAACGTAGCCTGAACCCTTGTTGATCTCAAATCCACATTCGATCCATTGAATTCCTACCCATTTCACTTCCATGTGTGTTACTCCGTGTTCTCACTAAAAATTTCCTTTCGAGAGTTGAGCCGCAGAACCCCTTTTAATAAAAACCGAAGACTGAATTTCGGTTAAAGATATTCCTTGTTGCAAAAACGAGCGAACATCTTTTTGGCACGCCTGGTGGGACAATTGTGGTGAAATTAAGAGAAATGGTGAGAACCAGAGGTCAATCAGATGGAGTACCAGTTGGCAACATCAACAATCCAGATGATGGAGCACGATCGGAGCATTCGACAGCGAATGAGGACGTACCCCATCACAATGCTGATGTTCCTCGGCAGTTGAACGAAGAACAAATCCATGCGTTGGCACCTGACAATACTTTGATAGCCACGATGAGAAGAATGTTTGAGGAACAGCAGAATGAGCTCACTAACCATATGGTGCGGCATGTCTCAGATGTGATAAAGCCTATGATGATTAACGCCATAAACGAGGTAATATCGCGTCCTAGTTCATCCTCTCAAGTTCCTCCCCTTTATGTAAATCCTCCCGGTACGATACCATTTCCACCAGCATCGGGACATCCCAATGTTGGATATAATGGTAGTGGAGGATCGAATTTGCAGCCTCCAGTAAGGATTATACCAAGGCCAGAAAATCCTACAACAGCAAATCTGGTAAATGGTGTGAGTGGTTACAATTTCCCTCAAACTGGCCTTACTGATGCTAATGTGATCAATCCCATGATCCCGAATCATCCACCAGTATTGAACATGCCTCCACCAGTGAATGTCCCTAACTTCGATCCCGTGAGACTACCTGTAGCTCAACCATATCCACAAGTGATAGAAAATCCTCTCTACAGGCCACCACCACCTGTTAACTTCAATATGGATCAACAAGGAATGAACAGACCTCAACAGGTTGATCTTAGGGGGCAAGATCCTTGGTTGTGCCAGCAGAATTTAAGGCCATGGAATCCAGACAGAGTTGCAGAATTGGTAATGCAACAATTGGGAGCAGAGAGAGGCACACCAAGACCTGTATACAGGAAGCCACATCCCGATTGGGTGGATAACAGTCCATATCCAAGGGGATTTAAAATGCCAGATTTCGCTGTATTTACAGGTGAGGAAGATCAGTTAACTGTGGAGCATGTAGGTCGTTTTTTAGCACAATGTGGAGAGGCTGGAACAAATGAATATTTAAGGCTAAGGCTATTCCCATTGTCATTATCAAAGACAGCATTTACTTGGTATACGAATTTGCCAGCAAATTCTATCCAGACGTGGGTTGAGATGGAGAGACAGTTCCATTCTCAGTTTTACCGAACGGTACCAGAGGTAACAGTAGCCGACTTGGCCAGGATGTACCAGTATGGCACTGAGACAGTAGATCAATTCATTGCTCGTTTCAAGAAGTCTAGGAATCGGTGTTTGACTTCTCTCACTGAAAAGGAATTTACAGATTTGGCTTTTAATGGGCTGAAGTTTAATCTCAAGGAGAGATTTGAGGGACAGGCTTTTGATGATCTCTTTCAATTAAATGCTCGGGTTTCTAAGTATGAACACT
This sequence comes from Lenwebbia sp. NSW1173648, assembly GCA_029784005.1. Taxonomy (NCBI): domain Eukaryota; kingdom Viridiplantae; phylum Streptophyta; class Magnoliopsida; order Myrtales; family Myrtaceae; genus Lenwebbia; species Lenwebbia sp. NSW1173648. The sequence continues at coordinate 17,391,438 of JARCGZ010000012.1, read as the reverse complement.
TGCTGAAAGATAAAGATAAGAAGCCGACGAAGGATAATCGGCAGACAATAGCATCGGTTGAAAGTACCGAATACAGTGACTTTACCGAAGAAGAGAATGAGATAGCGGTAGCAACTATGGTACTTGAAAAACCATATGTGTGCCCAGCTTTGAAACCAGCAAAGGTGAGAGATGTGTCCAAGTTTAAAGCCAAGGAAACGAGTAATTATTCGTTTGATATCTACAAGTTGGATGAGATATTTAACTTGTTGTTGAAAGATGGAATGATCAAATTGGCTGAGGGACAGGTAATCCCATCCAAGGAAGAGATTACTGACAAAAGGTATTACAAGTGGCATCATTCCAAGACTCATGATACGGTGAATTGTATTGTTTTTAGAAAGACAATCCAGGAAGCGATTCATCAAGGCAAGATTAAATTCGCTGAAAACAAAGGCAAAGCTCCAATGGAAGTAGACACGGATCCTTTCCCGAAGATGATCAGTATGGTTAACGTACATGAGTCTACGAGGCATGATAATAGACAATTGTGCACCCGTTGCCAGCGAGAATTAAGTTATCAGCATCGGGAAGTTCCCGAGTCCCAGTGCATGAGAGGAACAAGGGGAAGATACAGATCGGGATCATTTGTCCGTCGGGAAGGCAGACCACAGATAAGGTCTGAGATTGTGGTAACTAAAAATGTTTCGGCACAATCAAGAAGTCAAGAAGGTGAATCAAGGCGGTCAACACAAGTGTCTGAGAGACGGGAATTTTGCCCCGATCCACCAAGACAAGTTCCTCCAATTCAAGAAGTTGAAACACAATCTCACAAGGAAAAGGAAATCCCACGAAAGCCTGAGAAGAAGAAGAGTTTATGGCAGCGATATAAAGAAGGAGATCCCAAAGTAGGATTGCTTGGGAAGCCTAGTGGGAAATTTGATTATGTGGTGTACTATGGAGACACGAAGGATTCCTTATCCCCGTCATTGCCTGTGGAACCATCTGGTTGGGGAGATGAATTTGATGATCCACCATCATCAATTCCCCAGGAAGTTCCGAAGACAAAAACAATTAAAATCCCATACGATCCTCCCGAACGAAAATGGTCCTTGGCTAAACCGCCAGGGCAAGCATCTTACCGAACTGCAAAAAGACGTTTTCAGCGAATGAAAAGCAGACAGAGAGATTTCGAGAATCGTCGGGACAAAGGAATGCCATCACAGATTCCTCCAACCAGATCTTTTAATACGAGAGGAAATTGGGTTTGGAGAAGAAACCCTGATGATAAAGAGTTTGTCAAACCAGAGAAAAATTCTGTATATGATTCGGGGAGTAGTTCTCATCACGAGGTGAAAAAAGGAAAAGAGGTTCAGCAAGTCTCCCAAACAATTAACTTTGGGCAATTCCAGGTAGCTCTTAATCCGAGGCATCAAGTCAAAATAGAACAAAAGAATCTGAATCTCAAGATGTCGCACGAAGATGAAAAGAGTTGCCGAGCTGGTCATTCCAAAATGCCGAAAGAGAATTGTTCGCCAATGAGGATCAACATGGTCCATGCTAAGCTTCCAGCTGAATATGGAGCTTGCTTAGTGGTAAAAGAAGAACTCGAGCATATCTCAGAGAAAGAAATAGCAATGGCAGAATTCGAATTCTCTGATAAAGAAATGATAAGGTTTGATAAAGTACCTTCAGACAAGGCTAGACATTTAAGGTCCTTGGTTATTTCAGGTAGAATCAATGGTCAAGCTGTCGGTAAGATCTTTGTAGATGCGGGAGCTACCTTGAATCTCATATCTTACAGGTACTTCAGGAAGTTGGGAAAAGATGATGATGAAATAATTCCATCGAATGTTCAACTGTCTGATTTCCTAGGAGAAGTTACCAAAGTCAAAGGGGCAGTTGTATTGGACTTAACCATGGGATCTAAGACATCAAGGACGACTTTCTTCGTGATAGAGTCAGATGGTTCGTACAATTTGTTGCTTGGAAGAGATTGGATACACTCCAATCAATGTGTACCTTCGACTCTTCATCAGGTTCTGGCATTTTGGAATGGTAAGGAAGTAGAGTACATTAAGGCTGATTCGGGATTTGCTTCAATAGGGTTAACTGGTATTCATCAAGATCATCAAGAGTACTCATATGGAGAACATGTCATCGGAATACCGAAAGCAGATTCACGATCTTATGCTTATTGCCGCTTTGGGAATATGAAAACTGAGTGGATTCCCAAGTCTAGCTTGGCATTAGAGGTGTTACATACTCTTTATGGAAAGCGAGCCCTTATTGCAAGAAGTTTGTGAAAGGTATTTTGCATACCTGGCAGAGAAGACCCAGCAGAGTGCTGAAGTTTCAGATTGTATTGACAAATGGGAAGAGTCACCAATCAAAGAGGACAACAGGTCAACAGAAGCTCAAGACCCATTGTTAGAAGTTGATATAGGAGAACCTGGGTGTTTTCGTCCAATATATATGAGTGCTTTTCTGCAAGGGGGCATGAAAGAAGAGTTAATCCACTTGATCAAAGAATACAAAGATTGCTTCGCATGGGATTACCATGAAATGCCTGGTTTGTCAAGAGATATTGTAGAACATCGTCTTCCTATTAAGAAAGAATTTCGTCCACACAAACAGTTAGCAAGAAGGTTTGCTCCAGATGTGGTTGACAAAGTCAAGGAAGAGATTGAAAGGCTGCTGAAAGTAAAATTCATTGAGACAGCCATGTATGTAGAGTGGATTTCGAATATTGTTCCTGTGAAGAAGAAAAATGGAAAATTGAGAGTCTGTATTGATTTTCGGGATCTTAATAATGCCACTCCAAAAGATGAGTATCAGATGCCGATGGCAGACATGTTAGTAGATTCGGCGTCGGGAAATGAGATGTTATCTCTAATGGATGGTCATTCGGGTTACAACCAGATATTTATTGCTAAAGAAGATGTCCCGAAAACAGCGTTTAGATGTCCTGGTGCTATCGGGACTTTTCAGTGGGCAGTGATGCCTTTTGGGCTGAAAAATGCAGGAGCTACTTACCAGCGAGCAATGAATTTCATCTTTCATTACATGATTGGTAAATTCTTGGAAGTTTATATTGATGATGTTGTGATCAAATCAAGTCAGGGAAAGCATTTGGACTATCTTGAGCAAGCTTTTGTTAGGATGAGAAAATACAAATTGAAGATGAATCCTGCTAAATGTGCCTTTGGAGTGCGAGCAGGGAATTTCTTGGGATTCCTAGTTAATCAAAAGGGAATTGAGATTGACAAGAATAAGGCAAAGGCTATTATAGAGCTTCCTCATCCTACATCAAAGAAGCAGTTGCAGATGGTACTCGGGAAAATTAATTTTCTCAGAAGATTCATTGCAAATTTATATGGAAAGATAAAACCAATGACCCAGCTCTTGCGTCTTAAAAATCAGGAGGAGTTTATATGGGGAGATAAACAGCAGAAAGCGTTTGATGCTGTCAAAGTTTATTCGACAAATCCTCCTGTATTGATGCCGCCGAAAGCAGGCAGGCCATTAAAGTTGTACTTGTCTACTACCGATTCAACTATCGGGAGTATGCTGGCACAAGAGAATGAAATTGGAAAAGAACAAGCGGTATATTATTTAAGTAGGACATTGACTGATGTTGAAAAAAGATATACCGCGATAGAAAAATTATGTTTATCTTTGTACTTTTCTTGTATGAAGTTAAGACATTATTTGTTGCCAGCTACAGTACATGTACTCGGTAAGACTGATGTGATAAAATATATGTTGTCACGGCCTGTTATAAAAGGACGTATAGCCAAGTGGGCATTTATCTTGTCTGAATTTGATTTGGCATACGTACCAATAAAAGCAGTCAAAGGTCAAGCTGTTGTTGACTTTCTTACCGAATACCCATGTTTGCAAATGGAAGAAAATAAACAGAACTTCAGTCAAGTTATACCATGGACTATGTATTTTGATGGATCATGTGCTAAGAGTATGGCTGGAGCTGGTTTGATGATAATTTCTCCCACCGGAGAGCTTACAAAGTGTGTTTGTAAGTTAGATTTTGAATGCTCAAATAATCAAGCCGAATATGAAGCACTAATCATCGACTTAGGAATACTGATTGAATTGGAAGCACAGTTCATCAAAATATTTGGTGATTCACAGCTAGTGGTGAAGCAACTGAAAGGAGAATATCAGTGCTTAAATGAAAATTTGATTGGCTATCATTATCTAGCCAAGAAGCTGTTGGAACAATTTAGAGAATAAGACATAGTTCATATCAAAAGAGAAACCAATTACGAAGCCAACGAATTAGCACAGATGGCTTCTGGTTATAAAATATCAAAAGAATTGGCTAATATTGCAGCCATCATCACATTATCGGTACCTTCTATTGAACAAAGAGAAATACCGATAGCGATCAGTGAGGTGATCCGAGAAAAGGATTGGAAGCAGCCCATTATGGAATACTTGAAAAATCCTGATTCAAGAGATCAAAAGCTGAGGAGACAAGCCCAGAAGTACGTAATTTTAGGAGAAGAGTTATACCGAAAATCTTCAGATAGGCTACTATTAAGATGTCTTGATTAGGACAATGCGAAACTGGTTATGGCAGAAGCTCATGAAGGCATATGTAGAGCACATCAAGCTGGAATTAAGATGAGATGGCTTCTAAAAAGGTACGGATATTTCTGGCCAACAATGATGCAGAATTGCATTGAATATGCCAAAGCATGCATTTCATGTCAAAAACATGAACCTTTGCAACATGCACCTGCTGTAGAGCTTCATTCCATTGTAAAGCCATGGCCATTTCGAGGATGGGCAATGGATATAATAGGTAAGATTTATCCACCCTCTTCTCATAAGCATAGTTTCATTTTGCTGGCTACGGATTACTTTACGAAATGGGTGGAAGCGATTCCATACAAGAGCATTAGTCAGAAGACGGTGATCAAATTTATTGAAGAAAACATAATTCACCGATTTGGCTTACCGGAATCAATCACTGCGGATCAAGGGACAGTGTTTACTGGAAATGAAGTTATGGAATTTGTGCAATCAAGAGGAATTAAGATGCTGCATTCTACACCATATTATCCTCAAGCAAATGGACAGGCTGAAGCTACTAATAAAGTTGTGATTGGATTGATTAAAATGCATTTGGAAGAAAATCCAAGAGAATGGGACAACTTGCTATCGGTAGTGTTGTAGGCATACCGAACATCACGAAGATCAAGTACAGGCGTCAGTCCATATATGCTGACCTATGGACAAGAGGCAGTTCTACCGATGGAGATAACCGTTCAATCATTACGAGTCCAATTGCAAAGTGAAATGTTGCCAGAAGATTACAGAGATTGGATGCATATAAATTTGGATGAATTAGATGAAGTCAGGGCAGCTGCTTTGGATCAGTTGATTGCACAAAAGAAAAGAGTAGCCAGAGCTTTTAACAAGAAGGTTAGGATCAAGCAATTTGCTGTCGGGGACTTAGTATGGAAAACAATTTTGCCATTTAATCTCAAAGATGGAGAATTCGGTAAGTGGTCATCAAACTGGGAAGGTCCATATCTAGTTACCGAAGTGTTCAGTGGAAATGCATACAGATTGATGGATATCAATGGAAAAGAACTATCTCGTTCTATAAATGGGAAATTCTTGAAGAAATATTATCCATCAATCTGGGAAACACAAGAAAATTAATTCATTCATCAAAAGCGAAAGTACATTCTGATCTTGGTTACAAAGGTCTTCAGATCTGTAACCAGTTTGAGGTTCTGAGCTACAAGTTTGGAATGTAATTCAAGATCATGGAGGAGTTCGAATTGCTGCTCTTTGAGATGTTCTGTGCGACGAGAATGGAAGCGGACAGCTTCAAGTTTCTCCTAGGTTTCCTATAACAATCGTCTGTACTTGTCTGAAGAAACTTCGACTATGGACTTGACCCGGGAGATTTCTTCTTTAATTATCCTGCGTTCGGCACGGTTATGACTGGAAAAGAAATTGAAAATTCGGTGTGTCGTCTCAGCATCTTCTTTGGCATGGGGGCAAGAGTCTTGAACTTGAGCATATACTTCATTGGAATCGCACAATCGGGAGAATTCTTCCACAATTTGGAGCTTAAGAGTCTCAGCTTCCACAATGATAGGTTCAAGGCTCCAAACCTCCTTCATATTGCGCTCGAACTCATCGAAGCTGGCAGGGAATAAAGAGCACAGTTCCCATACTAAGTCCAAGAGATCAGACTCAGCAGTTAAAAATACCTTGGACCTGAAAGTGTCCGTCAGTTCGGTAACTTCTAACCTATGCTTATAATTCAGTAATAAAGCATGATGTCCCTGGGATAGTAGTTCATGTAGTCGTTTCCATAAAGATCGATCATCTGTAGGCAATTGGATAAAAAGTTGTTCATGGTTAAAAGAAATAAAGAACAGTTTTCAAAGCTGGAATCAGGATGCATTTAGCAAAAAGTTTACCTTCATGTTGGATGTTACGATGTCTATGTGATCGAGGCCAAAGAGGCAACTGAGATGAAGAACCATGTGAAGACATCATGAGCAAGATTGCAAATGTTTAGGATGTATTATGCAATTTGGGCAGTTATAAATAGAGAGGACATAGAGCAGATCATGAATAGTGGCATGCCAGAGCTTTTCTCGGATAATTGGAAGAACATGGCCCATAAGTGGAGGAAGACGGTTACCAGAATTACCGCCAAAAATATTCTCTTACAAGAGGAAGTATGCAAAAGTCATTGAGGATTATCGGGAGGCCTTATCATCGGGATCTTTGTTAATCATTGAGGATTGTCGGGAAACCTTATTATCGGGATCTTTGTTAGTCATCGAGGATTATCGGGATCTTTGTTAGTTATTGAGGATTATCGGGATCTCTGTTAATCGTTGAAGATTGTAGAAGAGCATATGTTAGAATTCGGCAAATGAAGCAAAAGAACATTTGAGTCAGAAAGAACAAGATTTTTCATTTATACTTCCTCAGCAGAGACTTGGCCTCATTTACAAAAGAACGGAGCTCAAATTCTAAATTAAGATTTTGTTTCATAAGCTCCGCCCTCTGCTTTTCACAAGTTTTAACCGAGCCACATGCAGAATCATATTCTTTCCTCAATTCCCGACACTTCTCCATCTTTCTTCTAACTGATGGGCAAAGATGACCCATCTTCGCTTCTTGCTCCATCATTTGGACCTCTACCGTCTTCAATTCCTTCTCAAGTTCTGCTCTTCTTTCTGCCAACCGGTGAAGTTTGCTCTCTTCGGCTTTATAACTGTCGTAGAACAAGCGGGTATCTGCACATTTGTGGGTTAGTTCATCCTGAATGGCTTGACCTCGCTGTTCTCCGAAGAAAAGATGTGGAAGATGATAGGTGTTGATCCTGATGGTGTCCACAGCATCCACAAAACCAACGGCGAAGATATCACTTTTGTCCTGGAAGTCTTGGGAAAGTGCAAAGGAAGGATTACCAGAGCATACTTCTTGGAAGAGAGTTCTTGCTCGTCTCTCTCTGTCAGAGTCGGTAATCAACTTCCCATAGCCAGACTCTAATAAGTTAAGAAGTTCAGTCCATTTAGCCTTGGCCACTTCCTTAGAAACTTCAGAAAATGATGCCGGGTCTATAGATTCTGATGGACAATCAGCAGTGGAGGAGCCAGGAAGATCTGTGAGCAGTATACTTTCCACTTCAGCTTTCTCTTCAGAAGATAAGAGAGTTATCTCAGTTGCGGCAGAAGGAACTTGTGAAGAAGAAGAGCTTGCCATAGACATTCCTTGAAGAGGCAGAGTAATTGACGAAGGCTGAACGAGCGGTAGAGGTACATTGGTTGATGGGCCTTCAAGAAATTCCCCATCAGGAATCAAGATTCTTTTTGATGCAGATGAAGGCTCATCAGTACCTGTAAATGCAGCTATGAGTGTTAAAACAATAGTATAAGGAGCATTCACCATTCGGTAAAGTGAAGACAATACTTACCGATAGAAGTTGAAGATTTCCTAGTCTGAGGAGAAGATGGATCATCAGCTCGTTCCTTTTTCTTAAGTTTTGGAGTCTGGGTTTGCCTTGATGCAATAAGAAGTTCCGTCGAAGAAGCCGGAGGCACCAGGACAGGGTCAAGGATTGCTATATCATCATCAGGAGCAAGAGCAGAAGGGGAAGAAATCAAAGCCGCTTTTGATCGGTATATCTTGAGAGTCTTCCCCGAGTTATGTTTAAAAGAAGAAAAGCACAGATCAATATTGGAAGGTATGCTCATGATTAGCAAAAGCTTTAATATTAAAGTTACCTTTCGGTGTATGCGGCTTTATCATGGCACGTAGCGTGGGACTGACAGATGGGCTCCTTGGTGATGATGATAAAGATCGAGTAGTAGTTCTTTCTGTTGCTGGCTTCTTCGACGCCTTTTCTGGAGCAGGCAGTTCTAAGATTTTTCGCTTTCTTCCTGCTGTGAGCGAAAACAGTTAGACACAACTAAATACCGAATGAAGAAGTATATTGAAAGAAGGGAAGCAAACTAACCTTTAACAGGCTTTGCCGGTTCCAAGGGAAGAATGTCTTCATCTCCGGTTGATTGAGGAAGTGCAAGAGTGGTCGTCTCCTTTATTTCAAAAGGATCATGTCCAGCGGCTCTGAGAATACAGACTTTCGATAATTCTTCCATTAGAAGTCGAAGTCTTCTGAAGAGCGATCAGCATCTGGAATGAACTCGGTAACACGGAACAATCGGTAAATGTCCCGAATCAGCTTGTTCAGTTCAATGAAGTTCTGACTGTCGCCTTGCTTACAGAATACTTTATTGATGGAAGAAAAGGAAAAAGTGTAGAGAGCCGGGACAGGAATCCCTTGAATCAACCCAAATTGTCTAGCACAATATTGGGGAGAGTAGATTTCGAAGCCAGCGACGAATCTACCCTTTATTGAAAACCTAACAGGAAGGTCAATAGAGGTTAGAACGACTTGCCAAAAATCATTCTTATTCTTCTGAAAGGAAGGAAGATATGATTTGAATTCGGGAATGAGAAAAGGAGAAAAAGAGAATTGTTTCCCTTTGATGGAAAAAATTTGGGAAATAAAGAACCGAAAATAAGATAATTGCCCCTCTGGAAAAGGAATCACCTCTCGGCTTAAGGCTCGACAGACAGGATGATTCGAGATAGAAACCGAAGGGGGTTGCGAGAAATGATCTTTGGAAAACCAAAAAGGAAAATAAAAAGCCGACCAGGCTTGGAGAATCCAGAGTGGACCACCATAGACTCCACCTATCTCATCCGAAATGATGGAAGAAGCCGAATGGGCTAAGCCTCGGTACAATAAGGATAAAATGGTTTTTCCCAAAGAAAGGAGAGTTCCCGAAGCTAAGGCAGAAGCTATAGCTACGAAGTCCTTTGAAACTCTCACAATAGGGTGGCAAAAGAGGAATTTACAGAGCCAGTACAAGAGAAAAGCGGTGTGTTCCTCGTCGGTAACTTCACCTTCTTTCTTAAAAAACTTACCGATAAAAGCCCCATAAGCTAGCTCGGAATCAGACAACTTACCGAGTCCTGGGTAAGAATCCGAAGACAGAGTAGATGGGTCTGTACCTAAAGGACTAAGACCGGTCAAGCAATGGATGTCGAGCAAGGTTACCGACATCGGGGAAAAAGGGAAGAAGAAGCAGTTGGTAGAAGTTGACCAAAAACAGGATAGGGCACTGATTAGCCCATGATTCAAACGATAATCAAAACAACAAAGGCGCAAAGCATTATGAATCGAAAGTCCATCCCAAAGAGAGCCCTTGGAAGGACGAAGTCGAAGGTACCATTGGTAAAAATTTGGCTCAAAATCAGAAAAAGCCCTAAGACGAGAAGGACGGGAGTGCCAGTTGCAAGCTAGAACGGAAGAATGGTGGATTGGAAGTACCTCAGTTTGATGACGAGGGAAGAAATCAGAGAGAATGGCAGGAATCGAAAACTGATTGTAAACAGCTGGGCCAAGGATGTAAGAATCCTCGAAATCATTCTGCACCAAGAAAAAATGCCGGTCATCGTTGAAATCTTGAGAATCTCTGAAATTATAATAACGCTCTAGGGCATTTGAGGCAAGAAAGGAGGAAGCTTGAGCCTTGGGAGCCATGGTGTCTGATCGAGTACATGAAAAGGGGACGAAGGAACGAAGAAGCGAAAGAGCGAGAGAATAACGAAAGAGATGACTTGTTGGAGAAGCAAGTTTGAAGGCGAGAAATCAGATTGTGTGGGGACATCTGATTTATATATTGAGTTGATACGAGGAGAAACTGAAAAGGCAAGCGCGCGAAACGAGACGGCAAAATGGCGCTGGAAACAAAAAGTAAGTGTCTTGTCATCTTTGGCATTTAAAAGAATTAAAATTCTTTTAATTCTTTTAAAGGGGGCATCTGTTGACACCAAATAATAAAGAGTTACCGAATGGACTTTAGTATCACTGTGTCCCGAAAATCGGTAAATCGGAAATAATAAGCTACTCTGAGAAGTTCGGTAAGTTGGCTGCAACATACCGAAATGTCTAGAAGACTAAACCCGATATTCGGGAAGTAAGAAAACAGTGCCACTGATTTTCAAAATTCGGTAAGATTCTGGACATGCCGAAATTATAGAGGATCAGCAGTAAGAGGAGTATGAAGACAAAAGGAACCGCAGGATGGCCAAACTAGCCATGTCAGCAAGAAGTTACGAGCAAGGAATCCGGATAGTGGATGCGAACAGTTCACGGCAGTTGCTGGAAAAGATTCAAATTCAAAGCCATATTGACAGTTGAAGATCAAGTTTTGGCGGATAAAACGTGGGCAAATGGGAAGTTATTGAAGGCGCCAAGATTCAGAGTTTGAAAACAAGAAAATAACCGACAAACGGTTATGGAAAGCCAAAGAATAACAAATAATCGAAAGAGAGGAGAAAAAAGATGAACACACATCCAAAAGAACTCAAGTTTTGTGCACTTTAACTTCCATGTATTCTCCTTTCCAGCATTTACAGTTTCTGCAACTTCAGTTTATTATCAAGCTTTCTACTGCTTTCCTAGGAGTATTGTAACGTAGCCTGAACCCTTGTTGATCTCAAATCCACATTCGATCCATTGAATTCCTACCCATTTCACTTCCATGTGTGTTACTCCGTGTTCTCACTAAAAATTTCCTTTCGAGAGTTGAGCCGCAGAACCCCTTTTAATAAAAACCGAAGACTGAATTTCGGTGAAAGATATTCCTTGTTGCAAAAACGAGCGAACACGTATATATCATTATTCTATGCTAAATTGGATAAATGGTTCCCGAAGGACCCAATCGTTGTGTTATCGGGAAGACAATACGTTGGTGCGCAGATTGGACTAATGACATTTACTAGATGTCTACGGATAAATTGAAGAGAATTTATGAAAAAAAGTTAAGTAACATTTGATTTAGTTGCAGGTTCAGATAATCAATAAATAAAGTTTAAAGTCGAAAAAAGGAAAACAAAAAACTATAAACCATGAGCAACTCGAAAACGACTGATATGCATCAAGTTTGGGTAAGAAGAACGTGAAGCTCGAACTTTCCTAGGAAAGCAAGAATATGACACACATGTCTATCACCGGGAAAAGTATCAAAAAAGTCATAAATTTATTGCATTGGTATCAATTCAAGTATAAACTTATTGTATTGGTATCAATTCGGTCGTAAGATTATTGCATTGATATCAATTCGCTCAGTGACCGACGAGGGTTGCCGGAGACCCTTGCTAGCCAAAGCCAAAGTGGAAAAAAAAAAATTAATTTCGAAAAGAAAGGAAACAAAGCAAAGAAAGGCAATAAAAAAAATTTGTTCACCTCACCGCCACTCATGCGATGTAGGAGGGACTTTTTTGATACTTTTCTTGTCTCTCACCCGGTTGGTCGAGTCAGAGATTATAAATGTTGAGACCGACAAACTAATAATAGTTACCCACAATATTGTGGCCCAGAATGTATCAAGAGGATCACTTTCTTTCTCCACCACAAGGGAAACTTTAGTAGCGACAGGCAAAGTCAAAGAGAAACTTTGAAAGACGCCCTCCATGTTTCATCATTCATGCACCTTAAACTCCAGAGTCTCCTTCTTGTGACCTTCACCATCACTGTTAATGAACGAGGCCACGCGTTTGAACAGCCTCTTGGCCTTTTCGCAGCTCGGATCGTAGATGTGGAACAAATGATCCACGCCGTCGATCTCCATGATCTCCGCCTCCGCCGGCCCGCCGCTCTCCACCAGCTTCTCGTAGTACAGCCTCCCTCTGTCCCTCAGTATGTCCTTCTCGCTCACGATCACCAGCACCTTCTTGCACGCCAGCCCGTCCACGCCGGCGGCCCCGTCCGCGAACGGGTTGATCAGCGGGTCATCGCACCCCTTGTCAGATACGCACACAAACCGCCACGTGCTGTCCAGCCAAGTCTTCTGACCAGGGTCCGCCACCTCCGCGCCGATCGGCGTCTCGCCCCAGAAGTACGGTTGTATCATCCCGATCCCCAACAGCTTGACCCGCTCGCGCAGCACGTCATCCCTTATCAGTGGCGTATCGTAGCAATGAAATTACTAAGTTGCTTATAATAAACCAACACTGAAAAACCCACTAAGCATCATTAGGTTGTTATTGTACCGTACCTGAGTCGCATGGCCAAGTGGTGCGACATGTTGGCACCGCAGCTGTCACCAACAAGGAAGAGCCGGTCGAAGTCGGCATGCTCCCTGAGCCATGGCTCACTCTGAGCTTCCTCCGATGCGATCCATTGCAGAGCAGCCCAGGAGTCATTATAGGCCGCGGGGAGGGGGTGCTCAGGGACTCGGCGATAGTCGATGGAGACGAGGACGACGTTGCACTCGGCAACAAGGGCGTTGAGGCAGGAGTGATACTTGGGGTCGGCGATGGAGAAGATGATGAGGGCCCCGCCGTGGAAGTAGATGACGAGGGGGAGTTTCGTGGTGGCCGAAATGGAGGAGGGGCGGTAGATTCTGGCGGAGACGCCGTTGTCGGGAAGGATGAGGATGTCCTTGGACTCGACTCGGGTCTCGGGGTCAAGGCCGGGCGGGGCGATCTCGAAGCCGGCGAGGCGGTCGAAGGTGCCGTCTTTATAGACTCGGATGAAGGGGAAGATCTCGAGAGAGACCTCTTTGGATGAATCCATGAGAGGGAGAGGGAGAGAGAGATGTCAATATTGATTAGAGATAGGTGAGGATGATGAAGTGAGAGACAATAAACGGCGATGGCTCCTCAAGGAGAGTAGGGAAAGCAAAGCAGGTCTATTTCTTGAGGAGGATTAGTCAGACTCGCTATTTAATGTCAACGGCCAACTACATCTTCAAATGTGGTCATAATACTGAGTCTCGTCGAAGATAACCCTTTTTTCATCTGATTACGTTTGGATCAAAGTCCCACGATTTTATTACATCGATTCGGATTAATTATATTTTTCATAGGTCGGACATCCAACGTCGTGAAAAAAATCAGTAATAGCAATGTGTAAATTCTTTTACACGAGAGCAATCAAGCTAGACTATTTTCTTTTTTTACTGCCTTAAAAGTTCATCTATCGACCAAATAACCTTAATTATTTACCGAAGATAACAAAATGCATGTTCTGTTTTTAATTTTTTTTCAACTCTATTATGCATGGATGAAAAAGTCCTAACAGCTAATTCCGTTGACAAATGACTAGGATGACATACATGTGGCCCGGGGCAAATTCGTCGCAAGAGCAATAATTGCACAACATCGTATCGATGTATTCGTAACTCTTTACTTTTGCTTATTGTCTTGTCATCATTCTATTGTTATTCAAACTAATTATACCTACCTATTTCTTTCTTCGACGAAAACTGTTTTCTCCTTTTTGTCTTTTTAAGAATTCTCAGAGGAGAGCAAGCTCTCCCCCACGAGAATGAGGTAGGTTGACGTGGAGGTTGTTGCCCGGGCAAGTGGTACGTTGCTTTTGTTCACATATCTCACGTCGCTCGGCAATATATTTTATATACTTTTTATATGCATATGATCTTACTATATCTAATAATTAAAGTTTTAGCTTAGACTCTCTGATATGGTATCATGACTAGTGCTATCCATTTTGGTTGTGAGCATCTGTCATGGACCAAAAGTTTCGCGACCCAACGGATAGGATCCTCCTTTACTCACGTGTCCTTATGAGTGAACCTTGATGGTGTCATCATGGTGAGTGAGCGATGTAGAGAGGAAGATACAACCGGTTCGTGGGAGTGGCATCAAGGTGGTTTATACTAGGAATTCTAGATTAGAATGAATATACCCTAAAGAGCTCTGAAGGTAGAGTTAGCTCCTCGTGTACAAACTGGTCGGGAGTTTATGCTGCTCTCCTGACGAGGCCAAGGCAGGCCGAAACCAGATATTTGTGCTAAAGTGTTCTGCTCGTCTTGCTCGATGGACTGGATGCCCAAGCTTAGTTGGGCGTGGTACGATCCGATACGGGGAAGCTATTTGCCTTACTGTTCTATGGGACAACATGAAAACAAAGCCTGGCCTGGCGTGTTGGGCTTATTTAGCCCAGTCCAGCCCATGGTTTAGTTGTTAAACCTAGGGTTATATTTCAGCAACACTTCAGCGTGAGAAACTAGTCACCGAGAGTAAAAACGCAGAAAAACAGAGAGGAGCAGCAGCAGTTTTTTCTGGGTGTCCGGTCGAGATCAACTCGACGATCGGAGGTCGATCCGTGGTCCGATTGGGCTGAAATTTTGACAGAAGTTTCAAGACTCGTTGTTCTTGATTCTGTGCGGTTGGATCATCGTTTGAAGGTATTTAATGAAGCTGTTCGTGAGTATTTCGAGACTACAAATTTGAGGGTGTTTTCATCCGGTTTCTCTCATTTAAGGTGTTGTTGTTGCTTGATCTCCACTTATAGTTTTGGTTTTTCATTGTCGTTGAATTCAGCGTGGTTGTTGTGTACCTAAACGATTTATAGTGGAGATTCGGGTGGACTCCGTGATCGGTCTTGTGATTTTTATCCTTCGCATTGAAGGAGTTTTCCACGTAAAAATTCTGGTGTTGTTATTCTTTAAGTTCCTATATTTCCATTGGTTGTGCTCGATTCGTTTCCTCACAGGTTTAGTTAAAGAGGGAAAATTATACCCGCTATTTTCCCAACATAGTGGTATCAGAGCATTGTTTTTTGATTGAACGATGGAACCGAACGTGAGCAGGATGATTAGTTTGAATGGAAAGAATTATCATGTATGGAGAGGAAAGATGGAAGATCTTTTATATGTGAAGCGGTGGCATTTACCGGTGTTTGCTGATACTAAACCTGATAATATGAGTGATTCTGATTGGGATCTTGAGCACAAAATTGTGTGTGGATTTATTCGACAATTTGTCGATGATAATGTTTTGAATCACATCAGCAAAGAATCTCATGCTAGGACTTTGTGGAATAAGCTGGAGTCATTGTATGCACGAAAGACTGGCAACAACAAAATATGTTTGATTAAACAATTTATGGAGTAGCATTATCGAGATGGCCAATCTATATCAGATCACTTGAATGAGTTTCAGGGAGTGATAGATCAATTGTCTGCCATGAATATTAAATTTGATGATGAAGTACAGGGACTTTGGTTGCTATGGACCTTACCAGACTCTTGGGAGACATTTCGTATATCTTTGATTAATGCTGCGCCTGATGGTATTGTTACCATGGATTTTGCAAAAAGTGGTGTTCTGAATGAGGAGATGAGAAGAAAAACACATGGTTCTTCCTCTCATTCAGAAGCTTTAGTTGTTGAAAACAGGGGCAGAAGTCAGAGTAGAGGTCCAAAAGGTAGATACAAGAGCCGAAGCAAGTCAAGATCGTGGAAAAAGACTATTGAGTGTCATCACTGCGGTAAGATGGGTCATATGAAGAAAAATTGCTTTCAGCTGAAAAATGAGAAGAGGAATGAGAAGAAAAATGGCAATGAGAACAACGAGAAAAGAGATAACGGTAGTGATGATCGGGTGGCAACTGCTACTAATGAACTTGTTATTGTCTGCTATGATGATAATGTTAATTTTGCCTGTGATGATTCAAGTTGGGTTATCGATAGTGGAGCTTCTCTTCATATTACTTCCAGGAAGGAGTTCTTTACATCCTACAGGTCAGGAAATTTTGGTACCTTAAAGATGGGTAATGATGGCTTGGCTACTGTTGTGGGTGTAGGAGATGTATGCCTGGAGACTAATAAAGGAGCAAAATTAATTCTGAAAGATGTTAGACATGTTCCTGATATTCGTCTGAATCTAATTTCGACTGGCAAACTCGATGATGCAGGATTTTGCAGTACTTTTGATAATGGACAGTGGAAACTCACCAGAGGCTCATTAGTTGTGGCCAAAGGTATGAAACAATCTTCTTTATATTTGTTTCAGGCCAAAATTTCCAAGGACATGTGTAATGTTGTGGAAGAAGAAAATGCAACTGCATTATGGCACAAGAGGCTTAGTCACATAAGTGAGAAAGGAATTGGTTTGTTGGCTAAAAAGGGTTTACTCTCTGGAGTAAAGAGTGCAAGACTTGAGAAGTGTGCACATTGTTTAGCAGGAAAACAACGAAGAGTTTCATTCAAGAGTCATCCACCTTCGAGGAAATCAGAGTTGCTAGACTTGGTACATTCAGATGTTTGTGGTCCAATAAAACCACTAACACTTGGTGGTGCAGCTTATTTTGTAACCTTCATCGATGATCATTCAAGAAAATTATGGGTTTATTTCTTGAAGAAGAAGGATCAAGTGTTAGATGCATTCAAGCAGTTTCAAGTTTCAGTTGAAAGGCAGATTGGAAAGAAGTTGAAATGCATTCGTTCAGATAACGGTGGTGAGTACATCGGACCATTTGATGAATACTGCAGACAACAAGGGATTCGACATCAAAAGACACCTCCTAAAACGCCTGAGTTAAATGGCGTAGCGGAAAGAATGAACAGAACGTTGATTGAGAGAGTCAGATGTTTGATTTCAGATGCAAAATTGCCAAAAACCTTTTGGGGCGAGGCTTTGAGTACAGTGGTACATATTCTCAACATTTCTCCTATTACTGCTTTAGATGGTGATGTTCCAGACAGAGTTTGGTTTGGAAGGAAAATTTCATATGATCATCTAAAGGTGTTTGGCTGCAAAGTTTTTGTTCATGTTCCCAAGGATGAGAGATCCAAGTTAGATGTCAAGACACGAGAATGCATCTTTCTTGGTTATGGTTCTGATGAGTTCGGCTATAGACTTTATGATCCAGTTGCAAAGAAAATTATCAGAAGTCGAGATGTGGTATTCATTGAGAACGAGACCATCTGGGATATTGAGAAGATGAAGAAGACAGATTCCCGTGATTCTGATATGTCAGTTGATACTAGCTTAGTCCCACCTTTTGAGTTGCAGGAACAGTTGCATGATCAAGTTGAAGATGGTGTTCAAGGTCAGACTCTAGATCATCAAGTTCAGGGTCAAACTCAGAATGATCAGCAGGTTCAAGATCAGACTCAGGGTGATCAGCAACATTCAGGTGGTGTTGATGCTGGAGAGATTGCACAATTAGCTCCCCCAACCACTGCTTTGAGGAGGTCTACCAGAGACCGCACACCATCTACTAGATACTCTTCTAGTGAGTATGTTTTATTGACAGATGCAGGTGAACCTGAAACTTTTGAAGAAGCAGTAGAAGATAAGAATAAGAAGGAATGGTTTGATGCAATGCATGATGAGATGAAGTCATTGCATGAAAATCATACTTTTGAGTTGGTGAAATTACCTAAGGGTAAAAGAGCTTTGAAGAACCGATGGGTTTACAGATTGAAACAAGATGAGACGACTTCGCGTCCTCGATATAAAGCCAGATTGGTTGTTAAAGGCTTCAATCAGAAAAAGGGAGTTGACTATGATGAGATCTTCTCACCAGTTGTTAAAATGTCTTCAATTCGAGTTGTTTTAAGTCTAGCAGCTAGTCTTGATCTCGAGGTTGAGCAGATGGACGTGAAGACTGCTTTTCTTCACGGTGATTTGGAGGAAGATATATACATGGAGCAGCCTGAAGGTTTTCAGGTGAAAGGTAAAGAGAATTATGTTTGTAAACTGAAGAAAAGCTTATATGGCCTAAAGCAAGCGCCGAGACAATGGTATAGAAAATTCGAGTCTTTTATGGGGGAGCAAGCCTATAAAAAGACTACTTCTGATCATTGTGTGTTTGTGCAGAAATTCTCTGAATGTGACTTTATTATCTTATTACTCTATGTAGATGATATGCTCATAGTTGGTCAGAATGCTTCAAGGATTGACCAATTAAAGCGAGATTTGAGCAAGTCTTTTTCAATGAAAGACTTGGGGCCGGCTAAGTAGATTCTTGGTATGAGGATCACTCGTGACAGACAAGCGAAGAGACTATAGCTATCTCAAGAGAAGTACATAGAGAAAGTACTTCAAAGGTTCAAAATGGACAAAGCTAAAGTTGTAAGCACGCCTCTTGCTACACACTTTAAGCTTAGTCATAAACAATGTCCGTCAACTGAGAAAGATCTGAAAGAGATGGAAAAAGTTCCTTATGCTTCCGCAGTCAGTAGTTTGATGTATGCAATGGTTTGTACAAGGCCAGATATAGCTCACGCAATTGGAGTGGTTAGCCGTTTTATGTCAAATCCAGGAAGGGAACATTGGAATGCATTGAAGTGGATCCTAAGGTATCTCCGAGGCACTTCTAGTTTGAGACTTTCATTTGGGAGTGAGAAGCCGATTCTTGTTGGGTATACTGATTCAGACATGGCAGGGGATATTGACACGAGGAAGTCTACTTCAGGCTATTTGATTACTCTTTCAGGGGGAGCTATAGCCTGGCAATCAAGGTTGCAAAAATGTGTTGCCTTGTCGACGATAGAGGCAGAATTCATCGCCGCAACTGAAGCATGCAAGGAATTGCTTTGGATGAAAGAGTTCACACAGGAACTTGGTTTCACTCAAGAAAGGTATGTTTTACTTTGCGATAATCAAAGTGCTATACATCTTGCAAAGAATTCCACTTTTCATGCCAGGTCAAAGCATATTGATGTGAGGTATCACTGGATACGAGAAACTTTGGAATTCAAAGGGTTAGAACTTGAGAAAGTACACACAGAAGACAATGCTTCAGATATGATGACAAAGGCTCTTACCAGAGAGAAGTATGAGTTTTGTCGGCGCCAGGCCGGCATGGATTTCTGTTGAGTTCTTTTGTGTCGGGATCTTCCCCAATGGGCTGGAGGGGGAGATTTGTTGGGCTTATTTAGCCCAGTCCAGCCCATGGTTTAGTTGTTAAACCTAGGGTTATATTTCAGCAACACTTCAGCGTGAGAAACTAGTCACCGAGAGTAAAAACGCAGAAAAACAGAGAGGAGCAGCAGCAGTTTTTTCTGGGTGTCCAGTCGAGATCAACTCGACGATCGGAGGTCGATCCGTGGTCCGATTGGGCTGAAATTTTGACAGCAGTTTCAAGACTCGTTGTTCTTGATTCTGTGCGGTTGGATCATCGTTTGAAGTTATTTAATGAAGCTGTTCGTGAGTATTTCGAGACTGCAAATTTGAGGGTGTTTTCATCCGGTTTCTCTCATTTAAGGTGTTGTTGTTGCTTGATCTCCACTTATAGTTTTGGTTTTTCATTGTCGTTGAATTCAGCGTGGTTGTTGTGTACCTAAACGATTTATAGTGGAGATTCGGGTGGACTCCGTGATCGGTCTCGTGGTTTTTATCCTTCGCATTGAAGGAGTTTTCCACGTAAAAATTCTGGTGTTGTTATTCTTTAAGTTCCTATATTTCCATTGGTTGTGCTCGATTCGTTTCCTCACAGGTTTAGTCAAAGAGGGAAAATTATACCCGCTATTTTCCCAACATGGCGTTCTCGGCTCGCCAGGCGCCGCACAGGCTAATTCCGCGGCCAAATCTGCCGGCCCGTGACAAGTGGTATCAGAGCAGGATCTCTTTAGTTGGTGGGTGATTCAGGAAAAACCTAAATCACCGGGAATTAGCCAAGCGCCGCACGGGCTAATTCCTTGCTAATGTGGACTTTTCATCTCTGAAGCCACCGGGAATGCATATTTAGGGCAATCTATTTGTCTAGTGCTTATATCTATATCACAAAGAAAAGTGAGGTAACTGTTAATCTTATATTTTTTAGGGAAATTTTCAAATAATGGCCAAAAATGCTATGATTTTCTCAAATAATGGCCTAAAGTGAACTTTGTTTCAAAAAAGGGTCTGAAGTGCCTTCTTTGTTTTAAAGAAGGGCCTGGCTGAAGGACATTTTCGTCTTTTACTATTTTAAACTTTTTTCGTTTTTTTTTTTTCGTTTTCTATTTTCTTTTTCTTGTCTTTTTCCCCTCTTTCTTTCCCCTTTTTCTCTTTTTCTTTGCCCTCCCCAACCATGGCCGGCCTCAAGCAGAGGGCCGCTCACGCCGCCGTCAGGCGGCGGTCGACCTAACCTGGGCCGGCATCGGGCGACCCTCGCCCGGGCCGGCGTCGGGCGAGGGTTGCCTCACCAGATCAGGAAAAAGTTGACTGCAAAGCTATCACCTTGTTTCCATGGCAGAATCATGTTTAACAGTCCGTGAATAATACAGCATTTTGAGTTTCACATCTGCACTTTAGAACTGATGTCTCATTGTGTATAAGATCTCCTGTAATTTGCTGGAGATTATATGAGGAAAATGAACTACAAAACAACGCCACCAAACCTAAGGGTCCCGTGCATACATGGTGAACTATTATGGAGGATAGTTATAGCAGACGTACCCACCGAGACCCATGGAGACGGTGCTGGCGGCGACCTCGGCGACGCCTATGGTGAGGACGATGGAGGAGGGAGCGTCGGCGCCGGAGAGGCCGGCGGTGTTTGAATAATGTAAAATTGATTATTCGATTTGAGCACGTTAGTTGCTATTCCGGATTGATGGTCTTCGAAGAAAGCCTTCATTCATGATAGGCGCCCGAAGAAGATCGAAGACAAAAGGAAATCAACATGATTTATGGTGGGCTATCCTTGGATAGCCCCTTCACCCGTCAACAAGGAGTAAATGCTTTCACAAAGAAAAGAGGAGCCCTTGTCGTGTTTCAACATTGTCAGTGAGGTGTACTTGAAGAAGTCTTCTGCTCCATTAAATGCTACATATTATTGAAGCATGAAACAAGGCAGATGATATTGAAGTCTTTGAAGAGTTTTTCCACGTGAAGCTATTGTTGTGTTCAATTACATTTATTGAGTTTATCCTTTCTTATTGGTGACTTTTTGACCTTTTTGTTGGTTCATTTATAGTTGTGAGAAAGGGTTGTAAGTGTGTGGAATGTTGTTTTCGTTAACGTAGGTGTTCTGCTATTATATAAGTACGTGACGGTGAGTGTTGTATTTTGTAGCCATCAGAAAGCATTTCAATAAAAGATTTTCTTCCTCCGATTTTTCTTTTGTGTCATTATTCTAAATTTCTCAAAATCATCGTTATTGTTTTAGTTCCAACAAGCGGCGAGGGCGAAGGGGACGGTCAGGCCGTCGGAGACGCCGATGATGATGTCACGGACGATATCGCCGGCGGTGAAGTGGGACTCCGCGTGCTGGTTTAGGTGCCTCTGCTTCTCCAGCTCCAGCTTGTTCCTACTCTCGTTTGCGCTCGCCATTGAATACCAGAGTGTTTGAGTCGGAGAGAGACGAGAGAGATGAAGCGACGGGAAGGAGAGAGTTACCCTTGTCCTCTCTGCTCCAGCTAATCTATTTGCTGGTTCGTCCTCGCCGGATCTGGCGAGGCAACCCTTGCCCGGCCTAGGCTGGCCGGCGTCGGCCGAGGGCGACCCCCATTGGACGGCGGCATGGGTGGCCCTCTGCCTGAGGACGGCCATGGCTGGAGAGGGGAAAGAAAACGGGAAAAAGGAAAATAGTTTAAAATGGTAAAAGACGAAAATGTCCTTCAGTTAGGCCCTTTTTTGAAACAAAGAGAGCACTTCATACCCTTCTTTAAAATAAAGTTCACTTCATGCCCTTACTTGAGAAAATCAGAGTACTTCAAGTCCTTATTTGCAATTTTCCCTATTTTTTACTACTAATACCCGGTAGTGATAGAGTTATCGACTTGGAGGTTCATCCATCTCCAAGAGACAGACAAGAGCAAGGAATGTTCTAGTTTCACCGAACCATGCTTCAATTGATATCTCAGAACCTTCATGTACTCAAGCATCTTGAGGTGGTGGACTATGAAGTTGTGGACCAGAATAAGCTTAATGGATGTCGGACTTGCTATTAAATGAGGATGTTAAGTTGTATACTGAAAAGTACTAGCCTTTATGTTGTTTCTAAGTGGATTTGGCTATGTGCTATTTGTTTGGGAATATGGCTGTGTAATTTTGTAATTGGGGTGTTTTGGCTATGAGTTGTGCCTCCTATATTGGGAAGGTTTCTTATGTTGGGATGTTTGTCTTTTCCACCATAGAATGTGGATCAGTTTAAATTTATCCAATGCCATTTACTTTGCTTTTGATTAACTTAACTGTGCTGCATCATCAATTCTAATGAACTCATGCAGCATCAGTTCATTGCATCAGTCATCAGTGGAAGTGACTGAGGCAACATCAGCAACTGATGCTTAGAACTGAGCTGCTGCAGCATCAGTTCACTCGAACTGCATCAGGTTCAGTATTTGAGTAATGTACACTGCATCTGGAAGGTGTTATTAGTCCGTTTTGGCTATACACAGTGTTGATCGGTTCAAGTTATCAAATTAGAGAAGATGATTTGCCTATGAAGTCTGCTTTTTGGCTATATTGTTTGAGGATTTGCATATTTATACAAAGAAGTTGATGGGTCGGCCAAGTCTAACTGATTATGCAGCATCATTTCATTAGACTAGTTAGACTTGTGTAGCATCAATCGAACTCGTTGATTGATTACACACTTGATGCAACTTAAGTCTAGACCAGTCCAATAAAGTTCCACTCACTCATCGACATGGCAGACAAAAAGCACATCTCCTCGTTAGCCATACAAAAAAGTTCAACTCATTCCCAGAAATGTATATGATAAAGGAAATTACATTTACTCATATTGACCATTTCAAATAAGTTGGCCACACCTACTTTAACAAAAGAAAAAAAAAACTCAAAAGTAAACCTAACATAAAACAAGTCCACCAAAATACACTGCAAGCAATGCTGCACCCTCCTATCAATCTCACACATTATTAGTACAATTAAATCTCCTGTCAATGCAAGTATAATTCTTACATATGTCTTCTCCTTCACTTGCATTCTTGCAATTTCATTCTGTAAGTCATTGTTCAATAAGTTTAGTGTAGATATCTTGACCTCGTTCCTGTTGGGATTTGATAAATAATCCCATGGGAAGTGAATGAGAAATGACGGAGGGAGAGCCCCACATAGGAAAAAGAGTAGATGGTGGATGGGTTTAAATATTGGAACTTCACAAATGAATTTGAGCCCCAAGGGGCACCGCACTTTTGTGGACGGGGGAAGACCTACGCAAAGGTGGATCGGTCCACGCGCGCCGCCGCTGGCTCGGTTCGGGCCGGGCCTGGGTCCGCGCGTTTATTTAATTTTACTCCATCAATTTTATTTTTTATTCTATTCTTTTTCATCCGAACAGATATGATTGTTCGGTGTTGAACGAATAGACATGTTAGACCGACGAACATACATGTTCGTTCGGAATAAAGCGAACGAATGTGTCGGTTCGAACAGAACAAGAACTTTCAAAACTACTGACATTTTTCACAAATCATTACTCATCTTCATTTGTGCGATTGTTCTGCAAATTTGCTTTCGAAGGAGTCCTTTGAAGACGTACTGCTTCAAAGGAACACGATCCGTTCTATCCTGGGAGACAATTGTCCGACGTCCTCGGGTACAGATTGAGGGGGCAAATTTGTCTTAAGGACACAACGACTTTCGTTGGGCTCGGATCAATATTCTGTTTTTTACTTCGCGTTGGCTGCAGGTTAGTCGTTTGTTCACATGTCTTTCTGTACGGAATTAGCCAAAGAGTAACGATAACAGTTCCTTCCTACTATCTGCCTTTGGAGATTTCTCATCCTCGCTTCTTTCCGGTTATTCGCCACATTTTGCAGCCTCTCCTTCAATGTCTCATTAGCATTTATCGGTTCACAAATCATTTCTTTCTCCTGCATTGTCAACTCAGGATCAATCCATTCGAAAAGCCCACAGACATCGACATGCCAAAACAAAATAATAAATTTGCGAGACAACTCAGAATCACAACAATGGTCAAAATTTTCCCACACCAACATAATAGGAACATTATCCAAATAATCTTACCCATGTTATACGGTGTCAATTCAGTCCTAAATATTTTAATTTGATCAATTTAGTCTTAAACATTTTTCGATATAATACATCTCGACAGCGTTACCTATAAAAGACTATCTCGAGGCCAAATCTTAATGCTTCGGTCAAGACTGCGTGGCCCATCTACACTCAAGATTTGAGAAGGTTCATGACAAAAGTCTAGTAAAAAAAAAAAAAGTAACCATTAATTTGGTTTAAAGTCGAGATGATCCATAAATAAATCAATACCTCGAAAAGGACTCTTATGCACCAAGTTCACTTAATAAAAACCAAAGTCTCGATCAGGAAATTGCAAAAGCTATATGCGTACACAGGTTACTAACGTTAAACCCACAACTAGAGAGTGATATGCAAATCATCAGGAAATTGCAAAAGCTACCATCAAATCTTGTGGCCAAGAATGTATCAACCATAACTTTTTGTTCCACCACCACAACCGACAAGGTGACGACGATCGAACTTCAGGCAAAGTAATAAAGAAGCTTTGAAAACGCCCTCAACTTTTCATCGTCTCTCTTTTTATCATGCACCTTTCACTCCGCACTCTTCATGTTGTGAGCATCGCCATCACTGTTAACGAACGAGGCCACGCGTTTGAACAGCCTCTTGGCCTTCTCGCAGCTCAGGTCGAAGATGTGGAACACATGATCCTCGCCTTCGATCTCCATGATCTCCGCCGCCGCCGCCCCGCCGCTCTCCACCAGCTTCTCGTAGTACAGCCTCCCTCTGTCCCTCAGTATGTCCTTCTCGCTCACGATCACCAGCACCTTCTCGCACGCCAGCCCGTCCACGCCGGGGGCCCCGTCCGTAAAGGGGTTGATCAGCGGGTCGTCGCACCCCTTGTCCGACACGCAAACGTACCGCCACCAGCTGTCCACCAACGCCTTCCGACCGGGGTCCGCCTTCTCTGCTCCAATCGGTGTCTCGCCCCAGAAGTACGGTTGTATCATCCCGATCCCAGAGAGCTTGATCCGCTCGCCCAGTCCGTCATCCCTTATCAACGACCGATGCAGAAACTTAGATACATAATGAAATAAGGAGATTTTACGTAAAATTCCTCTACCGTAATAAATAAGAGTAATCAGTGTCTACTCAATATAAAATGGTTTGAATTTTACAGTAGTGATTACACGTAAGACAGCAATGAGATCACAATGTTATTTACACTAAATAAACGCTAAAAGACTCGCTAAGCATCTTTAGGTCTGTTATTGTACCGTACTTGAGTCGCATGGCCAAGTGGTGAGACATGTTGGCGCCGCCGCTGTCGCCGACAAGGAAGAGCCGGTTGAAGTCGGCATGGTCCCTGAGCCATGGCTCGCACCGTGCTTCCTCGGATGCGATCCATTGCAGAGCAGCCCAGGAGTCATCGTAGGCCGCGGGGAGGGGGTGCTCAGGGACTCGGCGATAGTCGACGGAGACAACGACGACGTTGGACTCAGCGACAAGGGCGTTGAGGCTGGCGTGATACTTTGGATCCGCGATGGAGGCGATGATGAAGGCCCCGCCATGGAAGTAAACGACGAGGGGGAGTTTCGTGGCGGCGGAGGCGGAGGAGGGGCAGTAGATTCGGGCGGAGATGCCCGTTTCAGGGAGGATGAAGATGTCCTTGGACTCGACTTGGGTCTCGGCGTCGAGGCCGGGCGGGGCGATCTCGAAGCCGGCGAGGCGGTCGAAGGTGCCGTCTTTGTAAACTCTGATGTAGGGGAAGATCTCGAGTGAGACCTCTCTGGATGAATCCATGAAAGAGACGGAGATGTCAACGATATTATTAATCAGAGAGAGGTGAGATTGATGATGATGAATCGACAGAGGAGAAACAGCGATGGCTCATAAAGGGATAGCAGAGTGGGTCTATATATATTATAACAACTTATGAAAACGTCAGTCAGACTACCTGTTAAATGTCAATGTCTAACTACGTCTTCCGATGTTGTTATAATACTCTTAAGTCTCGTCGAAGATAACCTTTGTCTCTTTTGACCTTGTCATTACACCGAAATTCGGATTAACCCTTGTTTTTAATAGGTCGGACATATATTAGGCCTGAAGGAAAGTCGCCGCAACAATAATGATTGCAGAATATCGCAATAATCTATATTTCTCGTAGCTCTTACTTTTGTTTATGACATCATTCTATTACCATTCAAAATAACTATACCATTTCCTTCTTCTTTTAATGTTTCCTTTTCGTTTTTTTTGGGAACTTTCAGAGGGGCGCGTGCTCTCCTTCGCGAAAACTAGGTACATTGAGATTGTCATTATCGAGCTTGTTGCTTGTGCAAGTGGTACATTAAATATAACAACTAGTTTAAACAAAGATATAATGGAATAACAGTCATAGCTCTTAATTATATAAGGGGCCCGATAAAGGAGCAATATGATATGCTATGGATTGAGATCTTATTTGGAGGAGCTCCTGAGAGTTAGCTTGTACGGAACATTTGAAATGGAAGTTAACTTAGCAATTAAAGTACTTAAGAGGTTTTATGTGGAGTTCGATGAGTTGAAAATGGAGTTTTTAGCAGGATGTAAGCGTGTCATAGGCTTGGATAGGTGCTTCTTTAAGACTGTAATGAAGGGTGAGTTGTTGTATCTAGTTGGATGAGATGGAAACAATCAAATGTTTTAATTGCTTGGGCAATTTTTAAAGATGAATTTGTGGCATGTTGGAGTTGGTTACTCACCCCGTGATATACTGACTTGAGCGTGGGCAAATGCAAGGATTGTTCTTACATAAGTTATCAGAAAGGTAATATCTCACATTTTGTCTTTAAATGTTATTGCACTACGAGAACATTATAATCATTGAAGTGATTTGTCTATTTTTATTTGTTGATTTTGGTTGTAGGGACTAATAAAAGTAGTTTCAAGGCTATCTCTAGTTGCAAAGCATTGAAATTGTACATATGTGCTAATTGGGAAATATTACATAGAGGGGTGCTTTTAGAAAACTCCTTTTTTTTTGCTGTGAGGAGTACATTTGAAGTTGATTTTGACCGAGCAATGGCTAATTTGAAGATGGAGTACCTTAAAAGTTATAAAGACTTCGTGAGGGAAGGCCATGAGCAATTTTGTAGGGCTTTCATCAAGGCAGATACCAACTATTGATGCGGTTGATAATAACTTGAATGAGATCTCCAATGTATACATTTGCCTGTCAAGAGAAAATCCCATACTCTAGATGCTTGAAGGGATAATCACTATGTTGATGGAAAGAACAACAGAGAGAAGATAGTTAATGGTTGTTGACACCAAATAATAAAGAGTTACCGAATGGACTTTAGTATCACTGTGTCCCGAAAATCGGTAAATCGGGAATAGTAAGCTACTCTGAGAAGTTCGGTAAGTTGGCTGCAACATACCAAAATGTCTAGAAGACTAAACCCGATATTCGGGAAGTAAGAAAACAGGGCCACTGATTTTCAAAATTCGGTAAGATTCTGGACATGCCGAAATTATAGAGGATCAGCAGTAAGAGGAGTATGAAGACAAAAGGAACCGCAGGATGGCCAAGCTAGCCATATCAGCAAGAAGTTACGAGCAAGAAATCCGGATAGTGGATGCGAACAGTTCACGGCAGTTGCTGGAAAAGATTCAAATTCAAAGCCATATTGACAGTTGAAGATCAAATTTTGGCGGATAAAACGTGGGCAAATGGGAAGTTATTGAAGGCGCCAAGATTCAGAGTTTGAAAGCAAGAAAATAACCGACAAACGGTTATGGAAAGCCAAAGAATAATAAATAATCGAAAGAAAGGAGAAATGAGACAGATCAACACACATCCAAAAGAACTCAAGTTTTCTGCACTTTAACTTTCCTGTATTCTCCTTTCCAGCATTTAGAGTTTCTGCAACTCTAGTTTAGTTTCAAGCTTTCTACTGCTTTCCTAGGAGTATTGTAACGTAGCCTGAACCCTTGTTGATCTCAAATCCACATTCGATCCATTGAATTCCTACCCATTTCACTTCCATGTGTGTTACTCCGTGTTCTCACTAAAAATTTCCTTTCGAGAGTTGAGCCGCAGAACCCCTTTTAATAAAAACCGAAGACTGAATTTCGGTGAAAGATATTCCTTGTTGCTAAAACGAGCGAACATCTTTTTGGCACGCCTGGTGGGACAATTGTGGTAAGATTAAGAGAAATGGTGAGAACTAGAGGTCAATCAGATGGAGTACCAGTTGGCAACATCAACAATCCGGATGATGGAGCACGATCAGAGCATTCGGCAGCGAATGAGGACGTACCCCATCACAATGCTGATGTTCCTCGGCAATTAAACGAAGAACAAGTCCATGCGTTGGCACCTGACAACACTTTGATAGCCACGATGAGAAGAATGTTTGAGG
Source organism: Lenwebbia sp. NSW1173648 (assembly GCA_029784005.1). Lineage (NCBI taxonomy): Eukaryota > Viridiplantae > Streptophyta > Magnoliopsida > Myrtales > Myrtaceae > Lenwebbia > Lenwebbia sp. NSW1173648. Next base: position 17,362,768 of record JARCGZ010000012.1, on the reverse strand, counting down.
AACAGCAGAATGAGCTCACTAACCATATGGTGCAGCATGTCTCAGATGTGATAAAGCCTATGATGATTAACGCCATAAACGAGGTAATATCGCGTCCTAGTTCATCCTCTCAAGTTCATCCCTTTTATGTAAATCCTCCCGGTACGATACCATTTCCACCAGCATCGGGACATCCCAATGTTGGGTATAATGGTAGTGGATGATCGAATTTGCAGCCTCTAGTAAGGATTATACCAAGGCCGGAAAATCCTACAACAGCAAATCTGGTAAATGGTGTGAGTGGTTACAATTTCCCTCAAACTGGCCTTACTGATGCTAATGTGATCAATCCCATGATCCCGAATCATCCACCAGTATTGAACATGCCTCCGCCAGTGAATGTCCCTAACTTCGATCCCATGAGACCACCTGTAGTTCAACCATATCCACAAGTGGTAGAAAATCCTCTCTACATGCCACCACCACCTGTTAACTTCAATATGGACCAACAAGGAATGAACACACCTCAGCAGGTTGATCCTAGGGGGCAAGATCCTTGGTTGGACCAACAGAATTTAAGGCCATGGAATCCAGACAGAGTTGCAGAATTGGTAATGCAACAATTGGGGGCAGAGAGAGGCACACCAAGACCTGTATACAGGAAGCCACATCCCGATTGGGTGGATAACATTCCATATCCAAGGGGATTTAAAATGCCAGATTTCGCTGTATTTACAGGTGAAGAAGACCAGTCAACTGTGGAGCATGTAGGTCGTTTTTTAGCACAATGTGGAGAGGTTGGAACAAATGAATATTTAAGACTAAGGTTATTCCCATTGTCGTTATCAAAGACAGCATTTACTTGGTATACGAATTTGCCAGCAAATTCTATCCAGACGTGGGTTGAGATGGAGAGACAGTTCCATTCTCAGTTTTACCAACGGTACCAGAGGTAACAGTAGCCGACTTGGCCAGGATGTACCAGTATGGCACTGAGACAGTAGATCAATTCATTGCTCGTTTCAAGAAGTCCAGGAATCGATGTTTGACTTCTCTCACTGAAAAGGAATTTACAAATTTAGCTTTTAATGGGCTGAAGTTTAATCTCAAGGAGAGATTTGAGGGGCAAGCTTTTGATGATCTCTTTCAATTAAATGCTCGGGTTTCTAAGTATGAGCACCTGTTGAAGGATAAAGATAAGAAGCCGACGAAGGATAATCGGCAGACAATAGCATCGGTTGAAAGTACCGAATACAGTGACTTTACCGAAGAAGAGAATGAGATAGCGGTAGCAACTATGGTACTTGAAAAACCATATGTGTGCCCAGCTTTGAAACCAGCAAAGGTGAGAGATGTGTCCAAGTTTAAAGCCAAGGAAACGAGTAATTATTCGTTTGATATCTACAAGTTAGAAGAGATATTTGACTTGTTGTTGAAAGATGGAATGATCAAATTGGCTGAGGGACAGGTAATCCCATCCAAGGAAGAGACTACTGACAAAAGGTATTGCAAGTGGCATCATTCCAAGACTCATGATACGGTGAATTGTATTATTTTTAGAAAGACAATCCAGGAAGCGATTCGTCAAGGCAAAATTAAATTCGCTGAAGACAAAGGCAAAGCTCCAATGGAAGTAGACACGGATCCTTTCCCAAAGATGATCAGTATGGTTAATGTACGTGAGTCTACGAGGCATGATAATAGACAATTGTGCAACCGTTGCCAACGAGAATTAAGTCACCAACATCGGGAAGTTCCCGAATTCCAGTACATGAGAGGAACAAGGGAAAGATACAGATCGGGATCATTTGTCCGTCGGGAAGGCAGACCACAGATAAAGTCTGAGATTGTGGTAACTAAAAACGTTTCAGCACAATCAAGAAGTCAAGAAGCTGAGTCAAGGCGGTCAACACAAGTGTCTGAGAGGCGGGAATTTCGCCCCGATCCACCAAAACAAGTTCCTTCAACTCAAGAAGTTGAAACACAATCTCATAAGGAAAAGGAAACCCCACGAAAGCCTGAGAAGAAAAAGAGTTTATGGCAGCGATATAAAGAAAGGGATCCCAAAGTAGGATTGCTTAGAGAGCCTAGTGGGAAATTTGATTATGTGGTGTACTATGGAGACACGAAGGAGTCCTTATCCCCGTCATTGCCTGTGGAACCATCTGGTTGGGGAGATGAATTTGATGATCCACCACCACCAATTCCCCAGGAAGTTCCGAAGACAAAAACAATTAAGATCCCACACGATCCTCCTGAAGGAAAATGGTCCTTGGCTAAACCGCCGGGGCAAGCATCTTACCGAACTGCAAAAAGGCGATTTCAGAGAATGAAAAGCAGACAGAGGGATTTCGAGAATCGTCGGGACAAAGGAATGCCATCACAGATTCCTCCAACCAGATCTTTTAGATCGAGAGGAAATTGGGTTTGGAGAAGAAACCCTGATGATAAAGAATTTGTCAAACTAGAGAAAAATTCTGTATATGATTCGGGAAGTAGTTCTCATCACGAGGTGAAAAAAGGAAAAGAGGTTCAGCAAATCTCCCAAACAATTAACTTTGGGCAATTCCAAGTAGCTCTTAATCCGAGGCATCAAGTCAAAATAGAACAAAAGAATCTGAATCTCAAGATGTCGGAAGAAGATGATAAAAGTTGCCGAGCTGGTCATTCCAAAATGCCGAAAGAGAATTGTTCGCCAATGAGGATCAACATGGTCCAAGCTAAGCTTCCAGCTGAATATGGAGCTTGCTTAGTGGTAGAAGAAGAACTCGAGTATATCTCAGAGAAAGAAATAGTAATGGCAGAATTCGAATTCTCTGATAAAGAAATGATAAGGTTTGATAAAGTACCTTCAGACAAGGCTAGACATTTAAGGTCCTTGGTTATTTCAGGTAGAATCAATGGTCAAGCTGTCGGTAAGATCTTTGTAGATGCGGGAGCTACCTTGAATCTCATATCTTATAGATACTTCAAGAAGTTGGGAAAAGATGATGATGAAATAATTCCATCGAACGTTCAGCTGTCTGATTTCCTAGGAGAAGTTACCGAAGTCAAAGGGGCAGTTGTACTGGACCTAACCATAGGATCCAAAACAGCAATGACGACTTTCTTCGTGATAGAGTCTGATGGTTCGTACAACTTGTTGCTTGGAAGAGATTGGATACACTCCAATCAATGTGTACCTTCGACTCTTCATCAGGTTCTGGCATTCTGGAATGGTAAGGGAGTAGAGTATATTGAGGCTGATTCGGGACTTGCTACAATAGGGTTAACTGGTATTCATCAAGATCATCAAGAATACTCACATGGAGGACATGTCATTGGGGTACCGAAAGCAAATTCACGATCTTATGCTTATTGCCGCTTTGGGAATATGAAAACTGAGTGGATTCCCAAGTCTAGCTTGGCATTAGAGGAGTTACATACTCTTTATGGAAAGCGAGCCCTTATTGCAAGAAGTTTGTGAAAGGTATTTTGCATACCTGGCAGAAAAGACCCAGCAGAGTGCTGAAGTTTCAGATTGTATTGACGAATGGGAAGAGTCACCAATCAAAGAGGACAACAGGTCAACAGAAGCTCAAGACCCATTGTTAGAAGTTGATATAGGAGAACCTGGGTGTTTTCGTCCAATATATGTGAGTGATTTTCTGCAATAGGGCATGAAAAAAGAGTTAATCCACTTGATCAAAGAATACAAAGATTGCTTCGCATGGGATTACCATGAAATGCCTGGTTTGTCAAGAGATATTGTAGAACATCGTCTTCCTATTAAGAAAGGATTTCGTCCACACAAACAGTTAGCAAGAAGGTTTGCTCCAGATGTGGTTGACAAAGTCAAGGAAGAGATTGAAAGGCTGCTGAAAGCAAAATTCATTGAGACAGCCAGGTATGTAGAGTGGATTTCGAATATTGTTCCTGTGAAGAAGAAAAATGGAAAATTGAGAGTCTGTATTGATTTTCGGGATCTTAATAATGCCACTCCAAAAGATGAGTATCAGATGCCGATGGCAGACATGTTGGTAGATTCGGCGTCGGGAAATGAGATGTTATCTCTAATGGATGGTCATTCGGGTTACAACCAGATATTTATTGCTAAAGAAGACGTCTCGAAAACAGCGTTTAGATGTCCTGGTGCTATCGGGACTTTTCAGTGGGCAGTGATGCCTTTTGGGCTGAAAAATGCAGGAGCTACTTACCAGCGAGCAATGAATTTCATCTTTCATGACATGATTGGTAAGTTCTTGAAAGTTTATATTGATGATGTTGTGATCAAATCAAGTCAGGGAAAGCATTTGGACTATCTTGAGCAAGCTTTTGTTAGGATGAGAAAATACAAATTGAAGATGAATCCAGCTAAATGTGCCTTTGGAGTGCGAGTATGGAATTTCTTGGGATTCCTAGTTAATCAAAGGGGAATTGAGATTGACAAGAATAAGGCAAAGGCCATTATAGAGCTTCCTCATCCTACATCAAAGAAGCAGTTGCAGATGGTACTCGGGAAAATTAATTTTCTCAGAAGATTCATTGCAAATTTATCTGGAAAGATAGAACCAATGACCCAGCTCTTGCGTCTTAAAAATCAGGAGGAGTTTATATGGGGAGATAAACAGCAGAAAGCGTTTGATGCTGTCAAAGTTTATTTGACAAATCCTCCTGTATTGATGCCGCCGAAAGCAGGCAGACCATTAAAGTTGTACTTGTCTACTACCGATTCAACTATCGGGAGTATGCTGGCACAAGAGAATGAAAATGGAAAAGAACAAGCGGTATATTATTTAAGTAGGACATTGACTGATGTTGAAAAAAGATATACCGCGATAGAAAAATTATGTTTATCTTTGTACTTTTCTTGTATGAAGTTAAGACATTATTTGTTGCCAGCTACAGTACATGTACTCGGTAAGACTGATGTGATAAAATATATGTTGTCACGGCCTGTTATAAAAGGACGTATAGCCAAGTGGGCATTTATCTTGTCTGAATTTGATTTGGCATACGTACCAATAAAAGCAGTCAAAGGTCAAGCTGTTGCTGACTTTCTTACCGAATACCCATGTTTGCAAATGGAAGAAAATAAACAGAACTTCAGTCAAGTTATACCATGGACTATGTATTTTGATGGATCATGTGCTAAGAGTATGGCTGGAGCTGGTTTGATGATAATTTCTCCCACCGGAGAGCTTACAAGGTGTGTTTGTAAATTAGATTTTGAATGCTCAAATAATCAAGCCGAATATGAAGCACTAATCATCGGTTTAGGAATACTGATTGAATTGGAAGCATAGTTCATCAAAATATTTGGTGATTCACAGCTAGTGGTGAAGCAACTGAAAAGAGAATATCAGTGCTTAAATGAAAATTTAATTGGCTATTATTATTTAGCCAAGAAGCTGTTGGAACAATTTAGAGAATATGACATAGTCCATGTCAAAAGAGAAACCAATTACGAAGCCAACGAATTAGCACAGATGGCTTTCGGGTATAAAATATCAAAAGAATTGGCTAATGTTGCAGCCATTATCACATTATCGGTACCTTCTATTGAACACCGAGAAATATCGATAGCGATCAGCGAGGTGATCCGAGAAAAGGATTGGAGGCAGCCCATTATGGAATACTTGAAAAATCCTGATTCAAGAGATCAAAAGCTGAGGAGACAAGCCCAGAAGTACGTAATATTGGGAGACGAGTTATACCGAAAATCTTCAGATGGGCTACTATTAAGATGTCTTGATAAGGACAATGCGAAACTGGTTATGGCAGAAGCTCATGAAGGCATATGTGGAGCACATCAAGCTGGAATTAAGATGAGATGGCTTCTAAAAAGGTACGGATATTTCTGGCCAACAATGATGCAGAATTGCATTGAATATGCCAAAACATGCATTTCATGCCAAAAACATGGACCTTTGCAACATGCACCTGCTGTAGAGCTTCATGCCATTGTAAAGCCATGGCCATTTCGAGGATGGGCAATGGATATAATAGGTAAGATTTATCCACCCTCTTCTCATAAGCATAGTTTCATTTTGCTAGCTACGGATTACTTTACGAAATGGGTGGAAGCGATTCCATACAAGAGCATTAGTCAGAAGACGGTGATCAAATTTATTGAAGAAAACATAATTCACCGATTTGGCTTACCGGAATCAATCACTGCGGATCAAGGGACAGTGTTTACTGGAGATGAAGTTATGAAATTTGTGCAATCAAGAGGAATTAAGATGCTGCATTCTACACCATATTATCCTCAAGCAAATGGACAAGCTGAAGCTACTAATAAAGTTGTGATTGGGTTGATTAAAAAGCATTTGGAAGAAAATCCAAGAGAATGGGACAACTTGCTATCGGTAGTGTTGTGGGCATACCGAACATCACGAAGATCAAGCACAGGCGTCAGTCCATATATGCTGACCTATGGACAGGAGGCAGTTCTACCAATGGAGATAACCGTTCAATCATTACGAGTCCAATTGCAAAGTGAAATGTTGCCAGAAGATTACAGAGATTGGATGTATATAAATTTGGACGAAGTAGATGAAGTCAGGGCAGTTGCTTTGGATCAGTTGATTGCACAAAAGAAAAGAGTAGCTAGAGCTTTTAACAAGAAAGTTAGGATCAAGCAATTTGCTGTCGGGGACTTAGTGTGGAAAGCAATCTTGCCATTTAATCTCAAAGATAGAGAATTCGATAAGTGGTCCTCAAACTGGAAAGGCCCTTATCTAGTTACCGAAATGTTCAGTGGAAATGCGTACAGATTGATGGATATCAATGGAAAAGAATTATCTCGTTCTATAAATGGGAAATTCTTGAAGAAATATTATCCATCAATCTGGGAAACACAAGGAGATTAATTCATTCATCAAAAGCGAAAGTACATTCTGATCTTGGTTACAAAGGTCTTCAGATCTTTAACCAGTTTGAGATTCTGAGCTACAAGTTTGGAATGTAATTCAAGATCATGGCGGAGTTCAAATTGCTGTTCTTTGAGATGTTCTGTGCGACGAGAATGGAAGCGGACAGTTTCAAGTTTCTCCCAGGTTTCCTATAACAATCGTCTATACTTGTCTGAAGAAACTTCGACCATGGACTTGACCCGGGAGATTTCTTCTTTAATTATCCTGCGTTCGGCACGGTTATGACTGGAAAAGAAATTGAAAAGTCGACGTGTCGTCTCAGCATATTCTTTGGCATGGAGGCAAGAGTCTTGGACTTGAGCATATGCTTCCTTGGAATCGCACAATCGGGAGAATTCTTCCACAATTTAGAGCTTAAGAGTCTCAGCTTCCACAATGATAGGTTCAAGGCTCCAAACCTCTTTCACATTGCGCTCAAACTCATCGAAGCTGGCAGGGAATAAAGAGCACAGTTCCCATACTAAGTCCAAGAGATCAGACTCAGCAGTCAAGAATACCTTGGACCTGAAAATGTCCGTCAGTTCGGTAACTTCTAACCTATGCTTATAATTCAGTAATAAAGCATGATGTCCCTGGGATAGTAGCTCATGTAGTCGTTTCCATAAGGATCGATCATCTGTAGGCAATTGGATAAAAAATTATTCATGGTTAAAAGAAATGAAGAACAGTTTTCAAAGCTGGGATCATGATGCATTTAGCAAAAAGTTTACCTTCATGTTGGCCGTTACGATGTCTGTATGATTGAGGCCAAGGAGGCAACTGAGATGAAGAACCATGTGAAGATATCATGAGCAAGATCGCAAATGTTCAGGATGAATTGTGCAATTTGGGCAGTTATAAATAGAAAAGGCATAGAGCAGATCATGGGTGGTGGCATGCCAGAGCTTTTCTCAGACAATTGGAAGAACATGGCCCATGAGTGGAGGAAGACGGTTACCAGAATTGCCGCCAAAAATATTCTCTTGCAAGAGAAAGTATGCAAAAGTCATTGAGATTATCGGGAAGCCTTATCATCGGGATCTTTGTTAATCATCGAGAATTATCGGGAAGCCTTATCATCGGGATCTTTGTTAGTCATCGAGGATTATCGGGATCTTTGTTAATCATTGAGGATTATCGAGAAGCCTTATAATCGGGATCTTTGTTAATCATTGAGGATTATCGGGAAGCCTTATCATCGGGATCTTTGTGAGTCATCGAGGATTATCGGGATCTTTGTTAGTTATTGAGGATTATCGGGATCTCTGTTAATCGTTGAAGATTATAGAAGAGCAGATGTTAGAATTTCGCAAATGAAGCAAAAGAACATTTGAGTCAGAAAGAACAAGATTTTTCATTTATACTTCCTCAGCAGAGACTTGGCCTCATTTACAAAAGAACGGAGCTCAAATTCTAAATTAAGATTTTGTTCCATGAGCTCCGCCCTCTGTTTCTCACAAGTTTTAACCGACCCACAAGTAGAATCATATTCTTTCCTCAGCTCCCGACACTTCTCCATCTTTCTTCTAACTGATGGGCAAAGATGACGCATCTTCGCTTCTTGCTCCATCATTTGGACCTCTACCGTCTTCAATTCCTTCTCAAGTTCTGCTCTTCTTTCGGCCAAGCGGCGAAGTTTGCTCTCTTCGGCTTTATAACTGTCGTAGAACAAGCGGGTATCTGCATATTTGTGGGTTAGTTCATCCTGAATGGCTTGACCTCGCTGTTCTCCGAAGAAAAGATGTGGAAGATGATAGGTGTTGATCCTGATAGTGTCCACAGCATCCACAAAACCAACGGCGAAGATATCACTTTTGTCCTTGAAGTCTTGGGAAAGTGCAAAGGAAGGATTACCAGAGCATACTTCTTGGAAGAGAGTTCTTGCTCGTCTCTCTCTGTCAGAGTCGGTAATCAACTTCCCATAGCCAGACTCTAATAAACTAAGAAGCTCAGTCCATTTAGCCTTGGCCACTTCCTTAGAAACTTCAAAAAATGATGCCGGGTCTATAGATTCTGGCGGACAATCAGCAGTGGAGGAGCCAGGAAGATTTGTGAGCAGTATACTTTCCACTTCATCTTTTTCTTCAGTAGATAAGAGAGTTGTCTCAGCCGTGGCAGAAAGGATTTGTGAAGAAGAAGAGCTTGCCATAGACATTCCTTGAAGAGGCAGAGTAATTGACGAAGGCTGAACGAGCGGTAGAGGTACATTGGTTGATGGGCCTTCAAGAAATTCCCCATCAGGAATCAAGATTCTTTTTGATGCAGATGAAGGCTCATCAGTACCTGTAAATGCAGCTATGAGTGTTAAAACAATAGTATAAGGAGCACTCACCATTCGGTAAAGTGAAGACAATACTTACCGATAGAAGTTGAAGATTTCCTAGTCTGAGGAGAAGATGGGTCATCAGCCCGTTCCTTTTCCTTAAGTTTTGGAGTCTGGTTTTGCCTTGATGTAATAAGAAGTTCCGTCGAAGAAGCCGGAGGAACCAGGAAAGGGTCAAGAATTGCTATATCATCGTCAGGAGCAAGAGCAGAAGGGGAAGAAATCAAAGCCGCTTTTGATCGGTATATCTTGAGAGTCTTCCCTGAGTTATGTTTAAAAGAAGAAAAGCACAGATCAATATTGGAAGGTATGCTCATGATTAGCAAAAGCTTTAATATTAAAAGTTACCTTTCGGTGTATGCGGCTTTATCATGGCACGTAGCGTGGGACTGACAGATGGGCTCCTTGGTGATGATGATAAAGATCTAGTGGTAGTTCTTTCTGTTGCTGGCTTCTTAGACGCCTTTTCTGGAGCAGGCAGTTCTAAGATTTTTCGCTTTCTTCCTGCTGTGAGCGAAAACAGTTAGACACAACTAAATACCGAATGAAGAAGTATATTGAAAGAAGGGAAGCAAACTAACCTTTAACAGGCTTTGCCGGTTCCAAGGGAAGAATGTCTTCATCTCCGGTTGATTGAGGAAGTGCAAGAGTGGCCGTCTCCTTTATTTTCAAAAGGATCATGTCCAGCGACTCTGAGAATACAGACTTCCGATAATTCTTCCACCAGAAGTCGAAGTCTTCTGAAGAGCGATCAGCATCTGGAATGAACTCGGTAACACGGAACAATCGGTAAATGTCCCGAATCAGCTTGTTCAGTTCAATGAAGTTCTGACTGTCGCCTTGCTTACAGAATACTTTAATGATGGAAGAAAAGGAAAAAGTGTAGAGAGCCGGGACAGGAATCCCTTGAATCAACCCAAATTGTCTAGCACAATATTGGGGAGAATAGATTTCGAAGCCAGCAACGAATCTACCATTTATTGAAAACCTAACAGGAAGGTCAATAGAGGTTAGAACGACTTGCCAAAAATCATTCTTATTCTTCTGAAAGGAAGGAAGATATGATTTGAATTCGGGAATGAGAAAAGGAGAAAAAGAGAATTGTTTTCCTTTGATGGAAAAAATTTGGGAAACAAAGAACCGAAAATAAGATAATTGCCCTTCTGGAAAAGAAATCAGCTCTCGGCTTAAAGCTCGACATACAGGATGATTCGGGATAGAAACCGAAGGGGGTTGCGAGAAATGGTCTTTGGAAAACCAAAAAGGAAAATAAAAAGCCGACCAGGCTTGGAGAATCCAGAGTGGACCACCATAGACTCCACCTATTTCATCCGAAATGATGGAAGAAGCCGAATGGGCTAAGCCTCGGTACAATAAGGATAAAATAGTTTTTCCCAAAGAAAGGAGAGTTCCCGAAGCTAAGGCAGAAGCTATAGCTACGAAGTCCTTTGAAACTCTCACAATAGGGTGGCAAAAGAGGAATTTACAGAGCCAGTACAAGAGAAAAGCGGTGTGTTCCTCGTCGGTAACTTCACCTTCTTTCTTAAAAAACTTACCGATAAAAGCCCCATAAGCTAGCTCGGAATTAGACAACTTACCGAGTCCTGGGTAAGAATCCGAAGACAGAGTAGATGGGTCTGTACCTAAAGGACTAAGACCGGTCAAGCAATGGATGTCGAGCAAGGTTACCGACATCGGGGAAAAAGGGAAGAAGAAGCAGTTGGTAGAAGTTGACCAAAAACAAGATAGGGCACTGATTAGCCCATGATTCAGACGATAGTCGAAACAACAAAGGCGCAAAGCATTATGAATCGAAAGTCCATCCCAAAGAGAGCCCTTGGAAGGACGAAGTCGAAGGTACCATTGGTAAAAATTTGGCTCAAAATCAGAAAAAGCCCTAAGACGAGAAGGGCGGGAGTGCCAGTTGTAAGCTAGAACGAAAGAATGGTGGATTGGAAGTACCTCAGTTTGATGACGAGGGAAGAAATCAGAGAGAATGGCAGGAATCGAAAACTGATTGTAAACAGCTGGGCCAAGGATGTAAGAATCCTCGAAATCATTCTGCACCGAGAAAAAATGCCAATCATCGTTGAAATCTTGAGAGTCTCTGAAGCTATAATAGCGCTCTAGAGCATTTGAGGCAAGAAAGGAGGAAGCTTGAGCCTTGGGAGCCATGGTGTCTGATCGAGTACAGGAAAAAGGGACGAAGGAACGAAGAAGCGAAAGAGCGAGAGAATAACGAAAGAGATGACTTGTTGGAGAAGCAAGTTTGAAGGCGAGAAATCAGATTGTGTGGGGACATCTGATTTATATATTGAGTTGATACGAGGAGAAGCTGAAAACGCAAGCGCGCGAAACGAGACGGCAAAATGGCGCTGGAAACAAAAAGTAAGTGTCTTGTCATCTTTGGCATTTAAAAGAATTAAAATTCTTTTAATTCTTTTAAAGGGGGCATCTGTTGACACCAAATAATAAAGAGTTATCGAATGGACTTTAGTATCACTGTGTCCCGAAAATCGGTAAATCGGGAATAGTAAGCTACTCTGAGAAGTTCGGTAAGTTGGCTGCAACATACCGAAATGTCTAGAAGACTAAACCCGATATTCGGGAAGTAAGAAAACAGGGCCACTGATTTTCAAAATTCGATAAGATTCTGGACATGCCGAAATTATAGAGGATCAGCAGTAAGAGAAGTATGAAGACAAAAGGAACCGCAGGATGGCCAAGCTAGCCATATCAGCAAGAAGTTACGAGCAAGAAATCCGGATAGTGGATGCGAACAGTTCACGGCAGTTGCTGGAAAAGATTCAAATTCAAAGCCATATTGACAGTTGAAGATCAAATTTTGGCGGATAAAACGTGGGCAAATGGGAAGTTATTGAAGGCGCCAAGATTCAGAGTTTGAAAGCAAGAAAATAACCGACAAACGGTTATGGAAAGCCAAAGAATAATAAATAATCGAAAGAAAGGAGAAAGGAGACAGATCAACACACATCCAAAAGAACTCAAGTTTTCTGCACTTTAACTTTCATGTATTCTCCTTTCCAGCATTTAGAGTTTCTGCAACTCTAGTTTAGTTTCAAGCTTTCTACTGCTTTCCTAGGAGTATTGTAACGTAGCCTGAACCCTTGTTGATCTCAAATCCACATTCGATCCATTGAATTCCTACCCATTTCACTTCCATGTGTGTTACTCCGTGTTCTCACTAAAAATTTCCTTTCGAGAGTTGAGCCGCAGAACCCCTTTTAATAAAAACCGAAGACTGAATTTCGGTGAAAGATATTCTGTGTTGCTAAAACGAGCGAACAATGGTTGATTAAACAAATCCAATTTGCCCAAGGATTTAATTAAAGTTGTGTGTTGAGATGTACGTGTGAATTGTGTTAGAAAGTCGCACATCGGAAAATTAATATGGTGTGGAGTACTTAATATATCCTAGTTGACTCATTACTCATTGACTTGAGCTTTTGAGTGAAAATGGGTCCAATTAAATATGTCGATAGGCTCGAGCTTAAGCTCCCTCTTGACGATCTCCCCCTTTGAAGGTATCGGACTTCCGTTCTGCTCTCAACATTAGAAAAGACTAAACTGGAATGCATGTATTATATTTCTAGGCCAGCTAATAAAAATAAATTTGAAGTTCAAGTGGATGATCATGTATTGTGGTTGACTTGGCTGGGAAGATCTGTGCTTGAAAAAATAAATTTGAAGTTCAAGTGGATGCTGATATATTGTGGTTGACTTGGCCGGGATGATCGGGAAGTCAGAAAAGCTACCCACACTCTCGTGGGCAAGAATGTATTGACGATCACCCACACAACATGGCGACGACCAGAAACTTTAGCAGCGACACGCAAAGTAATACGAAAACTTCGGAAAACGCCCTCATTTTTCCAATATCTGTCTTGCTTCATGCACCCATCTTGGGATCATCACGATCGCTGTTGACGAATGTGGCCACGCGTTTGAACAGTCTCTTCGCCTTTTCGCAGCTCGGGTCAAAGATGTGGAACACGTGGTCCTCGCCGTCAATCTCCATGATCTCCGCTGCTGCTGCTGCCGCCCCGCCGCTCTCCACCAGCTTCTCGTAGTACAGCCTCCCTCTGTCCCTCAGTATGTCCTTCTCGCTCACGATCACCAGCACCTTCTCGCACGCCAGCCCGTCCACGCCGGGGGCCCCGTCCGCAAAGGGGTTGATCAGCGGGTCGTCGCACCCCTTGTCCGACACGCAAACGTACCGCCACCAGCTGTCCACCAACGCCTTCCGACCGGGGTCCGCCTTCTCTGCTCCAATCGGTGTCTCGCCCCAGAAGTAGGGTTGTATCATCCCGATCCCAGAGAGCTTGACCCGCTTGCCCAGTGCATCATCCCTTATCAGTGACAGATGCAGAAATTTAGATAAATAATGCAATAAGGAGATTTTACATAAATTCATCAACCATAATAGATAATATTAATCAGTGTTCACTCTATATTAAATTGTGTAACAATTTCAAACTAGTAATTATACGTAAGACAGCAATGAAATCACGGAGTTACTTATAATAAATGAAACCTGAAAGACTCACTAAGTTTCTTAGGTTTTGTTATTGTACCGTACCTGAGTCGCATGGCCAAGTGGTGAGACATGTTGGCACCGCCGCTGTCACCGACGAGGAAGAGCCTGTCGAAGTCGGCATGGTCCCTGAGCCACGGCTCGCTCCGGGCTTCCTCGGATGCAATCCACTGCAGAGCAGCATAGGAGTCGTCATAGGCTGCGGGTAGGGGGTGCTCGGGGACTCGGCGATAGTCAACAGAGACGACCACGACATTGGACTCGGCGACAAGTGCATTGAGGCTGGCGTGATACTTGGGGTCGGCGATGGAGGCGATGATGAAGGCCCCGCCATGGAAGTAGACGACGAGGGGGAGTTTTGTGGCGGCCGAGGCGGAGGAGGGGCGGTAGATTCGGGCGGAGATGCCGGTGTCGGGGAGGATGAGGATGTCCTTGGACTCGACTTGGGTCTCGGGGTCGAGGCCGGGCGGGGCGATCTCGAAGCCGGCGAGGCGGTCGAAGGTGCCGTCTTTGTAGATTCTGATGTAGGGAAAGATCTCGAGTGAGACCTCTTTGGATGAATCCATGGGGGAGCGAGAGAGAGAGAGAGAGAGAGAGAGAGATGTCAACGATATTAATCAGAGATAGGCGAGGACGATGGATCGGGAGACGAGAAACAGCGATGGCTCAAACAGGGAAAGCAAAGCACGACTATATATTGAGGAAGATTTTTGGCGTTTGACTTCGAAAAGGTTAGTCAAAACTCCGTGTTGAATGTCAATGTCTAACTAAATTCAAACGTGTTCATGTTACTTTTCAGATATCAATATAGCGACCAAGCTACCGCAATTTTTTCTTCTAGTGCTTAAAAAAAGGTTCATCCGTCGACGAAATCAGCATAATTATTTACTGAAGATGACAAAATACATGTTCTCTTTTATTTTTAGTGGAATGCAAGTCTAATAGGGCCTCCTTTGCGTTAGGTCAAGTCGAGCGACCATTTTCTTTGGCACCATGCGACCGTTGTTTATATGGGAACCTTTGCAAAATTATAACCATCTAGTTGAGGTCTCCAAATGGGTCAAAAATGGTTGGTCAAAATTTAAAAAAGACGAAATGGAATTATAGTGGGTATAGAGTTATAAAGCCTCATCAAACGTGGGTTGTAATGCCTATGCCTAGCGGTGGCAAATGGGTGGGTTAAGACAGGTTTGGGTGGGTCATAATATACGGATTCAACCCAAATCCACCCATATAATCCACATTGACTCATTTATTCATTGGGCAATTTAAATGACTCATACCTAACTCAATCCAGAGCTAACTCACGTTTAGAAATTTAATCATTTGAGTCATTGGAATCAATTGCTTTGTTAGTACTGTTCCTTTTAGAGCTCTCAGGGTTATGGGAATTGAATCAGATGTGTTGTCAATGACTCTCGGCTATGTGATCTGTTTGCGTTGTGCTTTTGGGTCGAAGACGGAAATCGTCTCAGCTGTGTGCTTTCCTTGTGGCGTGTTTGTGGATGAATTGCTTGTGGCTTTGGCTTTATGAGATAAGACTTCGGGAGCTATTGCTCGCTGGCCTCTTTGGTTCCATCTTTATGTCATTACTTGCAAAGTGGACTGAAATCCACTTTAAAAGCAAAAGGATTTGCTCTCTCTGTTCTTTTCCCCACTCACCAAAATAAGATCGTACCGTGCGTTTATAAACTGCAATTTGATCATTCCCATCTTTATGTTGTTGTGTAGCTAATCCATAACTTGTTCGTCGATTAAGATGTGTAATTTTGGAAAATAATCATAAGAAGATAGAAGCATAAATTTATTTTTGTTATGAGGAAAATGTAAGTTGGGCTCTCTGTAAGCCCAATACATTAAGATCCCTCTAATATATTTTCCCCAATCAAGCCCGAACGCGTTTCATGATTTATTGATAAGCCGGGCCGGACTTCACCCCCATCTTCACTCTCCTGTTCATAACCCAACTCCCGAGCTCTCTCACTGACTCGGCAATCCGGTTCAGGAGAGCCGCCCGTTTTTTAAATGCAACAATTTCAGTAGAAAAATTGCTAAAAATAATTCTCGAGTCAGGTATGTATTGCTAAATTTTGTATTGCATAGAAATGGGTCAAAACGGGTGGGTTAAACAGTCCAATTTGAGTCGTGCCATTTTCAACCCGATCCACCCGTTTGACCAACGGGCCTACCATCCAGTATGCATGTCACTGCTAATTAGCTTCGGACTATTTCAAGACTCCATGATCCGAACACAAAATAAATTCCTTAGGGCGAGTTTGGTAATGTTTCTGATTCTCTGTTTTTTATTTTTTTTCGTTCCCAGAAACATAACCAAGAAGTAGAAAATAAAAAAGTTTCTTTATCCCCGGAAACAAAAAGAGAAACAATGTCATTTTAGAAAAATAAACTCAGTATAACTTAATGCTTGTCTTTACAAGCACGAGTCCGCCACCGCTGTCACCGGTCGCTAGTCCTCATTGTCTTCACTGACATTTTTATAACTAAATAAAAAAAATGGGTATAGGAATTTTTAGGGTCGTACCAAATGCATTTCTATTCTTTTTCTATTTCGGGAATAGAAATTTTGTGCAGTTACCAAACGCGTTTTTCTGCTTAGAAACTGTTCCCGAGAACAGAATCAGAAAAAATCATTTCTGCTCAGAAACTGTTCCCGGGAACAGAAACGTCACCAAACACACCCTTAGCACTCAAATGATGCTCCCAATGCTTCAAGGAATGCATGACTGCATGAAATTTGTAGCGTACGCAGACCGTTGTCGACGGGGGCCGCTCAGCTTCAAAACTGCATACTGAAATCATGAGAAGTAAGGATCGATGCTGAACGTAACTCTTCTTTAGTTATAGCAGAACTAACCTCGGCAATCAGCATTCCTCCCTAGCAAAACTCCCCGTCTTCACACACTCGGTTGGCACTATAACGGTGTTGAAATAAAAGCGCCTATAGAGAATGTCCCGAGGCCATGAAAACTCCTCAATTCGCTGACCGTCTTCGGTGTGGGCCACTCTTGAATGGCGGGAGAATCACCAAAAAAAGTCATAAACCTATTGAAATCGTGTCAATTCAGTCTTCAATTTTTTTTTGCCAATTGAGTCCTAAACCTTTTGCATTTGTGCCAATTCAGTCTATCCGATCAATTTTGGTCGAAAAGTGCTGACATGGACTCCGGCTGTTCGTCCTACTTGGCGCGGTTTGCTCTGACATAAATAATTTTTAATTTTTTCAAATATTTTATTTATTTATTTTTCTTTTTCTTTTCTTTTACTTCTTTTCATTCTTTTCGTTTTCCTTCTCTTCCTTTTTCTTCCAGCCGGTCGCCACTGCAAAAATCTTGTCCCAAAAAGAAAACGCATAGGTTGCTACCTAGATTTGATTTTATTCACATAGTACATGGGATTTCTACAGTGAACAATTGTAATCCCCTGCTCTTGTATAGTTGGAGATATTATAGTTTGACATGTTTTGGTTTTTCACAAACCAAAGCTTGAAATTTCGGATGGCACCTTTATTTAATTGCTAGAGTTTCTTGAGTGGGCCCTCCGTTTGGAAGAGGAGATGAAGTAGGGAAGAAAGAGTGCGAAATATAATCCGACGAATTTCATTGTTTGGGAAGCATAAAGATAAAAGGAAGTGACAAGCATATTCCATCGCATGTAATAATTTGTTCCACCTAGGAGGCGAACGGTCAAAGATGTCCATCCACACTTGCTCCTAATTTAAAGTGACAAGCATATCCATGGCATATCCCAAAGAATGAGACATAAATTGGAGACTTTTCCTAATTAAGACATCAAAGGCGGCATGTCTCTACTGAGGAAATCCGCTAGCCGCCGGATTAAATCCTTAGCTTTCTCACATCCCTGGTCAAACAAATGAAACCCGTGACCCTCCCCTTCCGTCTCCATGATCTCCACCACGCCCATCCACCCGCTCCGACCCAACGCCTCATGGTACAACCACCCTCTGTCTCTCAATATATCCTTCTCGGCCACACACACCAACACCCTCCCACACCCGAGCCCCGCCAAGCTTGGAGCGCCGTCGGCCATCGGGTTGACCCAAGGTTCATCGCTGTCCGGCTTAGACGGGCAAACGAAAGGCCATAGCCAGTCCACATCGGCCCTCCTATTCGGAGGCAGCTCCTCCGACCCGATCGGTTTGGAACCCCAGAAAAAAGGATGGACTAGTGCAACTCCGAGAAGCCGTATGTTTAGCCCGAGCTCGGGATTCCCGGCCGCCATAGCCATATTATGAGCAATATTGGCACCTGCTCAATTAGAATGTTTACTTGCGATTCAACTTTATTTTCTTTTATACTATATAAAGTCAATATCAAGATAGAGTTTGAAACTGAGTATATATAAAGATTGATTCAGTCAATCACTTTGTCTATTTGCTTTACATAGGAATCTTAACCTACCTAGCATTTTTGCATTATTAGTTCTTTCGCGAGATGGAACTCTATTAGGTGACCTTATCATCTAGTCTAGCCCATCTACTTCTCCAACAAAAGGGGAAACACATCAAATAAAACCAGAATGGAAAAAGAAAAAAAAAAAGAACTGGGAAAAACAGGCCAACAAGCACTGAATGACTAAAGTAACTCCACATTGAAATGATCAATTTTTCACCTGCGCTTTCTCCAGCCAAGAACACCTTCCCAAAGTCGGCGTGATCGTTCAACCAAGCCTCCGGACCATTGCCGTCGCAGTGCGAAGCCGCCCACTGGATCGCAGCCCAGGAGTCCTCGTAAGCCGCTGGTATCGGGTGCTCCGGGGCCTTCCTGTAGTTCACCGAGACCGCGACGACCTTGGCCTTGGCGACAATGGCGTTGAGGTAGCCGTGGTTAACGGCGGTGAACGGGGAGGAGGCGAAGAACCCTCCACCGTAGAAGTAGATGAGGAGGGGGACTTTTTGGGACTCAGTGAGTTTTGGGAGGAAGAGACGAGCGGAGACGGCGTGGGAGTGGGGTCCGGAAGTGGCCGTCGTGGCAGCAGTGGTGACGTCCTTGGATGAAACGCCGGTTTGGGGGTCGGTGGACGGCGGGACGATGTCGGTTCCAAAGAACCTCTCAACCCGGCCGTCTTTGTAGACTCTTATCACCGGAAGCCTCTCGAAGGCTACTTCCGATTGGCTTGAATTGCTGTCCGGCTCCATGAGAATCTGTGGTTCCACGTCTGACTTTATATCTGATGACTCAAGATTTCTGCTTTTCATTCATTTACTTCTTTCGTTTTCGTCGAGAGAAGAGAACGAGCAGCGGAACAGAGCAAAAGCAGAGTAGAGATAAAGTCAGACGTGGGGCCTTAAAAAAATACATGGTGCCGTCAGCCTATCATCTATATGCTTTGAGCGTGAATGCTTTTTAAACCGTCCAAATGTTGTATTTATCTAATTCATCGCTTCAACAAATTAGTCTACCGAAAATGTTATTATTATCACCAATAATCCATGCCTATGATGAAAATATATTTTGTCAAATCGCCTTTGTGTTCGATACGAACTATCAATTCTAAAATATTTACATTTTTCGAATGTCGATTTTGCACGAAATAGACGCACGTACATTATCTTATCATATGAAAGATGATGCATGAATCTTTATTGGCCAGAAGTTCAACCGTAAAATAATTAGCTTCTACGAAGAAGTGATTGAAAATTTGACTAAAGTGTATAAGGGACTATTATGCTTATAGTTTGATCCACGTCGTTCATGGTGATATATTTTTTTCCATGTCAAACTTTTGGCTAGCATAGTCCAACACGTGAGTTTCAATTTTCCGAATCAAAGCTTTGTATGGCCAATTCCAACACATTAAAGAGAAAGTGCCAACCTTTATTAGCCAAAAGTCTGATGTGGAACTAATCTGTGTTATCATGGAATAAATTGTCATTGAAAATTCGCCTAATTTTATATTGTACTATTATATTCTTGTAGCTTGATCCGCGAAAATTCATTGACCATGGAAACATATGAGCTTTTCCACATCCTACTTTTGACGGGAGAAGTACCAAAAAAGTTTTAACTTATTGTATTGGTACCAATTCACAATCATAAATCGTTCAATTGAATCAATTCAATCCTAAACACTTTCACATTGGCATCAATTCAGTCCATCCGGCCAACTTAGGCAGGAAATTGCTGACATCGATGCTGGCTGTCCTACGTGGCACGATTGACCCTAACGTGGACATTTTTTAAATTTTTATTATTTTTTTCCTTTTCTTTTCTTTTCTTTTTTTCCGTTGTGGCTGGCGAGGGTCGCCGGAGCTCGTCGGCCACTAGGCAAGACCATGGCCTCCTTTGCCCACGGCCGACGAGGCGGCCTCTCCTGCGATTGCCTGCGACTTGCCCTGACCATCGGCAGGTAGTCACGGGCGAGGCCATCCGCGAGCGAAGGCGGTCATGGCCTCCCCAGATGCGGGTGAGACGGGCTCGCCTGCATTTTCCTAGGGCCGCACAACTTGATGAGGTTGTTGGCGCTAGATTTGACTCGCCGACCATTGAGCCCTTCGCCAATTTTGAGATTTTATAAGTGAAATAGCAAAAGTGCTTTACAAAATGTGATTTTTCCAAACACCGTTTAAATGTAAGATGTTTCTTAATACACTTTTAAATACAGTTTACCAAACACTACTTGCACGAAAAACCCTTCAACCTAAAGGCCTTTGCATTATGCCAAAAAATTTCCCCAAAAGCCAAATCAAACACACATTCTCCTCACCTTGATTCTCCTCACCCACCTAGAAACATTTCCTAACATATCCTAAAATATCGGATCTAGTACTACTAAAAGTGTACATTTACAGGTTCCTCATATCTACTATAATTTGTGTCTGATTTGAGACTCTCCAAGAAAAAAGATAGTTATAAGTTTTACTGAATTCAAAAGAGTCCAGCACAACCTTCCATCTTATTGTCACATAATCTAATAATTATGGTGCATGGAACTCATAAGAATAGTGCACTTAATAATTTGTTCCACCTAAGAGGCAAACGGTCCAAGATGTCCATCCATACTTCCTCCTAATTTGAAGTGGCTTGCATATTTCATTGCAGTGAACGAGACATAAATTAGAGACTTTTCCTGATTAAGAGATCAAAGGCGGCATGTCTCTATTGAAGAAATCCGCCAGCCGTCGGATCAAATCCTTAGCTTTCTCACTTCCCCAGTCAAACAAATGAAACCCGTGACCCTCCCCTTCCGTCTCCGTGATCTCCACCACACCCATCCACCCGCTCCGACCCAACGCCTCATGGTACAACCACCCTCTGTCTCTCAATATATCCTTCTCGGCCACAGACACCAACACCCTCCCGCACCCGAGCCCCGCCAGGCTTGGAGCTCCATCGGCCATTGGGTTGATCCATGGTTCATCGTTGTCCGGCTTAGACGGGCAAACGAAAGGCCATAGCCAGTCCATATCGGCCTTCCTATTCGGAGGCAGGTCCTCTGACCCGATTGGTATGGAACCCCAGAAAAAAGGATGGACTAGTGCAACTCCAAGAAGTCGTATGTTTAGCCTGAGTTCGGGATTCCCGGCCGCCACAGCCATGTTGTGAGCAATATTGGCACCTACTCAATTAGAATGTTTACTTGTGATTCAACTTTCTTCTCATATATACTATAAAAGGCCAAAATCAAGATAGAGTTTCAAACTGAGTATATAAAGATTGTTTCAGTCAATCGCTTTGTCCATTTGCTTTACAAATCAGTCTTAACCTACCTAGCATCTCCCAAACTTTGCATTAAAGAATTGATTATGTAACACCGTAAAACTGACCGTCTATTTTGAATCACAAAAAAAAAAAGAAATTAATTAATAATTATTATGAGGTTCATTCTTTTAAGAACTACATATTGAAATTCTCACGATCTCTCAAAAACTATTAGGGTGGTGCTAGCATAACGGTGCCGTTGACTTCCAAACAAGTTTCCTTGCAAACAAGTTTTCTTGAAGAAATTTATGGCTGATAGAACACCGTTAATCTCACCGTAGGAATGGACCGTCATCTCATTGTTCCCCAAACTATTATTCTAGCAAAGTCCTTTTCATTATTGGTTCTTTCGCGAGATGAAACTCTATTAGGTGACCTTATCCTCTAGCCCATCTACTTCTCCAACAAAAGTCGAAACACATCAAAGGAGAAAAAAAAAAAGATCTCGGAAAAACAGGCCACAAGCACTAAATGACTGAAGTAACTCAACAATGAAATGATAATCTTTTCACCTGAGCTTTCTCCAGCCAAGAACACCTTCCCAAAGTCGGCGTGATCGTTCAACCAAGCCTCCGGACCATCGCCGTCGCAGTGCGAAGCCGCCCACTGGATCGCAGCCCAGGAGTCCTCGTAAGCCGCTGGTATCGGGTGCTCCGGGGCCTTCCTGTAGTTCACCGAGACCGCGACGACCTTGGCCTTGGCGACAACGGCGTTGAGGTAGCCGTGGTTAGCGGCCGCGAACGGGGAGGAGGCGAAGAACCCTCCACCGTGGAAGTAGATGAGGAGGGGGAGTTTTTTAGGCTCAGTGAGCTTTGGGAGGAAGAGACGAGCGGAGACGGCGGGGGAGGGGGGTCCGGAAGTGGCCGTCGTGGCAGCGGAGGTGACGGTGATGGTGACGTCCTTGGATGAAACGCCGGTTTGGGGGTCGGTGGACGGCGGGACGATGTCGGTTCCAAAGAACCTCTCAACCCGGCCGTCTTTGTAGACTCTTATCATCGGAAGCCTCTCGAAGGCTACTTCTGATTTGCTTGAATTGCTGTCCGGCTCCATGAGAGAGAGAGGGGTTGCTCTCTGATGAGTTTGTGGTTCCTTTTTATAAACATGAAGGTAAAGAGATTATATGCATTTTAAACCGTCCAAATCCAAATGTTGTATTTCACTATTTCATCAGTGATATATGTTATATAATCTATGCCTACGGTAAAAATATTTTTTGTCGATTTTTCTTTTGATACAAGCGATTTTTTTAATAGAATAATATTATTCAAATCGTTGATTTTGCACAAAATAGAGGCATGTACATTATTTTCTCATATTAAAGATGATGTACCAATCTTTATTGGCCAAAAGTTCAACCGTAAAATAATTAGCCTCTAATAAAAAGTAATTGAAAATTAGTCTATTATGCTTCTAGATTGATTCACATTGTTCAAGGCGATTTTTTGTTTCCAAGTCATACTTTGGGATAGCATAGTCCAACACGTGAGTTTCAATTTGTCGAATCAAAGATTTCTATGGCCAATTCCAACAATTTAAAGCGAATGTACCAATCTTTAGTAGCCAAAAGAAAAGGTCTGATTTTGAAATAATCCTGGTTATCATGGAATAAATTGTGGTTGAAAATTCGCCTGATTGTTATTCTTGTTGTTTGATCGGCCCAAATTTATTGACCATGGTAACATCTAAGTTTTTCGACATCGTACTTTTGACTGGAAAATTATCAAAAAAGTCCTAAACCTATTGTACTTTTGCCAATTCAGTCCTAAACCTTTTAATTTTCGCAATTCAGTCCTAAGCCTTGTGCATTTGTATCGATTCAGTCGTAAACCTTTTTTTGTGTCAGTTCAGTCCTAAAATTTTTGCATTTATTTCAATTCAGTCCATCCGACCAACTTTAACCGACCAACTCTGACGTGGACAATTTTAATAATATTTTAATATTTTCTCTATTTATTTTTTATTTTTATTTTTTTTCTTTTTCTTTCTTTTTTCCTTTTATTTCTTCTTTCTCGAGCCAGTCGCCGGTAGCGACCGGCCAGAGGCTAAGGCCGGTGAGGTTGACCTCACCTACACTAGGCAAGGTCAGCCTCGCCCAACCATGATGAAGTGCGACCTTGCCCAGATCTGGCCTAGGTGAGGTTGGGCCTCGCCATGGCTGAGTGAAGTCGACCTTCCGGAGGAAAAAGAAAGGGAAAAATAAAAGATAAAGAAAAGAAAAATAAAAGATAATTCAAAAAAAATATTAAAATATCATTAAAATTATCCATGTCAGCGTCGGCCGGCCAAAGTTGATCGAATGGATTGAATTGACGCAAATGCAAAAGTTTTATGACTGAATTGCCATTAAAAAAGATGTTTAGGACTAAATTGGCACAAATGCAAAAGGTTTAGGACTAAATTAGCAAAATTAAAATATTTGGGTATAAATTGGTAAAAGTGCAATAGGTTTAGAACTTTTTTTACAATTTTTTCTGCTTTTGACTGGTATCCTCGGACACATCAGCTAAATTTGCCGAAATCAGGGACCCAGGACTTGGTTGGGAAAATACAAGAAGTTCGAGGAACAAATTGCTAAAATTAGAAATATAGGATCACATCAGGAAAAAATTAATAATGCAAGTTCACATAACAATTATGCACTTTCTGCGTACACAAAATAAAAGGACAATAGCTTTTGGCGGTGCACCGAGACACATATTTTTTAAGCAAGGATTAACTATGCTAAATGAATAAGATTTGACTTGCAAAGCTAATTTTCTTAATAATATAATTAACATACTTAAGTATCTACTTGCAATTTTTTTTTTATAGTTTTGGGATAAACACGCCAAAAGTCCTAAAACTAATTACGAAAGTGCAATTAAGTCCTAAAACTTTCAAAAGTATAATCAAGTCTTAAAATTTATTAAATTGATGCAATCATATATGTCCGTTAATTTTGTCCAGTTTGACTAATTCATTATGGTCGCGATCATCAATGACCCTGTTGTCCTGTGCATCATCGTTTGGAGTGTGGCAAGCTATTTCTTGGTGTCCTTCCTTAGCACTTAAAAATTCTAATTTCTGCACTTAAGTGTCAGTTCGGCCCAAGCTGAGCTTTAGAACCCGATCCATTTACAAGAATCAATCAGCAAATGATTGAGCACCCGTTAATGGACCGGGAAAAAAAAAACCCGACCCATGGATCAACCCGGATTAGAAGAACTGTCAATGTCAAAGGAGACGCTAGATTCATCCACGCTGGTTTCTCCCCGCTCTGCTCCTCTATCGAAACTACAAAACTCGTACGAGGTAAATCTCTGCGATCGAAGCATTCTCAAGCAGTGAAGTGAGAGTTGAAGATCGAGAATGGAGAAGAAGATGGCGGTTTTGAGATCTATCCACCGCTCAGCTTCGGCTTGTTTCAGGCCCCTCTCTTCATCTTCGGCCGCCGCCCTCGGCCGCCGCGACCACTTCGGCGTCCTCTCCCGGAGCTTGCTTGGGCTTTCCAATCAGTCTGTTTCAGCTCCTCCCCCCAGAAACCTTCCTTTCGGTAAATACCCATTTCCCCTGTTCGCTTGAATTGTTTCGATGCTAGGTGTTGATTTTTCGTTTCATGATTTTATTTCCCTTTTTTGAGCTTTGATTGGTTCGATTTTTCTATCGGTACTCTCTGTGGGATATCTTTGAGTGAAAGAATGGATTTTTAGACGTAATTAATCTCTGGGCGGAACGCTATTTCCCTTAGTATGTCAAATTGACTTCGACTTGGGGTGCATTTCTGTCTGATTCCATGTTTAACTGTTTATGTTGCGTTTAGCTCCTGACTTGCTCTTTCTCTGCTCAAATTCAACTGATTTATCTCCCTCTATGTGGGAGGTTACACTAGGCGCGCTTTTAGTTGTACGGGATTTTAGTTCTCTTGGTTGAACTTGAACCGGGTGTTTGGTTATTTAGGCTATTTCTAGCAAATAATTGGGAGCTGTTGCTTTGTTAGGTGCATAGGAATCTAAAGAAGTAGAGGACGTCGGTATCTGGAGCGAAGACACAAATGGTGAATTAGTATTGCTCTTCGATTTAGGCATAGCTAGAGCCTATAAGTTTGGGCAGCTGGAGATACATACATGGTCCTATGCAATGGCAGTTGTCAGCGGCTTAATTCTTGTGTAGTGATGAATTCAAATTAACCAGCTTGGTAGTATGATGATGATCCTGGAACTGATTTCCTCTTACTTTTTACTCGGCGTGTAAAATGGGTCAGTGAGAGCTGAGATTCTGAGACTTAGTTTTATGAGATTTATGCTATCCAATGGTCCTTTATTTTTTGCTTGGTTGGTGCTAATGCTTTGCTTTTCTACAACGTTTGCCACCATTGGTTCTAGATGACCAACCTTTTTAGTGCTATGGGAGAAAGTTTCTCGCATTGGTGTCAGACTGTTATCTCCAATGAATTCCGTTGAGCTGCAAGTTTGGTGGGTCAAATTGGTCTCTGCATATCAGTTTAATGGCATTGTCCTTCCCATTTAGCTTAGCTTCTAAGTTGTTACAATGCATTCCATCATCTCAGCTTTTCTCTTTGTTGCAAACCTTATAGATTGCAGGCCCCCTTTCGGAATGAGTATGGGGAGCACACGTTGTTTCAGTGAAGATGTTACTCACATGCCCGACTTTAAAGATCCCGATGTTTTGAATGCATTCAAGGATCTGATGGCTGCTAGCTGGGATGAGCTTCCTAATAGCGTTGTGCATGATGTGGAAAAAGCATTGTCCAGGAATACCGATGATAAGGCTGGTCAAGAGGTCTTGGCCAACGTTTACCGTGCAGCTGAAGCAGTTGAGGAATTCACTGGTGTGCTTACATCATTGAAAATGGAACTTGATGACAGTATTGGATTGAGCGGCGAGGTTAAGTTCCCCTCATGATTGAGAAGGCCAAACACTTCCTGTACCTTCTACTTTTTCTTTTCTCATGTGTATGACTTATAGTTTTCTTGCAGGATGTAAAGCCCTTGTCAGATGAGCATGCCAGTGCCCTTCAAAAAATTTATGAACGGTATACTGCCTATCTGGACGCATTTGGACCTGATGAGGCTTATTTAACGAAGAAAGTAGAGACAGAGTTGGGAACTAAGATGATTCACTTAAAGATGAGATGTGGAGGCCTTGGCTCTGAATGGGGAAAGGTGAAGATATTTTTTTCTCATGACCAGGCCTTGCCGAATTTTTTTTCATGGTTTCATTTTTATGTAGTTGTTTACATCAGATGTTACGGTCTGATATGCCACAAGAAAGCTCCAACATCTAGAGAGTAACTACTTAAAGCGATGTGTTCAACTTGATTTTGCCCTTTCCAGGGAACTGGTGATTAACAGTTGTTTCATATCCTTTAATCCCATGGATAAAGCAAGGCCACTGATGCTGATATTGAGACGCTTTGTGCAAATATAAACCTTCCACCCAAAAAAAAAAAAAATCCCCCAGCGTGCTCTCTCCGTCGCACAATTTTGGTCGGAATCTTCCCTACGTTGGCAGGTCTCATTTGCCTGTATCTAACCGTGAGATAATATATGATGATATAGCTGATGGGTAACCGGTCACATAAGCATTCTCCTCTGGAAATCTAATTGGGTTGGTCTTCCTTTTGCAGGTTACGGTTCTTGGAACTTCTGGACTTGCTGGATCGTATATCGAGCAAAGAGCTTAAACCGTGGTGTTCATTTTTATCTTCTGTCACCGAAACTCAGCAGCTTTGCATTTGTGATCCTGTTTTTCAGCATTCGGAAGGAATTTTGGTAGTTGACAAGGGTCCAAAGAAAAAGCTTGAGTTGTTGACCTGTTCTTCAATAAAGGATTCTAATTGTTGACACAATGGTGGGGTTAGGATGTATCTGGTAATGTTTCCCATGTTTATATTGGTCATGAAGAAATGTTCTTACGTTATTTGTCGTGCAATTTTTTTCGAATTTGCTCCTCTTTGATAGTTGATTATAGTTGCTTCCAGTGCTAAAACATGAACATTCCCATGATCCTAAATAACGTGTGTTCTAAGAAGAAGATGAACCTGAAGAAAAGGGGGAAAAAGAATGGATGTTCCTTTGGTGGTTTCTGTATTGATGTATACTATTGGTAAGTAATTGACAGGTCGCTTGACTTTGAAATCCATTTGGATGGCACTCATGATACAGTGAGATTGCCCTAAGTCGAAAATGCTCAGATCGATTTGATGATATGACTCGGAACTGATGCATAGTTGTTGAAATGGCAATTATTCCGATAGATGATTACCCAGCTTCGCTTTGTATGCGCATCTTTGCAAATCGATTGCCTTCTAATATGCTAGAAACTCATCCACAATCTTCAATCTCAGCGTGTAATAAACCTGTCTCTGTTTCTGTTTTCCCTACTTTAACTGGTTTGCTGTAAGCTGACAGATAACAATTCTCCAGCAATGTGACCAACTTCGTCCGAAACTACCCATTTATTACATGAACAATCACCAAAGAGTCCCCAGATCAAAGAAGCACTAAATATAGGGCATCCTTCTCAGCCTAGTGCCTCTCCTCCATGACCACGACTCTGCCGGAGACTTGGGCAGAGGCGGAAGCAACAGGAGCTTCCGGCACAGGCCAAATGGCCACCCCTCGCAGTGACAGAACTCCTGAATGATCGAGCGCTGCCGCATTTCTTGGAGCATCATCTCGTTCAAGCTTGAGCACCGCGAGAAGTCTGTCCTCACAGTCACAAACTCGTCCCTGCTTGCAGTTGCAGCGCTTGAACAGCAGGTGAAACAGCTCCTCACGGTCAGGAATTCCTCCTTGTCGTGTTCATCGTGATCGGCCTCCTGTCGAGGGGCGAAAGATAGCTCGTCCATGGCCGGAGAGAAGACAAAGGAAAAGCTCTCAGTAGTGAAGTTCGCCTTGCGCCTTAGCTTCTCCATGGCTCGACTGCGAATCTCTGAAACAACCTCCTGAGAAGCACCGATAATTCATTACAAAGGTTATATTTGATCCTAGATTCCGGCTCTGAGTGCAATGGTGTGAGGCTTCCTGTATCTAGAAGAACTCTCGTGACTAATTTGACAAATGCAATTGTCTGTTCATGGATGCTCATATCAAGTTTCTTGCCAAACAGAGCAGATACAATCAAAGCCGATGAGTTAATACTCCTTCCTGAACTGATTTAGTATGACACAACAAACACATGAATGTCGAAAAGGTTCGTAAGAGGAAAACGCGACAATTTTTCTTTAACTTTAACATAAAGGAGAAATCATTACTTCCTGTTCATCATCGGAATCGCTCATCGGATGCTCCTCTTTGGGGGTTGACCGCGAGAGCTGTCTATGGAAAGTATGGCACTGAGAGAATGCTTCCTTGAGTGCTGCAGAGAGGCACTTGCATCTCTTAGGGGGGTTTGGTGGCTCTTCTTCATGATAGAACACGCCCATGTTTGGTAAGCTCAGAGGCAAAGGCGTTGGTGGTGGGTGCGGGAAGACTCCTGGTTGATTTTTAAGACAGGAGAGCATTGTGAGCAAGAAAATGTCAACAATACAATCCAATCAATTCTTTGAAGTGCTCTGTGATAGTGGCCTCTCAGCTTTCTGAAAATTACAGGCTTTTAATCTTTAGGGTAAAGACTAAGATAAAATAAAAATATGACGTGACCCGCAATTCCATTTCAAGCTTTCTTCCTTCACCACCTGATGCTGATTGTGATGGCTGTGACTTGTAAGCCCCTCTTGATCAGACCCTGTTGATTGTTGAACTTTCATGTCAAAAGCTTGTTATTTGCAGGAATCCTTAAACTTTTCCCCAAGGGGGATGCATGAAGTAAACTAAACATTACATAGATTTCACTTGAAGATGAAGTCATATTCAGCTGTGACATCGTACCAACCGTTACTCTCCCTAATGTGATAAAATTTGGTAAGAGATGAACAATCCCTTCAAGGGGATGTTTTAACTGATCTCAGCCGAATAAGGTAAAGGGTGAATATCATCCCAAAGGCTCGAACTTTATGCACAGAGTTCTGCAAGAATTAAGATCAGAAACAAACAGAGAACTAACCTCTGAAGCTGAAACTCCCTCATTGCACTTTCTGCATATTCCAATTGACTCTTGAGAAAAATGGGTATATATATATTATATTTCTGATTGGTGACATGTTGACTATTGTTGTGAGCTCCAAGTTGCACCAAGTGCTCGGATTTTGTCAAACAGATGGTGGCTGAGAGATCTGTGGTGTCCCCTTGACACTTTTTAACCCCAGCCTCAATTCTTGGTATTAACTTGTCATATGAATATCCATTAATACAGCTAGAAGTTATGCTGGCATTAAATTTTCCAGCCTATAGAAGAGGGACCCAGCTCTAACTGTTTCTGTTGCTCATTATATTGCTCACGTGGAGAAGAAAGATAAACCGAAATGCAAGACCTATTAAATGACTCCATTTAGAACGGTGAGTATGTGTCGATGTTCCGAGGTTTGGAGACCAACTGTCCTCCTATGTGTTCATGAACTTGAAAATTAGTGAAAACGTAACGGATGTATAACTTGGCTAACTTGACCATTCATGTTTCTTTAGTCAAGACCAGGATATGTCTCTCTTAATTTACCCACTTTGATTTGTATAAATCATGCTAGTTCGACTATCAAATTATCGACCTTTTGATTTGTTAAAATCAGTCCGATGGCGAGAACACTGTACCAGCAAGAACCCATCAGCTTTAGAATCCACATATCAGGGGACAGCAAGTGGTCCTTCACTAGGTTGAATGTTCATGTAATGTGCTTGTGAGTGTGTTATAATTGTTCTGTTGGATAACATCTTGTTATTCGGTCCAACACAATGTTGCATGGATGCATGCATTTTGGAATTAAATCAATGAGAGTCGGACTGCAACGGTGTACAATGGGGAGTTCTCTTTCATAGAGTTACTACAGTATTGCAGAGGGTGATGGCATAGAATCCGTATCAGACGCCAAGGGAAGGCTCATGCTCAAGGATCTGCTCAACAGATTGCATATTTGCAGTCTGCATTGCAACTCAGGTAGGGGAAAGAAGAGAAGAATCTAAAAGGTTTCACTTGCTTATTGAGGTATGACCAACATGAAATAGTCAATAGTGAGCATTGCTGACATAGAGGAGTTCATAATTCACATACAAACTGTTCATCACATTAGCCAATCAATCAGAAGGCTAATCAGAAGTTGTAAACCAGGATTCAGATTCTTGTGAGTGAGCTTCCACCATGTCAAAGCCATACCTCAATTTCGGAGCTCACAATTCATCGTTCATAATATTCCTCAGTTGCCTGAATACTGATGAACAAGTAATCTGGCGGATGCAACCGTGAATCTTTCTGAACATAGGGAATTCATCTCCCTGAGAATGAAGTATTCAGGAACATGCAATCACGTGCCAACTGACACTGCTCAGCTTCTTCAGTCAAAATGGTTAGCATACAATGCTCCTGATGGGTTAGCTTGCCGTGATCCGATGACTATTCGAGTGAGGATGATGATGGCTACCTCGAGAGCTTTTTAGTGATATGAACTTTATCAGACTCAGGATTCGAAACAACAAATGCATGAAAGGAAAGGAAAACATCTGAACCTGGAATGTACATAGTTGGTAATTGGGGGTCCATTGAGGAAAATGGATTTCGATTGTTTTAGAATAAGGAAAATTTGAAGTTGGTTGTAAATAATCAATTTACATCGACTTTCACGAAATTTAATAATAGAATTATCATGTGAAGATTACGTTTATATTTGCATTAGAAGCAAAGATACAGTCGTAGCAAAGGAGTTCTTGATGAAACGTTTAACTTACCTACTGTGACAAAACAAGCACACATGCACATGGATGTAATCATGTAAATAATAGCGATGAAGTGAAGTAAAGGGAAGCAATGGTAACCAAGCAAGAGCAAAACGAAACATGAACATTCAATCGAATCGGATGAATTAGGCAGACCAAAATCTCTTAAGCTGTTAGAGCTGATCAACCTACAGAAACCATAGCATCTGGCTCAATTAAAAGCCGAATCCTCAGAGAACAAGAACCACAGGGAAGAACTATCGATGCCGGAGAGTTATCCGATGTCCGCACAATCATTTTGCTCCCATCACTTGAAATTAGACAACCCATTTCTTCCAACTCCTGAGAATCGACACAGAAATAATCCCCACACCGGCATTGATAAGAGAGCTGCAACACGTCTCCAGAATCTTCGACCATCATATCCTCTAAGCCGACATCCTCTGCAGTTCCCGTATCCTGTCTTGAAGCCTGCAGTTCAGTATCATAAAATCTTCGCAACTTGGCATCACCGAGGACTTCCCAAGCTTTTTGAATCATCAGAAATTTATTTTCCAAGCTATGATCAGCACGATCCCTCTCGGAAGTCATCTGTAATTTATCAGGATGACAATTGAGTACAGAAGATCGATAACTTGCACGAATTTCTTCGTAGCTCGAGTTTTCTTTGACACACAAAATATCATAGTATGTTTCTGTCACAGAATGCTGGCCAAGCACCATGGTTCAAAGGAGAACTGGCTTCAAGCTGGCTATACTGCAAAATGCATCCACACAGGAAACTTAGTACAAGCCACATGATTAAATAACAGAAGAGAGAATTTTCTAAACAGAGTATGCTTCCAGGTGAAACTCAAAAAATTTAATCTCATCCTGTATTCAAACAGAACCACAATCAATGTTGATACTATTTCTCAATCTTATCGTGTTTCAGGAACTTAAGCCATCAGATGCTAATTCACAAGTGCATGGTCATATATCTTAATATGTGTATGTTGGCACGTTGCCATACCGCAGCCTAATATTGGTCATCGACCAACAAGGTATGCATTAAAATGCAAATTGCTTATTTGTTCCGATATCTTAATTGTAGCCAATACAGTATGCTATGTTTATTGTCCAGGTAGTAGCGACACCAGTAGAAACCAATAGCCAAATACAAGAGAAGAATCAAGTGAAGTAATTCTATAATCCTTTTGTCACAGCACATGATAGTCATCTCTTAAGCTCCAATGCACAGTATATCTAGTTATCATTTTTACTCGCTTTGAAGATCAAGATGGTCTCGTACTCTATTCAGAACTAAGCCATGCAGTCCAAATTAGCAAGGAAAGAAGTCGGAAGTGTCAAGGCAACCTACTTCATTTTCAGCAGGTCAGGAAATATCTCAATCCTTTCTTAGACTAACACAGCTGTGGCAAACATATTTTGGCTCAATGTCATGACACCATAGAAGAATGACTCCGACTGACTTTTCCTTCAACTGGTTACGTTGAAAACAACAAAATGAGCAAGGGAAACACATCTCCTATAAACATCAAGCACAAGATAGCATACAACTTGAGACATAAAAACCCTAGGATCTCTGCAAAACTTAATGTAGACTGTCAACAGCATCAAACCACAAGTGAACAGAAAACCGAGATTTAAAAACCAACCCCATGCCTACTAATGTGAGGCAAAGCAAAAAACGGCAGTCTCTCCTTTTAAAATCCCTAAGAAGTATAAAAATATATATATTCATACACATTGGCTGCGTTTGGTTCAGCTTTTGGGGAAAGCCTTACAGGAAATGCAAAGGACTTTAGGTTAAAGGGTTTTCATGAAAAACAAAGCCTGTTCGGTAAATTGTAATCAAAAAGTGAATTGGGAAGCAGTTTTGACAGAAAGGCAGTTGGTGGAAGGACTTTAGGTTAAAGGGTTTTCATGAGAAGCAAAGCCTATTTAGTAAATTGTAATTGAAAAGTGCATTGGAAAGCAGTTTTGAGAGAAAGGCAGTTGGAGGAAACACATTTGAAAATCCTTTGGTATGACCACTTAAGCTTTTTAATTTTTAATTTGCTCAAAATTGAAAAAAACAATGACCGCAACTTATACAATTTGAATGATGAGAACAATGTAAAAGAAATATATGACCAAATTTGTAATTAAAAAATCACATTTCTTTTTGGTTTAAAAAATCACATCAAAGTGGACTCTTTCACAACTAAAAAGAGAGTAAATCCATTATAATAAACATGATCACATATGCACCGAGGAAAGAAATATGTTATCATTAAAAGTTAAGCATCCTTAAAAATTTGCTAAAGTTGTCGCAATTCAATCACGTAAATGTGCTATGTCAGAAGATAAATTATCATTTGAAGCACTAACCCCTCATTTGCATCATCGGGGTCAACTATATATAAAATGGGATCCAAACTACTCTTGCAAAATCTATATCATTCACGGTGTTTTACATCTTCGAGGCTCCAATATGCCTTTTACTTTGATGAACTTGCCATCTTCTAGTAAAATGAACATGAACAAATTTGAGAGGCACAAAAATGAGACGAACTATGACCCAATTCCATAAGCATGAACAAACTAGAAAAAGAAAATGTAGCAAGAGAGAACAACATGCCATTAAGTAAGTGTACACTAAGAGACTAGAACATGGTAACAATAGGAAAAAGAAGGCCAATTTGGCTCATGGGAAGAAGAAGCTACTCCATTGTGATTCTATTGTCTGATTCACATCAATACAGCATAAAAGCACTAGAAAACCAGAGATGCCCCTACAGGTTAATATCACTAAGATATTCTTTCATCCAAGTGAAATCTCCTTGAAGCTACAATCTGTTATTGAAACATCCAAATGCTAATTCCAGGAAATTG
Source organism: Lenwebbia sp. NSW1173648 (assembly GCA_029784005.1). Classification (NCBI taxonomy): domain Eukaryota; kingdom Viridiplantae; phylum Streptophyta; class Magnoliopsida; order Myrtales; family Myrtaceae; genus Lenwebbia; species Lenwebbia sp. NSW1173648. Next base: position 17,328,596 of record JARCGZ010000012.1, on the reverse strand, counting down.
ATTACCAGCTCTTTCTACTTGCCCTATGATCCACTGATTTCAACCTTGAGATGTCTACAAACAAGACAGAAGTATGAAGCTTAACATCTTCAAACAACCCCTCAATCACCTGCAACTTGCCCATTAAAAATAAGAACCAGACAATGCCATACACCTCTACAAGAATATGAACCAGACAAGGCCATAAACCACACATCCCCTCAGCCAAGAATTGTCATCCAATCAGCAGACACAAGTACTTGTAATTTATCAAGGAAAAGAAATGTATGATTATCACATGAAAATGAAGAGCTTCAAAAGAAGATGAACACTGCAAAGCACGCATTGAAGCCCAGTTCTCTCCTCTCGAACAATCATAACACTATCTATGTGCCTGAAACCGAGGTTTACTGACCCAACAAACACATTGAACCTTCAGATAAAAACTATACAAATCAAAATTCGAAATTCAAGCAGAATATGGCACTCCCCAAATTCAGTAGAGACAATTCGGAGACGAACAAATAGATCTAAATCTGAACAGAACCAAACATTAGCAATGCTTCCTAAGAGACCCAGAGCCATCTACAGGAGCGAGAAAGTCTAGCGCATATACAAAAACTTTTAAAAAAAAAAAAAAAAAAAAAAAAAACTCCTCCAACCCTTTTCAAGCAAATGAGAAAGTCATAAGCCAAAAATGTTACTTCTTAATGCTCCTCCAACCCTTCTCGAGCAAAAAAAAAAAAAAAAACAATGCTCAAACAACCCTGCTATAATCTTCGTATGGGCGCAAACGGTGACTATTCCTAATAAAAGTTGCCAAGTCAGTTGTATAAACATGTATTATCTACATCCTACCATTGCAATTCAATCATGGACGAATAAGATCTCATGAACCTGATTATCTTGGGCGATACAAGCGGAGGGATTGTGAACTAAGCTTGAGAAGTTTGTACCGAATTGCATCAATCAAAATTGACAACGTCAACTATTCAAAGCCAAAACAGCATCCAACACAACAATCCACAGCACAGATTTATAAGAAATTCTGTGCATTGATGCCAAGAAAATCTTCAAACAATACAAAAAGAGCAGGTGCACAAGACTCGGATTCAAAAGTAAATATTGAGGCTCCGTTTGTTTCAAGGAAACTATGACCTTTCTAGAAAATGTTTTCCAGGAAGTTATTTTCCTGAAAAATGACTTCCTTTTCCGGTGTTTGGCTGAAACTTGAAAAAGACATGGAAAATATTTTCTACTGTTTGGTAAGGAAAATTTGCCTTTTTTTTTCTTCAAAATAGACATACATTATTCGGGCTTCGATAACTTGGGTACGGGCTGCCGGGGAACGAGTACGGGACCTAAGGTCCCCAATTGTTTGGGGCCAGGTCCATCGAAGCCGGGCCCGAGATCCCGATGCTCTGGCTCGGGTCCATCAAGGTTGGGTCCAAGTCCACGGAGGCCGGGTGGACCAAATTGAAAACTATTAATTGAATAGTTGAGTAACGAGTGGTTGCATTAGAATGTAGAAACTTAGGATGAACCTATCAAACACAAGTCAACAATTAAGAATCTGAACTGCCTTTATCAAGATGACAGAAAAAAACGTGGTTTGCCATGAGGATTTTGGAATGACGACAAGATAAAAATCTTAAGCTAAGGAAAGTCAAACATCGAAAGAGAGGACATAATTGATCTCAATTCTCAAATGCACAGCAAGGATCATCAAAGTGAACCCTGACATGATCAATGCCCCTGGATCATCCATCAGACATAAGAATATGTAACGATAACACGAAACAGTGACGAAACAAAAGCAACAATGCAATGTCTTGTTGCAGAAAAAGGAAGGCCTTGTCGAGAATATGTCTGACAACTTACACATCTCCTCCACGAAAGATGTGGAGCTTCCAGAGAGGCATGCGGGTGTAAGAATTTACTGGAAAGATGAACCTCTGAGATTTGAAAAGCTTAGAAAGCAAAATGTGGCAGCCAGAAACATCAAACCAGAATATCTACCTTTGGATGAATCAGCAGCCAAAGCGAAATGCATTCCAAAAACAGAACAATATCTCAAAATATTTCCAAGCACGCGTTTCTCCAAACCAGCAGCTCGTACTGATTTAATTCTCAAAGTGCTAACAACAACAAAATAAAAAGAAAGAACAAGTGTAAACATATCACTAATTTATGTTCTCCTTTGCTTAGAAATTTGTCAATCCACGCTTTTTGAAGATTCACACACTTCACCATGAATGCATTTGCAATTTTCTCATTCTCAACTAAATAGTCAAAAACCGATCCTCTCCTGCATTAGTCAACAACAGATTCCTCTCCTGCAACATAGTGTGCATTCCAACCCTGGACAGAGAAAACAACCAACTCGATAACTTAAACAATCTCAGGAACAACACTAATCATGCAAGGCATCATTTCTCTCCCTACAAATCTGATAGATATCCCCATTCCAAGGAAGCTTTAGCACAGTTTTAAGCACAGATTTCCCCTTAGCGGTTCGAAGTATCCATTCAAACTCAAAATCCCATGCTGCGTTTGAAAGGATAATTCTACTTCAAGCAGGGACAAGCGGAAAAGGAAACCAAAGCTCAGGAGGTAGATGTAAAGCAATGAAAAATCTCACGTGCACATCTCAGGACTAACGCGGTGACGATAAACCACTGATATTTGGATATTCAGCTCTTCTAAAAGCTGATCGGACGGCTGTGTTAGCATCAACATAAAAAATTCTAATGCACCCGCTACCACCGCGGATTTTGATCATATCCATCTATATTGGAGCACACTGATCATGAAACCCAAAATGTAGGTGAAATACTAGAAGGGCAATACAAACCAACCAAACAAAAGCAGCTCTGTTTATACAAGCAAAATGAAACTGGGGCATCTTTTATCTGCCCTAAACCCTTTAGCCCGAAACACCCATATAATCGTAGTTTATCTATGCATGATCCACCACCTAAACTCAGTTACAGCCATCACACCAAAAAGAATCGCACAATGTTCAGAAAACAAAAGAATCACACAATGTTCGTCAAGACAAAGAGACCTCAATCCCAATTCAGAAAATAAAAGAATCACACAATGTTCGTCAAGACGAAGACCAACGATTCGAACACACAATTGGACAAAGACCCAAAACTGCTAATAGTGTCAAATCGAAAGACATTGCTATCAAACTAAACTCGAAGAGTTGGTTTCCGCACTTTCCCTTGAATCGGCTACTGAGCAAAGAGATCGATTTACAGAAATCAGACTAATTACAGTGATTACCTCATGAATCGTGTATCCGTGAGACGAGACGAGGGACGAGGCGAAGCGCGAGGAAGGAGAGGAGCGGATCTGGAGACGAGGGACGAGAAGAAGAAGCCCTAAGTTGCGTGAGAATGAGGGGAAAAGGAAGAGAGGACGCGAAGGCGAGAGGGCAGAAAGAGGGGAAAACAAAAAGAGGATGCGAGGGCGGCGAGAGGGCGACGGAGAGCGATGCGTGGGCTACGGGAGGGCGAGAGGGCGAGAGGACGGAGGACGCTAACGTAGCAGAAAATCTGGAAAATGATTTCCTTGCTTTTACGGATGGAAATCATTTTTCCCTATTTTAGATTGATATTTTCTATTAACCGAAAATCATTTTTTTTTTTTACCATCTATTTTTCGCCCCCCAAACACCAGAAGTTGAGGAAAATATTTTTTGCAAAACAAACGAAGCCTGAGAAAAGAAACACACCTGTGAAGCGGGCAGGACAGATGGTCTTTGAGCACTTGGTCGGCGCGAAGTTAGTCAGATGGAGAGAGAGAGAGAGGACCGGCCGGTTTCGTACTTCGGGATTATATACGGTGGCCTGAGGAGGAGGAGGAGAACCGCAAAAGTAGGGAAGAGGCAGAGCAACTCCAAGTCCGAACTTGTGAGGGTGCTTCGGGTGTCTTATAGTTTTTAGTTTTATTTTTTCTCCCAAGTGATTTTCAAAAACTAATGTCGAAAATTGTATTAACTTCCATGCAATATTGCTATTATACTATTATAATTTTAACAAGTATTATCGTTACGTCAAAAAATCGTCTCTTATGAATTAATTTCAACGTGTAACTCAACTCATTCTCATTCCCTTAACCATTCTAAAAGCTTGCTAGCCAAAAGCGACACATTATCCAAATCCTCTAGCCCTAACTCATTCTCATTTGTTTACGAACCGCGACCACTGGAGGCAGTTGCTGAGAGCTAACTGTCGTCCTTCCGGCAATGACTACCGCCAAGCCATGACCAGAACCTGGAAAATAATAATCTATTCTGATCGCATTAACCATTAGGATTAGATCTAGAGGCTCGCATGTGTATAACGAAGATCCTATGGGCTCCTGAAAACGATTGAACCGCAATTTGCTCCGCGAATCCAATATTCGTGGCACCCTCAATGGACTTGGGCTTCTATTACATCCCACGTGCAACAACGTTATCACGCACAGGGATGATGAGGTAATCAGCTAGTTGAGTTGAAACATGCACACGTCATCCTTCGAGAAGCACGATAATTAAAAATCCTTTCTTACCAACATGTAAAGCCTACTTAAAAATGTGATGCATGTGTCGCGGCCGGCGGAATTCAGCTGCGGAATTAGCCCGTGTGGCGCCTAGCGGGTCGAGCAGACCGCTAGGCCAGCCTAATGTCCGATGTTGCCCCTTGGAATAGTGCGCGCGAATGTCTTTTATGTATCGGGTCGTACCACGCCCAGCTTAGCTCGGACTTCTATTTACCGAGTGAAACGAGCAGAACACTATAAGCACAACAACTGGTTTCGGCCTGCCATGGCCTCATTAGGAGAGTGACATCAGCTCCCGACCAATTTGTACACGAGAGGCCAACCCGCCTTCAGAGCTCCCTAGAGATGTAATCCTTATATCCTAGAACTCCTAACACAAACCGTCCTGACGCCACTCTCACTGACCAGTTGCTTCATCCCTGCTTCATCGCTCACTCCTCATGATGACACCATCAAGCTTCACTCCAAGGGTTGATGCGAGTGGGAAGAGTTGGGGCACGAGACATCCAGTCCGTCGCACCGTACATGCATACAGATGGAGGCTCAAGAACATTCGGCCCGTGATATTCTCCCCCACTCAACCCGCAACGTCCCCGTTACGGGCTGTTCTATTGTTTTCGTGGTTGATGCATGATCAACGCCGCTGGGGGGCCTTACATAAATGGCGGGTGCTTGACCAACAGAACAACTGTTCTCCATCAGTAGCTTCTCTTGGATCAGCGGCCGTTCGGGCTTTCTTCGGTCACTTGCGTGTCAAGTGTGGCACTGGGGCCAACTACGCCTGCCGGCAGCACCCTTTTTCGCCTACTAAGCACTTATTACATCCAGCCGACCAATGGAGGTTTCACCCCTTGTTGGAAACGTGGTAGTGAACCCTTCTTGAGGTTTACCGCCTTGATCCAGAAACGTTATCTCATTTCAATGAGGAATCGGTCTCTTGCTTGTGCCCCCATTGGCATCCCAGAAGCTGGTTGAGAGCCACGCATTGTCCGAGCATGATTGCCCCGGCGATTCACTATCCGTCCCTCGTGGGAACGGGTGGACCACAAGCCATGTACCCCGATCGTCATTCTAGTAGTTGGTCAAGAGCCGCGCTTTGTCTAGGCATGATGGTTGCCCATTGGTTGAGTATGATAGTCGCCCTGGCGATTCACTCTCCGCTCTCATAGGACCGGGTGGATGACAGGTTTTCTTCCAACTCACTCACTTACTGAGGGGACTCCTGCTTTGATACCAAATTGTCACGGGCCGGCAGATTTCAATTGCGAAATCAGCCCATTCGACGCCTAGCCAGTCGAGCAAACCGCTAGGCCAGCCTGATGTCTGATGTTACCCCTTGGAACAGTGCGACGAATGGCTTCTATATATCAAGTCGTATCACGCCCAGTTTAACTCGGGGCTTCTGTTTACCGAGTGAGACGAGCAGAACAATGTGAGCACAACAACTGATTTCGACCTACCATGACCTCGTCTGGAGAGCGGCATCAGCACCTGACCAGTTTGTACACGGAGGCCAACCCCACCTTTAGAGCTCTCTAGAGATGTAATCCTTCTATCCTATAACTCTTAGCACAAACCATCCCAACGCTTCTCCCACGGACCAGTTGCTTCATCCCCGCTTCATCACTCACTTCTCATTATGACACCGTCAAGCTTCACTCCAAGAGTTGATGCGAGTGGAAAGAGTTGGGGCACAAGACATCCGGTCCGTCGCATTGTACATGAGTACGGATGGAGGCTCAAGAACATCCAGCCCGTGATACATGAGTATAGGTAGGCACTAGATTGGTTGCTACCACTTTCAAGAAGAACACTTACTTTGTTTTAGTAATGACCAGATAGCTACACACATACATGCCTGAGAGAGAGAGAGAGAGAATAAATGCCAAAACTTCTTCACTGTATGACAGATCAAATGCCCCATATCATGATATTCTTCACATGTCAGATACACGAGAGCCGAGCAACCTTGGCGACATCCAACTTTTAATTCGATCGGCACCAAGACCCACAAAATCTCGTATTACGAATACAAAAATGGTGTAACGAATAAATATTGAAAGACGCGTCTTCAGTGCAACAAACAATGCCCGGCAGTGAATGGCACATAATAACTTGGGCAAGGCCAGCTTCTTTCGAATCAACAACAATTTGCAGCTCCTATACAGTTTCTAACAGCCTCGCGAATGTATCCCCCTGTTATACACTAACAACACCAGAAACCCAAGGAACAACCAATGGCGCATTTGGATGCGCATCCCTATATGCCTCGGAATACTTGTCCTTAAAATTCAACTTCGGTTGCTCTGCCTGCATTTTGACAGTAAGAGGCATGTAAACGGTGAAAACCTTAAAAAGAAACAATGCCAACATGCAGTAATCTTTATTTGATTAGAAGAAACCATTAAGTTTCCAGATGAAAAGAAAATCCAAAACTTACGTATTTAAGCCAGCACTCCTGGTTCTTGTGTTCATAGATATCTGGAGAGTAACACCCTGTTTCGGATGGGCAATATACCCAAATGTTACATTTCTTTTCCCCCGGTTTGGCATACTTAGCCTGATCCAAACAAGCCTGACAACAATCAGCCGCACTTTCTTTATGATGAGTAAGGCCCCATCTAACAGCATCACCACCATAGTCTGCATGGAGTTTGGCATTGCACTCTGGAGGCAGTGGTCTGCCGGGTAAGACTTCCTCCTCTGGAAAATAAAATTACCACATTATAAAGGTAAGTGTTCTAATCGCTGACAAATCCCATCATATTATTCTACCGCGCAAGTCAAGAAAACAACCGACTACAAGGAAAGGCAATTAAGGAAGAAAGAATGGAGACAGGGGAACAGAAGGTGGGGATCGAAGGAAAACAGGAAAAATCGACACTAGATAAATAACTCCATAATAATTTATTAAACAGCTGTTAATGGTCCAGAAAGAAAGGAAGAGAAACATTACCAATCTCGTCTTCACCCTCGGGCTTATCATCATGTTCCTTGTGTATGACTTCAGTTGGTATCCAAAGTCCAATCTGTTCTGATAGAACATCCCAATTAGAGTCCAAGGCTTTCAGCAACAAACCTGCGTTAAATTTAATCAAGGATGTTTAGAAATAAATAGCTTACTACAAAAAATAAACAGGAGTACTGGTGCATTAACACAAGTAACAAGTTATGGAGCATCTCCGAGATATACCTGCCTCCTCCCTGAGAAGAGTTGAATTAAGGCTGTTTCCAAGGGTCACTTGTTTGGCCTCTTGTAGTTTTTCCTTGCGCCAGCTTTCAACTGCATCTGTTTATCACAAACGTTTATTCAGGACATTTATAAACAACACGATAATAACAAGAACAATAGCAACAACCGCTACCACGATAACAGCAATTAAGTGGAATTGGATATGATTCCACATTGCACCGCACAATAAATCCAGAATAGAGGAAAGTCTTCCTATTTCCATGAGGATGGCGAATGCATCCTTCGTTAGGTTCAGGATATACAACTTGCCAACATAAAGTACACGACTTGCTAGTAACAAATTACTCCAGTAAGAGGACCTATTATAGGGATTCTGCAATACTACAACATAACTTTCTCCATCATCATTGTTTGTGGTCAACCAATATTAGCTTCAAAGTAAATGCCTGCCAACTCTCATAGACAGAAAAAGCTTTTGTTTTAGTCTGGTGAATTGATCACTCACTAAATCTGGCTGTTACAAATCTTGGGATATAGGAGAAGCAACTTCCTCTGTGAGGGAACATGCCTCCTGTGAGGGAATAATTACTTCATACAATCATTACCTATAACTCTGCTGCGATAATGATCCTTGTCAGGACATCCTACTTACGGCTGGTTATCCTTTGATCATCACTTACAAGATGTAATACCCAAGATTGCAATCATACATTCCACCATCGAAAATTTCTAAAAGGCCTTGTCCCAAACCAGTCACCATACTATGAATAATAACAGGCTGCAGATTTTAGGAGACTAAGTTTCACATACTTGCTTGTCAATTCTATCGAAAGATATATGCCTATACATGCCTATACATGAACAGCCAGTTTTCCAAGATTGTGACTTAGTGCATAAGAGGAGTTCCCCAGTCCAAAGGTATTCCAGTGGCTCTTTCAGAAGTATAACACCCGGAAATTCAGATTTAGGATTCAGTTGCTAAACACCTAAATTTTGAGGTCATGACTAATCAATAGCAAAGTCATGCGGCAACCTGTGCCACTTCAACAGGAAGGTTTTCCAAAATCACACACAATTCCAGTTAAACCTGGAAAATAAAACAAATGGCTGCCTCTAAGATATTGTCAGTTTCTAGGTAAAGAGTACAGATGGCAAATCGGGAAAGCTGATCTATCCAATAATCTTGCGAGGATGTCCAACCAGCCCCATCTGCAGATTAATCAGTCAGTTCCTCCCAGAGCAATAGAAAACCTACATGAATAGGTAGATTTTCCACAGAGCTCATCAATAAAATTTTGGTATCCAAAAAGGAAACTATCCCAGGAAAATGGCACACTGATATTGGGCCGAAGTCTAGTGTTAACTCAAGTAGCACTACTGCACAGGACATAATACAACTGAAAGAAGACTTGTTCTGGCACAAACAATCTCCATGGTTGGTGCTCCTTTCTTGATCTTTATAACCCTATCCCTACGAAGCTCCCGGTATGCATGATTTAGCCTATTGGCAAACCCAGTACTTGGAACCATGATCACTAAGGAACCATATCCAAACTTGAGCATCCTCCAACCTTCTCACCCTCCAACAAGGCAAATCTTTTTCGACAAAGCAGACATCATCCATAAGAAATAGGAGGTACACCACCAAGTACAGAGAAAATATGTTAAAGATAATGCAAAATAAAGAAAAGCCTGATGAAACACATAAGGCAGGAAGCTAAGTAGAAATTAAATGATGCACCAGTCTAGTGGAGATTTGTAACGATATCTATAGATTATCGCCAGTGGGCATTGCCGGACCCTTGGATCTTCGCTTTCTTCCCACTAAAAGAACATGGTGATACTAGCTGATACCACCACTATCTAGCGTATGGATTGTCTCCATTTGTCAGTGGTCTCAGAGATCTGGCGATCCCACCTGATGAAGGCTGGCCTAGCACTAATGGACCATGCCAGGGACTACACCTTAATTATGAAATTGGCAGAAAGGCTTTAAGGTGTATATACAACACCAATCAATAATATTAAGGCCGTGACTCCTTGTAACTTATCCTCAAGAATTTTCCCGGAAGATGCTGTCCAGGTGAAAAAAAGGATCAGACTGTAGACGCAATACAGTTGAAAAAGGCAACTCTTGATGAAGCTTTTACCATTCCATGTGCACTTAAGACTTTAAGAAGGAAGCAAACTCCCTCAAGGAAAAAACTACCTCAAGCCGACACCAAGTATCAACCTCCTAGAAATTTTCACAGGATGAGAAGTCAAAAAGGATGAGCTAGAAGCAACACAAACAAATTTATTCTCGAGGATACCAATTAATGACATCTTTCTTACGTGAAGCGCCAGCTGGTCACGGAGCAATAATGACACTTAAGCCCTCGAATGCATGATGATCTCCCTATGAAGGAGAAACAATGACACTTACACTCTGAAATGCAAGATGAAAAATGTGGAAAACCCTAAATAGCAAAAACCAGGAAAGTGAGTGAAATATTCTGACAAAGATATACCAACGAAACTGGTAAAAAAACTAAGAAACATCAAAAGCATTTGATAGAGTTCCTTTCCTAAATGGACACCATGCCAAGTTGACAAATATTATACAGCCCTACTCAAAATTCAAATGCCTGTACTTGAATTTATGTGCTATCTCGAGTAAGAAACCTTAATAGGGGGGTTTTCCCAAAACTCAACCTAAAAAGTTTGCAGGAATTCCAACTAAACGAGCTGAAACAAAAGTTGCAGGTGCAAGCATACATCGCAAAAGGTAGATGCCACAAAGATAACTACATCAAGACTATAGAACAATGTAGCAGCGAGTAAAATTATCATCAACTACAGTTTAGAAGGAGCCAACTTGTGCTGACCTCGTTGCTCGTTTGCCTTTCCATTGGTATTAAGGCCTTTTAACCTCTGCAAAATCTCATCAGTGATTTTCTGCTTCAATGGGTGCGGTAATTGAACTGCTCCTTTCACAGACATTTGCTTCTCAAGCTTTTTAACCTTTTTCCACAGATAAAAAAAAAAAGGTACTGCTTCTCGTCAATTCCAATAGTGCAGTCGCAAATTTAGCATTTGCTTAATCAAACAACACTGTTTTCAGCAACAAGCTAAACATAGCAAGTAAGCATCTTTCGAATGCCTATTTTACCATTTTTACGAGCTGGAGCGGTTTGGCTGCTCTCCGTATCCGAATAGATTCCTCCATCTTCTTAATCTGATCAGGCGTGTACTTAGCAACTGCAACCGACAGAGCAGATTTCAGGCACTCAATCGGAGGTCCCGAAGGACCGAGAAAACCCAAAAGTTATGCTCCCAGATTCACGGAACATGCTCAGTCCGATGAAGAGCTAGATAGAGCGGAAACGCATACCATTGGGGGAGTCGCCAGAGGAGTAGACGTAGAGGGAAGCGTAGAGGTAGCGAAGGACGAAGAGAGCGGCGACGATGTTGATGGAGCAGACGATGAGAGTGGTCCTCTTGTACGAGCACCCGAGCTTCCCTCCTCTCCCTTGATTTCCCCAATCCCTCGCCATTCTCTATCTCCCTCCTCATCCCACCACCACCACCACCACCACCATACTCTCTCTCTCTCTCTCTCTCTGAGTGACCGCAAACAAGCGAGGAATGCCGTGTAATGCTCGATACGGCGTGGAGATCGCACCGCCCGGATCGATCTGCAGATCACGGCGATCGAAGATCTTCTGCTGCCGTCACCAGTGACGCTCGCAGGTCCCCGCTTGGTGGTGGGTTGATGTTCCGCCCCTCTTTTCTCCACCTCCCTTCCTAATCCGAAGACACTGTGGAGAGACAGATGTAGTTGAGCAGAGAATAAATGCTCCTCCTCTCTTAGTCGGTAACCTTTCGAATTATTTAATTTTTCTTTTTTCCTTTTAATTTTGGCTCTTCTAATCATTCGCGCTCGCGTTCGTGCTGTGCTGCGATTGATGGCGCAACAAAGAGAATGATCGCGCTAAGTAATTCATACCATTTTTAACAAAACAAAATGACACGAATATTTTCTGAATTTCGACATAATACGCCGTATCATTTCTGAATTTTTAATTTAATCAACATGATCCGTGAGATTTACCATAACGTGCAATGTCGTCCCTGAATTTTAAATTTATTCAATGCGGTTCCTGAACTTTTGGTACATGATTAATTTAATTCTTAGACTACATGAAAATGTTCAAATGTTGTCATTCCATTAATTCGAGTTCAAGAACAATATTGAATATTTTCAAACAGTTCAGGGACAATACTTTTGGTACCGCATTGTACAAATTAAAAGTTTAGAGATGACATTACACGTTATGGTAAAATTTAGGGACCATATTGAACAAATTAAAAAGTTCAAAAATGACATTACATATTGGGCCAAAGTTCAGAGATTATTTTCATAGAATTCACGGTCGATGTAAGTGATAATTATAAATATTCGATTGCGGAATTGACTTCCAACAGACAATTCACTCTTTCGACCGTGAATATGCATGCAGGTTTTTTCTTTTTATACTTACGATAATAACAGTAATCTTTTTATTTCTCTTTAATTTTTATGAAGGAAGAAAAAGTCGGAGTTGAATACGATCCCGAGTATCAACTATCAAGTACATTCCAGAGGGGCGAAAAATCCCCATCAAAAGTTGTGATGGAGATCAGGTCGGGTCGGGTCGGTTTCAAATTAAATTGTTCTAGAAGGGTGGACCCTCTAGAAAATGTCTCTTATTCATTTTTCTTTTTATAAAAAATGGCTCAAACCGAATACAAAGTTAACATCAGCAAACAACTATCTCCATTTTATTGCCGATTAAAACATAAACTAACTCTCTAGAAAGCGGTGAAAAAAAATGTAAGCTCCGTTTATTTTGCGAAAGATGGATGATATAAAAAATTATTTTCATAAAAACGATTGATTATATGGCATGAAATGATTAGCCAATGAAAAATGTTTCCGTTGTCGAAAGCGATACAAGCGACCATCTTTTGCATATCGTTCGCATAAACAAAACAATTTGAGAAAATATTTTTCCATAAATTATCGTTTGTATCGCTGAAAGAAATAGTAAACGAAAAATATTTTCATCATCCCTAGAAAAATTAAGACAAAAATTGTTGTCCATGATGAAAATATTTTTTTAACTAAATATTTTAAGTTATATAAGCGATTATTTTTGAAAAAAAATATTTTTTTTCAAGAGGGTATGATTCGCACGAACAATAACGAAATAAAGATGAGAGTAAAGTTGGAGGGGGAGCATGTGGGCGGGTGGAGGTGGAGACGGCTGAAAAGGCGGGGAGGGAATCGTGGTCGGCCGGGTCAGGGTGAGGAATTTGGGTTAGCTTGCAGTTGAAGCGTAATTAATGGCAGGGCTGCTTTTGTGACGCCTGAAACGACGACGTTGGGTCCCAATCCTCAACTTCTAATTCCATCATTAAATCCCCTCTCGTTGGGGCCTTCTAATTCCTATGATTAAAACTTAGTCGCATGCCTAAAGCAAGGGACTCGTGATGTAACATGAGCACAGACCAATTTTAGGGCTGAATGTAACGTACCGACGGAATGCAGATCGCGTGATTGCGAGGTACACGTTAAAATACGCATCGCTAAATTGGTATACATGTTGGAAAGCGAGGTCGAAAGTGTCGAGGGAGTGGACAAAGACCGAGGACACTGGGTGCGCAGCAAACTCGCTGCATATCGGCGTCGGGATGCTCTACTGAAATGGATGCAGCATGTTGATCCACGGCAATTGAAACAAAACCTCAATTATAGGCTTATGTATGATGGATATCGTTCCTTGAGTTCTAATCGACTCAATTAACCTCTCGAGGTTGGGAGGATGAACTACTACTTATGCCAAATAGGGGTTATTATTATTATTATTATTATTATTCAAGTTGAATGCTTCGAATCTTCAAAAGCATATGATGACAAAAGTATTAATAGTGAAAGTCACAATAACTTTTTCATGATTTTGTAAATATCAAAGAATGATTTAAATCTTAACACGAAATCCACAATTCTGCTTCCTTTTACGTTGATATTATGACGCTGTACTTTTTTCCGGTTATAAAATTTACCTCTACATTTAATGTACTGATTCTAATTCACTTCAAAATGAGTGATACCAACAACAACAAAAAAACAATCAATGTGGTGAAATTAGAGGTTAATTTGCAAGTGATTATAGTTTGAAATTTCTTTTGTATTGATATAAAAGTCGCAGCAATTTGATTTACCGAAATTGATCGTGTGATGTCATAAAAGGCGTATCGTATATGCTTTCACTTTCTCAATTAAAAGGTTTAGAACTGAATTGATACAAATGCAATATATTTGCTGTTTAGGACCTGTTTAGTACTTTTCCCGCCTTACTTTGATGCGAAGCAGCCGACGGCGGAGCTGGATGACCTGCACCGGGCTATATTACTCGAGGGTTCCCTCTTTGCATTTCGTATTTTGTCTCGTGGCGTGGCCCGCTGTCGCCGGTGTCGGCACTAGCGGGGGAGGCAGTGAAGATCCGCGACCCGATAAGCCTGTTTTGGGCCGTGAGGGAACTTGGGCTTTGGAACGGGCCACAGGCCCCACCCGTTACGGGACGCCACGCCGTACATGATTGCCAAAATGGCGGGAAAAGGCACCGCGTGTGCGAGGCGCGTGTGCTCTTCTGTGCTCTTCATCTTTCTCGCCCTCTCCCTCTCCCTCTCCCTCTCGATCCTCCGCGGCTGGGCTGAGACACTTCGCTCGCGACCCACCGAAACACGGCTCGATAATGGAGGCCAACGACATCGACGAAGAAGAAGAGTTCGGGTTCTCGAGAAATTATTTCCTCGCCAAGGAATCGAGCGGCTCGGGCAAGAAATCCACCTGCAAGGTCTCCGACATCGATGTCGTCGACGAACAGGTTCTCTTTGGAAATCATCTCCGATAATGCTTTGCGCCTGTCGTTCTTGTGAAGGTTCCTGCATTGAGGGTTCGTTATCAGTTTGGGTTGACTTTCTCCTCTGTGTGTGTTTGTGGGGGTTGACCAACGCCAGGAACTCGTGGCAGCGATGTCTGATATTAAACCTAAGCACGAAAAAGAGATTGCAGCTCTGAGAGATGGTTACAGAAGCTTGTACTCTCAGTGGGTTTTTGAGCTCAGGTGTGCACTCTCGCTCGCGAATTTGGCGTACTTGTTGGATTTTCTCCTGCTTATCTAGTGTAATCGGTGCATTGGTGCTAATTCGGCGTCTTATCATCATAAGGGTATCCGGGAAGGGCTTAGGTGAATCTAATTTAGAGCTTGGGCTTTCTCACTTCTTGGTGCGTCTCTTGCTCGATTGCTTACAGTTAATTTTTCGTGTACAAGGTGTGGACTTGGGATGTTGTTTTGTGGTTTCGGATCCAAGAAAGCGTTGCTTGAAGATTTTGCTTCCACAGCATTGACCGATTATTCCGTTTTTGTCATCAATGGCTACCTTCCATCGATCAACATAAAGCAGGTATCATCTTTCTTGTCCACCGATTGTCAAATTTCGACAGTTTCGTGTGTACTGAGCTGCTTTCAATATACATATGAAATTAACTGGTGAGAGGGTCTTCCCCAGTTGGGGTGGGTGTGGGCAGCAGGGCTGGGTGTTTGTGAACTTTTGGTTGGTAGATTGTCAGTATTTGTATGAATTCTCAATACTTGATGCGCAGGTCGTGCTTGGCTTGGCTCAAGTGTTGTGGGATCTTTTGAAGACGAAGCGAAAAACTCCCGCAGCAAGTGTGTCTAAAATGAAAGAACCATCCGGCTCTCAATCCTTGGATGAGCTTATTTTGTTCCTGAATGGGCCGTGGGTGGAGGAGAAGGATTTTTTCATGTGCATTGTCGTTCATAACATTGATGGGCCTGGATTAAGGGACTCAGACACTCAACAGTGCCTTGCGCGCATTGCTGCTTGTTCTCATACTCGCATCATTGCTTCCATCGACCATGTCAATGCGCCTCTCTGTAAGTGTTCAGCTTATGCTCATTTAGTCCACATTTGACAGTGGATTAGTTGCGGCAGGCATCAAGAGATGGATAAAATTATCTGACCTGGTTTATTTTATTCCTGCTTAAAGTTCTGCAAGAAAGTTCTATTGAAGAAAACCTCCTAACAGATTTTGATAAGTGACAAAACAATCCTCATCATCTGAAGTTCATAAATGCATCTAAGTTCAGTTAGTCCTATTCCTTGCATTGCGTAGCAAGTCGGATTTACCTGACTGTGAAACAAAAAATAAAGCTGCTATTACAATAGTTCTAACTTTTCCGTTACTCGACTTCAGCTTATGCTTATGTCAGTGTTTTTGTGCTGTAAACTTGTAAGTAGCTTAGTATCTGGTTCACTTAAAACAAAAAATGCACATGAAAAAAGTAATCTCAGTGCAAGCCATTTATGGTGTTATTTTGTGATCAATGCCTCCTAATGTTTACTGGGGTTTGTTGGCAGTGTGGGACAAGAAGATGGTTGACACGCAATTCAACTGGTATTGGCATCACACTCCTACCTTCGAACCATACAAGTATGAAGGAATGTTCTTCCCATTGATTCTCGCTCATGGTAATACTACTCAAAGTGCCAAAACAGCTACAATCGTCTTGCAGAGTTTGACACCAAATGCCCAGAGTGTCTTCAGAGTACTGGCAGAACATCAAATGGCTCATCCTAATGAAGAAGGTAAGTTAGGAACAATTAATAAGAGCATTGTTGCCTGTGATTGTTACGTAGTATGGATGTCATCTTTGTGTTGGGATTTCAGGGATGCCAATTAGCAGCTTATACTCGACATGCCGAGAGCGTTTTCTGGTGAGTAGTCAGGTGACACTGAACTCACACTTGACTGAATTCAAGGACCACGAGTTGGTCAAGATGAGAAAAAATCCGGAGGGAGAGGACTGCTTGCACATCCCTCTGTCAACTGAGGCACTTGAAAAATTGCTGAAGGACATTGCATAGGGAAAGCATTCATCTAGTGGTGAGAAATTGCCCCTGACTTACACTGTGCATCTGTTTTACTGTTAGCGCATCTCTAGTGACTGACGGTTGACTAGTGGACTGATTCTTACTTACACTTTGATTATTGTAATAGATTTTGTGTTTATCAAATGTAAAATCATCGCGGGGTAGTTGGCCACTTCAGTCTCGAGAAAGCGCAACCCAACAATGCCACTTCTGCTTAAAATTTGAGCAAGGACATTAATAAGTTGCAGATGACCGTGAAATCTGCAGCTATCCCAACTTATGAGATATTTTGTCCAATGGGGTAAATATGGATTCTTTAGTGCCTTGAAAATGCTATGAGGGGCAAGCGCTTTCTTTGAATCGCAAGGGGGTGACTCAAGTCTGTTCTGCTGAATGCTGATTGACCTCTTTTCCGATACCTACTACTGTTTATCCTGAACCTTGCCTGCCAGATGATTGGTTTATGCTTTTAGCCTTTTTTCGAAAGTTCCCAAGCCTTTAGTTCTTTCCAACGTTTTCTGGGAAGCTCAGTCGGGAATATAATAACTAATAAGTCTTCTGCCGTTGTCATCCGGATCCGGTTCTGTTTTCCCCGCATTAGGGTCCTCTCTTTAGGCCTCATCAAAACTCCTTTTGACGAGAGGTTTTTAAAGAGCATCAGGAGTACGGCATTCTTATCCATCCAAAGTAATCATCGAAGTACGAGTTCCATCAATTTTGAAAGGAAAGACGAGTTACATATGTGACGATCGGATTGGGTAAACCGTAGTCGTGTCGTTCTGATACTAATCTCTCCTTAACGTTGGACGCACGTTGCCTGGTGCTGGTAGGGAAAAAGAAAGCCAAGCTGAAGTGGTTTTCTCTCTTGAGTTTGACTTTGGGCCTTTGGCAGTGGGCACAGTGCTGGTTGACGTTGGGACCTCTCACAAGGTTGAATCTCTAATGATTGAAGCTGACGCGACGATCGGGATAATCTCCTTCGATTGAAGCAATTTCTTTTCTTACACGTTTTGTGGCGGCGTTGATTGATGCACCACCGATTCCTTTATCTCCACTTGTAAAAAATGAAAGACTCTGTTCTAGCTCGTGGACCATGGGATGAGCCATGCGACAACCGCGACAATGCCACATCTGGTAACATAAGCCGAAATAGAAGACATTCACCTTCTCGAGCTAAAGAATGATTGGATTCTATTCAGAATCAGAAACAAATCAAACGGTTCCGGCTTTACCCCGAGCGTGTGTTCCGTTCCCGGAAGACCAGAAGGGTCTCTGAGTACTTTGGCGATGAGAGCGACTGGCCACCAATCCGATCATCTTTGAGTCCGAACTCAGAAAAGAAACAAAAGTTGCCATACAGAATCGCTTGTGGAGTTGACGAATAAGAGTTTCCACTTTCGTAAACTCCAGACATTTTGGCGACTTACTAAAGCCGATGGAAAGTGTACTTAATGAAAAGAAAAAGGGAAGTTGCTATTTCAATTTCGTGCGAGACAACAACGGTGATGGGGTACTAGGTATTTGGTGTAATTTTTAGTATATTACACTCTAGCAAACTTTACATTGGTTTCCTGGGAAAAAAAAAAAAAAATTTACATTGGTTTCCATTAAGAAAACAGGGGAAAGTGGCTCGCACTTCACTGAAGCCACACGACAACTCCAAAAAGTTGTAGAGCACTTGATCCCCACAAAAACATATGAAATAAAAATAAAAATTCAGACCCATGCCATACGTCCTAAAAAAGGGAGGATTACGTTTTTTTCCCTCAGTTTTTGGGATTAGGACAACTTGTCTCCTACATTTCATTTTGTTACAATTTACCCCCTGAATTTTACATTGGTGACATCGTTGCTCCTAACTTTGACTCCGGCCACATTTTTATCACAGATTGACCACGTGACTTCACATAATAAGGTGCGGAAGGGAAATTGGCCATATATCATCTGTATATGTGAAAAAAATATATAGAAATTACTCAGAAATTTATTCAAAAGTTATATGGCAACATGCATTAAGCGTCGAGTACAATCACAATCTCGTGAAAACTTTAGTTACATGATTCCATATGGATATATTTACAAATTATCCTTTTGATTTTTGATATGTACATACTTACATGATGAACTTGTCGTCGGTAATCAGGTCACGTACTGTCACGTTGTTCGAGATCTAAGTAAAATTTGGTCGGAGTCGACGCCAAGTGATATGTAGCAACCGTTTTCGAAATTCAGGGGTAAATTGTAAAAACAATTAATAAAATTGAAACGTCGGGGGTGATTTGCAGTAATGCTGAAAACTTGGGGAGCAATATGTAATTTACCCACTTGAATATCCCCATCTATCCAACTATAAATTCACTTTCACACATATTCGACTATTCAATTTTATTCGCACAAACAATAAAAAAGAAGAAATTGAGATGCTCGTTGCTCATATCTATCCGCCCCTTTCTCTCTGCATCACATTTTTCCTCCTTCCAGCGTCTCCGATTCTCTGCATATCCTCGCAGACTTGCTCCTCACTGACTCGCTCCTCACTGACTCACCAAGCTTGATTCTTCAAAGAGCTCAATATCGAGCGAAAGCTGGGATCTTTCCCGAGAAATTTCGTTGCCAGGAGCGACAAAATGTGGGGGTTTGGGGGTAGGCTTTATTGGGGGAGGAAGGGAAGTGGTAGAGAGAGAATCGAAGGCATAGTGGTGGTGTTTGCATGGATGTCGAGCCAAGAGAGGCACTTGAAGAACTACGTCCAGCTTTACGAGTCCTTGGGGTGGAATTCGCTTGTCTGCCACTCGCAATTCCTCAACATGTGCGCTTCAGTTTGAAGTTTTCTCTTTTAATGTCGTCTTCGGTTTGATTTTGAAGCCTTTGGTATAAGTTCCACGGTTTCCTTTTACTTTCTTGCCTTTTGATTTCATAGGTCTGAGCATGGTTGACCGAGTGATGGATATGGGTCTCGTTGTGTTTTTTATTGGGATGTAGTGTTTTTATGGTTCTTCTCTCTCTCTCGCTCTCTCTCTCTCTCTCTCTCTATGCTCCTTTTTTTTTTGGGGGGGGGGGGGGGTGGTTTCAGTGGTGAAGAGAATGAGAGGATTAGCCTACTATCTTTTGATTATGTGAATTGGGGTTGATTGGGTCTCTTTACTGTTATCTATGAAATGTTGAGAGCTTTCTTTGAGGATTGGATGCCAAAATCAAGTAATGAGTTCTCTCTCTCATTGGGATTGTAGTTGCCTAGTTCTCAATTAATAATAGCTATCCACTCGGCATTCGGCTTCACTTATTTTGAGTTTCTCTTCTAAGTAGAGTAGTATGTGAGGCACAGTCGTTGATTCTCTTGTTGCTCTTTCTATGGGATGAGTTTCAGCTTGGTGGTCTACAATCCTTTCGTAATTCATGTGTGGATTGTTGTTCGTCCATGCATATTGGTCAATTAAATTTGCATAATATAACATTGTTTAAATGCCTCCAAAAGTTTAAATTTGAGTAATTACTGATGATCTTTTCTCTGGAAGAAAGGCTTAGCTCCTTGTTGTATGAGGTTCTTCAGTTTCTGAGTTTAGGGGTAGCCTTGAATTCTGGGGCTAAATCACGGTGATGTTCAGGTACTGTTTTAGGAGAGGAATATTTGAGCTGTAGAGCATAGGACAAGATGGGGGTTTTTTCATGGTACTTTTCCCAAAGGATAAAAGCAAATGCTTAACTCTCTTGTCAGTATCTGAGTCAGTACCTAACTACATTGAACAGAAAGCAGTAGATTTAAGAATTCTTCTGAGAAACCGGATAATAGTTGTGCCATATGATGAGTATGAGATACCAAATGATCTTACATCAGTGTATCTTTTTATGGTGTCTCGAGTGGATAAATCTTAGAGTGACCTAAACTTGCTAAACCCTTTGATATTGTGAACTAGACAGCTGATGTAACTATTAATCTTTTAGGAGTACTAGGCGAGCACTGTTAACAAAATCATGTGTATTTGAGCTAAAGAAGACTACTTAGAAATTAATTTGAGATTGGCGTCATTGACAAAGGCTCCTATTGTGTTTACTGTGTGGCCCATATAAGATGATCTCACAATTGTGCTCTCAACTGGCTATTCCTTCTAACATCGCACTTGCACACATAGTGTAATCAAGGAGTGGGCATTAGGTCTTTGCACAATAGTAGATACTGGTCCATTTTGACTAAGAATGTGTTATATTTGCAGGTTCTTTCCTGAAAAGGCAACTCCACTGGCGGTTGAAGTCCTCAATGAACTTGTTAGGGTATGCTTTTCCTCTAATGAAAACCAACCCAAATGTTCAGATTGTGAATATACCTGCTAATGTAACTGCTAAAATATACCTGCTAATGCTTTCTTCCTTGCTTTTCATACTAAAATCTGAAGTCTAAACTAGCTTCAGCAAGAAAGCACAGACAAATCATAGGGAACGATTATGTTGGTCCATCTCCATTTTATACTGGATTTCTTGTCAACTTTTCTTAATCATAATATGGATACCTTTCTTAATTCATCAAATTCGATAGTTGTCCAGCTCAAACTTTTGCACTTCTCCAATTGATTAATTTTGTCTTGTAATTTGCAGGAGCTAAAGATCAGGACATGCCCTGTAGTCCTTGCATCTTTTTCTGGAGGGCCGAAAGCTTGCATGTACAGAGTTCTTCAGGTATATCTTGTCCTATACTTTGTTCTCATTGTTAGCAGTTTTTTCTCTAGTGGTGCTGAATAACATCCAAGGAATGAGCCTATGTCTTCTTTATACCCTTATAAATAATTCACATGCCTTGACTTGTTTCTTGCAGATATTAGAGGGGAAATGTGAAGTGCAGCTGAATCATGTACGTCTTCTTTCAAAATTTTAATTCACCCAGGAAAATGTGAACGCTCCACAAGAATAGTATTACTTTCTGCTAATTGAAACCAAAGTTTTTTATAGAAAAATGATGCCATTGCTTGCTATTAGTTTTGCTTCCTTTTTTTAACAAGTCCAGAGGTTCTAAATGTCTTGTTCCAGGATACTTATATAAGCAGGTCAATTAATTGGGCAAGATTTTTTTCATCTTAGATTTGACTCCAAACTCCATGCTTAAGTGTGCTGTTCCTTTTGTATGTGTGAAGGATGACATCCGTTTGGTTAAAGACTCTATTTCCGGCTTCATATATGATTCTTGTCCTATTGATTTTACGAGCGACCTGGGGACTCGGTTTGTGGTTCATCCAACTGTCATCAAAATGTCCCATCCACCGAGATTTGTATCATGGGTAGCTAATGGCATTGCCTCTGGTTTGGATGCTCTCTTCCTGAGCAGGTTTGAATCACAACGAGCTGAATATTGGCAGACTTTGTACTCCTCTATTGTGAGTGAATATCGTATCAACTGCTGTTCGAAGCCTTCTGTCTCTTTATGTTTCTGTTTTCTGATTCTTTTTCTTGTGCAGAACTTGAGAGCTCCATACCTAGTATTGTGTTCAGAAAACGATGATCTTTCTCCTTACCAAACTATAAGCAATTTCGTGGAAAGACTACGAGATCTTGGTGGTGATGTTAAACTTGTTACGTGGAATGGCTCTCCTCACGTAGGTCAGTAATTTTGATTTGTATATCTATGCAATTTCTTGGCTGAAAAACTTCCCTGATTGTGCATGAGACATTAGGACCTTGGCCTGCCTACTTGGGTGGTGGGTCTTCTCGAAGGAAGTACTTTAGTTTTTGTGCTGTTGGTAAAAAGTTCTGGTATACTCTTACTGAGGATGGTAGTAGGGTCTGCAGCTCAAGTACTCGTCTTGGCTGGTCATCCTGTGTCCCCTCCCCGGCATGACTTCTGACTCCCATTTCTGCACCAAATAGAATATTACCTTCCCCTCCCCAACTTGTCCTTCCTCGTTGACTGCGCTGGACTTTTCTGTTTTTCTCTCTTCCTTTCCACAATTATGACTTCCCACTTTCTTCAATTTTTCCTTGAACTGTAATAAATACTGGAGATGGAGATCTATGAGCCCATTTGTCGCCCTATAGCGAGGTCACATCAATCCTTTCCATTTCCACTCCCATGCCTAGTTTACTGATGCTGGTCCACCCCTTTGATTAATGTTGCGCTCTGTTAGGGCAGGTTATTTCTCCAAGATGGTGGAGCTTAAGAAGGAAAAGCTTACCTTACCAAAGAATTTCCAGGGCATACTCCTTGGATTTGTCTTATTCAGATTCTGAACTTTCAGCTTTGATGTACTCCTGTGCTAATCCTCTGCACGACATGCTTTTGTAGGTCATTACCGTTGCTATCCAGTTGATTACAAGGCTGCCGTGAATGAGCTCCTTGGTAAGGCGGCCGCAATTTACTCCCAGAGAGGTCAACGGCCTCAGGGCGAAAGAATGGGTATTGAGGGCAAACATGATGAAATCTCCGGGCCAATCTTCACCCTTGGGAGAGCAACAGCTAGTTCGAGCCAGAGTTCTCAAGGGTTTGCTCTCACCCTGAGCAATCACATGTTCTTGCCGAGCTCAGGTGAGTGTTATGATGGAAGAAATGGTGGATCTGTACAAGATGAAGGCAAAGAAGGCATGGTCCATCTGCCTAGCCTACCTAGCATCAATGCTCACGGAGTACTTGGCCAAATCCTATTCGACGTGTGTGTTCCCAAGAACGTCGAAGACTGGGACATAAGGCAGTCGGATTCCTATTACAAGCACCCTCTGACTAATACAAGGAGGCATGCTCCGTTCAATCCAATCAAATGCATACGCCGGTCAAGATTGTAAACTTATTCGATTTGTAAAGTTGAGGAAGTTATTTAATTCGAGGGGTGGCTTGGAAGGTACGTGAAAAAGCAAGAACTAGCCCAGGATATGCTTTGCCTGAAAGAGAATTATAGAAATGACCGTTTTCAGTGGAATCGGTGTTTCGTGGAAACAAGGATAATGGGTGCAGGATCGGTGGTGGATTTGACTTGTGACTTGAATTGTACAGCGACCGTAATGAGAAAGCTTTCGACTCTGTAGATCCTTGTCATGAGAAATAAAGAGGCTTATAACTTTTAATGCATATACTTATGGACAATAGATCTTTCACTGCATCACATTCTAGTTGTTACAGGGAACTTAGGACTAGGAGGCACTTGAGCTTGTGTGAAGAAAACTAATGGTCAGAGCGCCGGTGAAAGTTTATTATGTGGCATCATATGAATGGTCCATGCACTTAGGGATGAGCGACTGATGTATGCCCAACCGAAGGAGAAAGAACTGGTACGTGCATGAGCATGCTTGCTCCAGGAAAATGGAGCATGTAGTAAATCTCAGCAGAAGCTTGCACTTTGAAGGATGCTTCATTAGGGATCCAGTGGAATTGGCGGGAAGTATGGCTCTCTTTTGGAATGTTGGAATGATTTACCTTCTTTATCTGTTGAACTTGCCATGGATGACTTGAATGACGTTGTTTTCACAAGTGAAGACGGTCGGAAAAATGGAAGCGTTGTAGCTTCTGTTCGCGCCGCAAGTACATTTCAAGAAAGGTTAGAGGTTCGGGATGAGCTGAGACGTATCCGTGCGATGAATAATACCCTTCTTTAAATGTGTTTTCGAGAATTTTTGAATTCTTGTCCCATGAAGAATTTAGAGAGCAAGGGTTGTGAAAATACTATTCAGATTAACAAAATATCAAAAAATTGTATATAAATTTATGCGCCAAAATTTGCATATTGGGGAAAAGGTCAGGCGCTACAGGCTTGAGAAAAAGTCAAAGTGCATCCATTTTAAGATTTAGATCAAGTAAAAAGCCAAAAACATGCTAGCCCTAAATTGTTGACGATTGATAAAAATCATGGTTGACGCTTTCTAAATTTGGATATAAGTCTTCTTCCTATCTTATGTTCATTTTCTTTTTCAGGGTACTCAACTTTTTAATTTATTTTGAAACCGGCCTTTCAAATTTCAATTTCAATGGGCATGTCACTTGAATATGATTTTGCTTTCGGGTTACGCCATTCTAGTGATTCGTCGGCCAAAGTTTTGTCGAAAAGTTTTGTCGAAAAGTTTTGTCTGAATAGTGAAGGCATATTATGGATAAGAAATCA
Organism: Lenwebbia sp. NSW1173648; assembly: GCA_029784005.1. Taxonomy (NCBI): domain Eukaryota; kingdom Viridiplantae; phylum Streptophyta; class Magnoliopsida; order Myrtales; family Myrtaceae; genus Lenwebbia; species Lenwebbia sp. NSW1173648. The sequence goes on along the minus strand of JARCGZ010000012.1, from coordinate 17,303,816 downwards.
ATGCTGGGAAGAAACATTCCTGGATGACCTGGACATTCTTGAAACATTTCTCTCCTCCCACATGCTGCTTAACATTTCATGTTTGATGCAACCTTTCTGTTTTTAGATTAAACTCCTACTGTTACAGGAAACCTCTTTCAGTCTTTCCTTGCTGTTGTCTTCACAGAGGAAATCCACTACCCCGCACCTTTCTTGGCATATACAAGTGACAATAGTTGATGATCTTCCTTTCTCCCAATGTGCTTACAACTCTCAGTCGAGCTAACATATAGTCACCAGGCCTGACGATCGGTATAATAAAAGTGTTAGCAGGTTTTTCCATCTGAGTCCTACCACAATACAATCCATTGTCTTGTTAAAGGTTATGATGAGGTAGGGATGACCGGTTCAAGGTTGAGCCGGTTCCACCCTATAACCGAGAAATAAACCGGTAGGGCCGGGGACCGGCCTGGACCAGACCGGTCGGTAGTTCCCGGGTTGGTCCATTTTTCGGGTTGGACCGGTCCGGTTTTGGGTTTTGTCAATTTCCTTATCTTTACTCTTTAAAAGAAAAAGAAACCAGACTAGTCTGGGTGGTTCGGTTCTGCACCCGAAATCGGAACCCTATCGATTATTCCAGTTCCAAAAATTTGGAACCTGGAACTGCTCAGAACCGGATGATTCGATTAGATTCCCATGCACAACTCTATGATAACGACTGACGACATGCTAATAGAATCTACTGACTATGTACTAGGAAATCTTGATTAGGTCTGCTGCAGATGAAGGTAGACGATTTTTTCATAATGACGATGGGTGGGCAACGATACCTACGCAGATTCAGCCGATAAATACAAAAGCCTAAAAAGAGAACTTTGAATGGGAAAAAGATGAATAGGAAAACGAAGTGAATAAGACTTTGGCTGAGTTTGGAAACCACTTTCCTAAGGGGCTTTGGGTCAAATCCTCCTGGGCAAATTTAAGATGTTTGGTAAAAATTTTCAAAACACCATTGGACAAAAGTGAGCCTTAAAAATACTAAAAGCCCAAGGCAGCTTTGAGCTTTGTAGCATTCTCCGCATGCTGCCGAGAATGATTAATTTTTTTTTTTTTTGCCCTTATTGTCCTCACATATTTTTATAATTCCAAGTTTAGCCCTTTCATCAAAATAGAAACCCTAGATCTGCATCTCTTCTTTCTCTGGCTCCGCTATCATGGTCTCTCTTCCGAAGGCTACCCAAGGCATCTGGAAGCTCGGTGTCTCAAAAGCGAGCGGAATCTCGAAGATCGCCTCCAAGGTGTCACGAAGCTCAAGCTCGCGTGCTCGCCTCTCGAGCTTCAATCTCGCGTACCTTTGACTTCGAAGCTGCTAAAGAAGAAGAAGAAGAAAAGAAAAAGTTGAGACCCCGAAGCTCTAAGCTGAGAGAGAGGAGGAGAAAAGGCAAAGACCCTGCTTTGGCCCGAGTTAGCGAGGGATCAACTCTTCCTTGGGCTCGGTTCGACGAATTTGGTAAACCCGCCCCACTTAACTTCCATTTCCGTCGTCCGCGTCCACGTTTTTCTTCTATAAATGGTGTAATTAGTTTGGGTAACTAATACCTTAGGTCTGTCTGGAGGGAAAGGAATTTTGCTGAAGTCTTTAAGTGATTGGGCTCAAGTGATGATCTGGTAGAAAGTCCAAAGCAATCAATTCCGACATGATCTTGAGCTCGCCTTAAAATGGTGTCGTCCCTAGGATGCCATAAATTAGCTTGTGCATTAACCAAGCTGAGTTTTGCGTGGCTAGATGCTTTGTCTTTAGTGTAGTTCTCTATATGGTAATCTTTTCATTCGATACTAGAGTATACTTGATTTTGTGATTTTCTAATCTAATTCCATCTTGATCTGCTGGGCCACTGTAATAATGGTACTAGTAAATTGGTGATCCTGTTGGCTTGGTAAGCCAACCTGATTCTTTCCCTACGAACACCTTAGTTTTATTTTGTTATGTTACTTTCTTTCCCTTTATAACTTCTCAATCGATCTTTTTTTCTCCTTTGGAGTCATTTGCACTCCGCAACTTGTTCTTGGTTTTGGGAACCTTTCCTCTCCACTTGCTTGTAGAAGACTCAGGTCCAGTTTATTTCTCTCTATCATTTTCCTCTGTTTTGTTCATTTTCTTTCCACAAAATCCTAGAACGGGTGACAATAAAGAGATTGCTCTCGAAAACTAGAACAAAAATATCAGACCAAAAGATTTCAACAAGGGATAGGTGCATGATAGTTTCTTTATAAAGAAAATGAACTCAGATTGGTACACACACTCTCTGTTCTGTTCTAATTCGTTTGGAAATCCGAAGTGACCTGAACTTATCGCGAATTTAGATCTGCTGATCTTCTATCGGAGTAGTTGTTCCTTTTGCCCCCTAATCGGCGTGGGTTGGTGAATTTCGCTTGGTTTAGCTCGGAATTTTGCGTTGTCCTAGCCATTATGCAGTTGTGGGGTTTTTTTTTCTTCAAGTTTTCTTGGTATTAGCGGATGGGAATTCATGGCAGTTGCTTGTTTCTGATTGGAAATGCTAATGCTCGCCGAGCATTCATTTGGATACTTCCCCTCTCACGTGCTCGCGTCTTCTTCGCATAGGGCTAGTCCAACGCTGAAGCGCAGGCTGAAGCGCAGGCTGAAGCGCCATCGAACTCAAGACGCGACTGGGTCTCGCTCCTGGCAAGTGTTTTGCACAATTATATACGGAGAAACGCCATCAATAATACACATTTTGCAAGAGCTGATTTGGATCTTGATCATGAATATTCAGTTAAGCTTAATGATGTAAATGAGGGGACTAGTGCTTCAAATGATAATTTATCTTCTGACATAGAACGTTTACGTGATGGAATAGCCATGAGTTTAGTAAATATTTAAGGATGCTTGTAATTTTCAATGATAACGTACATATTGTATCGGTGCATATGTGACTATGTTTATTATAATGAAAGTACTCTCTTTTTAATTGCGAAAGAAGTCCACTTTGATATGATTTTTTTATTTATAAATTTGTTCGTACGTCTCCTTTACATTATTCTCAATGCAAACATATAAACGTGGCAGTCCTTGTTTTTTTTTTTTTTTTCCAATTTTAAATAAATTAAAATAAAAAAATCTAAATAGGTCACATTAAATGACTTTCCAAATATATGTTTACCAAATAGCATTTTCCCAAACTGTCTTCCCAAGGCACTTTTTAATTACAGTTTACCAAACAGCTTTTGCATTTTACCAAATCCCTTCGGACTAAAGGCATTTGCATTTTTCCAAAGGCTTTTCCCAAAAGCCTTTGCGAAGCAGCCTTTGAAATGGCCTTATGGCATTACATTCTACTTGTAGTATATACTGATTTTTGGTTATACTAACAGTATATACTACTACAAGTATATACTGTTAGGTCACATTAAATGACTTTCCAAATATATGTTTACCAAATAGCATTTTCCCAAACTGTCTTCCCAAGGCACTTTTTAATTACAGTTTACCAAACAGCTTTTGCATTTTACCAAATCCCTTCGGACCAAAGGCATTTGCATTTTTCCAAAGGCTTTTCCCAAAAGCCTTTGCGAAGCAGCCTTTGAAATGGCCTTATGGCATTACATTCTACTTGTAGTATATACTGATTCATTCAACGCAAGAGCTAAATTTATGAAGAGTGTCTTTAGAGAAAGTAGGTCAATGATTTATGAAGAGTGTCTTTAGAGAAAGTAGGTCAATGATCATCTGCCTGCTCGTTGGACTTTTACGACATACAATGCTGATTGCTGACAGAACAATCATCTTTAGCGTCCAAGGTTAATTGTTTCTCAGGTGACTAGCACTATCACCTAGAGGGGCTGAATAAGCAATTTTGAAAACTCTTGACTAAATAAGGAGAAATTAAAACAGTCAAGATTAATATCACGTGAAGTTAGAGTTTGGAGAGAGATTGTATTATAATCATATTTACTGATGTGCAAAATACTATCAGATGCAATAAATAAGAGTTGCACATAAAGTTTATAGTGGTTCGGCTTATTGCAAGCCTACGTCTACTTTCTCATGCTGACAGCCTATTGGCTGGCTAGCATAGTACGTGCTACTTCTATCCGAAGTGCTTCTACCCAAAGTCGGTGCTACATATACACAAAGCTGATAGATCACACTATAACACACCCAAGCACTACAATTACGATGTAAACACTTTTCAAAAGATTACAATATGAAGCTCATGAAAGACAATTATGAAAGATTGAAGCTCTCTTGAACTTTGGAATTTTTTATTCTGATCCCTCTTTTCTCTTCAGCACCTTGGTCTCTTTTTATACTCATTCACTTCCAATCTAGCCGTTGGACAGTTTTCAGAGGATCATTCTCCGAGCAATGTATTGAATACGAATGCTCTAAGGAGATTAAGAAGCTGTTGACAAATGAAATCAGAATCCCCATTGATTCAGTTGCCCAAACAACTAAAACCGGGTTTCCATTGTATTACAAAACAATCTTTAAGATTGAAGATCAATACTTCCTAAATGTGAAACCTGAGCCAGATCACTAGTTGTTGCGATATATATTGTACTTTGATCATGAATAGATTTCTCGATCAGTGATGCTATTTGAGTCTGAATACTCCTTGAGTCTGAATATATTTCGCATATAGTCTGAAGATACCAAACGCCTCGACAATATACAAGTATAAATTCAAGTGATATCCAAGCATTACGTTGCTAATATCCAAGCTTTTATATTCTGGTCCTTCCAAGCATATTGGCAATCACGGCTCTTCCTTGTTGTTCAACTATCCAAGGTCCCTCCAAGTTTTACCGAGCTCCCCGTTGTAGGCTTGTTTACCTTCTACTCAGATGCTTCCAGCTTGTAAACACATGCACGCTTAATACTTTGTTTACCATTGATAGAGAACTTATAAAATTTACACCTCCTACGACTTGTGCATCTTTCACCTGATTTACTTGACCAATTAAATGCGTCAGTAGTCTTTGATTATTTTATCATCTTCATAATATCATAAGTGATTTTTTAACAGTTTCCATATTCAGAATCATTTTTTCGGTCATAGTATGAGGGTCCAAGGTTAATGGAGAGAGACGTGTGACTTTTCTCTAGGTATTTAACTTCAGCAGACTTGCCTGCATAGGTAAGATAGCTTTAGTCTCTAATTTGTTGCGTGATGCAGAATGAAGCTCAGAAACCAGAACGTAAGGCACGATTTGCAGATGAAGGAAATCGAACGATGCAGAAGGCATGGCGATAAGACGACAGAAGCACTTTGGAGTTGGAAATCTGCACTGGTCCATCGAGTTGTCTCACTCGTTTGCCGATACTCGCGATTCTCTTCGTTCTCCACCACTTGCGGTTTCCACCGTCGGGCTCATTCCTGTAGCCAAGATTTTTTAGATGCACAAAGACCATTGAGAGGAAAACACACACATGTACGTACACATCTCACAGCAAAAAGGTGTTTGTTTGATACTACGTTTGGCACTCGGCCCTTTTGTCTTCCTGCGGCCGTGTTGCGTCTTTAGGCAAAGAACCAGATTTTTGAGTGGCCAACGGCAAAAGCTAGGAAAAGGAAAAGGAAAAGGAAAACACAAAGTAAGGATTCCCACTGGATGACTGTGAAGTATTTTTTGTTTTGTGCACTGTTTGCTTGCGCTCTTGTTTTTTTCTCTCTCTCTCTCTACTATTATCTTGCTCAGAAATTCATAGGAGGAAAAAAAGAATGGGAGTTCTTTTTTCTTTTGAGTGGTTTAGTCTGTCCACCAAAATAATGCCTCCATGATTGAGATGCTGACCTTAACTGAACGAACAAAAGTTCCTCTCCCTCTCCCTCTCCCTCTCCCTCTCTCTCTCTCTACAGCTTCCACCAAATGGACCACCTTGTACACGTGTGTGTGGGCCCACGTCATCTTACCTAACAGCTAATTCGCTGTCTTTTTGTCCATTCAAAGGCAGGGAGTATTGAAATGCACGTATTAGTTAGGTTAGAGAAATCCTACGTCGAAGAATTGATGTAGTGTTGAGCAGTTAATATATCCAAATTAGTCATTAACTCAATAACTTAAGCTTTTAAGTGAATGTGAGTCCAACTAGATATATTAATGGGATCGGACTTGAGTTCTCTCTTCACGATCTCAGGGGTGTTGGAGTTGGCGAATATTTCGGGGACCCTTGTTTCTCACATCGGGTATGCCCACGTGAGTTTAGGAAAACTGAAGTCTTATCCAACGACATGTGACCTCTGCGCGAGGAATGCGGGGGTTCGGGGGCAGCGCCCCCGAAACCTCAACGGGTTTGGGCTTTTATTTAAGCTGGTCCGTATGGTATGGAATGAAAGGGTTTCTTATAGGTTTAGGTTTTGGGCCCGTTTGGGGCATATATATATTTTCTTGTTTTTGATCATTGTAACGAGTTGAGTGGCTGTAAACCGAAACTATAGTGAAATCTCTTTGCAGGACGTAGCCCTATTCTGGGGTGAACCTGGGTAATCTCGTGTGTCGTCCATTAATTCTTTGATTTCTGTGTGATCATTCTGATTCGGTGTGCGATAAAACCCTTCAAGGGGTACCTTCTTCTGCGCCCGCCCCCCCAATAAAAGTCCCCATTCTTCTGTTACTGCGGCACTGGTTTTCAGAATTGATTGATGTGCGTGCGAGTGTAGGCATTCGAATTTCAAAGGGGTTAAAGGTCCAAGTCGCTAGTGCGCGTCGCGATTCACCAGTAAAATTCTGAGTTAAAAGTAGATGCTGGAGTTAGTGAGATCACTACGACTTGGACCCCTCCTGAATGCCTTTGACTTGAAAATCTTCCATCAGTGCTTTGAGTGCCTCTTCTACTCACCAGTGACATCACGCTTCCATGCTTGCCCACTTCATCCTCTTCACATTGCCAGTTTTTCTCATCGTCAGTGGTTTTTTCTCTTCTTTTTACACGAAGAAGGTAAGGCCTCTGAAGCACCTTGTCCAATGTGATTTCTGCTGCAAACAGAGAACGAAGTAACAGTAAATGTTCATGGGGGCTCGTTTGCAAGAAGTAACTCAGGTTATAGAGACATGCACCCCAAAATGAGTCTGCTTTGACAATCCCATCTAGCTTTTTGGATGGAAACTTTGGATCTTCTGATCTCCATTTCCAAAACCAGTAACTTAAATAGCTGTTGGATTTGACAAGGACCCACACCAACCTCCTTTCACACTTAGCGTCTGAAAAATTAATTAAGTTTTATCGTCTCCTTTCTCGAAGACTCATTCATGGCCATATTACTCTTTTCACAGCAAGGATGGTGATGCAATTTACTACTGCTACCCCCTTATATATGTAAAGCTTTTTGTCCAGAACGCGTTCTATGCCTCTCTCTCTCTCTCTCTTTACTCTCTCTGTATAGCAGCTTAAAGAAATCTGCGTACTGTCCTACAGGTCGTTAATGTCCAATATATTCTCGGGTGAATTATTGATTCCCAATCGAATTATGGAGTCCTATCAGCACCAGCAGGGTGGAGGGAGAGAATCAGACAGAGGAAGAGAACAAAAGCAGCCACCGCCACCTACAACTTCCGCATCGCCGCCATCAGCCACCTCCTCCCCGTCTCATGAATTCTCCTTCACAATCTCCCTACACTCCTCCATCGGCCCCAACACCACCAGCACACTAGGCATAACCAAGAACCCAACTTCCCTAGCGATCGACCTGTCTCCTGCTGATGACATCTTCTTCCATGGCCACTTGCTCCCTCTCCACCTCCTCTCCCATCTCCCCGTGTCTCCGCGCTCCTCCGCCAATTCCTTGGACAGCTTCACCATCCCCATCAGGGACTTCCCAGATGATCAAGGCTCCATCAAGAGTTGTGGCAATTATGACCACGGCGAGAGCGACGAGGACGAGGGTGGCGGCTGCAACAAAAGCGAACACAAGCAGAGCATAAATGGTGATGAAGAAAGTGAAGCTCCTCGGGGAAGAAGCAAGCTCAGATCCTTTTCCCTATTTGGGATACCCAGACGGAAAAAAGCAAGAGCCAGTGAAGTTGGAGATGGGGAAGATTACAAAGAGAAGCAGAAGAGGAAGAAAATGATCAGCTTTGACATGACCCAGATGTTGAAAAGGTATGCAAGAATGGTGAGGCCACTTTTGCTGTTTAGAGGCTGGAAAGGAGAAGAAGGTGCCCAATTCAAAAGACAGTCACACTCTTTCTCAGGGAATGTCAACGGGAGGAGAAAGAATCAAGAACTGAGAGCTCCCCTATTCTCAGCACCAGCATCAATGAGGACATCCCCAACCAACAGTGGCCTCCTAGTTCCAACCACAACCCTCCCTTCTTCTACCTCGGATCAAAGCACCATGGAAGAGTTGCAGGCTGCAATTCAAGCTGCAATTGCCCATTGCAAGAACTCCATTGCAGCTGAAGAAAAGCTCAAGGCCTGAGATGTGTGTTTTTACCAGTGGTTGCCTTAGGTTCTGTATTTTTTTTTTTTCTCCCCTTTTTTGATATAGTCATCAAATCATCATCTCCTTGTGTATAATTAATTGTATATCACATCGATAAATGTAATGAGTTCTTTGAGAATCATAGATTGGGATGACAGGATGTAGTCACAGATTTGAGATTGGCAGAGGCTTGTTTTGGGTGCTTTTGATTTCATCTCCTTCAAATGATGTCCTAGGAAAATGGATTGGGTTCTGCTCTGTCACCATACAGAGGAATTAAACTATTCTCTCGCTCGGAACCTGCAACCACTTGAGCAATAAATTAATTTGTTGGTGTCTTGTAACAAGGGCCTCTTTGACGCATAATTGCAAAATTTGACTAATATGGTCTTGAGTTTCTAGTCAAAAAGTTTCATGGGCTTCAGTGTCTCGTGGGAGATTTTATCTTTAAGTGCTTTTTTTTTCTTCCTCTACTTTTTGCTCCATGCAATATGGATCAGGCGAGGTTGCTCCCTGTCACATAAGTTATTCCTAGAGCCAACGCAGCACACACCTTTTTGGCTAGTTTCTCTTCCTATACAAGCAAAAGATGTCTTCTTTTTCTTTGTTGTTATTCTCTTGCCCCTGAAGCTTGATTACTTCACTCTCTTTTCCCTTCATGCACTTTCTTTCACTTATAAATCATTCACTTCTGTAGAGGTTATTCTCATTCGAGATGTCCCGGAAAATGAAACTCGATCTTGTATCTTACGAAGTCTCATATTGAACCCATAATGTTCCCATGAGGTTTATTCATGCAACTGCATAATCAATCCACCTCTTGGCGGCGTCAATTACGATTTACGACATCTTGGAGATCCTTTTCCTTCATCGTTTGGGTCATGTATCAGGTGGTACCGTGTGTAATGTCTCCAAATGAATTGTCCGTGACGTTTTTTTTTTTTTTTTTTTTCCCTCATAACAGCAACTTGGTTCGTAATCTTGTATGAGTAGTTTCTGCTAAACATAAAGTCTCTCTCATCTCAGTTAGGTAACAAGAAATTTTGTTCATTAGTTGATCCAATGCCGAGGTAATGCAGAACGAATCTCGTATTCTATTTGTATCCACTTGTTATTAAGATAAACAACGGTTTTACCAACTTACCTACCAGGTGCGCACTGTGCAGTCCGGAGAATATAGATTTTTCCCATGTACTCTCAAATCTGCTGTAAGAGCTCGGCGACTGGCATATATACTCAAGAAGTCGATCTGCCCGTGATTCTGTGTAGTCGTATCCTCAAGAAGTCAATCCACTTCAAACTTTCTAGAGAGTTTTGATATGCTCGAAATTACCTTGAGCATGCATTAGCAGAATGATCAAACAAGTCACATGGGAGATAACAACTGCGACAACGGTATCTACACATCCGAACCGATCTTGACAGCTATCGTCCCTCAAACGAACCAACAATACGTATGTGACAACATCTTTATCGGAAAATCAAAAGAGGCCCTTCTTCTACGAGGAAAGTAAAAGGAATCAAAGCAGTAACAATCTGCTCGTAGTGAGAAAACGAGAATGGTCAGATACTGTCAAAAGGAGATAGTTTCAATGGTCTCTCAGATTTGGGCGTGTGGGGGCTCCTGAGCTTTGATGATTAAGCTCTAGGGAAAGGAGAAGGCCAAAGTACAACAATTATTCATGCGATGAGAACGAAGAAAGCAGAAGGTACTCGGTCCTTCATCAGCCCTTGGACACCACCAACTACACCTCATGCATTAGTGGGTGCTTTTTGTGATTACCTTTGTTGTCTTTGTTATCATATGACAACAAAAGATCACAATGATGAGGCTGACGATGATAGCTTCTGATAATGATTCCCTAGCGACCGAGTCAGCAGCTTTAACATGAGTAAAGGACCGTGTAAAATGCTCATCGTAACTGCTAAAGACACCTTTCATCACAAACCCCACATACCCACATGAAGCAAATCAAAAGTGCTTTGAATCCTTTTCAAAAGATCACAACCAAAAGCAAGGAGAAATGGAAAAAAGTGCACCCAGCAAGAATTCTTTCCTCTCCATTGGGATGCGAGAAGATCAAAGAGGCTCACGTTGGACTGTGCATGCGTGGGTCTGCACTCAGACTGAAGCATATGAGACATTGCATGGTGTGCAGATTCCTAGTTTTGCAGTTAAAGAGGCCATAAAAATGCATCCTTTTTGCCAACGATCGAGGATGACCCACCAAGAGAAAACTGTGCCTGTGGGGCTCTAGAAGGAGGCGTTTCTCAATGATTAAAAAGAAAAGAGCCTCTCCTCTTAGCAAAGGTTGCTCAATGAAATTGACACCACAAATTGGTGGGGGGAGATTGGGGCCTGTTAATGAAATCTCGATTCTGATTTTGTTTGTTGCATTATGGGGATGGTCGACAACTTAGCGTATACTATCCGTGTCGAAAATCACATTTGGCTTGATTTGTTGATGGTTACTTGGGGTATGTTTGGCAACGATTCTGATCCAAAAAAGTGATTCTGATTAGAATCATATTTTCCGATTCTGTTCCCTAGATGATATTTAGAGAATCAGAACATGTTTGGTAACTGCACAAAATTTCTGTTTTCGAACAGAATAAAAACTCGTTTGGTAACTACACAAAATTTTTATTCCCGAAAACAACCAAGTGGCGAGAATTCTTTTTTTAAAACATTTCATCTTTTTTTAAAATCTTCTTAAAACTTTTTTTTAACCTTTTTTTAAATATTTTAAATATTTATTTTTTTAAAAAAAATTACCCATTTTTTTATTTTTTAAATTTTTAATTTTTTTAATTTTTTATATTTTAATTTCCCCCTTTTTTAAAATTTGTAACTTTTTTTTGTTAAATTTTGAAGGTTTTTTTTAAATTTAATTTTAAAAAAGTGTGTTTAAAAAAAATTAGTAGTTAGTAAATTTTCAAATCTAATTTTAATTTTTTTTAAAGTTCAGAAGTTCACGTGGACTTAATTTTTTTAAAAGAACTGAGACTTTGTTATTTTTTGTGATTCTCAAAAGCGTTCTTTTTTTGGAGAACCAACTTTTTTTTTGTTTCTTATTTTTGGTCCAAAACTGTTCCCGAGAGCAGAATCAGAATCATTTGCGCTACCAAACATGTTTCTGATCCTTTTTTGTTCCGGAGTACAGAATCAAAGGAACAGAAACGTTACCAAACAGGCCCTTAGAGGCCCATCGGCTCCGTATACACATGAAAGTCCCTCGAACCGATTAAACTCATATCCCTAATCTATACATGTGACCCTGTTCCAAAGTAGTTAGTATGGAATAGTTAGTGAGGTTTAGACGATGCCCTTCAATTCTTGAAATGGAAATTTCCTTACACCCGAGCCATCTGCACCAATCTTCCCTTGATGGATCTTTACTAACCTTTTCTACAAGTTTGTTTTTAGATTGGCTTAGGGATCGATCTTCCACCTTCTCAAAATAAAATGGCCTTCCTATCCCAACTTTGGTTAACAATTTAATGCTAGGACAGACGAGAGAAAGGCTCCATAATAAAATAGGAATATGTATACCGAAGCCCTAAAACTTATAACGAAAGTATAATTGAGTCTTAAAACTTATAAAAAGTGCAATCAAGTCCTTCTGTGTACTCTGCCCAACTTGGGTGATGGAAAATGTTAACATGGTTTTTTTAATACTTTCTCTCTCATACATGACGATGACGTTGCTAAAATATTAAACATATGGCCAAAACGACGTCGTTTTAGTCCAAATATGATTGTTATGTTATTTTTATTATAATTAAATAAAAAAATAAGAAATAGGGAGAATTGGGATCCATGCGGTGAGGGCTTTCGCCGTCGCCGTCGTCGCCCCACCATCGCCAAGAAGGGCTGGCGATGGTGGGGGAACTGTCGAAGGGGGTCGCCAGGCCCCGACCCTCACCCAGATTGGGCGAGGGTTGCTGGCCTCACCCAATTCTGGCTGAGAGCCGCCACTGGCAGCCGACCTCGGCCACTGCTAGTGCAGCCCTCAGCAAAAACTAGGCGAGGGCTGGCGACCCTCGCTCGATCTGGGGGAGGGTCGCAATCCTCGCCTAGGGCAAGGGCCTGCAGGCCCTTACCTGCGGTCAGTGAGGATCGGCGACTCCTAGCCGAGGATCGGCGACCCTTGCCGACCATTCCCCACCATCGCCGGTGAGGGCATTGTAGCTCATCGCTTGGTTTCTAACTTCTTTTTTAATTTATAATTTTGCCTTTTTGGTTTAAATTATTTTTTAATTTTATTTAATAAAATTTAAAAAAAAATTAGATTTGGACCAAAACGTTGTTGTTTTGGCCACGTAACGCTATATAAGAAAGAGAAAATATTTAAAAAGCCACTTTTCGTTAGTCAAGTTGGATTGGGTTAACGGAAAGACTTAATTGCACCAATTTGACAAGTTTTAGGCCTTGCTTGTGCTTTTTGCAAGTTTTATAACTCAATTGCACTTTGTAACAAGTTTTAGGACTTCCAGTGCACATATCCCTACAAAAATAAAAGTCCATATTTTTATTCATATGGTTATACCCCTGAAAGTGCAAAATAAAAGGAGCATGTTGAACTTGCTATTGTTTGTCAAAGGTGAGTTCGTGATGCCTCTTCAATCATGAATAGCTTACCATTAAATATTATTGCCAACAAGTTAACAGGAAAATCACCAATATAATTCAGTCATAAATATTCATTTACATCTAATTTAATTCTAAATCTTTGCGCAAAATTCTAATGCAGCCTTCCGTTCAATTACCGTCGAAAATCATTGGTGTGGCATCCCACAAATTGTCCACGTCGGCGTGATTGAACGCAAGGTGAGTCGTTCTAATATCAATTAGCCGAAAGGATTACATTGAAATTTTTAGCTAAGTGTACGGCTACATCGGCAAGATTGAAAAGTGGATTAAAGTGATACTTGTACTTCAGATGTAAAGAGATATATACAAAAAAAGAAAACTAAAGAGCGGAAAAGAGAGAGATCATGTGGCAGGGAAGATGCAATCACCATTCAAGCAGATCTCGGGTTGATTAAGTGCTTTGCTTCCAAGAATCCGCCGTGAGGACTAGCCCTGATCATCATAACCACGTTTCATGCACATCATAGGACCATATGGACAAGCTAAAGGTATAAAAAACATCCAAACCGAATCGAACCGAAAGTTTCATATCTTTTCGATTTGGGTGTCATTCGATTCGGGTAATAAGTAAAGGAATTTGGGTAGTTTGGCGGTTCTGGTCGAGTCTTTTTTTTTTCTTGCACCCTCTGCTCTTTTTAATTTCAGTTCCTTAATTTATAGTTTTTTCGCTAAATTTTTAAATATCTCATCAATATCCCTCACTTCTTTGAGATCGAGAATTGGGATCCTGGGATCCTAGGGTTTTTGGATTGGCTCTACCTCCGTAGGATTGACAGTTCAAAACGAGGGAGAATGAACAGGCTAAACGAAGTCGTTTTGAGATTCCTACACAAGAAAAGCAGGGATTCGCTCAACGTGGTCCTATGTAGGAATTCGCGTGCAGAAGCGACCACGAGTCTATGGTCGCTGAGGACTGAGAGAAGAGCGCTGCGAGACTGGTAGTGCCGATAAAGTTCACGAGACTACGATGTCAAAGGAAAGAAAAAAAAAACACCTAAAACTAGACCCGAACCAAAAAATACTTGACACCCGAATGTTGTAAAGTTCAATATATGCACACTTGTTTGATTCTGTTTGGATATTATAAAAACCCAAACCATTGACACCCTACAAGCGAGCAATAATTCAGAAAGCGAAAATGACACAAATGATTTCTGAATTTTGGTTTTTTTGTTTGTTTGTTGAAATTTTTGAATTTTGGTTCAACAAGGAATATATGCACACATCTTATTTATTCTTTCTTTTCTCTCGTTCATACTACTTTTAGGAGATGCTGTTTGACATTTTAACAGTGATCCTGTTTGAATTTAGCTCCAGATGACAAAATGAATCTCAACCACCCAAGTAGGCTCGTGATCCAAGTTCTCCAAAATTTTCCAAGACCAAAAGTTCAGCCCATCCCAAGACCCAAACAAAAGCCCAAGTAGCTTCTGAACAGATAGTCGGCTCCATCATCTTAATCGAGATAGAGAAAGACGAGGGATAATGCAGCAACGTTTGCAGAACCACCTAGGCTCCCTGCTCATTTCACATGACACTGATCTGAGTTTCATGGAGCAATTTTGATCCGTACCACATCGAAGGAGGAGAAGGAGAAGAAGAAGAAGAAGAAGAAGATCTCTCGAGCTGGTTCTGTTTGTCTGCTTCTCATCTACCACCAACCAACGGTCTAACCCACGAATGTTGGACCGTTGGACAAGACGAGCCTCTTCATTTGAATCCACCAATTATCTCCATCCGACCAGACATTCCCATCAGGGGCAAGAACTTATCCCAACACGGTTCGGAAAAATCTAAAACTCAGATTGAAAAGAGAGAAAAAAAAAAGTCAGAGATGGCGTCGTACTGGTTCGCTGCATCTGTAGAAGAAAGTGATGGAAAAATTGATTGGTCACTCTCAAACTTTTCAATTCTTGATTCCACCTGCCGTCCCGCAGGTGCAAAATGCCTACTCCTCTGTTTGATTGGCGTTGCTTAATGCTTGCCCCTGTGGTCGATTTTATAATTGAAGAGGGCAACTTTTTTAAGGTGCTTGACGAATAGAGATTTTCCAGTAGGCCTGGCAGCATTCAATGAATAGAAAAGCGACATCGAATGTTCATTTTTTTTTCGCCCATCGGTTGTCCGTTTTTTGAGGATCGGTTTCTCAAACTATACTTTATCGGGGTGTGGTTCATACT
Source organism: Lenwebbia sp. NSW1173648 (assembly GCA_029784005.1). Taxonomy (NCBI): domain Eukaryota; kingdom Viridiplantae; phylum Streptophyta; class Magnoliopsida; order Myrtales; family Myrtaceae; genus Lenwebbia; species Lenwebbia sp. NSW1173648. The sequence goes on along the minus strand of JARCGZ010000012.1, from coordinate 17,288,559 downwards.
CCCCATCGACAAGAAGACACGGGGTCCCGAGTGGGGATCGTAGGGGGCAGCGTCTTTAGGCCGCCAAGGGGTTGCTATAATTTTGATCCATATTTTATTAGTAGTTTGAATTGAGATCCATGAATAGCTATTGAGTGGCCTAAAGCTTTCTCGGGCCCTAAGGTTTTTTTTGGGCGGTCTATATACAATCCCTTTCTCTTATAATTGAGAGTTGTCATAGAGAGATGAACTGTGCTAATTATAGTGAAATTTTTGCTGAATGTAGCCTAGTTTAAGGGTGAAGCAGAATGAATATTGTGTCTCGATTTCTCTTTCTCGTCTGTACTTTCTATTTCATTATGTTTGTACGCTTAATCCTAACATACTCTTGGTTAAATTTCACCTCGACATCAATTTGAAGACGAGTTTAAAAGTAGCACGCAAGTGAAACATGCGATTTAACACAAAACAAGATAATGGACACGAATCTGATGTGCAAACGCGATACAAGGCGCTCATTCTGATGTCAGGCGGTGGAAGTTCCTCATCATCAGGTGAATATGAAACGTAGGAAGCGTGATCCAACATAACGTGAAAGAATGCAAGAAAATGAAGGGTCTTTCTTGTCACGGACATTAGCTCATCATGGGGTGAAGTAATGGACGGTTAACTTCATTCCAATCAATCCACCATACTTCGTCTCCCCATTGGTAACTCGACCCACATTTCTTTTTCATTCCGATCATTGAAAGCATAAAAATGCGAACTTGTCGAGCTTGTCACCCCAGGTGCCATTCCAAATTAGCCGACAAACTCAATCATTAAACTTTTTCACGTTCAGGACAGAGCACTTCAAAGAAAAAAGAAAGGGAAACAGAGAGCCATGACCAAAATATGCATAAAAAGAAAGAGCAGAGCACGTTCCAGTGTTTGAGAAAACAGAGCACGTTGACTCATGTTCCATGGTCATGATGAAACAGTTGCGAAAGGGGGCCCAACAAGCTTCAATGGTCTCACCAAAATTGAAACCGTTCTGATCCAAATCAAGGGCAAAGAACCATCCCCAGTCGACCCAGTCATTTCAGCTTGTTTTTTCGTGAATAAATTTTTCTTTCATCGTCGACATTTCCAAGGACACACCCACCGAAAAGCCTCTGCCTCTCTCTCTCTCTCGCTCACATACGGAGATCGTCCTGTTCGATGACCATTCTTCCTTTTAATTAACGTGGGTTGGGCCTGTTTACAGGTCAGTTTCTTTCTTGCTCAAGGCACAATTATTGTCTCAGAATTTGATTAATCAGTGGGTGGTTTTATTCAAAGCATCACTAGATGGATTGACAAAAAAAGAAATGGGATTACGTGAATGAGGTGTCTCTTGTCTGTTGGGATTGAATGGTGATGACTTGGATCCGAATAAATCCAAAAGAATATTCTTTTGATTGCTTCCACAGAGCAGCTCGCTCTACTTGTTGGCGGTCCGTTTTTTATAAGCTGTCTCTCGCGTCTCTGCAAGCGAGAGACTTCTTTTGGGTTTCTTCGCTCTTCGATTACTATTTTCTTGTTGTCTTTTCCTTAATTTGATTTGTGGGCAAGTTAATTTGTTTGGTCATTAATTGTTATCGGATCGACAAGTTATCGGGTTTCTGGTCTCCAAGGGTGGAGCTTTATGAGTTGCTATTAAGTGGGTCGTCACATGGCGTTGTCAAATTGAGATTCCATCGACCTGGGTTGTGATCAGAGGAGTTTAATTTTGGTCTCTCTCGGGTTCTTGATTGAACCCAGTGGGAGTTTTGCTGTTTCAAGAGACTGAAATTCAACAAAAGAACAGTTTGCTGTTTTGAGAGAGAGAGAGAGAGAGAGAGAGGGAGAATGCCTCATGATTATGTGAGGCAAAGGGTGCTTGAATTACGGGTGGGATTTGAATTCTATATCTGGTTGTGTTGAGGGATCATAATATTTTTGTAAAGATGTATGCAGTAGGTAGGCTAGGTAGTTACATCACACAGGGTGTCTCCACTGTTTCTGGTCCATTTCATCCTTTTGGTGGAGCTGTGGATATAATTGTGGTGGAGCAACCGGACGGCAGCTTCAAATCATCTCCCTGGTATATCCACTTCGGGAAATTCCAGGGCGTGTTGAAAGCGAAGGAGAAGATCGTCAACATCAGCGTCAATGGAGTTGAGGCCGACTTCCACATGTATTTGGACCAAAGAGGAGAGGCTTACTTCCTCCGAGAAGTGGAGGGAGAAGATGAGGATTCGGTGTCATTCCCGTCTTCTTCGTCTTCTGGCGAAGACACAGATGGGCAGTCTCGGGCGAATAAGAGGCCGATGAAGTCCAAAAACTGCAATTACGATGCGAGAGGACCAAGTTCCATTGATTTGAGCAATCAAAAGGTTGTTGCTAGGACCAATTCTCGAAGGTCACGCATTTTCGGGCTGGTGTTTGGGCAGAGGTCGATGAAGGCAGATGGTTATAAGAATGAAGATGGTGATCCCAGTGTGGAGAGGGTGGATTCATTGGAGCGTGCAGAGATTGCCGCAGACCTCTTGGAGATGAAGTGGTCCACAAATCTATCCACTAAGAACTACAGGAAGGATGCTGCTACTCGGTTTCGTGCTAATGTTGTTCTGGATAATAAGCCTGATGAGGTTTTGCAAATAGAGGACAAAAATGGTGGGGCAGAAAATTCTCTGAAGAGCGGTTTATCGTGTGAAGGAACTGATTCTGGTCACCAGGATCAGTCTGTTGAAAAGGTGGAGCATCGTGTTTCCAATGGTGGCAAAGAATTGCCACGTGTTAGCACTTCAGAACAAGTTTTTGAAATTTCGACTGTCAGGGACAATGTTTTGGAAGAGAAGAGTGACATAATAGTGGAAGAAACTAGACAGTATGTACATAGTGTAGATACTGCCAACGAGACTGTAAATGCGGAGGTTGTAATTGCCGAGATCGCTGGCCCTGTTTCAGAAACTTCCAGTTCACTGGATCATGAAGAACTCAAGAAATATGACGAATGGGATTTCACTGAAAAGAATGGTGATATTCTGGAAAATGACATCCTTGACGAGAACAGAGACGCTGATAAAGTTGAATCCTGTGCTTACTGGGTGATGACAGAGACCTTTGATTCAGGATTGCATGAATCAACTGAGCATTCTAATGAAGACGTGTACCTTACTAGGGGAGAAGCCGGTGAAGTTTTTATCCAGTCAATTGAAGCCAAAACTATGATACTGCCTGAGGTAAACTCTCTTTTGAGGTCATTTATCATCGTATCGGTGCATGAAATCCTTATAATCCATCATACTTAGGATAGAAATACTTATTATTAGGTATTCTGGTATTTAACTGCTGATGATTTTATCTAGCATTCAGCTGGAGCTGCTCTTAAGTGTTCTTCATTTTGTTCTTATATGCTGTCTCGACTGAGTAATCATAGGTTTTTAGCAGGATATAATCACCGAGTTCCAAGCTGAAGATGTTGAACTGGACAAAAAACAAAAGCATTCTCAACAGACATTTATGTCTTCTTGGTTAATAGATGAATGTATTAAACTGCAAGTTGAAGAGCCAATTTTAGCAGCAGCTTCTTTCGACAAGATAGCAGAAACTGAACCCACATATGGTGAAGATATCCGGAGCATGATCAGTGTCACTGAAAACGATCACCTCTCTCACAATGATAAAAGCTATAGAGATAATAGCAGTAGCGAGCTGAAACTTAACTTGGAGTCTAGTGGCAATGTTGAGAACTACCATGGTGATTGCCTTGTGTCAAAAACTACAATTTCTCCAACATCTGAAAGTTCAGAGGAGGAACAATTTCCTTTCAGTGACCTTGATGGATTCAATGTCAATGAGGTTACATGTGTGGATGCAGTTTCACGAGAGCCTATGAATGAAGAAAGTCATCTCTTGTTGACTATGCAATGTAGTGGGGTGACTGGTTTGAGTGATGGACATGAGAAGTCGTGCACATCTTCCGATTTTGAAGATCAAGAGAATTCATCAATCGATCCTGATAATACAATTGAGAAGTCAAATATTGTCTCAAGCCCCATTAACATTTCTAGAAGCCACAGCATCGATGGGGATGAAGGTATGCGGCTGGTGGAATCAATGCCGAACATGAGGTCTCATGTTGAAAATCTGGACTCATGTGTGCTCCACGTTCCCCTTTGTCACTCACTAGATTCAAATTACGAATCGCTGGAATTTTCTATCCCCAGCAAGGAGGATGCAAGATGTTCAAAGGCTTATGCATGCAAAGAGGGCCAATTAGCGCAAGACCAGCCTAATGCTGAAGACATCCAGGGTTTAGGAGGCATGGAGAATTTTCCTTTTGATCCTGCAGTTGGTGAGATATTTCGGATCATTAACTACCTACTCTCTTGATGCTGTCAAAAATAGTTTGGTTGTTTTTATTTCTCTTTACTGGAAATTGTAGGTGTTATTTCTCTCAACATGGAGCGCACATTAGATGTCAGTATAGAGAGAGTTTCCTCATTGACTAAATATTGCATTTGTTTTTGTATCGTTACGATGCTTTTCTTCTTTTCTGTATCCAACTAGCCTCTGATTTGGTGGGAGCTTTTGGGAAAAAGAAGAAGAAGCTTAACTGCTTCTCTCTTCACAATTGCTGAAGCAGATTACTGACCGAATTCGCCTATGTGTTGCTTAATGCAGAAGCGTCCCTCTGCAGACACTTGTTATTTGTAGGTATAGGGGCCGATGCTGCGTCCCAAGCATTTGATGCTGAAAAATTGGACATCCATAGATATACTTCTCTAGGTCCTTCTGTTGTCAAGGATGATAGGCTTGTCGTTAGAATTGGCAGTCGCTACTTCCCTTGGGATGCGGCTTCTCCCATTCTTCTGGAGATGGCTTCGTTTGGAACTGATCGGATATTCGAACCAAAGGGCATGATAGCCATTGATGAAGACGAGAGAACTTTTGATGGGGATGCATCAAAAGCCAAAATTCCAGCTGGTGGAAGCTGGAGAATTTGGCCCTTCTTCTTCAAGAATTCCAAATCTCAAAAAACTATGTATAGTGTTAGAAGCTTTGGTGCTGAAAGTGTTTCAGAGATAGCTGACAGCCTGAATGCAGACAAATTGCTGCCTAAACCAAAAGTGGTGAAAAAGATGGCGAGGGCAATGACTCCCACATCTGAGCAGCTTGCCTCCCTAAATTTGAAAGAAGGAAGCAATTTGGTGACCTTCGCATTTTCCACTGCAATGCTGGGAAAGCAGCAGGTTTTTCACTACCCTTAACCTTATGAGGTCGCTTTTTTAAAGAACATTGATGTTTCTTTCCTTATTTATCTCAAACCAGAAAAGAAGTTCACGCTGAGTTGGGATTTTTCATCATGATTCAGGTTGATGCACGAATATATTTGTGGAAATGGAACACTCGTATCATCATCTCGGATGTAGATGGCACCATAACCAGGTGAATCTATTTTTTGGAATGCACGTAAAATAGTACACTGCTTTGTGATGTTTGTTTCATTTAGATGCTTTGTAAGTAAAATAATTGTGCAAGCAGCAATTCTGGCAATGAGTGGCTGCAGACACCACTCCTTAAAATGGAACTTGCAAAGAAAAAGGATTGTTGTTGGCATATGTGAGATGTAATAATAGAGTGAAACAGCACAAAGCAATGTGTTTTCATTTGCTTAGCCAAAAGGGAACCGTTTCCAATTTAAATAATGAAATCCGGCTTTCATAATGTGATGTCTTTTGGGTAGTCCTGAGCTTGTCACTTCAAGACACTTATTTCTGATATCAGCAAGAAAGTGAATTGACAAGAATTGTTCCTTCTAATTCCAGTGCATGACCCTGTTCTTTTGTTTACTATCAGGATGTCTAGCATCCTTGATATGTGTGAGTCGGTTGTGCAGTTCATCAGTCTAAATTTTTTCCATGTTTTTCTGGCTCATCCTTCATAGATACTATTTCCATGGTTTATCTCTGTCTCAGACTGGGTTGCTTCCTCATAGATTTGATCCTTGTTAGTGTTTTGTTGTGAACAGATCAGATGTTTTGGGCCAGTTTATGCCTTTGGTTGGAGTTGATTGGTCACAAAGTGGGGTTGCACATCTGTTTTCAGCTATTAAGGTTTGTCCATCTTTCCATAATACTCTATATATATGAATTTTCGACTCCCACTGAATATTGTAGTTCGCTCGCTTAAACTCTCCTTAGGTGGGAAAATTAAGTACGCTGGCGTTTTTATCAAGCGTGTTTAACTGAAATGTCATTTCTTCAATATGCACCTTTTGCCAATAAATACTACATTCTGAATTAAGGATATGATTTTGGTTTTCCTTATCTTAATTTTTCTGAAGAGTTCACTGTGCCCCACAAATGCACCACGCTTGACTGCGACAGTTGAGGACGAGATCTCTGAAACTCACATATTAAGTTCTTGGTCATTATCCAGGAAAATGGGTATCAATTGCTTTTTCTTAGCGCACGTGCAATTTCTCAGGCTTATAACACTAGGCGATTTCTGTTCAACCTCAAGCAGGTAATACCCAAAGATCCGAGTGTTTTCCTACTGATTGTGGAAATGTGAATAAACATGTAAATTGTCATCATTATATGCATTTCACCTATCGGGTTCTTTTCATTTTCAGGATGGCAAGACTTTACCAGATGGACCTGTTGTCATTTCTCCTGATGGCCTTTTCCCTTCTTTATTTCGAGAAGGTACAGTATGTATGGTTGAGTAAATAGAAATAGATGATGTAGTAGGTTACTATCTTTACAAAAAAATCAAGATTGATGAGCTGATTGTCTTGCATTCGAAGCCAGTTTTTTTTTTTTTTTTTTATAGATGAAGGACATATTGATATTTCCCTCTATTTTTGCTTTCTTTTGGTTGTGTTTGGGAGTTGGGGGCGCTGGGGTGAGGACACTGACTACCTGAAATTTGGGATGGCAACACTAAAACTTCATTTGACCCTATGCCATTAAGGCTATGTTTGGGAAAGTAGAAAATGGGGTAATGAAAAATTTGAGGGATAAAAATTTTTCTCCCATTTTTGTTTGCGCACTCTATCCAAACAAAGCCTAATTGCAGCTTACTTAGGACCTGTTTATTTACACTTCTTAATAAGCAAAAAGTATTTGTTTTGCTTTCCTGCCAAAATTTAAAACAATATTTGAATTTAAGAGACCTATGAAAATGTTATATGTGACCCTACATATCGACATTTATGTATTGTGGAAGTTTAAGGAGTTTCAGATTTGAAAATGTCAAAATGCATGAGCTGTAAGATGTAGATCAAGCAAAAGGTTAAAAAGTAAAAGTCAATCCAGTCAAGCCATTTCGACCAAATAAAAGAAAAAAATCCAGTCAAGCCATCAGTCGTCGTAGAACTCCTGGTCTTAAAGGAAAGTGGGCATGGAATTTCAGAAAGATTTCTACATTTTTTACATTTAGTTTTTAGATGTTGGAGTTTTGTACTTTTAGTCTAATTTCTGACACAGTACAGTAATTCATTCTAGTCAAATTTTAGATAATTTTGGAGAAAATAGACAATGAGGTAGATTCTTGGCACTCTTATCTTCTGCTGACGTTCAGATAGTCTATATGGCTCGTTGAGTTTCTCCTGGACTAATTCGTGTTTTGTTTTTTCGTCAGTTATAAGAAGGGCGCCTCATGAATTCAAGATAGCATGCTTGGAGGTTTGTCCAATGATCACATGCTTCTTTTGATATAAGATTTAAAGGAGTGTGTCTTAATATGTGCATACTGTAAATTTCTCTAATTTATGATTTTTATTACCATAAACCTGTCTTGGATTTGCCTTTGTTGATATACATATTTGTGCTAATAGTTTACCTGATGTTGGTTTTAAATACAACCATAGCTGATGCAAGTATCCTCGGGGTTGAACTGGGCTGATAGTTATGCTGATTATTTTTTTTGTCGATGAAGCTCAAAACGAATCAAACTAGAAATGTAGATTGTGAGCTTTGCATAAGATATGAACTTATTCAGATCTTATTGCGGTCCTCAATATGGATTTTCCAATGACTACTGGATAGCTTGGATGTGGTAATAAAATTGGATTCTTTAGATCCATGTACTTTGAGTTTGGGATTCTCAGTAATAAAATCACCAAAAAATAGCTCCTCAAAATATGAACTGGGATATGGGAACAAAAAATTGATTTCGGCTAAAAAATCTGACAGCCTGTTTTCGCAATCGTTACCCGCCATCTTTGCTCCTTCTGACGAGAACCGGATAAAACCCATCAGAACCTGTGAAGTGACAGTTGACTAAAGAGAAATTAGCAAAATTTCATTTGTCTGATCAGATTTTTGCAATTCTTTGGAAAACACTTTTTGTTCATTTTGATGCTGCTTCACTCGCAATTGAAGGATACTTGCAACTCTTAGTAATCTGGCTGGATAGGCTGTTATTTAGATAATTGGAAATGCTCTTTTTCTAAATCGTGCTTCTTCCTTCGATTCTTCTATTCTCCAGGATATTAGGGCATTGTTTCCTCCTGACTACAACCCATTCTATGCTGGTTTTGGAAACAGAATCACTGATGAAATCAGTTATCTGAAAGTCGGAATTCCAAAAGGAAAAGTTTTCACCATCAATTCTAAGGTATCTGAAATATCATGCTTTTTCAGTGACTACTAAGAGAGTCTCTCAGAAAAGGAATTAATAGAAGATGTGACTCATTGTTCATTTTCTTGTTCACAGGGTGAAGTTGCTGTCAACAAACATGTTGACACGAAATCTTATACGTCACTTCGGGCTCTTGTGCATGGCATGTTTCCACCGATGGCGTCAGTTGAGCAGGTTTGCTCCTTAAATATTGGCAATTTATGTCTTTGTCTTCGTTCAATTATTGATTTATGAATTCCAACTCAAATACAGCAGAACCAAGCATGACCACAATTGATTGGTGTGTATTTTGACATGTGCGAGTGTCTTTTTGGGAGCACAAGCATTAGGTAGCCTTCACATATTACCTCTGAAAGCAAAAGATCTTTTGTTGCATGCATTAAAGGATTTAGTTCTCTTTCGATTTATTCCAGAGTCACCTTTTATTTGGAGATTCCTGGTTTGGCACTTGATACGGTATTTCTTGTCGGTTGTAGGAGGCTTTTAATTCTTGGAATTTTTGGAAACTACCGCCTGCTATTATCGATATATGAAAAGGTCGCCTTGTACAGATGCAACTTGGGTTAGTCATGAATCTTCTTCAACAGCTGCGGTAAGCAAGAATTTTGATCTTGCTGTTAATTGCCATGAAACTTTGAGTCAGTCATTCGGTTCACTGCCATGCTTTGGTCATGCCAACGACAAATTCACATGCACTCAAGTCTGCCAATATATTCTGATGGACATTTGTATGGTCAATGTATTCTTCTCCTACTGATTATTATGTGGTGAGGCACTTTGGCCCTACAAAGTTTTTCTGTTTGGAGAAAGAATTTGCCTGCAAGACTGTCACAGAGCTATTGGGAATTCCAATACTTCAAGTCTCGACTTTTGCATCTCAAACTTCTCTCTTGGACTCCTTTCAAGCTTGAGTTTTGTTTTCTTATCAAATTACAATTTAAATACTAGCTTCCTGCCTTCTCATTAAGCCATCCTGACAATTGCAGGTTGAGTTGAAGCTACGGTTAGTTCGCATACTTTTGGGGCTACAGTGACGGGAAAAGTCATGGAGTCGCGGCAAAAACCGTGTTCACTGTATCCTGCCTCTTAGATTCAGCATAAAAGCGTGGAATATCAATTATTTATACATTGAAAAGAGGACCAATATATCAGCTAATCCCATCAAGACTTCACTCTGTACAAATCTTTTTTTGCTGGAAGTTATAATGGGGAATAGGCTGCTGGGAAACACCAGCTTGTAAAGTTCACTAGATCAAAGTTGATAATTATTCAATGATTCTCTCTCTCGATCTTGATCTCGACACGAACATGTGCATATGTTATTAGTACATGTATCTGCACTGTCTTCCTCCCCCATGAGTCGAAGCAGTGATCGGCCACACGGCCTTTGTGGAGTTATGCTGAACCATACTAGATGGTTGTTCTCTGTAAGTAACTATTAAGCGTCCCTGCTTGATGCTTTGCCAAACAGTAGATCGGATTGGACTCAGGACTGTCCTTTTGCCTCCCCGCGGTTCATGTCCGGAGAAACCTTACACGGTTTCTTTCTTTTCATCCATTTTCATAAGTTGTTCTCTATCCTTCTTGAAAGTAAGTGCAAGAATGATCTCTCCTTGCCAACCCTGATTTGAGTTACGCCACCTATGTTCTGCACGAAAATGTTCCTGTCGCCAGGTCCTGAAACCGGGGTAGGCCGTGTTTAGTTTATAGGTTGGACGCCCTCTTTGCAGAATAATCTCGTGGCACGGGAAAACCAGTTTGGTTCATCTGATGATGTTCTGTTGACAAGTTCATTAATCTCGGCATGGCGATTCATATCCACGACTTTGTCAGCTAAAATCAAGGCATCACTATGCAGAACTTATTATGCAGGTTCAATATTTTTTTTTTTTCTCTTTTCTAAAAGGAGCTAGGGAAGTCAGAATCACACAGAAAACAGTTGAGCTTGAGGGACACCTCACAGCAAGTAAAAAGAAAACCATACAGGTTTTGCAGACAAAAACAGTTCAAATGGCTACAATAGTCACGCCCAGTTGTTTCTTGGCGAACTCGAGGAGGTTGCTGATCTCGTTGTCGTCGATGAACCCGTCTCCATTGGCATCGACGCAACTCATTGCCTGCCTGCTCCTCCACCTGGAGAACCAACCCCCGGTGATGCGGATGATGTCCTGGAGTTCCTCCTTGCTTATCCTGCCGTCCGCGTCGGCATCGTACTTCTTCAACCACCGCTTGAACTCCTCCAGGGTCATGACGCGGGTGCCGTCCGGTGAGATGTTGCGAGACTTAATTGCCATGACCAAGGAAAATATCAATCACAATCTGCTCTGTGTATGCTCTTCATGGCCATGGAAGGGTGCTTCAATTTATACAGCAGTCTCGGTGCTCTTTGTTGTCCTAGTGAGCAATGAGCATCTCTACCTTTTCCCAGGGTGATCATTTCCTTATTATATAATAAGAATCTGAAGGGCCTTGGAAGTAAAAAAAGTTCCTAAAAAAAAAAGGAATTTATTCGAGTTTAAATTATTATCCCGAATTTTCCAAAAATCATGAAAAATATGTTAATCTAAGAATAAATGATTATTCGTGCTTTTGCTGGGGGGAAATACTTTTATGCTGGTTGCATTTTGCTCGTGGAGTCATAGTCAAAACACGTATTGCCCTTCTTCCCAGATTGAAAGATTCTCTAAGCTCTGTTTGGTGGGCTCTGCCTCTATCCACCCACACCGAGTTTCTAGGTTTTCTCCAATACGATTGGAATCACATTCTCATATCCAACGCAGATCATTGAAAGATACCCTGAAAAAATTAAGTGGGTCCTCATGCTCATATAACATGATTTCATTTACTACTTGTTAGCTCTTCTTGACTATACTCAATGATTTTTTTTTTTTTTTTTCACAGGGATTTCGATTCTTATGATTGAAGGGTAAATTAACATCTTCAATTTACTCTCTTTGGGTGGTCGTGGGGGATGCGCGGCTACCGTGGGCAGAGGAGAGAGGAGAGAGGGCCCGGGAAAAGTTAGGGTTTTTACTTTTATCAAGTATCGCGTGGCTGAGGAGAAAATTACCAAAAAAATCATAAACATATTATATTTGTGTCAATTCAATCCTAATTTTTTCGATTGTACCAATTCAGTTTTAACCCTTTTGACGATTTGCCAATGTAGTCACCCCGACCAATTTTGATCGGAATACGCTGACGTGAAGGTCTAGTTAGCTTCGATCGTCTATGTAGCGCAAACCGCGCTGACGTGGATAATTTGTTTTAATTTTTTCTATTTCTTATTTCTTTCCTTTTCGCAGGTGCCTAGTCTCAGGCAATGGCTGGTGAGGGCTAGGCAAGGGACAACCACGCCTGGTGAGGGTCGCCCTCACAATTCGGTGAGGCCGCCCTTGCGGACCACTGCAAGGACTTCCCTCGCCAAATCTGGGAGAGGGTCGCCTTGCCTGCGGTCGGCGAGGGCTTGCAGGCCCTCATCCACTGGCTAGAGAGGGTCGTCAAGTCCTCACCAGCCGCAATAAAGAAAAAAAAAAGATAAGCGTTCAAAAAAAAATTAAAAATTGCAAAAAATGACTACATCAGCATCGGCAATGCCACGCAAGACGGCCAACGTCTACGTCAACGATTTTTTTGCCAAAATTGATTGGATGGACCACATTGACAAATTGTCAAAAGGTTTAGAACTAAATTAACTAAACTAAAAGATTTAAGACTGAATTGACACAAGTGCAATAAGTTTACGAATTTTTTGATAATTTTCTCCGTGGGCGAGAATTGAACCCGAAAAGAAAGGGAATTCACTTTGGCGTGAATGTTACGTGCGTGGAATCGCGAGATAAATCATTCATTGATGATTGATAAGGCTAAGTCCATACTAAATCTAAAACCTAATAGGTTTAGATTATTTTTGGGTTTAGTTTATGATTTGCAAGGTTATCATTGTCTTTTTCGGCTGTTGCACCTAATTCAATTGTCTTTTGTGGGATTAACCATTCATATTTGCATTTGAAACAATGTTTTCTTCCTTTCTCTTGAAGGATCTCTTATTTGGGATCATTCCATAAGCTAGTCCACTGCCTATCATTAAGAGATAGTTCGAGGGGGAGCGAGCTAGTCCTTTCGGTATATCGAATTAGCCTTAATTTCACTCGAAAACTTAAATCAAGAGTCAGATGTCCTAATCGATTTACATCACACCCTTATTTGTTTGGGACTACTTTGCTAATATTCTCACGTGTGCATCTAGATAAAAATCTTTCTTGAAAAAAATATCCGTGCATAAAGTTAGTTGCCATCGAATCTTTAGAAGAGAATGCATGGACCCAAAAGGCCACATGCGGCATAAAGAAGTATCCCCGACCTCGCCTAAAGGACCCATGAAAAAACAAGTTATGGTATCAAGACAAACGGCATATCGAAATATCCTATCTTACTTGACAATAAAATTCATATGCTTTTATGTGCATGCGGTCTCTCTCCATCTATTAGCTTAATTTGAATGATTTCATATCCAGTTTCTGCCCCATTCGCATGTACGTCCATCCCGTTTAGTCAAATTTCCAATCCAGCTTAGATATGTTTTGAAATATCTTACATCGTTCGACAAAGGGATTTGTATGTTTTTTATATGGTCTCCCTTCACCTATCGGATTATGAATATGTGTAGTGACATTGTTTTGCAACGTTATGACAATCGGCCTTAATCAATTGTGAAAGAGTCTTTGAGAAAAGAGATGATAATAGTACGTGATGCCCATATAATTTAGAAATTCCCACTTTGCATCGCCAATCACGTTTTTTGTCAAGAGAATTGATTATGTAACAGTCTTTGAGTGACCGTGAGATTAAACAGTCTGTTTTGGGCCACAAAAATAATAATAACAGATTATTAAAAGAATTATTGTGGGGTCCATTCCTTCAAAAAAATTATGTACTTTATTCCAGCTTTGTCTTCACGAAAAGGGAATTCGACCGGTGGTCGAGAGTGCTTCCGAAATGACTGAAGCTCTTTCGATTTGCAAAAAGTTGGTGAAGCATCTTCTCTATGTAGGACACAACACACTCTTTCTGCTTCCAATTTGTTATTAATATGAAACAACAGTTAGCTCCTTCTTACATCAGTAGGTTTCGAACCTACGACCTCACGATGTCTGAGGCTTAACATTCCAGTCGTCCTACTAGTCATTTTCTTTTTTCTTTTCTATCTTGTGAGTCGTACGATACTTCTATCCTCCCATGATAGCTGCAATTCTTCCATCCTTTTGCACTTGGCAAACCTATTATTCGAATGCCGATTCGGTCATAAACTTTTTAGTTCTGCCAACATGGTCATAAACTTTTGCGTGAAATTCCAGGATAGTCCCTCGCGGCCGAAAATCGTTAATGTGGCGTCTAGTCATTGCTGGCCGTCCTAAGTGGCACTCTGATGTGGACAATTTGTGGATCGTCATGTTAGTGATTTCCGGCCGTAACTGGCCGAATAACTAAATTGAAACTTAGAGCAAATGTTTAGGACTACATTGGTAAAGTCGAAAAGTTTAGGATTGAATTATCATCCGGACAATAGGTTTAGATCTGATATGATAATTCTCCCGGACAAAACATCACAAGGTTGCGCAGCACATCACCTTGGTTGAAGCTCGAGATAGAGGATGGTAGGGGTGCAGCATGTAGTGGAGGCTGCGACGGAGCATCGGCAAATTTAAATTTTTTTTTTTTTGGCTAAATTTTTTGGACTTAAACGCATCAATCGAAAGGTTTGATACTTGATTAATCTTTTTAGTAAAGGTTAAGGACTTGATCGAGCCAATCAAAAGGTTTAGGTCTCGATCGCATTCCGTACATAGGATTCATGACTTGTGGTGCAATTTTCCGGATCTAAGAGATCCATAGTATCCAATCATTCAGATATCGTTTTCCTAGTAATCCCGTCTTTCCATCCGATTACGTGGGTGAAGTTGTGCCTGCTCTTGCTCGCGCCTAACAAGAGGTTGTGTCATGTACGATGCATGTAAGCAATTGTACCTAATTGAGGGCTGCTTCTCACTTCTCATGATTCTTGGAGCACTACAAGGGCCGTTGCTTTGAGTTGAGATTGCACGCTTCTCTTGAATGATCATCTTCTTTAGTGAAAAAATTGTCCAAAAGGTCCTGAACTTATTACAGTTTTGCCAATTCAGTCTTAAGCATTTTCATGTTTTACCAATTGAGCTTATCTGACTAATTTTGGCCAAAAATATGGACGCTAGCCATCTTACGTGACACGGCCGCGTTGACGCCGATAATTGTTAATAATATTGTAATATTCTTTTGAATTTTTTTGTTTATTTGTTAATTCTTTTTCTTTTCTTCTTTTTTCCTTCTTTGCCTTTTCTTTTTCCCTTTGCCGCCTCAGGCGAGGGCTACCCTCGCCGGCGTCAGGTGAGGGACGCATACATCTGGCCTGGCGAGGGCCGCCCTTGCCAGGTCGAGCGAGGTCAACCCTCGCCCAAAGTCGGCGGAGAGAAAAAGGAAAAAAAAAAGTAGAAAAAAATTAAACAAGGGAAAGAGAAGAAAAGAAAGAAATTAAAAAATTAAAAAATCTAAAGAATATTAAAATATTATTGAAAATTGTCCATATCAATGTCAGCCGTGCCACCTAGGATTGCCGGTGCCCACGTGAGCGATTTTCGGCTAAAATTGATCAGATGGACTCAATTGACAAAACTTGAAATTTTTTAGGACTCAATTAGCATAATTAAAAGATTTATGACTGAATTAACAAAAGTGTAATAGGTTCAGGACTTTTTGGATAATTTTTTCCTTGTTTAGGAGGTCACAAGTTTCGGGAGACGTGTTTGCGATGGAAAATGGAAACGGAACTTGTCATTCATTCATACTGCATGCGTTTCAATACCGTACTCTTTCTTGTCCAAACGGAACTCAACTTGTAGCCACAGACATATTAATGATTATTTGGGCTTAATAGAGGAACCAAATAAATATTTAAGAGGATTTAATCCTTCATTTTAAGCCATTGCAAAATATCGCATCATTTGTTGTGATCTTTTCTAGAGTATTTATGGCTTTTTTGCCGCAAAGATAGATATCGTTTCTAATAATATATAATACACTTATTAAGATTTTCGATGACTTAAAATGTTAGATCTTTTTATGTACTTTTATACTGCGTTTGGAAAAGAACGGAAAATTAGAGAATGGAAATTAGAGAGAAAATTGCGAAAACTTATTTATCGTGGCATCTTTCTCAGCAAATTTTCTTCCCTATTACTCCCAAACATAGCAAAGGTTTAAAGGAGTTTTACGGTGTTAAATAAAGTCAGACTTGAATGCTACAAACGAAAAATCAAAAGTAAAAGCATGCTGAATAGTGAAATGCATGGTATTAGTATCAGGAGACAAGTTAATGAGTTACCATATGGCTGAATTTATCTCCCTTGTAGAAATACGAGCCCGACATAATCAACTCAAACCCTGTGACGTTTCTAGATTAAGTCACTGAGGTATTGTTGCTTTGGCCCGTCTCGTATCAAATCCCACGATTTTATCCTTTGGCGTAAGTGGGCATTTTCCCAGGAGATCACTCATCTTGGGAGTGCTCCCAGCGCGCTTAACTTTGGTGCCAAAGTTAAGCTTATCGTTACGTCAAAAAGTGCATTCGTGAGTTAATTTCAATTTTATATATATATATATATATATATATATATATATCAGAATCGCTTTTCCCATGTTCGGTTCATTTTTGCCTCCTTCGCCATCCTAGAAGCTAGCCAGGAGCCGCTCCTTATCCAGGTCATCTAGCCCCGACAATCATTCCCCACTCGGATCTCATCGAATTGGGTCGTTACAAACCCTACACAAACCAACAATTTTTTAACCTATCTTTCTCCCTAAGGGTCATTATTATATGGTATAGCTCAAGATTTTACTCACTTTAGAAATGGCATATGAAAGCACGAATCCTCAACATAAAGTCCGATTCCATGAAAAGCACGAAGAGATTCAATTTGTCCATGTCCTCAAAGCGAAGCAAGCCCCGATGTTCCCCTTGATCTGGCCAAAGGGCAAACACTTCTCGAAACCATTCGCAAGTTACCCCATTTAGTCAATAAATTCATTTTAATTACAGAGACTAATCATAGTAAAATGCCCAAAATTGTTTTCCCAATCTAGGTACAAACTTTCTATCCCACTCAACAATCTTTTTAAACATCCAAGTCAGCTACCAAAAGAGATGAATAGGACCTTTTCAGGGAAAAGTACCAAAAAAATCCTAAACCTATTGCATTTGTACCAATTCAGTCATAAATCTTTCAATTTGACCAATTTAGTCCTAAACATTTTACATATATGACAATTCAGCTCATCCAACCAATTTTGGCCGAAAATCACTGACGTGGATGTCGGACATCCTACATGGCATGGTCGGCGCTAGCGTGTATATATATATTTTTACTATTTTTAATAAAAAAAATATATATTCATTTTTTATTTTTTTTCTCTTTCTTTTTGGCCGGTGAGGTTCTCGACCCTCGCCCAAACCCTCGCTTGATCTGGGCGAGGGCCGCCTCGCCCGCAGTCGGCGGAGCTGCGAAGGCTCTGGGAGAGGCTTCCCTTGCCGAGATCTGGAGAAGGCCACGACCCTCTTAGCGACTGGCTACCCTCGTTGGCCAAAATGAAAGGAAAATAAAAATAAAAATAATGATAAAAAAAGAAAAAACCAAAAAAAAAAAAAGTTCAAATTTTATTAAAACATTGTTTAACAAATTTTCACGTCAGCGCCGGCCGTGCTAATGTTCAAGAATAAATTAATCCAACTGAAATATTTAGTACTGAATTGGTACTAATACAATAAATGTAAAAAAAAAATTATCACTTTTCTCACCTTTTAGCAAAGCCTAACTTTTTCCATCCGCGCTCTCTTTAAAAAAACAAAAAACAAAAAACCCCCCCACTTCCATCAGATAAGCGTGGAACCTCGTTGGGCATCATGATGGCCGACCTTTCCGAGCTCGAAAACGATAGACAGATCAAACTCAGCTCTCAACTCGATCATGACGATCCGACTCATCCAAAGGTTGACATTTGGAGGTTCGATTCGTGCGTGAACCATGCCGATCGCCTTCCAAATCATAATGTGGTTGTGGTTGTGTGAGTTGTGATGCCCGACCTACAGCCCCCGTTTATTTTTTCCCAAATTAAGCTCTCAACTAATGACGAAAATGAAATTATGATAAAAAAATGATTAGAAAATAGGCATCGGTTGAAGCCTTTGCAATTTCGTAAGAGGCGAAAGGAAAGCGGTACTGTCTTCGCAAATGTGTGAAGTTGACGGGGCAACCAGAGGGTTGTTGTGGCTTTTGCCCTTCTTCCTTCTCAATAAGCTCATCCTTTCAATATTGGTGGCCTGGCCCTAAATGATTCATTTAAAAAATTTCATAGTATTTATTTATTTCTATATCAATATTTTACCACCCCTCTCTCATGACCCTCTGATCGATTCGATCCACCGATTTAATTTTATTTTTTTTTTAAATTATCCGCGTCTCTCTTGTTTATATATATATATATATATATATATAAAAGACCATTCCATCCAATCTTCCAAAGTCCACCATATCAAAATATGCTAATAGGACATATTTTATTGCCCCATCACTTGACGTGGTGATTAGTGCTAAAATAAGAAATCATGTTGGCCAACAGAGAGCCAATGAACCTTGTTGGCATGACCCCCTTCTTTATAATTAGCAAGTTAAATTTGAAAGGGTCTTCAAAGCAAGCCAAAAACCATCTTGGATAGTAGAAATAATTGGAGCTTTTTTTGTTTTTTTGTTTTTGCTTGTGGTTGGTGGGATCAAAAGAACACGTTTCTAATTGAAATAAATGCGAATCTCATTGCCAAATGTCTCACGGGGCAAGAGATAAAAACGGTACCTTATGAAATTGAAATCATAAGAATATTTCTATAAGTTAATTACTTAGGGCTACACCAACTGCGCATAGGAGAGAAGCAAAGCTTCATTTGGGTCCGACCCGTTTTTCTCATGAAGTGAAGAAAATCCAAACCCGAAGAAGCTGACACATGGAGCTCTGTAATTGGCCTTTTTTTCTTTTCACTTGCTACGTGCTTTTACTTTGATCACACTCCCTAATCCCTCCAACTACTACAGGCTATAAATGCTTATAATAACCTAATCATATGATTAACCAACCCCAATCACATTTAAAGAAAGCTGTTTGCAATTTTGCCTAGTGATATATATACACGCCCTCGGCAAGAACCGCATCTTCGGCAAGATTAAAGATGGGTGAACGCATTGGCTTTCAAAAGATCATGAAGGCCACGCCTTCCAAGGCTCTGGTCATCAGAATCAACCTGGTCTTCCTTGCGTTCTTCCTGGTCGTGTACGCTGCGCTTCTCCTCCGTCCCTCATCCATGGGGGCGCCGCTCATCCGGTGCTCCGACATGCGAGAGTGCCATCACAAGGTAAGGTGAGCCACAGCTCGTGCACAGTTTCGTTTGAGCCAAGTCAAAATCGATGGAGAAACAACGTGTTTAATTTGTGAAGTTCGTTTTTTTTTTTTTTTTTTTCGATTGTTAGCGCGACGACGGGGTCAAGATGAAGGTGATATTGGAAGAGAAGGCGCTCGACCGCCACTCCAGGCCTAGAGGTCACAAGATGGAACCACCAAACTTCATGGAGGAGGTCATGGGGCGAGGGGGCAAGAACAAGATCGGAATGATCAACATGGACGAGGACGACGTGAGCGAGTGGGGGCGATACGGAGACCTGGTCCCGATCTGGTTCGACCGGGTGTCGCCGCTCTTCGAGTGGAAGGACCTGTTCCCTGAGTGGATCGACGAGGAGGAGGAGAGCGACGTGCCCTCGTGCCCCGAGATACCGATGCCCGACTTCGCCCTCTACGAGACCATGGACGTGGTCGTGGCGAAGCTGCCGTGCAGGAGCCCGGAGGAAGGGTGGAACCGGGACCTGGGTTGGCTGCAGGCGCACCTGGTGGCGGCGGGGGCAGCGGCGAGGAGGGGGAGGAGGGAGGTGGGGAGGAAGGTGAGGGTGGTGTTGTGGAGCAAGTGCAGGCCAATGTTGGAGTTGTTCAGGTGCAAGGACTTGGTGAGGAAGGAAGGTGATTGGTGGTTGTATGAGCCGGACTTGAGTCGGTTGGATCAGAAGGTGGCTCTGCCGGTTGGGTCTTGCCGATTGGCTCTCCCTCTGTGGGGTCAAGGTAACGTCCTCCAACATTTTTTAGAATTCCTTAGTTATTTTTCTTGAATTTCCCGATTAGTCCTCCTAAAGATCTCCCAAGCAATCGACAATTTACCTTAGTCCGGTGCCAGCAAATGTGCAAATGCATTGCTTATGTGTAAGAAATTGACATTTGAACAACTAAGTACAATAATTTTATTCATGAAATCATTAAAATGCTGAGTAATGGAAAGAAGTAGTTGGTTAAAAATACAAGAGACGAACAATATGTATAGATTCTTATGGAAAGAAAAAAATATTTTTGAGATTTGAAATCTTATTAGGAAAGTTGCGTAGGATAGAAAATAATTAGACTTTAATATAAAAAATGATAAAAGAAAAAAGAGAGAGTAAAATTGTGAAGTTACCCCATCAATCATGGTCACCATGTTTGTAACTAAGTAATTAAGGATATGGGAAGAACAAAACAATTGAGATTTCATAAAATTAGGAGACTCCTTCTACTTCATATTATAGTATAGATTACGTGCAAAAGATTTTGGTTGCAGGCGAGAAGAACTGGTAATTTATTAGGAATTAGGTTGCTTTTAGCAAGAAGCTTTCACAGGAAAAGATCAGAATGTCGTGTTTTAATTCTTTTCAAGGGACAAACAGAAAAGAAACAAAAGAACATTAAAAAATAGAGGTGAACGCGCCAGGTAGGGGTCGAACCTACGACTTTCTGCTTAGGAAACAGACGCTCTATCCACTGAGCTACAGGCGCTGATTTATTACTGCACATTGTAATTTTTTATTTAACAATAGAAACAGTTGCGGTAAGGTCACTTTCAAAAATTAGCCATCTAAACTTAAAATGTCTATACAAATTATTGATGCAATAATGGCTCATGAAATTTAATTCACAGGCATCAACGAAGTGTACGACCTCTCCAACATCCTCACCACGACCGCCACCGTGCGGCGGGAGGCCTACGCCACCGTCCTCCACTCCTCCGAGGCCTACGTGTGCGGCGCCATTGCGCTCGCCCAGAGCCTCCTCCGAACTGGCACCCGGCGCGACCTCATCCTACTCCTCGACGCCTCCATCTCCGAGGTGAAGCGTGCAGCCCTCGCTGCCGCTGGCTGGCAGATCCGCCTCATCCGCCGCATCCGCAACCCGCGGGCTGAGAAGAACTCCTACAACGAGTACAACTACAGTAAGTTCCGGCTGTGGCAGCTCACCGACTACGACAAGGTCATCTTCATTGACTCCGACATCGTCGTCCTCCGCAACCTCGACCTGCTCTTCCACTTCCCCCAGATGTCCGCCACCGGTAACGATAACTCCATCTTCAACTCCGGCATCATGGTCCTCGAGCCGTCCAGCTGCACCTTCAAGATCCTCATGAATAACCGCAAGGACATCGTCTCCTACAACGGCGGCGACCAGGGCTTCCTCAACGAGGTCTTCGTCTGGTGGCACCGCCTCCCCCGGCGGGTCAACTTCCTCAAGAACTTCTGGTCCAACACCACGGCGGAGCGGAGCGTGAAGGAGCAGCTCTTCGGGTCGTACCCTCCGAAGCTGTACGCGATCCACTACCTGGGGTGGAAGCCGTGGCTGTGCTACCGGGACTACGACTGCAACTGGGACGTGGAGCAACAGAGGGTGTACGCCAGCGACGTCGCCCACCGCCGGTGGTGGCAGTTCTATGACGAGGCGTTGGACAAGGGCCTGAGGAGGTTCTGCGCCCTGACCGAGCGGAGGAGAACGGAGCTCAACTGGGAGAGGCGGAGGGCGCGGCGGATGGGGCTGCCGGACGGCCACTGGAGGATCAATATTACGGATCCGAGGCGGCTTCGCTCGAATTTGATGGGGTAGATTAAATATGTGATTAATTCTTTTTCCTCTTTCGTTTATTTTCCTTCCCATGTTTCGGAAGTTTTAAATAAATTTTTTCTCTTCCTTTTTGGTGTTTTTCCTCTTTTAATATACGAGAGTAAAGTAAATGGGGTTTCTCATCTCACATGTGGATAATAGAGGAATAGTGGTACGATAATTGTGAGAGGACAATTCTACCCACTTCTCCTAATTTATAAAGGTCATTTTTAACTGTTGAGGATGAGTTCTTTTGTTATCAATAAAAGCGGAATTTGAATATAGTATTGGCGATCTTTGCATGAATCGAAAAATGACCATCACATAAGCTATGATTCTCATGAGATTGGTGTGAAACTTTCCTTTCTTGAGAACTGAATGTCCAAATCAGCAAGGGTGATTGGTTCCAGACCTGAGATCTACCATGTGAGGGTCGGTTCCTAGTTTTGGAACTAAGAACCGACCCTATCGACCTGAAACTGGCCAGGGCAAGGGCATTTGTGTTTTTCTTCTGGTTTCGTTTCATTATATCTAAAATATACATGCACCAAACATGAACACAATTCTTTCTGCTTGAGGATAAACAGTTTTAAAATATAATTCGGTTCTAGGTTCAACCATGGAACCGGCGTCGCAGGTTCCAAGTTTCCAAGTAGAACCGATCGGTTTTGGATATAGAAATAGGCCGATACCCAGTTTGTAGAATCGGTTCCCAGATCGAACCGGCCTGGTTGCTCACTCGTATAAATTAATAGTGGACAGTGATTTTGTCCGTGATTAATGGATACAGCACTTCATTCTACTTTTGAGCAGTCTTTCCTTATTGGTTTTGGCCTTAAGATTTGAAGGAGGAAACAAAGAGCAAGAACCGCAGAAACAAGGATGGCTAAGTGTCAGACATTGGGGTGGTTATTGTAGTAGTTAAAAGGGCGTTCACTCATCGATCCAACCAGTATGTTCGAATCCAGACATCTTTCTCGGCCGAAACTCGAGCGCAAAACTCTCGAATTGGTTCAACAAGAATGTCTAACGAAGTCTGACAGGAGAACAAACGGTGTTCTCTCCGAATAAACAATTAAGTTCCACACAGATCTTGGGGAATCAAAGCTAATTGATGTGCGCAGATTCATATTATAATCGGACGTCGTTCTGCGCAAAGAAGGGGACGAGGACGAGTTGCTCGATCTTCCCATTGACTTTGCGTTTGCTGGGCCGTCGTTGATCTGTTTGGGGGTCGTTATCGTCCGCAGAGAGAGTAACAGTCAGACGACTCGAGAAAATGATCGGGTGCAAGCAAGGCAAGAATCAGGAGATAGGTTGCGAGGACATACTGATTTTTTTTTCTTGGGATGTTGAAAGGATTGGTTCAACTAAACTCTGATTCTCTTTTTTTTTTAGGTGCAACCACCATGGAAGATGGGATTTCCAAGGTACGCCGTTCCTCTACTTTTAAAGTTTCATATAGTTTCGGCATATCCAATCACTGATGTGGACTGACTTTTTTTAGGTAGTCAATTCATAGTTTCTGGTGGAAAGGAAAAAAAAAAATCTCGTTTCCGTCTGGCCTTTTTTTTTTTTTGTGCATTTGGGTCCTCCATTAGTGCCATGAAATCCATCCAACCAGAAAACAACTCACCATTTAAGGGAGTGATTACAATAATCTTGATCCTGGACATTTTTGTCCGTACTCCGAGTTCTGGATACAACCGCGGTCTTGTTTCCGATGTTGAACCATCGATCGGAATGCTCGGATTTTCGACGGGACTTAATCTGCGCAATTATCTTAATGAACATTTTGATCTTAGTGCGCGGCAGAAAGATTGGATCTAAGAATGAAAGAACGAAATTTCCATCTCCGCATGCGGTCACTCGCAAATGCTCCATAGGAGTCGATCCAATTTCACGTTCTATTTTTGGACAAATCTTAGGTTAGGTTACACATTACGGTTTCGGGCCGACCCGTTCAATGATGGTCCAATGGGGTGGGAATTCACATGACCTGGATCAGCTCCCTACCAGTGCTGTGACTGTCCAAAGCAAAGACCTTTTCGGAGCTTCTTATTGGTTCTTTTTTCTTTTTCTTTTTTTGGTAATTTGACTAACACTAAAATTGCTTCGTTCCATTGTTATTATTATTATTATTGATTTCGATAAGGAGGAAGTCCCACATTGATTTCGTATCTCGGATTAGCCGAAATAACACAAAATGAGACTAGAACTGCTAAAGAGGCAGGGGGCTTAGAAA
The DNA here is from genome assembly GCA_029784005.1 of Lenwebbia sp. NSW1173648. Lineage (NCBI taxonomy): Eukaryota > Viridiplantae > Streptophyta > Magnoliopsida > Myrtales > Myrtaceae > Lenwebbia > Lenwebbia sp. NSW1173648. The sequence goes on along the minus strand of JARCGZ010000012.1, from coordinate 17,264,597 downwards.
GCCAATTAGTAGGAAGGAACCCACCCCTCTCGGATTTGTTATGTTAAGACGCTAAATATTGATGTTCTTCTAGTTCGGTTATTTAGACCCCCAAAAAAAAAAAAAATATGGAACTCCTAAGACGTGCGCCTAAGCTCCGACGATCGGTCCAAATGGGAATTATTTGTGCTTTATGGTGCGGCACAGGAGATCGAACCTGTGATACTGTACTTGTGTAGTGCCCTTCATTAGCCAGTAAGCTAACTTGTCATGCCATTTATGAGTAATGATTGGAAGAGCACATCCACTATGATTCCAAATAAGAGTAATTTTACATCAGAGCGTGTAAATTCGAGTAGGGATCGAATTTGATCGACGGATCTCAGAATCAAATTGTTAGAACGAAAGGATGATGTGAATAAATAAGGGTAATTTTACATCAGAGCGTGCAAATTCGACGACGCCATCTAATGTATGGAAGAAGACAGATTAAAAAAAGTAAAGAAAAGCTTTAGAGTAATTTTCCTATCAAATAATTTTCGTAGGTGGCTAAGCTTTCGCTGCAGAAAGCGAAAATGTCCAAATGCCTTTAAAGCAGGCGCGCGAAAAGTCAATCTCAGGTCATCCCATCCAACGGTCCTGTCGTGTGGCCGGCCAAGCAGGTCGGCGGTCTTACGTATCCCGTGGTCCCCACCAGGGCCAGCACGACCCACTTACATATTTCCTAGGGAACCACCGTAGTCATTCTCTTTTCCTTTGTTTTTTTACTTTTTCTTTAAAAAAATAAAAAATAAAATTTGCTAAGCGAAAAAACCACAAAAAATTCTAAACTACGATTTATTGGGACACATTTACCTTTTTGTATTTTAAAAACTTAAATTAGAAATTAAGGCAAATATTCAAAATGCTCAATAGCCCCATCATCATCTTACCCTTAAAGGACCACGGGTGTCACTGAAATATAGATATCTTCAACAAGAATTTGTTAACCAACTTAGGGGAAAATGTCAGAAATAATAAATGTCGAATTATGAATTTTTCTTGTAATTTGCTTAATAGGCAAGCTAGCAGTTTACCTTTATAATTTATCCTGTTAAAAAATAATAGAAATAGCCCATGAACTTTAATCAGATGTGCAATATGGTCCCTGAATTTTTGATTTGTTCAATGTGATCCACGAATTTTAGCCCAATGTGCAGTGTCGTCCCTAAACTTTTAAATTGTTAAATGTGATCTATAGACTTTTGGTACATGTTTTATTTAGTTCATAAGCTTTTGGTATATTTTTATATAGTCGATGGACCAAATTGAACATGTACAAAAAGTCCATGGATTACATTGAATATTTTGAAAGTTCATGAACTACATTAAACATTGTGCTAAAATTAAGGAATCACATTGGACAAATTGAAAAATTTATAGATCACATTATATATTGAATCAAAGTTCATGATCATTTATCTAACTTATGTGCATTCCACGGCCCAGGAAGAGAAGAACCTTTTCTTCTCACACATAATATTCTTCCGTATATTAATAACGTTGTAAGCTAATGTCTGACTCACACTAACCATGTAGTCCGTAGACCATTGATGATGGATCCAGAGCAAAAGACACGTCTCTTGCCTGAAACTTCACCTTAACTGGAAGCAACAGTAGCAGAACAAAAGCATATTCAGGGAAAAACCCTAAAAGCTAAATTCTCTCTAATGGGAAAAAGAAAAGAATCCATTATATTTTATATGCAAAATTATAGCATATTCTCCTGTTTCTTCTATCTGGTTCTATTTAGAAAATGAAATATCTTTGAGAGAGAGAGAGAGAGTTCAATTCTTTTGTTAACAAGGAACCACGTGAAAGGTTGTTGTGTTGGAGTAATTTCTAATTTGCACTTTCTTCAAATTTCAAAACTTTCGAAATCGGACTTTGTTTAATGCTAATGCACGTACATTTATATGTGCATAATTGCATAAAACCTAAAAACATTTTGCATTTCGATTAGTGATGTAAGTTCTGATGATGAAATGAGTAGGTAACTTTTTTGCTTAAGACAAGCTAAAGTGCACGTGTTGGAAGACTCATGCAACTATCAATAATTAAGGGCCTTTTTTCTTGTCCGAATGCGTGTTTGCTTTGGCCTTTTTTAAGTGAAAAAATAAAATAAAAATACTTGCCATTTTTCCATTGAAATTTAAAATGCTAACTGAACTCTAAAAAAAAAAAAACATCCGGACATTTTAGGAGGTATCAGGCATCTAACTCAAGTTAAATTGCAAGAGTTGCGAAATTTGGAAACACCTTAAGATAAATTTAAATAGTTAAATGGTGTTATGGCCTATTTTTGCTCGGACAGTTTTGTGGTCGAGTGAGGGCAGAGTCTCGAGTCGTAATCTTTTGTGTCTTTTCATTAATTTCATAGAAAAACATCTTAACAAGTAAAAATTTGGAAAGTGTTACGACCAATAGCGGGCGAGATTTATTTATTTTTATTGGGCGATTATGGAAGGATTGGGGATTGGTTTCGAGAAATCCTTAGAAACACCCCTTTTTGGCTATCTAATACATCAATCCCGTTCCCTACCTCGGTATTCTTCTGTCCCTTTCTTCCTTTTCATTCAAAAGGAGGAAAAGGAAAAAACAAAAAGAGGAAAAAATGTAGGGAATACTTGGAGGAGAGAGGGGAATAATCGTGAAAACTCCAGGGAGATTGGTCCCCTCTCTTCTCTGCCTGAAAAAAAAAAAGAAAAAAAAAGGTTTTTCGGAAACGTCAACAGTTTCGAAACTGTTTTGTCTTCTGCAATATTCGGAAAAGGTCCGATTTTTATGAAACCCACAAGCTGCAATCCCATGTCTTTCTCCCTCTCTCACTAGGATCTCAATAAAGACAAGAATGTCATTTAAAAATCTAATCTTGAAGCGCGTAGGGAGAGAGAGAGTGGGGTGTGTGTACAGACAGATGGATCTAGTCTGTGACTGAGAGGAACGCTCCACGCACGTGTTCTACCCCTCTGTTTTTAGGCGCTTCCTATTTTTAGCTGTTAATTTTAGCCCCGTAACTTCTCCTCGGATTTCAACTCTGTAAATTTCCTGTGAAAAAGAAAGTTCTTCTTGGGCGTTGCTTCAATTCACCAGAGATTGTTGGAAGGTTTCTGTTTTGACTCATCATCTCTCTGGTGTTTCGTCAACGCCACCCGGTTATCTCTCTCTCTTTCTCTCTCGCTCGCCATTCAATCATGCATTCTTGGCTCAGAATTTCAAATCATATGTCAAAACCATTTCTTGATTCAATCAGCTCGTGCTACAGTGATCTCCTCTTGATCATGGGGTTAGCTCATGATTAGTGCTTAAGTTGGTATCAGCCTCTATGGTTGCTTCCCCCTATTGAATTCGATGTGAGTATGTGGTTGAAACTTGTGGAGATCAAATTAGTTTGTTTTGCAATTATGGGTCGATTGAAATTCTGTAAGGAGATTCGCTCAAGTTCAAGGCTCGTGGTCAAAGATGAAACTTCAAGAAATTGGGGAAGTCTGAAGCTTTGATAAATCGTCGAAGTTCATTTCTGTCATATATAGTTTGGCCCTTTCCCCATTCCATCAGTTGGAGTTCATTTATGTAATTGGAGGTTTCTGAGTTTAGGAAGATCGAGCATGCGACCTGTGAAGAGTTTTCGTTATTCTATTTCAGAAAATAGAACGGATAATCTGCTTATTCCAAGAGGAGTTGAAAACAATTTGCTTCATCGCTTGAAAACCGATTAAACTGCTGTTGGTTTCTTGATTGTGGCTGTTTATGTATGTCTGCCTTTTGATGCCCCTGAGCTGGGTTGCTCGCATGTTATGTTCGTGTCATTACCTTAAAGAAGCATTTGATAGTGATATGTGGAGGATTTTGAACTTTTCTAAAAAAATTAGGTGTTGCTGCTTCTATCAATGATTTTCCTTTCAAGTTCTTGTCCAGTATTGTGCCTCTGAACGTATGGGTTGGCGGAAGTGCGTGGGGCTTGTGCATCTGGCCATGTGTCATTGATGATTACATCACTTACCATTCCAATATACTATTCCGCCATTTATTCCGGAGGTCTTCTCTCTGGTCCAAAAATTTTACAAAGAAAGGAGTACTAAGATGTTGTTTGCAGGAAGTTGCTCGGTACTTGTCCTGAATAAGAGAAATGTTCAATGTCTTTTACATGGTCACTCAACCTAGGATTAAGCTCATTCGCATTCTTAATTTGCTATCGGAGTATCAGCATGCAAATTTGAGGATCTATGACTGAGATTTCGTATTGACTAAAAGATGAAGACAGCAACTGAATTTGTTTGATTGTGTCCCCCTTTGTTGACAACTATCTCGAAGGGCAAATTTTCTGTGATAAAGCATTTTAGTTCGGTTAGTCAGTGATATAATTCACCTATTCTGCAGCGTGACAAATTTTTTTTTGCTTCGCTTATCTTTTGTTGTTTTGCTTTTAATGTTCTTGAACTCTTGTCACTTGCACTAGTTTGTTCCTATGGAGGATGCTAAAATTGCTGATGAGATGCCTTCACAAGAGCTGTCTCCACCTACCCAGAATGGGAACCATTCTGCGAAGGAATCTAAAGTACAACGAGATACTGATGGTAAGAAGGAATCCAATAGCAACTTCTCAACAGTGGAATCTTCTGAAATTGACGTGAGTCATGGTGCTTCAGAAGACACAGCTACTGAACATAGCCAACTTCCAACAGTGGTCCCTGCTTCAACCCTGGTGGTTGGAGTCGATGATGCCAAGCATGATCACCATCACACTGAGCGAGGAAGTCAAGATTTAAAAGATGTGCCCGTTGGTGCTCCCAAAAGTTCACCCTCCGGAGAAAACCAACTTCAGATAGAGAGCACTTCAACATCACCACTTATGGCTGATGATACCAAGGATAACCGACCACCTACAGTTAGAGAAGAAGGCCAAGTAAAGGATTTCTCTGGCGAGCAGTCATCTCGAGATACTGATCCTGTTGGGAGTCTGCAAATTCAGATGGATGGTATGATGTTGCGTTCTGCTCCCTTGTCTGAAGTTAAAATTCCAATGTATGATAATAAAGCTACGAAAAGCGACAAGCTTTCTCAGTCCCCTGCCACTGTTAAAACAGCTGCTGTTGGATCGCCGAAGGTCCTTGATCCTTCGAGAAAAGCTAATCAGGCAGAAAAAGACCGGGGGCTTATCGATACAGCAGCACCTTTTGAATCTGTCAAGCAAGCTGTTTCCAAGTTCGGTGGAATTGTCGATTGGAAAGCTCATAAAGTCCAAACCGTGGAGGTACTCAAGATCTGCTATTCCATTACATTTTGCTTGTTTAACATCTTTCCTGAGCTCTTCCAAAAGTGAGAATGCCTGCGCCTCATGTTTACCAGATTTCAAACTAATGACATTAAACATTAATCTGGAAGATTCCTCTCGCTTGACTTATCTTTGGTGTTGATGGAGACAATTGTGGTGCAGGACTGTAAAGGAAGTTCCTCTTGTTAATCCCAATAACGAGCCAGTCAGATGGTTTACAAAGAAGAATTTTTTTTCCAAATGAGATGATAGAAATATTTGACATTAGATTGTTGATGACTGGAAAAGTACTTTCTTGATATATATCATAGCAGCGATTAAGTTGCTTCTCTCTTTGGTTAGAGAGCATTTCAACTTTGAACTCTCATTTTGATATGACCCGGGGGTATTTGAATTTTCGGCTTGATTACTTTCCAAGAATGCATGTAAACCGCCCTGGCCCCATGCACATCAGGTACCCTAAAGGCTCTACTCAGGTGGCAAATGTGGTGCCTAAAGTTACCCTGAGTGGTTGATGTATTTCAATACGGGATTTGCCACGTCCAAACCAAGCTTTCGACCTCTCAACTAATCCCTTAATTGATTGTGACATAATTTTAATAAATTAGTAACTTTCATTTATGGATGTGTGGTTTGCAGTGGTTAAGCAAAATGGTTTAACATCACTTTTGGATTATTTTCTCTTCTTAATTTCTTTGGAGTCTTTCGGATGCTAAGAAACAGAAATATCTTTGATTGACGACAGGAAGATCACCTGGATTTCAGAATGTCGTACTGCCTTATGCTATCATCAGCATCATCGCATGTTTATTTTTTCACTTTGCTTGATTAGCAGTTTTTTGTTATCTTATATAAATTTTATTTAAGGAGAATTGAGTGAAGGAAGATTACTAATGCATTTGCATTTCAGACCTGAGCAGGAATTTATTTTTGTCGGGGCAGGAAACAGAAGTTTTTTTTCTCTTGTTTTCCCCCTGTTTTACCACTTTGCCAAGTGGTAGTTATTTTTTTCCTAAGGTTTCTGTTGTTCTTTCTCATCTTACATCATTGAAGTGTACTATAACTTCTTTCAGTTGCATTTTATATAGTCTCTTCTTTTTTTGGTTTGTGCAGAGGCGCAAGCTTGTGGAACAGGAACTCGAGAAGGCACAAGAGGAAATCCCCGAGCATAGGAGGCGGTCGGAGGCAGCAGAAGAGAAAAAGATGCAAGTACTAAAGGAGCTAGACAGTACTAAGAGACTCATCGAAGAATTGAAGCTTAATCTGGAGAGGGCGCAGACAGAAGAGCATCAAGCGAAACAGGACTCTGAACTTGCCAGGCTTAGGGTTGAAGAAATGGAGCAAGGGATTGCTGATGAGGCTAGTGTCGCTACGAAGGCACAACTTGAGGTTGCTAGGGCCCGGCATACAGCCGCAATCTCCGAGCTCAAATCTGTTAAAGAAGAATTAGATGCACTACGCAAGGAATACGCTTCGTTGGTGACCGACAAAGATGAAGCAGTGAAGAAAGCTAAAGAGGCTGTAGCTGCATCAAAGGAAGTTGAGAAGACAGTGGAGGAACTAACTATTGAGCTTATTTCTACGAAGGAGTCTCTGGAATCGGCTCAAGCAGCGCATTTAGAGGCAGAGGAACAGAGAATTGGAACAGCTATGGCCAGAGAGCAGGATTCTTTAAATTGGGAGAAGGAATTGAAGCAGGCAGAGGAAGAGCTCCAGAAACTTAACCAGCAAATCCAGTCGGCTAAGGATCTAAAGTCAAAGCTAGACAGTGCTTCGGCATTGCTGCTTGATTTAAAAGCTGAATTGGCATCTTATATGGAGTCGAAAATGCAGCAGGAAACTGATGAAGAATTGAGCTTGAAGGGTGAAACAGAAGATTCGAAGGAGAAAACTCATGCTGACCTTCAGGAGGCAGTTGCTTCAGCGAAAAAGGAACTCGAGGAAGTGAAGCTTAACATAGAAAAAGCAACAGAAGAAGTAAATTGCTTGAAGGTTGCAGCTACATCATTAAAGGCAGATCTGGAGAGAGAGAAATCTGATCTTGCCACCATTATACAGAGAGAAGGCATGGCGTCGATTGCTGTTGCATCCCTTGAAGCTGACCTGGACAAAACTCGATCCGAAATTGCCCTAGTTCAGATGAAGGAGAAAGAAGCAAAAAAGAAAATGGCCGAGCTGCCTAAACATTTGCAGCAAGCTGCACAAGATGCTGACCAGGCCAAGTCTCTTGCTCAAGTGGCTCGTGAAGAGTTGCGGAAAGCTAAGGAAGAAGCCGAGCAGGCGAAGGCTGCCGCTATTACAGTGGAGAGCCGGTTGCTCGCTGCTAAAAAGGAAACCGAGGCTGCCAAGGCTTCCGAAAAGCTGGCTTTAGCAGCCATCAAGGCATTGCAAGAGAGTGAATCAACTCAAAGCACTGATGACATGGATTCTTCCTGTAGTGTGACACTTTCTCTAGAGGAGTATTACGACCTCAGCAAACGGGCTCATGAGGCGGAGGAGCATGCTACCGTGAGGGTGGCAGAAGCTGTTTCCCAAATTGAGGTGGCCAAGGAGTCTGAGTTGAGGAGCTTGGAAAAGTTGGAAGAGGCAAACAGGGAGGTGGATATGAGAAAAGAGGCATTGAGAAATGCAATGGAGAAGGCTGAGAAGGCCAAGGAAGGGAAGTTGGGAGTTGAGCAGCAGTTGAGGAAGTGGAGGGCCGAGCATGAGCAGCGACGAAAGGCCAGCGAATCTAATCAAGGGCCAACAGCTCCCAACAGGGCCCCTGAGAGAAGCTTTGAGGAGAGGAAAGAATCTGATAGTCTCGTCAAAGTACCAGATACGGCTGCTGTACCCGCAGGTTACTTATCGAGCCAAAAGTCGTACGTACTTGAAAGTAACAGCGGAATCGGATCATCACCTGATGTGAAGATCGTCAAAAAGAAAAAGAGATCTTTGTTTCCAAGAATTCTGATGTTCTTGGGCAGAAGAAAGGGGCATTCATCCAGGTCATCATAGTTTTTTCTCTGAACCAGGTTGTGTTCTCTCCTGCTCTTCTTGTGACTTCTAGCCTCTGCTGTTTCGAGCATTTTTCTCTGGTGTATGACCACAGAAGTCCTCAAACTTGTCTGCCACAGATTTATACCAATGTATATGTCAGAGATTGTTTGTGTACTTACACTGATTATATAATTTTTTCCTCCTTGTGTAACATTTATGGGAAGTTGGCTTTTGGAAGAGGGTAATAATGGCTGTTGTTGTTGAGGTTGATAACATGGCTTCTGTAATGTATATCTTTGCTTTGTGAATACCGCTGCGTGGATGACTTGTAAGTTTGGTAAGATGAGAAAGAAGGGGTTTTCTACGAGATTGTATTGGATAAAGCCAATTGTAATGTTATCCCGGATGACTGATTTTGTTGTCATTACATCGTTCTTTTGGGTGACTGAGTTTTGTTGTCATTATATTTAAGGAACAGTCTCAGTAAGGGCCATGCTGGAGCTGTGTCTCGAAAATGGTTTGGGGTTATGTTGCAACTTTCAACATTACGCTGAAACTTTTATTTGCTCGACAAGGGTCTGAAGCATGATGGCTTTTATAAGAATTTGAGAACTAGACACAAATCATGTTAGTTGCAATATTGATGATGCACATTACGCCAAGTACTTTTTCAGGATCATACAGCCTGGTTTTTTCAGATTACAACCTGTTACTGACTGCTGCAAAACAACTAAACACATCAAATAAATAAGAACTGAATTTAATCAGACTGCTCAATGTCGATGGCAGTCAAAATATGGCTGGAATCCAATGCCATCATTTTACATTTCAGATGTGTTTTAACTTCTATAGATGTTTAAGAAGAGGAATTAGCGAGGGTCTGAATAATGGTTCGGTGCCACGGATCAGAGAGGTGCTCCACAAGGTTGTTAATGGGTCCTGCGTGGGTCACAGAGGCCTGCACGAAGATGCCGAGCATGGCTACCATAGCTAACCTTCCTGCAACGGATAGATGGTTTCGCAGTGAACCCATTTCGGTAAATGTTGTCAGATTGCAAAGAATCAGGTAAAACAGAAACATTTAAAGAAAGCCAGACCATTCTTGATCTCTTTAAGCTTCCAGTCATGAGCGTTCTTAATATCTTTAGCCAGGCCGAGAGGATTCAACAGAGGACCACCAGGATACCTGTTTCAGACAAATGTCACTGATATCATCATTTCGATAGCAATATCGCGATTGCCAGACCACAACAATAAGCTCTAAATGGTCGATGGACCGCTTAAAGAGAGAAGAAAGTGTACCCAGGTTCTAACCCCTCTAGTGATGCTTCCATTCCAAAGAAGAAGGAGCCCTCCTGACCCTGAGACCCAGGGCTAAAGTAATCCATGTATCTTTTAGTTTCAGCATATCTACGTAAATCAAAGAAAGATGAGGTTTTGTTTGAAAAGATAGCAAAACTGGTCGGGCTTGGAGGGGAATTTTACCCCATTAGGATCAATTGGATGATGAACAGCGTCGGTGCATTGGCGATTTCGTATTTAGCTGCTCCTGCTTCATACCAAACTGGTAGGTCTCTTATTCCCGTCACACGAAGTAACTGCAACACATGACTGAAGATCATTGTAGCACCAACATCCACAACAAACTTATCTTTGCATAAATGAACATTGTTAACAGGAATTAGTGTCTTTCTCAGCTTACCCAGATCAGATTCAACCGTACCGACTGTATGTGTAACGTGGGCTCGTAGTCATAGTGACACTTTGATGCTAAAATCAAGCTGTCAACATTTTCTTGGTTTAGAGTGAAAAATCAAGTGATAGTCAGGTGTGGGATTTTGCAATTTGCACAACGTTCGGAACCTCCTCTCTGGAATTGGATGTTATTTGAGGAATGTAGGGAACTTGTGATCCTCAAATGGTTCCTTCCACTTGCTAGATTTAATGATGAATCAATCTAATCTCAGCTACACCCAGGAAAAAAGATTTGTCGCTGCAAATGACTTGGGGTTGGGTTGGTTTCACTTGCAATTCTGGTCCATCACTAGTTTTCCTTTACGGGCCCTTCTTTTATCAAGAAAGATTATGGCATGTACCCTTCTGCTCAACATCATTGTAATTGCGAATTTGTTCCTTCCACTCAGAGAGAGAGAGAGAGAGAGAGAGAGAGAGAACCCACATCAGTAAAGAGAATTCCGGCGACGCCTGCCATGGCAAAGCGAGCATGAACCAGCTCAGCCTGTACGTACCACTTCAAGCTCTCTGGATCCTCCCCAAGCCCCAGTGGATCGAACCCGAAGTCTCCAGCCAAACTTTTACAAGAACCATCAGAAGCAATAGAACTTCAAATATAGACCAAAAAAGCCATAACCATAGTGCAAAAAATAGACAAATTCAAGATCGGTGGGCTCTAAACTCACGTTCCATCGAGATAAGGTGGAGGGTCTAGCCCCGGGAGCCACGTTGGCCGCTGCTGTGCCCGAACCACCGCTCTTCCGGCCCTGTCTTCTGGCCTTCCATTGCAGGATGTACCAGCCACACTCCGTACATGGCAGTGTGAGCTATTGGTACCAAAGGAAGCAGCACTGGAAGAAAAAGGCTGAAATAGAGAGACCTTGGAGATGCAGGTTAGTGTGATTATTGCCATCTCTCTCCTCACACACTCTGTGGACTACTTGTAGTGTGTCGTGAGTCTTTGAAGGCATTTTCCAATCATACCTACGTACAACTACAAGGTCAATAACATCCACCAGTTGGGTTGGTTCCATTGCATGAGAAATATGATAGCCCTGGCCCACTTATCCCGGAGTCCCCTAGCTCTTGCTTCAGGAAGTAACACTGCAATCCTAGATACAGACAAGACGAGTGGTCCCCTTCGTAAGTTCTTGCTTATAGTCGAATGTTACTGAGCAATTACGATCAGGTTTTCATCCAGTGTTTAGAAAACTGGACCCAACCGGTCTTTTTAACTGGGTACTGGTCTAATTTATGTTCCAGTTTTGGGCCGGGGGAACTCGGTTCAACTGTGTACACGCTGAAAAAATCAGTGCGATCTCTGTCGATTTTGTTTTTAGGTTGTTATTAGGTACACTTCAGGCCTAGAACATGGAGCATGGGAAGATCCAAACATGTCAGGAGATGATTGTGTGCCCAATGCACCAGGTGCTAGGTCTATTTAATTCTTTTCTCATAATTAGTACAGGTGATTCGCATATGTTATCTACGAAATCGCTATTTTTTTTTATTTTTTTTCTGTTTGTGGGGTCGCCTAAAACTAGGAGGAAGTGTTCTGGTCAAACATTAGCAGCAGCAGCAGCAATCAATCAGGCATGTGAATATACGAAAGACAAATGCTGCCAAGAACTGCCATTAACGTGCAGATCATCAAAGCGTTTTTCTTCCATCGAAGTGATCTCCATTGCACTAGCTCCATAGCATCCATCCCTACCCATGTCTTTCATCATCCCCCTCACTCTAGCTACATCATCCCATCTTCCTTTCGATGCATAGAGGTTTGACATTAGCACGTAAAAACCGCCATTTTGTCGATCCAAGAACCATAGTTTCTTTGCCAAGCATTCACCAAGCTGTACCTCTCCATGGATGCAGCATGCACTGAGCAAAGCTCCCCATACCGCAGAATCAGGCTCAACCTCCATATTCTTCACAAAAAGCAGAGCTTCCTCAAATAGGCCTGCACGACCAAGCAGAGTAACCATGAGTGCATGGTGTTGCAAGGTCGGCCTCAAGGCAAGGTCTTTGGTCATAACATCGAAGTACTTTCTTCCTTCATTGACAAGACCCCCATGGGTGCACGCAGCCAAGACTCCCAAGAAAGTGATCTTATCAGGCATGAGTCCTCGTCCTCGCATTTCAGAATAATATGTGAGAGACTTACGCTCGAGGCCACATAAACTGTAGCCAGAGATTATCGAATTCCATGAAGCCAAGCATGGCTCTTTGATGCTCTTGAAAACTCTTTCCGCAAGCTCTATTCTTCCACACTTTGTGTATAAGTCTATAAGTGAAGTTTCTACAAAATCTTCCAATTCAAGATGGTTTCTGAGCACGTAATTGTGGACCTTCTCCCCAAGCTGCAAGTATCCAAGTTGGGAACATGCGCATAGTAAACTGGCAATTGTGATGGCATCTGGTTTGTGCCCAAACAACCTCATTTCACCAAACAACTCTATCGCCTTACTTGCCGTTCCAGCTTGAACACAGCCAGATATAACTGAGTTCCAGCTTGTAAGAGGTTTCTCATGCATCTCGGAAAACAACAAAAATGCAGCTTCTATGTTGTTGAACTTAAAGTACATGCTTATGAGCCCATTTGCAATAAGAGAATGGACACATAATCCAGTTTTGAATCCGTAACAATGGAAAGCAAGTCCAATGCTGATATGAGCAGAAAAGTGTGTGAGTCCATGAAGGATGCTAACTAAAGCAACTGCATCAAGTTTCATGTCTAAGTGCTGTATCTTGAAGAAACACTTCATCATTCCCTTGATGTTTCCTTTCTCAGCATAACTTGAAAGAAGGGCAGTCAAGGATACTAAATTTTTCTGAATCAATCTTTCATAAATTGACTCAGCAGAACCCATGTCGTCATGCTTTGTGTATGCACAGAGGAGCGAAGTCACGACACAATCATCACTGTCAAGACCTGTTTTAATAGCATAACAATGGGTAGAATCTGGATCAGCATGTGCAGACAAGAGGCTCACTAAGGAAACTGAGTTGACTTCCTGACGTACCTCCACCATTTCTTTAAAAACACAGATTGCATCACTGAAGAAACCGTTTTGGCCATATGCACTGATCATTGTGTTCCAGGAAACAACACTTCTATCAACCATTGCGTCGAACAGAGATTCTGTGCACTCCAACTCTCTGCATTTAGCATACATTGACATCAACGCGTTTCTCACATGACAATCCAAATCAAGCCCAGACTTAATTCCCAAACTATGAATGCATCTCCCTTGAAACACTAAATCACGATGACCACAAGAAGGAACCAAACTCACCAGCGTGGTAGCGCAAGGACTAAAACCCTCCCCAAGCATCCGTATAAAGAGCTTCAGTGCTTCGACATCCATTCCCTTTCGTGAATACCCACAGATTAACGCATTCCACGAAACAACATCTCTATCGGGCATATACTCAAACATCCTGCGCGCATGAGAGTCGCATCCCAGTTTCATGTATAGATCAAGAAGAGCAGTGCTCAAGTACACGAAGTGATCATACCCGGATTTTACCAAGTGGGCGTGAGCCTGATTCAACTCCGATTTTAAGTCCACGGAAACAGAAGCGGAGGGGCGGCAATTTGAAGCATAAGCTTTAATCAGCAAAGAGAAAGTGAGATCATTCGGCTTCAAATTCAACTGCAGGAGTTGCCGAAAACGGACAAGTGCCCACCTCGAATGTACGGTTCCTATGTATGATTCGATGGCGGAGTTGAAGAACTGGACGCTGGGGTTCAGCAGCTGGAACGCCGAGCTCATACTCTGGCGCGAAGCAGTTAACGCTCACCCAGTTGCTACAAATCTCATTCAACGCAGGGGAGTATCGAGCCTGTTTGCAGTTTAGGCCCTTTACATGGAAAAGCCCGATGAAACTCGCGCACGGCCCAATTGAGTGGTCAGAAACTAGCAGGAGAAGAGGATATGGTAGTTTGGTCTCTGCATGTCGTGTCCTTTTCTCATCCAGGCTTCTTCAGGAGAAGAAGAAAAAAAAAAACCTTCAGGCAAAGCCAGAACTGCCAATCAGGTAATTTGCATTGCATTGCGTTGCTCGCCGTTTCATCTTTCCTGATCTGCGCGCGAAACTGATCCACGTACAAATTCTCTTATTTTTTATGCTCTGGTCAATTCAATCTTCAACCTGCGTAGTATTCAGACTTTTATGCGTGCACCAGGCCCTGGATTTCTACTTCAAGTTGAGACTTAGCGAGTGTTGAGGTCCTCTGTGTGATTTTGATGCAAAAGACAAGTATTTTCGATCGTAAGGCCTCGTTTGGATTCCACAGGAATCCCATTAGACAGTATGATCACCAGTTCACCTGCACGACTTCATGTTGTTATACCGGAACAGATGATGTTAGGTTATCTGCTAAGTGGGAAAAGGTCCCACTTCCATCCACAGCTCATTCTGCTGCTCTGAACCATTTAAACGTTGGTCATGATTGTCGAACGGTAAAATTCAATTGCGTGGCATATGAAGATCAAGGGAAGTTGTTGGAGGAGGACGATGATCTCTGTCCCGTCGACTGCGTGAGGGAATTCAAGACTGACGAGGAGTTCTTTAGCATCCTTGAGAAGGCCAAAGAGACTGACGCTTTGGTGGTGGTTGATTTTTACCGCACTTCTTGCGGCAGCTGCAAGTACATAGAGCAAGGATTCGCGAAACTATGCAAGTTTTCTGGTGATCAAGAGGATCCAGTAATATTCTTGAAGCATAATGTGAGTTCTTCCGCTGGTCTTGTGATTGAGGTTTGACAAAATGTGAGTTTTGTCGTCAGTGCTTCAACTAAGCCTCTGGTACCTAACGGTGCACTATGGGTATGTTTTCTGCAGGTAATCGATGAGTATGATGAACAATCGGAGGTTGCAGAGAGGCTTAGAATAAGGGTAGCCTTCTCCTGAAATTCTTTCGATCTTAGCATTGATAGGTGACATTCACTTTGGTTGCTCAATGCAAAATTGGTTGTTCTTTCCTCATTTAGTCCAATTAAGTGGAGGATGTTGACTAGATTTATCCTATTGGATAATTGATATTGATTCTGATTCTCAATAGGATGCAGATATGTAAGCTTCAGCTGTTGCACTATAGTTTTGATTAAGGCTAGTCCGCATTTTCTGGTCTTACTTGAGGTGGAGCAAGTGCTAAGCTAGCTCTAAGTTAAGTTTACATTACAGGATCTAGCTGTTCCTCTTCAGAATTTATTAAGATAACTTTCCGATGCATTCCCTCAAAGTAATTGATGTAAACTTCATATGATTTATGCATGTATTCTTCACTAAAGACACAACAATCAACCTGAGATACTCAAATGATGCAGGCCGTGCCGCTCTTCCATTTCTACAAGAATGGGGTCCTCCTGGAAGCGTTCCCGACCAGAGACAAAGAGAGGATTACTGAAGCCATTCTTAAGTATTCGTCTTCCGCTTTAGCAGGCTGATGATAGGTTCTGGTTCAGTTTCCAAAAATTTGATTTCGTACACAATGATGCTTGCAGATACTTTCAGCTAGTCAATTGTCTTAATGCCTATTCTATGCGGTTGATGATTCTGCAATAAATGAATGGCATGATATTCCTAACGTGAGAGCAGAACATAAGTATCCTCCGAAGTGTAATTCAGATTGGAGTATGGTGATAAGAAAGTCTTCCGGTTCGCTTCCGTGTGCTGTACTTGCTTCTCACTTGTTATGAATGGTAAAATCCATCATTGCATAAGAGTTTTTCGACCGAGAGTCGTTGACATTGTCGGTGCTATTGCCGATGCCATCAAACAATAAGAACACAACAGATACTAGCGAACAATCCCTTAAAGTACGAATGCGTATGAGGGGGCAAGTTAAGCCGCGACATATGGTTGGTTTCTAGCCATTTTAAATGAGCAAATTAGGAACTTTTAATTCAACTTTTCCCTCTTGATGTACTGGTCTGTTTCACATATACGGTCTTAGGCATGTGTCTTCCAACATCACCACGGTCACAATCATCAACCTCCTCGAACATTTTCCTTGTAGGATCACATCTGCCTGCTACCTTAAAATTTTGTTAAGGCAGACAACAAAATGCATAGATTAGCCATCAGACAGACATAAGGCAAGCAGATGAGTGTTGAGGGATCCCATCAAGGTCCATGTATGTTGGAGAATCGGATCCTCTTTGTGAAAAATATCAAACACCCCACCATTGAAAGAGACACAGTTCCAACATTCAACCGAGCTCTAGCATCCACATCTTGGACATGTAAAAAAGAGTGACAAGCTATTGCTCATGAAAGCAGTCTTTGTCCCAGAGAGTATGCTCTCCAGCTGGGAGGGCGCACGGCAGCCTCAGTCGGCCAGTCTCGCTGCTGCACGTGGCCGTCTCTCAGCCCTACACAGTGACTAAACATGTTAAAAGAGACAATAGACCAAAGGCACATGACCAAAAAGAGAAGAATTATGCAAGGTCTGTTTGCAGTCATGAAAACAACAGTTCAATGGTTCTCTGCTGTCTTTTTCAGGCCTCTGCCTTCAGATCTTCTTCTTTCTCTGAGATTACTTCAGATCTTAAATCGTTGCATCTAAACGCGAGGAAAAGAAGAGAAGTAAATGAGGAACTAAATCGTCAAATTGATAACTCGGTCTACATTGATAAAATTGAGTAGCATCTCCACATTTTTAGGAGATGGGCTACAGAATGTGAGAAAGAAAAGAAGGCCAATAGCTATCAAAATTAGGGAAAACTAATAGAAGACAAGTTAGAATCGAAAATAATTTTATTTGGGGAAGATGATGTCATCAATGTCTCAATGGATTGATTCTTCAAGACGGTAGCTTCCAAAATCTGGCTGGCAGTCCATGTAGGGGAACCGGGAATGGACTGTACTGGACACCGTTTTCGGAACCTACGGTTTCCCACCTGCAAAAACAAAGGAAAAGTCACTATCAGTACATCATCGCATTCATCGAGATTCTTTCTTCCTGCACCAATGATCATCTAAAATAATCTTCTTGTCTCCTAATTTTTGCTATGATCTTCTTTTTCTTGGCTTAGAAGCAACGCTAGTTTTCTTCTGTAAACTGGAAACAATACCTGAACTCGGTGACAACATGGTGAATCAGAGTCAGTAACTCCAGCTTGGCAAGCTCATTTCCTGGGCAGGCATGTACTCCGCTGCCAAATGGCATGAATGTGTAAGGTTTTGGTGCGACCTGTGGAGAAGAAGGTACGAAAAACTAACGGTCAGTGCAGGAGATGGAGGTGAAACACGAAGTGTTTGAGCATTTTTTTCATGCGGAGTCATACCTCGAACCTTGAAGGGTCGAACTTTTCGGGGTCACTGAAGAACTCGGGATTGTGATGCATGTTCCTGAACAGAGGCATCACCTTCCAACCTTTTGGAATTAGGTAACCTGACAATATAATGCCACTTTGGTAAGGAATTATTGCCTAATCTCACTTTCCTAGACCAAGCCAATCATATGTCAAGAAACATTAGGACAAGCTCCAGACGACTGGTACAGAATCAGTATTCCAAACACTCTTATGTTGTTATCGGTTCTGTCCCCTTGCTGTACCAGATATTCTTATATTGGTCAAAGAAATTCTCTCAACATCAATGAGGTCCCAATTGGTGTTAATTTGTCTAAAGTCAAAGCCCGATTAGGGAAATCGATCTGTCAAATTTGGAGGTCGGATGTTATCGTTTTGGTTTATTTTGGCTCATCGCTCTTTCGGGACCAGCGGATGCCAATTATGACCATATTAGCATATTTTGTAGCCAGAAGCTTCCTTTTCCTTTAATTGAGCCAATAGATAGGTTTCGTCTCTTACCCTCGTAATCTACATCAGCCACTGCTTCCCTGAAAGTGAAAGATATGATGCTTGCCATTCTCAGGGCCTCCAAAACAACCTGAAAATGCCCCACAAAACAAGTAATCAATCACTATTTCACTGCAAATTCAATCTAGGAGATCGATATTAATAACACAACTAAAGGAGATCTAGCGCACCCTATTACTTATCGACATTCTTCTAGTCTGACTCCAGCTCAGAGGCTGGAAACCTTCGTCGTTCGATCGGCGGATAGCATTCTGCTCTGCCTGCAAGAGAGCATTGCCAACGGCGAGACTTAGTTTAGTTTTATACATCAGGTTCCGGCATTTGTCCAAGATAATATAGAAAAGAATTAAGAGAATGTATTGAGGAGAATCCATGTACCAATTCTTTGTGTTATACCTTTACACCCTCAAGAAGTTTTGGATTGTCGTGCAGGTACTTGAGAATCCATGTCATGACGCTTGCCGTGGTGTCCTGAGCGGCGAAAAGCACTCCGATAATGTTGTCACCGATCTGCTCATCGGTGAGAGTCTCACCTTTTTCGTCTTTGGAGTCCAAAAGATGTCCTAGGAGGTTCTTTCCGAGCATCCTCTTCTCTTTCCTCTCGGCAATGATCCCACTTATGATCTTGCTTAAATTCCTTCTCGCCTGTGCCAACCGAAAACGAAGATTACTGGGAAGAATTTGCACGTCTATTTTAGAAAGAGTACCAGAATTGATCTCGGACTAGGAACCGAAGAATCATGTTCTTACAAGTAGTGCTCGTCTGTATGGAGTTCCAGGAATGATAGTAGGAAAAGAGTTGTAGCCTCTATCCACCATGTGATAGTTGTTCTTCAGCTTTTCTCTGTAGTGACTCTCCAAATGGCCAAAAATCGCGAGTATACCGACTTCAAAAGATAACTGCAACAAAAAGCGCAACCATGAGTGATAAAATTATAGATGATTGCAAAAGTGCATGTTCATTATAGTCTTCTCATAACTGCATATACTGTACTGCCAAATTGTAATCAGGGATGGAAAGGTGGTCGGGCATCATAAAAACCATGACTGCTCTAATCATTGACTTACCTTTTTCATTTCATGGAATGTATTGATTACATGGCCACCAACCCACGAGTCCAATGCGGAGACGGTGACCGCCTCAATGTCGGCGACCATGTTCCGGACCACCTCCGGCGATAGAGATGCCTGGACTAACTTCCGCAGCTGAGTGTGGTACTTCCCCTGGTGGAAAAACAGGGCTGAGGGGCCGAGCAGCCGCTCCTTGCTCTTTGGGTACGTCGGCTTGAACAGATGAGCCTGCGACACCAGAACGAACTTGGCGGCCTCAGGCCCGGCCAGCATCACGCAAGGGCATCCTAGGACGTGGGTCTTGAAGATCTCCCCATACCTGAACCATCATTCCAAAACCACATTGAAAAGTCACACACACATATTCGTTATGATAAAAAAGAAGATAGTATTCGACGTCAATAAGCCGAAATAAGATCAGAACCTTTTCTGTTTGGTGGCAAAGAAGACATTGGGGTCCTGAGAGTAGAGCTGGAGAGTCTCCCCAATGTAAGGCCAACCCATCGAACCGGGCGGGAGCTTGGTCTTTCGCTGCGGTTTTTTCCCAGCTCTGAGGTAGATAAACACTAATAAGAAAGCAAGAACACAGGCGAGAACACAGACGGATCCTTCACTCATGATCTTCTTGTTCTTTCTTCTTGTCAGCAGAGTTTGGATGAATCCTGTGGCAAAAATGCCAAACTACGTTTTCTTCACTTTTTTTTTTCGATCTGGAGAAGACGAGAGAGAGGTGGGGTGGTATTTATAGAGCATGAAGTATGTGGAGGATTACGACAAAGAGAGAGAGATAGTCCTGAAGCACACATAGGCTTACCATATCTTTTTTTTTTTCAACTTTTGTACGTCCACACGAGCCCAAAGCATTTTCGCTCTTTTCCTGGCTTGAGTTTCTAGTTGAATCCTATCCTTGTGTTCGCATAATCTTCACAAGATCTTCATAGACTCCCCGAGATACCGTTCGAAATGGACACCTGTCCACATCCCTTCCCCGGAGCTGCCGTTTAAATTACAAAGAAAACCGAAACCCGGGTCGATTCAGACGCCACATCGTGGTGAGTTCGTTCTATTTCATACATCTAATGCACGGGATATGATAAGTAAATCCTTGAATCTACGAAATTGTTTTACGTGGGCCACGGAATGTCCCAACGAATGTGAAGTTCCCTATCTTGGACCCAATCATTAATCTGTTCGGCTTATGATAGACATATCCACATTAATTCGCTCTCCATCTTAGCTCCACCTCCAGGTAGGGAAAGTTATCTTTGATATCATGTCCTAAGCTAGTAACAGTTATATGGTAACCTAATGAAAGAATCCCGATTGCCACTCAATGAGATCTTCAACCCAGACAAGCCACGAGCCATCTTGCTTTAAAAGAGCAAATCTAGCCCATTTTAGGTAGCTTTGGTGAGCTGCGCTTTTTGTAGAAGGTGGTGACTAATATGCTCATAATCTTCTTCTTAAGACGGTCATTGCCGAGCAAATTTAGGGTTTTTAAGAGACAGCAAGATACGTGTTCTTGAGATTACTAGAAATGGAGCGAACTGTGCTTTTCACGGCAATCTTTGAACTGGAAGTATTCAGATTTCAAATGGTCAAAACATAAGATTTCCGGACGTGGACTTCTCTAGGATCTGCAATAAAGTCGCGTGATTCAACAACCTCATAGATCCTGGTAGTTTGGACAGGTGATCACATAGTACCACCGTCATGAGTCGATGTTACTTGCAAGAAGCGACTAGCGTCTTCCTTTGACCTTTTTGGACGTTCCCTGCTCGAGAGTCGGACCAACCCCGAGGAAGTAGGCTTGGCGGGGACTAGCGTACAAGAATGGTTGCCATGCGAGAGCGATCAGGATGGCATCACCATCACTCAATGTCGATGGATGAATTGGCAGTATGTTTGCTGTTACATCCAGGGCCAGGAGATTCGAATTTTTTTTTTTGGTCGAACGGATATTCGAATTTCTCGTCACTTTGTTTGCGCATGGACGGTGAATAGAACGTTTGGAACTTCCTTCTTTTGGATTCGTGCGTCGCTGATGGTGTGCCATTAGGGTTTTGTTAGGAGGTTCATATATAGGCCATCCCTTTCTTTCTTTTCTAATTGTTAACTTTATTCGCTGTCGAATAATCATACCTTCAAGGTTGTTCTAAGCGAAAAATGCTGTGATTTGAATTTGAAAACCACCCCGTTCAAATTGAGTATTTTACCAACAGTAGTTAAAAGAGAACAAGTGTCAACCTGGTGATTATTGTGTTGATCCTTCTTGAATGTGTCATTGGTATGAAATAGTTATACATCGACCGGAAGCATCTGTCTGGTCATTTCCTTCTTCTTCTTTTCCACTTGATATACTGTATACGTGCTAATTATAAGTTCTTCATTGCGCTTTACAAATTAAGATAACAATAACCACATTTAAAGGGAAGTGCACTGAAAGTCCGTGAATCTTATCCACCGAAAGTTTTTGCACCGTAACTTTTCAATTGGTGCAAATGAAATTCTAAATCTTTTCCAAACAAATGTAATTAACTCTTTTTGGTGAAACAATAGTGAAAAATGCCTAGATGAAACGAGAAAGCTGATTGTTGAAGTATTATCTCACATCGCTTGACAACAGGTGCTAAATGCTCTCTATATTATTGTGGCCCATCTCTACCTATCAGCTTAAGCTTTTAGGTTGAACTCAAAATTCTTGGCTTGCATGTGAGAGAGGGTGTTGAAGTATTGTCCAACATCGCTTGACAATAGGTCCTAAGTGCTCTTTATATTCATGTAGTCTTTCTTCACCTATCACTTTAAGCTTTTGGGTTAGACTTTCTAACACTGCTCATGTGCCAGTCTTACTTAGGGTTTTTCAAAGTATGTTTAGGCTTCGATTGTACCAACTAAATGATTTGAAGTTCCATTAATTGCACTTTCTAGTAAAATATTCAGGACTTGTTGCTCCACTTGAGAGGTGTACGAGTTGATCACGTTCCGTACATAAACATATTTTGCAATAGATCAACTTAGAGGGGACTCGCCAACCGAAAAGAGAAAAAGAAGAGGAAAAACTTAGGAAGGGTTTCATAGCTTAATGTATACACGATTTCGGACCAGAACCAAGGTAAAAATTTACTTTTGATCGTGGTCGTAGGTCGCATCCGAAATTATAGCGTCTTGCAGAATCCTGAACACAGATTCCAATTCTGCGTTAGCGTAAGTGGCTAATAGCCATGACCACTTAAATACACATTGAAGACATGCACATGATGCTACGTACCTAATCATCTATATGGGACGGACAAATGATCAATATTAACATAAGTATAGGGGAAAGAAAAGAGAAGAACCTGATAATAATAATAATAATATACTGTTTATATGATCAGATTTTAGAGAATTAGGGTTTGCAAAGGAGCAAGGGATTGGCATAACAATCATGTAGTCGTGTTAATCTTCTTCTTTTTTTCTTCTTTTTTCGAGAAAGGAACCAAAGAAGAAAAAAAGAGTCGAAGAGAATATCAAGAATCAAGTGAGAAGTGGCATCCAGCTCACCAGCTTCCTTAGGATCTCCAACCATTCAGATGGGATTTCTCTCGGGGCCCCCCACATTGATTCTGATGGCCCCCACGTGTCCTCAGAGACCACTGCACACGTGGCGCTAGAAATCATTCGATTCGACCCCCTAATTTACATGGTCAAGATTATGTAAAATGCTAACCGACGCAATTTTCGAAATCCAGATTCAGATTAATAGATTGATTTTCGATCAAGAACGGTCAATATAATCTTCTCTTTGCGGTGAATTCTCTCTTACTATATAGCGAGCTCAAATGTTGTAAATACCTACGAGTGTACATATACAAATCACACATGATAATGTTTCAATGAATTAGTAACACAATATCATCACACTACATATTATAATAAGTATGTATTTCTTTATCTTTATCTCTATTCTTACCATAAAATCTTCAACATAACAGGATTGGTCCCATTGTTGGGAGGGGGGAGCTTATCACCCAGGTGCTAGTCCACATCAATGCTAGCTGGAGGTGGTTCAACGCATGGCAAGATATTGGTGGTCCAGTCTCTCTCTCTCTCGATCGATCTCGAAGGAAGAGATATTGCCAAGTGGGACAACGCCCTTTACATCGGGGAGATTTCATTGGCCGAGTATGTAAATGAGCTTTGGCATTAGTTTTCTTGATTCTTTTTGGTTGTATGCCTTGGAAGTTTATGGTCATCCATATAATATAAGCGGGAGGGGAATCATAGGATGGCGACAACTTCTTCTTTTTTTCTCTTTTGACCGGAACCAAAAAATCGGGTGCGTTAAAGTTAATTCAGATCATTAGTACGAGACACTTATGGTAACGTCAAAAGAAGTAGCCATTCTGATTATGATGGCTTCTCCCCACTTTTTCCTATCAGCAAACATAGAAAAAGTCAGGTGTGATTGATATGTTTGAAATTACATTACGGAACTTTAAACAATTGTTCTGCTCTCGACTCCCTCCTCCAGCTCCACCCACTCTCTCTCTGCTCGCGCTTGTGCTTGTTCTGTCATTTGCTCCTCGCCAGTGAGCCCGGATGTTCTTAATTTGAGGTAAACTAAAACCCTAAATCGATCCTCAAATAGCGGTCGATCACCTTTGAATCTTTGAACTCAATATGGGACTATGGCTGCAAGGGCATGGAAGTTACGGGGCGGAGCAGATGAAAATAGGGTTAGGGCTCATTGATAAACTGGCTTAGGGCGGTTGCTTTTAGAGTTGGACTGGCCTTCTAATGCTTAAGTCAACCAATAATGTTATGGCAAACGAGATCTATACTGTGGGATGGAGAATGAAGGAGGAAGGAGACTTTGTCTAATATGTTACCAGGGAGGCACTAGGCATTTATCACTGAGATTACCTTCTTGTCGAATATCTAAATTCAATCCTATCAACCATGCAAGAAAGTAATGAAAATTCGCACAACACAAGAATTTACGTGGTTCAGCAGGGGAGATGTTCCGCCTACCTACGTCCGCGGGACCCCCGTGCTGTCCAGTCGTTAGGAGGTCTTTCGAAACCGCCTCATAATCTCTTGGATAACAGAATACAAGACATCAACTTCAACACTTCTCTCCTAGGGTTTCTTCCGCTTGGATGAAGAAAAGGTTGCTGTTTCACCGGAAGTCTCCTTGTATCAAGGAGAGTTAAGGATTCTTCCGCTTAGATTTCATCAATCTCGTCAAGATTAGCACCTATGTTCCACCGTGGCGCACATTTCTTCTCATTGCTTGTCGCCCTGCTTCTATTTGTTAATAAATAAATAAAAAGTCTTAAACCTCGGTACCAATTCAGTCATAAACATTTCAATTGGATCATTTTAGTGCTAAATCTTTTGCATTTATGCCAATTCAGTTTATCCAATCAATTTTGATCAAAAGTCACTGACATGGACGTCGATTGTTCTACGTGGCATGACTGGCGCGAACGTGGACAAATGATACAAAATTTTTTATATTTTTTCCTGAATTTTTTTCTTTTTTTTTTTTTTCATTTTTTCATTTTTTCATTTTGACCGATGAGGGTCGCGTAGGATGGTCAACGTCCATGTTAGCGATTTTCCTCCAAAATTGTCCAGAGGAACTGAATTTGCACAAATGCAAAAGGTTTGAGATTAAATTGGTCCAATTAAAAGGTTTATAACTGAATTGGTATCAATGCAATAGATTTATGACTTTTTTTTGTACTTTTCCCTACACAAAATGATACTTGTACCCAAAACCGTTATAGTCCTCCGACAAGATTTGCATCGATATCCCGAAATCTCTTGTTGGTATAGAATTTTTTATTGATCGTTGTGTGTCATTCGAAGAGATTTAGGCCAAATCATGTATTAAGCACTACATGATTGTTCTAATATAGTATGAAAGTACCCATCTAGATTAGTAACACGACTCGAAAGGTCAACAGAGTGATTGCATTTTCCAATTCATAATCGAGGGTTTTGACAAATGTCCAAAGAGAGAAGATGATGAAGTACCATCTCGAGAAGATTGAACTTCATCTGGCAATTGTTACAAAATTGCTTGGAGGTTAAGTTCAGCTCTACTAGTAGCTGTTAAGGGTCACTTATGCATTTCAAAGAGAGAATATGATTGGAAAGCCACATACATCTAGTTTCTAGATGAATCAAGTTTCGTGCAATTTATAGTCTTCTACTTAGTTTATTACACAAGTATCTACCCTATCAAACGTTATACACCCCAACATGAATTATTTAGATAATAGATATTTTTTTCATCGTATTTGTGTTACCTTCTAAATCGATTTCCGACCACATCCGATATCAAAGCACGACATGGTTCACTTGCCAAACGACTTATCCCGGGCACACTTTTGAGTTATTGAAGTCCCTACCTAGGGGACAAAATAGATTGTTGATAGGCATCAAGATTTCTCGTTTGGCATGAGCAGACCATTCCATCATGTGCAAAAAGAACGTCGAGTGTACAAGGCGTCCGGCACTCCTCGTACGTGTCACCTATTAAGTCGTGGACCTTTTCTCTTTCTCTTCCTCTCCACCAGGGTTTTGATTAACAACGGAGAGGTGTTTGGCCCGAAATAGCTTCAAAGTGGTGCGGTCTCAAGAAGTCTTTTCATTCCTTTTTAAGTGCCCATCGTACGCTCCAACGCTGTGCTGTCTCAAGCAGGATATACAGTGTACGATTATTGCATGTGGGTATGCGTCACTTCGTGAGACCGTGGTTCAAGGACCCCATGGATCCAGGCATCTCGTACAACCTTAATCTCTTCAGGGAAAGTGTACGTTAAATCTATGATGCAAAGTACATGATCACCCCCATTATGAATGAACCGAATGCATACTTCTAAATCTCAACTTATCTCCTCTTCTCTCGACCACGGTGCATGGCTTCCGCAGATAAATTAGGTCATTTGGATTCGGCTGTAAGTTCGTGTAATGTCGTAAATAAACGTTAGAAGTGAGCACAATTTTAAGATAGAGTCAAGAATCGAAGAACGATTTCAGGTTTTTGAGTATACATGGTAGGTTTCAGGTTCCTGATTCTAAAAATTGAAAAACTGATTTCGACGGATAGGTCTTAGGTGGAACCTGTAATAAGTCTTTGTGTTTTTCGCGTTCTATGTGTAAGGACTCGGGGGCTACCATTGTGTAATATTGTCCGCTTTGGATCGGAGCCCTCACGGCTTTAAAACGCGTTATATAGAGTAGAGAACCCCAAGTCTTATCAACTAGCCCAGAACTCCCTCTTTGGCGATGTGGGACAGAAGACATGCGTTTAGCCTCGCCCGCGTATTGCCAAGGCGTTGCACTAGCCAGTCCCTCCGTACTTCCCAGGTCTGGCTGTGACCTCACACGCGATCGGGAGTCGGCTCTGATACCACCTGTAAGGACTTAGGGGGCTACCATTGTGTAATATTGTCCGCTTCGGCCCGAAGTCATCACGGCTTTAAAACACGTTACACAATAGAAAACCCCAAGCCTTATCAACTAGCCCAGGACTCCTCCCAGGCAATGTGGGACAGAAGACATGCGCTTAGCCTCGCCCGCGTACTGCCAAGGCGTTGCACTAGCCCGTCCCTCCGTACTTCCCGAGTTTGGGTTGTCACACTATGTCTTCGCATAATCTTGCAATATTCCACGGTGTCCGATGATAAGTATGTCATTCGGATCACTAGTCTGAGCTTGCATTCTGGCTATATGTATTATTGAAACTTTTTTTTTTTAATGTTTCATATTTTTTTTGTCCAAATATAAGTTGTGATAAGTGAATTGTAGCAGCAAATGGCGGTCATTAGAGATGATGATTAATTGTAATCGTGCAATTAAGAATACATGTGGAACCAAGGTAGATCCTGAAGCGGACCCTGGAATCAATGACATAATAGGTTTCAAGTTCCATGTTGTGCATGGCAAGTTTCAGATTTCAAAAATTAAAGAACCAATTTTGAGAGGCAAGTTTTAAGTTCTAAGTGAAACCTGTATCGACTTTGAAACTGCTTGTCGAATATCTAAATTCGATCCTATCAACGATGCAAGAAAGTAATTGGAAATTCGCACAACACAAGAATTTACGTGGTTCAGCAGGGGATATGTTCCGCCTACCTATGTCCACGGGGAGATGAGATCTGTTTCACTAATAACGTAGAAAAGTGTACAGCCGCTCTTCTCACTCTCTCTCTCTTCTTTTGAGACTTGTTTCATCCTAAATATATATAACGAAACCCTACATGGCACAAATTACAAAATTGCCCACATAGCCTAAAATATTTAACTTTTCCATATAAATCATGCTATGACTGAACATAAAATGCCTCTGGCGGCTCGGGGGCGTTGCCCCCGCGACCCCCCCAGACCCCGGCCCGCTCACTGGGGAGCGGGACCCCCATGCTGTCCAGTCGTCAGAGGGCCTTTCGAAACCGCCTCATAATCTTTTGGATAACAGAATACAAGACATCAACCTCAACACTGCTCACCCCTAATAAACATTCAACAGATGTCTGAGCGTCCGCTGTCTCCCTGCGTGGAGAGACTCTGATTTTCGACAAGGAAAGTGGAGCTGCCCATGATGCACGAGCTCATCTGTCTCTTGACGTTCGACACGCGAGAGAGGCGAGACTGTCGAAAGGACGACATCATTTCATCACAGGAAGAGAGAAGGATTACCAGACACAGGAGATCTACGCTGGGGGAGATGGTGATGGGAGGGAATGATGAGGGGACAGGTGTCGACCTCGCGAGGTCAGGGGGTCGTGCCCCCCCCTCTCCCCGAGTTCTCTCCATGCGGCAGCGAGGCATGGGGTCGCCATTGGGGCAAAATCTCGAAAAACAGATGGAGTCTCTGCTTTGACTTTATGCATTTGGCATCATGTTTTTCTAGACTAGACGAGGAATGGATTCTGGTGAATGTATCCGAATCTAAATCCAGTCTCCATCACATGCTCAAGCCTACAATCAATATATATATATTTTTAATGAGTTACGTATATAGTACAAATTCTAACGGTTGTGTTTTCCTCCATCCCTGATTAGTGGAAACTTCCTCCTATCACTTTCCTGAAGGTAGATTACAAACATGGATATCGACCACACCATTTACGAAGTTTCTTAAAGAATTTTTGTTAAGAAGCGTATTAAAAAATATAATTCCCCCAGAAGTGAAATGAGCGAAAATTTAAAATTCAGATTTTTCCCTCCCTATACTTATAATTCAATGGCATGAAAGGAAAGACCCAATTACCTGAAACTCATGAAACTTCCTTTTAGCACCATAAACTAGTTAAGTCTAGACTCTTGGCCCGTGAAAATGTCCGATGAAGAGCAACTTACACGCGGTTGGTGAAATTTGAATAGACGACCTCTAATTCACGAGCTAGAAACCCCCTAACACACTTACCACCCCCCCCAAACGACGCCGACTCTTATCCCAACCACGGCCTACGTGTTCCATAATCCATCCAATGACCTAGGTTTTTGGACAAATATCTTCTTGGACGAGCAGGCCAAACAATTGCAATCCACATTGGACGAGCATGCATGCAGATTTACTACTGCTTCGAGATTCTCATGAGTTCGAATCATCTTCATGAAAATGGTGGACCACATAAAGTTATGAGCAGAACAAAAGTATCCTGCGCCTTATTTGTCTTCCCATCCATTCATATCTCTCTTTGATTCTCGTTATCATGAGCATTCGGAGTTCCACCCCACCACATGCACCGCAGAAGAAAAACTAGAGGAGGTAACACGCGCGCACATAAACCCTATTAGGGACGGGCTTAACGAACGACGCTTGCATGTTCGATTCCCCACACGATACCGACCGTAAACAATTGTTGTTGAGGCATCAACCTCGGCTTTTTATTTGCGTTTTAGCATGCCTTTGTTTTAGTGAAAGTATTTTTTGGGAATTGATTTTCTGGATTTTCACTCGTTTAGTTCTCCGAAAATGACTTAGTCACCGGAAATCACTTTTCGATCAATAGAAATTCATGCATAAAATTAAAAAAGTGAATTTCTAAATCTACAAAGGTGAAAGCACGAGTTTTATATTTTACATTCTTTTATTTTTCTTTTCTTTTCCTTCTTCATCCGCCGGTTGCCGGTCCTCAGTGACCGCCGACGACAGACTACAGACGTGGGCACCGGGGAGCTCGAGTTCGCTCGTGGCTGCCACCGGCCGGTTGAGGTGGAGGGAAAAAGAAAAAGAAAAAGAAAGAGAAAAAGAAAAAATATTTTACAAAATATAAATAAAAAAACTAAAATTCGATTGTTCTTTTTTAGCATGAGTTAAAGTCATGAGATTGAAATAATTTTCCAAATGAGATTCAAACACCAAAAGACGTTTTCGATCACATATCATCAAATATAGAAAAACTAACAATTTTCCTAGAAAATGATTTTTCGAAAAACATTTTTCTTTTTCATGGAGTTTTCTCCCAACCAAATGCATCATTAGTATTGTGCGATTTAGTATGACCACTGCCAAATGTTCTAAAAGTTTAAGTTGTTAGATGAATGCGTGGTTTAATCTTCAATTATTCTATCACTCTCGCTCATGCTTATTTTGGTCTTTTTACCTAGTACTAAGCGCGAACATATTTAATTGGAGAGACAAATGAGGTCTGAAAATGTTTGAATTCAAGATTTCTTGCTCTGATACCATGT
Source organism: Lenwebbia sp. NSW1173648 (assembly GCA_029784005.1). Lineage (NCBI taxonomy): Eukaryota > Viridiplantae > Streptophyta > Magnoliopsida > Myrtales > Myrtaceae > Lenwebbia > Lenwebbia sp. NSW1173648. The sequence continues at coordinate 17,234,994 of JARCGZ010000012.1, read as the reverse complement.
GAGATTTGGTGTGACCACTGCCAACTATTCTAAAAGCTTAAACTGTTAGATAAAGACGTGGTTTAATATTTAATTATTCTATCAAGTATGTTTCATGGGCTTATTTGACCTACTTGAAAGTACTCTCTGCGTACAAATGAAATATGTATATATACACACGAGTCACCAAATTAAGTCAAAATGTAAAATGAGATATAAAATAAAGCAAAATTAAGAAAAGATTTTTAAGAATACTCAACTTGTAGATAATGTGATAGGTGGAATCAAATCTCGAATCACTAACAAGGAGAGAGATTTCATAGAGCCCAGTAAGACTCCGCTTCGATTCCACGTAGCTAGGACATACTAGAAGGTGTTGTGGAAATTTAATTGCTGATGAATTTGGAGCAGTAGTTTATAGTTCTTTGATGCTTTGATGCGCAACGACAATCAAACTGTTCTTAAGGTATTGTTTGCCCTGTTATTATTGTTGACGGATTTAGATCAAATATACCTTCAAGATATACACCAATGTCACAGAAAAATAAGTTCAACAATTGCTCAATTTGTCTCTTAGAATTTCACTTTAAATGTGTTGTCAAACTTGTGTGCGAAAAAAGAAAAATGATATATAATATTATGAAGAAGAGAGAGTTGTGATGAAGAGAAGGTTGCTGTTCTTGAATAGATGTGATGAATATGATTTGATCGTATTTACGACAACCAATCTATACATCTCTTGGGAATAGATACATTATCCCCGCCATCGCCACTTTTCATGATCAACCATCACTTTTCTTCATGTCTGTTGAATCTAGCAATATCACCTAGAGGGGGGTGAATAGGTGATTTAAAATAATTTTGACTAGAAAATGCGGAATTAAAATAATCAAGTCAAAATGAACATAGAATCAGAATATGAATATTTGCAATTTATGAATCTGAACATGAGTATGAAATTATTGGGTATGCAGATTCTGAATATGAACACCAGTATGCAATATTCTATCAAACACAACGATAAGAGTTTAGAGATAGAGAATATTGCACACGACGATTATAGTGGTTTGGCTTACATCAAGCCTACGTCCACTCTCCCACATTGACAACCGATAGGCTGGATTCCACTAGATGAGTCAATGGAGGTTTACAACAAGTGATGATACTCTCTTTGATAGATATCACACTATCCTCTCTCAATCACTCTTACAAAGCCTCTCAATGATTGTCGTATAAAGCTCACGAGGACAAGTATGAATCTGAATAACTCTAGCACCTTGGAATTTATGATTCTGAATTCCCTGACTCATAACAGCACTAATGATCTCCTTTTATACTCCTCCATCCCCAAACCAACCGTTGGACAAATCTTCGGAGGATGGCTCTTCAATCTTTAATTGGACGTCTCCAATCCTTAATTGAACGAGACTGTATCTTAAAGATTTAGTAGCCGTTGAATGATAAGAATCCGAACCTCGCTGATCCGGTCGTCCATACAACCAAATCTTTGGTTTTCATAAGTGGAGTTCTTCAAATATGAAAGTTTTCTTGTCCCATGGAAGGTAATTTCCAATCAAGGATATTCTATCAATCATGTTATAAAATAATCATGTCAATCAAAGATTACAAACTTCCATAAATAATTTAACATATCGGAAGTTGCCAAACGTGGGTCCTTAGAGTCTGGAATATGTATATCGCAGAATCTGAACATTCTTCAGAAACAGGTTTCAGAAATAGAACCAGTCTTCACAATCTAAATATATCGCTGCTTCTGAATAAGTTGCAGTTTCTGAATTCTTCATATATCACTGCTTCTAAATAAGTCATAGTTTCTGAATTGAGATACACTGAGTTTAATGTTGATAGAAACCTTATTGATGCTCGTATATAAGTCTTCATTCAAAGGTGTGGTTGAAGCTACATAAGTGACACTTCACTTAATCTGGATACCATGATTCAACCCCTTCTAAAATAGATATGCGATACTCTTGCCTTGAGTCTGAACATCCAACTAAGGTCAATATAAAATTTTCTTCTCAGATGCAATATCCAGAACTTCAGATGCATAATTCAGATGTAGTATCTTGAGCTCCATTTTCTGGTCCCTCCAAGCGTTTTGGCAATCGCGACTCTACCTCGCTGTTTACCTATCCAAGGTCCTTCCAAACTTTACTGAATTTCCTGTTCTAGGCTTGTTCACATCTACTTAGGTACCTCAAGCTTGTAGACCCCTTTACGCCCAATGCCTTATTCACCATTGATAGATAACTCACAACCTTCAGATATTCTGTTAATACACCATCTGCATAACGGCTTGTGATTTTTTCACCTGGTTCTACTCAACCAATAAACACATTAGTAGCCTTTGATTATTTTGTCATCTTCAAAACATCATGAGTGATTTTCCCTAACAATGTCAACTTTCATTTTTTCTCATATGCAACAATCACCTCTTTTCATGTCCAACAATCACCTCTTTTCATGTCCAATATTCACCTCTTTTTCATGATAACAAACTATTTCGAAAAACGGGATAGGAACGACTCAATCCCCATGCATTCCAAATAACGCAACGTAATCCTCATATTCCACGACTAAAGTTGTTTGTTCTCTATTCGCCCTCGTGAGCGAAACCATACATGCTGATCGCGGATTGAAGACAGCCCTTCGCTAAAACGTGCCAGATTTGTACGGTTATAGGCAGCAATCAAGGAGAGGAGGAGTATTTATGCATTGTTGTCGCGTCGTTGTGTTAAGCAAAAACCAAGAGATGTTTCGAGTACGAGAGTGAAGTGACGGAGTGCGGACAAAAAAGGCTTGTCGCGTGCGTTTTTTTGCATGCAAGATCTTTTGATGATGAATTCTACGTGCGTCGACAATTGGTGCTTCTTCTTCTTTGCCTTGGCTTTTGCTTTTGCTTTTGCTTAATCTTCTGCACTTGTCTGCATAAACAAAAGGGAAGGAAGGGGAAAATACATGCAGAATCTTGCCTAGTTGCAACAGCCCTAGAGGCTCCAAATACTAAGATGCGTCCTAGGATTGTTCTCCCCTATCTTCTACTTATACGCGCGTGCCACTTTAGTCGACTGACTTCCCCCCTATTCTTCTTCATCTCCTGAGATATGTAATTGTTCGCTAAAAAGTTGTTGCGATACATATACAGAGAGTTTGTTAGGAGCGCGAATCTTTGAAGAGAAGAAAAAACAGAGAAGAAGAAGAAGACCAACGAATTTTTTATGTGGAAAAACCCTTCTAAATCAGAAAGGGAAAAAACCACGATGCCGCACTAGGCAATCTTCACTATCAGTATCAGTATCGGCGTTACAAGCTTCAACATTACAAAAGCAAAAGATATTGCCCCAATATATGACAGGAGTCTAGGGCATACATAGTTATGATGTAAATTACAAGTATGCTATGTAAAAACTATACGCTTAATAATTACAACTATGCCATGTAAAAACTTTGCGCTTATTACTGCTTTTCTTTTTCCTATCAGACTCCACAAATCCATCAGTCTCCCACTTGGAGACTGACCTTCAAAACAGCAATAATCTTTCATAGTCTTCAATCCTCTTTGTAACCAAAATTGTCCTAGTGCGGCGGTCCCCCTCATCACTATCCATGGAGGCCAACTGAGGCAATGCATAGCCTCAGTTTCTCAATGGTGACAACCTTTGTTAACATGTCTGCTGGATTTTCTGCACCAAGAATCTTCTTCAATGACAATGTCCCATCATTTATTAGCTCACGAATATGATGATACTTCAACTCAACGTGCTTTGTCCTTGAATGAAATATCGGATTCTTTGCAATACAAATAGCACTTTGATTGTCACTGAAAAGAACACTACTATCCTGCTCCTTGCCTATCTCCTTCAGAAAATTTTTCAATCAAATCATTTCCTTACTAGCTTCAGATATAGCAACATACTCTGCTTCAATGGTTGAGAGAGACACACATGTTTGAAGTCTAGACATCCAACTGATTGCAGTGCCACCTAAAGTACAAACATAACCCGAGGTGCTCTTCCTATTATCCAAGTCTCCACCAAAATCTGCATCGACAAAGCCTTGTAAAGTTACACTGTTTTTCGCAAAACATAATGACATACCTGAAGTGCCTCTCGGGTATCTTAATAACCACTTTATAGCTTCCCGATGCTTTATTCTTGGATTAGCCATGTATCTGCTCACAACTCCCACTGCCCGAGCTATGTCTGGTCTGGTACACACCATTGCATACATTAAACTGCCAACAGCTGACGCATACGGCACCTTAGCCATATATTCCCGCTCCTCGTCTGTCTTTGGCGACTGCTTCTTCGAGAGCTTGAAGTGACTTCCTAAAGGAGTACCTCTGGGTTTTGCATTCTGAACTTCGAATCTGTCTAGTACTTTCTCGATGTACTTTTCTTGAGATAACTTTAGAATTCCCTTGGATCTATCCCACATGATCCTCATCCCAAGAATCTGATTTGTTGCGCCCAAGTCCTTCATCTCAAACTCTTTTGACAATATGTTGATTTCTCTCATGCTAGATCCTGCAATGAGCATATCATCCACATACAACAGCAAAATAATATAGCGGTCATCAAATTTCTTGAAGTAACAGCAATGATCCATCTCACTTCTGGTGAACCTATTACCACACATAAAGGTGTCAAATTTCTTATACCACTTTCTAGGAGCCTGTTTCAAGTCATACAGACTTTTCTTCAGCTTGCAAACATAATTTTCTTGTTCAGAACCTGAAAACCTTTTGGTTGTACCATATATATAGCATCCTCTAATTATCCTTTCTTTGGTTCTCTCCTAATCTTTGAAAAACTGACACATTTTTGCTTACCCATAACACAATCTTCACATAGACTAATATCTATGGACTTCAAATCAGGCAGTTTTTCCTTAGATGCTAACAACTTCATCCCCTTTTCGCTCATGTGTCCAAGCCTATAGTGCCACAATTTAGAATCCGCTTTCGACTCAGCAACAGATGTGGTTTCTCTAATGCTTTTAGTCATGTACAGTGTTCCTGACTTTGTTCCCCGTACTACAACTAAAGCACCTTTAACTATTTTCCAAGAGCTATCCCCAAAAATAGTTCTATATCCTATGCTGTCTAATTGACTTATAGAGATCAGATTTCTCTTAAGTCCTGGAACATATCTGACATCATGCAACTTTCATTGATATCCGTTAGTAGTTTTAATATAAACATCACCCTTTCCCATAATATTCAAAGGTTCATCATCAGCAAGATAAACCTTTCCAAATTTCCCAGCAACAAAATTATGCATTAATTCTTTGCACAAAGTAGAGTGAAAAGACGTACCTGAATCTAGAATCCAAGACTCAATCGAACTGTCAATGCTCAAAATTAAAGCATCGTTATCAATCGTCTCTTCAAGAGTTGCATTCACTGATTTCTCTTCTTCTTAATTTCGATCGCGATACTGAAATTTCTTCTTTGGGGCTCTACAATCTCGTCTCAGATGACCCTTCTTTTCGCAATTCCAGCAAGTTATTTCACCACGATGTCTCGATTTGCTTCTCCCTTTAGATTTCAATCTACCATGATTCTAGTTCCGCCATCGTTGATTGCTTCTCGCTCTACCTTCGGTATTTAAGGCAGCACTTGAAGATTCATCTGACTCTCTTCTGCAAATATCCTCGCTAAGAATCAAATCTCGGATTGCTTGAAGCTCCAACTTTTTATTACCAGACGAACTGCTCACTGCAGTCACAGTTGCACTCCAACTTTTAAGTAGAGAAGATAATAAAATTAAAGCTTTTACCTCGTCGTCAAATTTGATTTCCACCGAACTCAACTGAGTCGTGATCATGTTGAATTCGTTAACGTGATCTGTCACAGAAGCACCTTCATCCATCTTCAGATTGAAAAGACGACGCATCAAATATACCTTGTTTGATGCAGAAGGCTTCCCGTACATATTGGAAAAGGCCCCTATCAGATCCACCGTTGTCTTCTTGTCAGCGATGTTGAAAGCAACGTTCCGCGCCAATGTGAGACGAATCACACCCAAAGCTTGTCTATCTATCAATTCCCACTTTTCTTGCTTCATCGATTCCGGTTTCTCTCCCAATAGAGGCTGGTGCAAGTTCTTCTGATACAGCAGATCCTCGATCTACATCTTCCAGAAACCAAAGTCCTTACTATCGAACCGATCGATCTTCACCTTCCCTTCGTCCATATTCACCACTCCCATTAATTCGCCAAACCAGGCTATGATACTAGTTGTTAGGAGCGCGAATCTTTAAAGAGAAGAAAAAACAGAGAAGAAGAAGAAGACCAGCGAATTTTTTACGTGAAAAAACCTTTCTAAATCAGAAAGGGAAAAAACCACGATGCCGCACTGGGTAATCTTCACTATCAATATCAGTATCGGCATTACAAGTTTCAGCGTTACAAAAGCAAAAGATATTGCCCCAATATATAGCAGGAGTCTAGGGCATATATAGTTATGATGTAAATTACAAGTATGCCATGTAAAATCTATGCACTTAATAATTACGACAACTATGCCATGTAAAAGCTCTACGCTTGATATTTCTTTTCTTTTCCTATCAGACTCCACAAATCCATCAGAGTTTGTGCCACCTTTAACCAAAACGAACGTGGATCTTCCTAAAGTGAAATGGCCGACACAAAATAATAAAAAATGATTAACCGATGCAGGCAAAAGGCAAAGGAATCTACTAGCCTGACAATACTGTCAGTTATTTTTTACTACACGATCTCGCAATCAATGAGTGCTTTATGCAAAACATGGGGTGATGGTATGTGGATTTACGGTTGAGATTGTACCATCATTGACAGTACTGTCAGGGAAGTATTTTCCAAAGGCAAAAATGTTGAGTATGTCAGGATCTATCCCAACTCTAACTAGCTAGGCAAGTTTTCCATGGGAAACATGCCGCTAGGAGTAAGCACTGATTCAGGATAGACCCTGAAATCGGATCGGACCGGCTGACCTTATCCGGCATGTTCTGGTCCAGTTTCAAGTTTTGAAAACTGGGAGGTCCCAACAGGGTAGGTTGCAAGTTTTAGGTCTGGTACTTACCTGCCCTGAAACAGCTCATCCATAACTTGCACATCTTTCGTACTCGTTGAGCGGAAGTTCTTGCACTTTCGGAATTATGCTTATTTGTCCTACAATGTCGAGAGTCACAATCGCCTTCCCGGCTAAATGGTGTGCTTTGCATCTTTTGGTGGCGTCCAATTTGTTTCCAACTTAGTGAATGCCGACATAACGGGCAAGCTTTTCGAGGACATGGACTATTTGATCTCCACCTTCAAAGAATTTAATTCTTTCAAACGTCAGTACTCCACATTAATGTAGCTGAAGACGACATAGTTTTTTTTTCATCTTTTATGGATTGTTGCTTTTGGCGGATGGAAATTTCTTTTGTTGCTTTAACTTTCATTTTGCTCGACTAAGGAATGAATTGGACACTTCTCAATTGTTTTGTACCACACTTCTTACCGTTTTGTTACTCTACTATTTTGTTGTAACAGCAATTTGTCTCGGTTGTAAATAAAAAGATGTGGCTTGGGTAGACCCTGAAATCGACAAGTTGGTCTGGTCCTATTCGAAAATCTATAAGGTAGGTCTAGGTTCCAAAAATAAGGAACCAATTCCAATAATGTAGGTTTCAAATTCCAGATCTGGAACATACTCACCCCAAAATCGCTCGCTACTCGCGCAAACAGTGAGCTCGATGAACGCTCACCAGTGCAACCTCCACTATCGCCACTAATAGTTGCCACCACCCAACAACACCATTTCCACTTATGGCATATGACCACACTGCCACTATCCAGTGACATCTCTCTCTCTTTCTGCCACCGTCGATCTCTGTCCTCTCTCCCTGAATCTTTTAATTTTGCCAACACGAGATAGGTTACTCTTCTCAGGTTGGTATGATGCGAGTCCAGCATATCAATCAACCTTCCTGGTGTAGCAATCACTATTTGGACGCCTATGGCACAGATGACAAATGACAAGTAGAATTACTTCTAGGACACAGGGGACTCCCGCACTTGGAAAATGGGGAAAAAGAGAACAAATTTAAATTCAATTACCAAAGGATGTACAGCTTATGATTTAACTCTCATATTCTTTTTGAAGCGACGTGTCATGATTTGAGTAGACAAAATAAGACAAAACTGCTGACCATATATATGTAATCCGTACCGAAAGTATGATCAAGAATCCGATTGCGATGCGTATGAGCCCAATAAAGCAGAGGAAGAGAAATTTTAGAGAAGAATTTCTTTTTGACTTTGTTGAGCTCGCAACGCTTTGCTCTTCCAAAGTGGATCTCACAATCCCAAGTCGGCCAATAATGCAGTCATCGAGCATTTCGAACTCTTCTCATGGAGGGCTGCGAGAACGTGCCACACAAAGTTCATGTACGTCACGTTAACTTTGGCATACTCGTCGCTTCATATTTATCCGAATTTTTGTCCTAATTTGACATGTGCATACAATTTTATCTGGGCAATGGAAGAATTACCAAAAAAGTCATAAACTTATTATAATGGTGCCAATTAAGTTCTAAACATTTTTTTTTTTTACACTTGAATCCTAAACATTTTACATTTGTATCCATCCAGTCCACCTGACCAATTTGAGCTGAAAATCCCTAACGTGGCGCAGCCGACGCTAGCATGCACAATTTTCAATAATATTTTTAACTTTTTCAAATTTATTTATTTTCTTTTTCTTTTTTCTTTTCTTTTCTTTCTCTTTCTATTTTTTTTCCTTTTTTTTCTTCCCTTCTTCCTCCAACCGGTCGCCGGACTAAGGCTATGGCTGATGAGATCGACCTCGCTGGCCTCTAGTGAAGCTCACCCCCTCCGGCCATTGGTGAGGGCAAGGCTCAACCTTTGGGAGCCTCAGAGACTAGGAGGCTCGTCCTCTCCAGTAGCCGGCGGGGGCAAGCTTTGTCAGAGGCCGACGAGACTTGCCTCTGGCCGGTTGCCGGACTCGGCGACGGGCAGGAGGAAGAAGGAAGAAAAAAAAGGAAAAAAATAAATTAAATTAAAAATTATCTACGTCAATGCCAGCCGTGCTACGTTAGCGGATTTCGGCCAAAATTGATCGGATGGACTGAATTAACACAAATGTAAAAAGTTTAGGATTGAATTGACACAAAAGCAATACATTTAGGACTTTTTGAAAAAAAATTCCTGATTTTATTTAGTAAATCGAAGACGAGAATCTCGCCCCTTCTTTCTAATTAAGTAAGTGCAACAAGGAATTTCAGCTTCATAGTATTAGAAACAAGAGAATTGGATCATGCGTCCCTCACATGACGGAGAGGGACACTTGGCCTCAACAACCGTGTCTCTTCCGATGCGTTTGAATCGTAATGGTGGTAATGTAGGCACCCGGAAGGCGCTACCGACCGTCGTGAATTCCCACGGTTGATGGTCAGTTCGGACAGAACACGAAGCATGCCCACTCATTCCAAGCGCGACTCAATCTTAAGAAAGAACCATGCAATAATGGTGGCCAGGGCATCAGCCCAATACATATTGTCGGATATTGATCGTTCTTGACGAGGTTGTCGTCTCGTTTTCCATGTATTGACGATGGGAAATTGCGACAAGAAGAAAGCAAGATAAGGCAAAGTAAAAAAAGAAAAAAAGTTACATAAAGAAAACAAAGATGGAACGAACGAAAAGGGGTAATTATTCTCATTGGGTACTTTTAGTTTTTGTAGCATACGGCAGATAACGACTCCCCTCGATTCCGATTGTGAACGGGGGGTGAAAAGGGGTTTGAGATATTTTTCGCCCGAGAATGTGCGCGCTTCACGTACACAATGATGAGAGCAATCTTGTGGATGAGGAGGGAACACAAGGTCTAGACCTCAACATCCTAATCACATCTTCACCCATCATCTAAAACAAAGGAATTGACATTGGAAGGAACCCCTCCTTGGGGAAAGAGAGAGAGAGAGAGAGAGAGAGAAGAAAACCTTTCCAATCTGCCAGCTGTAGGATCTCCAAAAGTGGATGTATTATTGACCAAAACGAAAATTGGGAATCAAAGGTGGAACGAGGCCAATTCGTTGGTTTGGGGGGACGGGAGGGGAGGGTGGAAGAAGGTGAGACTTGGAGATAGTGGTGAAAACTTTGGTGGTCCTAGAGAATAATACTTGCCCGTGGCATAACATAAGCAATGAATATACATGCCATTGTTTCGAATGTGGGTTTTTCGACAAGGGAGGGGATGATTTTCTCACTACATGATTGAAGTCGATGAAGGGTACCTATTGAGGAAGAAAAATGGTCCACGAGGGTCGTTTTCCCGCTAGGACGTGGACAGTTCTTGGGTCTCCATTCATCATGAGATTTGAATTCCAAGCACTGTTGGGGGTACTACTAAACATTAGCACTCGAGTCAAACGCGGGGCCTCGAGCCACCCCATCATTATCATTCTAATTTTCCTTTTTTTGTACGTGATCTTGTCCTAACCCCGATGACGAGGCCAGTCGCGTCTATCTTGTTGGGGGAGGAGAATTGGGATCTTCTCTCCTCTTGCTGGGAGAGGATATTTTTGCTGTTTTCTCGAATCCTCACTAATTATTTCTTATTAACGGAAAAGTAAAGAAGAGGTTGCCCCATATGATGCTAATCAAAGGATGCATCATGTGGGGCATTTGACCGTTGTAAGTGATTATTTAGTTTCAAGATGCTGACATGCTAATGTTTTTGTTAAGAGTATTTGACCGATATGGGCTTATATGTCTCTTTTCTTTATTATTTTTATGAATGGCAATAATAAGGGCAATATTATAATTCTGGCCTTTTTGGTTTTATTATAAATAGATAGCTTCGGGTCACTTTAACCTAACCAAGCATTCAATTCAGTTTTTTTCTCTCAACATGGTATCAGAGCAAGGGCTGAACTGAAACTCTAACCCTAATCTCTTCTCTACGCAAGCGTTCTTTTCTCTCTCTCTCTTTCTCTCTCTTCTCGCCTTCACCCTCTCCCACCGCAGTTCCTTCTCACCTTCTTCTTTGCTCGCTTTCACAACGTAGGGCAGCACTTATGAGGTGATTCTTTAAATCTAGTGTCTGCCCTAAATCTCACATCTATGGGATAAATTAAAGCTTATTTGCAGTTTGCGATACGTGATTCACCATATTCTGTGATTTTTTGGATTTACTTATTTGAGATTGTTTCTACCTTGTCGCCGGCCTACAATTATCTCGTGCAAAAAGACTAAAGTACTGCAGTTCGTGGACTACCTTATTTTATTTTATTTTTCATATTCTGTGGGAAAAATCGAAATTATCGATTTCTTTTTTAGGTTTTCAAAACCCTGAAAAAAAAAATCGATTTTTGCCTTCCCTTGATCTAATTTGGCTGATTTTTGGAGGATAAATTTAGACTACTACCCGAGGACTTCATTCCAAGTTATTGGCCTTTTCTGGCAAGTTTTTGGTGGTTTGATTATTCCCTTCACACTTTTCGAGTCGACTTCTAAGACACAATGTCTGAGGGTTCGGGCTCTACACCTACTGGAGATGGTCGTACGGATTTTATTACTTTTGCTGCAATCCCTGTGAAGCTTGACGGCACAAATTATTTGATATGGTCTCGATCGACATTCTTGACCATTGCAGGCTGTGGGCTTACAGGACATATCAACGGCACTTCTGCGATGCCGGCTACATCAGGTACTACTCGGGAAAAGTGGATCTCAAATGACTCTTTGATAATGTCCTTTTTGCTTAACTCGATGCAGCCACATATTGCAAAAGGATATTTGCTTCTTGATACTACTGCACAAATTTGGACGGCTGCAAGGGATACTTATGGTCAACTCGGGAATGATGCATAGGTGTATGAACTTCGGAAAATGGTTCATGACACCACTCAGAAGGAGATGATTATATCTCAATATTATGCTGAGTTTCGGAGTTTGTGGCAAGAGCTAGATCATTATGCCGATTATCACCCAACCAATGATGTAGACGTTGTTACCTACAAGAGGCATGTTGACCAAATCAGAGTTTATGATTTCTTGGCAGGATTAAACGTTGAATATGATCAAATACGTGTTCAAGTCCTTAGCCGGTCTCCATTCCCTACTCTGGAACAGTCCTATTCCCTAGTTCACTTTGAAGAAAGTCGTAGGACAGCAATGCTTCATCCCTCTACTGTTGATCGATATGCTCTACAAATCAGTGCTGGCACTATTGCCAAATCTGGTTCGTCCTTTCAATTTGATGATACCTCTAAGGAGGTGGTGAAGTGTGAACATTGTCATAGGTCGTATCATACTAAGGCTACATGTTGGAAGTTACATGAAAAACCTGCAGATTTTGAGGCAAAAAGGGCACAAACAAAGGCAAAAAACAAAGTAAATCATATTGAAATTATTCATGCTGCACCTACTACTGCTATCGGTTTATCCCAAGCAGAACTTCAGGAATTTTGATGTCTACTGAAAGCTTCTACTATTGCTGCCTCCTCCACGGTTGCCAATTCATCTTCTCCTTTTACTTCAAACCTAGCCACTTCAGGTATCTTATTTGGAGGGTTTAATACATCTGTTGTTTCCAGCCCATGGATCAATACTAATCTCATGATACATGGGCTACAGATCACATGACAGGTTCTTCTAGTCTCTTTCATCAATATACCCCTACTTCCAGTAGAGACAAATTTTGCGTAGCTGATGGAACCCTCTCTTCCATTACTAGAAAAGGGTCTATCAATTGTTCATCCACTCTTCCTTTGTCTTCTGTTTTATATATTCCATCATTCTCTACTAATCTCCTTTCTATCAGTAGTCTGACTCGGGACTTAAACTGTAAAGTAACCTTTTTTTCCTTCTTATTGTGTTTTCCAGAATCTGGTAACGGAGAAGGAGATTGGATATGGTAGATTTGATGGTGGCCTTTATCTGCTCGAGGGTAGTGGGGTTTCTTCTTCTACTTTGTTTTCTAGGCCTCATCAAGTTAATTCGGCATTGATAGATCTTCATCAGTGGCACTACAGATTAAGTCACCCCCCCTTTAGGAACTTTAGGAAAAAAAATTCCTAGTCTCGTTTCAACTTGTAATAAAGATGAGTTTTTTTTTTGTGAAGCCTGTGTTTTGGCTAAACAAACTCGCTGAACATATTCATCTTCAAATAATAAAAGTCGTTTTCCTTTTCATATGATTCATACTGATGTGTGGAGTCCTTCTCGGCATACTTCTATTTTCGGTCAGCAATGGTTTGTCACTTTTATCGATTGTCATTCTCGTACAACTTGGGTTTATTTGTTGAAACATAAAAATGATGTTTTTCACTGTTTTCAAATCTTTCACAAAATGGTTCAGACTCAGTTCAATGCCACTTTGAAAATTCTTCGTAGTGACAATGGCACAGAGTACACTGAGGGTTAGTTTCAACGGTATCTCTCTGATCATGGCATTATTCATCAGACCAGTTGCGTTGATACCCTAGCACAAAATGGTGTTACCGAAAGAAAGAACCGACATTTGTTAGGGGTCGTTAGGTCTCTTATGTTTGCCCGTCATGTCCCAGCTCAATATTGGAGTGATGCTATCTAAACGACTGCCTATTTAATCAATCGAATGTCGATTAGAATTCTTGATTTCCAACACACCTATTGATGTTTTACAAGGATCATCGACTTTTATTCTTCCCCCCAAAATCTTTGGTTGTGTTTGTTATGCTCGTAACACTACCTCTAAGAGTAAGTTAGAACCCCGTGGTCTTCGCTGCATTTTTCTTAGGTATTCAGCTACTCAAAAGGGTTATAAGTGTTATCATCCTCCTTCAAGGCGCACCATTGTATCTATAGATGTAGTTTTTCAAAATTCTAATTCCTATTATTCGACTTCCCCTCTTCAGGGGGAGTGCCCTAGTATCGAGGTGTTACCCATTCTGGATGTTCCTGTGGATATTAGTTACCTTTTTCCTTCGATAGCCTCTGATGGTCCTCCTCCTTCCCAAGAGGAGAGCAATGCAACACAAGAAGAGGATAGTACAGTATCACATGGGGAGATAATAGAGCAACCACTTCAGGGGGAGACAACTCTCACACCTATTAGGCAAACTATTGATAATAGTAAGATATTGAAGACATACCGTCCTAGAGATCCCATTACCAACAAGTAGGTTAAGATCATTGATACATTGCCTGTTCAGTCATCATCTCCGGATCCGGATTCTATGGCTCCTTTTGATCTTCTTATTGCACTGCGAAAGGGTACTAGAACTTGTACTCAACACCCTATATCCCGTTTTGTCTCATATGACTCTTTATCTATTTCTTATCGTACTTTTGTGTCTTCTCTATCTTCTGTCTCTATTACACAAAATTGGCAAGAAGCTTTTGCAGATGAGAAGTGGAAAGTAGCAATGGTGGAGGAGATGTATGCTTTGAAGAAAAATGGCATGTGAGATCTTGTTCTTCTTCCTCAGGAAAAATAACCAGTATGATGTAAATGGGTGTTTGTAGTCAAACATAAGATGGATGGTACTGTGGATAGATATTAGGCACGGTTAGTGGCAAAGGGATTCACTCAAACCTTTGGGATTGACTATCAAGAAACCTTTGCTTCTGTTGCCAAGTTGAATACTGTTCGAGTGCTACTTTCGTGTGATGTTAACCAGGGATGGGATCTTCAATAGTTAGATGTAAAGAATGCCTTTCTTCATGGAGAGTAAGAAGAGGAGGTGTATATGGAGATTCCTCCAGGTTTTTCTTGTGACAAAACTCAAGGCAAAGTGTGCAAGCTGAAACGTGCACTTTATGGTTTAAAGCAGTCACCTCGAGTCTGGTTTGGTAGGTTTCGAAGAGCTATGATCTCTGCTGGGTATAAACAGAGCAATGCTGATCATAATTTATTTGTGAAGAAATCAGGTGCTAAAATCACCATTCTCATTGTCAATGTAGACGACATTGTTCTCACAGGGAATGATAGTGATGAGATCAACCGGTTGAAGAATTTTTTTGGACAAAAGTTCGAGATAAAGGATCTTGGAAAGCTTCAATGCTTTCTTGGGATTGAAGTTTCTAGATCTGCAAAAGGTATCTTTCTATCCCAAAGGAAGTATGTTCTTGATTTTTTGACAGAAGTTGGGTTATTGGGATGTCATCCCTCTGATACACCTATTGAGGCCAATGCTCGTCTTCGAGAGAAGGTTGGTGATCTAGTGGACAAGGGTCGTTATCAGCAATTAGTGGAAAAGTTGATTTATTTGTCCCACACCCGACCTGATATTGCTTTTGCTGTGAGCCTTGTGAGTCAGTTTATGCATGATCCACACTCTACTCATATGAATGCTATTCTTCGGATCCTTCGATATTTAAAATCTGCTCCTGGGAAAAGGATTCTTCTATCTCCTCATGATGGCTTGAAAGTTGAAGCCTATACAGATGCGGATTGGTCTAGATCACCTGATCGGAAGTTTATTTATAGGTATTGTATTTTCTTATGAGGGAATCTTGTGACTTGGCGCAGCAAAAAGCAAAATGTGGTTGTTCAGTCTAGTGCTAAAATAGAGTTTCGTGCGACAGCACAAGAAGTTTGTGAGCTGTTATGGCTTAAAGGATTACTTGAAGATCTTGGTGTATCTGTTCTTGTTCCAATGATGTTATATTATGATAATAAGGCCACCAGTAGTATTGCTCACAATCTTGTACAACATGACCGTACGAAACATGTGGAGATTGACAGGCACTTTATCAAGGAGAAGTTGGAGAGTGGTTTAATTTGTATGCCCTTTGTTTAGTCCAACGATCAACTTGCTGATATGTTCACTAAAGGATTAGGGGATAAATTGTTTCATCATGCTTTAGTCAAGTTGGGCATGTATGACATCTATGCTTCAATTTGAGAGGGAATGTTGAGAGTATTTGGCCGATAAGGGCATATATGTCTCTTTTCTTTATTATTTTTATGTATGACAGCAATAAGGGCAATATTGTAATTCTGACATTTTTGACTTTATTATAAATAGATAGCTTAGGGTCACATTGACCTAACCAAGCATTCAGTTCAATTTTTTTCTCTCAACAGTTTTATTATTACTTATGGAAAGTTTTATTATTGCTTATGGAAACGTCACCATAAATGGATGGAGTGAACGCGACAGTTTTCCTAGAGCACCTAATGGGCTTGCGCACGAATACATTCCAGCGCCACAATGACATTGGATAGTCCGAGGAATTTATCATTCCATCCTTAAACTCATCAACATGTTCGTCGCATCCTTCGTCAATAGATTAATTCCCAGAACACAGGCATGGAAAACAGAAAAAAGGGAAAGGGCCCAATGGCCGTGCAGCTTCATGCGCAGCACAGGCTAAATTACTGAGTAGAGCACATCGGATGTACTTGAGCAAAACACCCAGTATCACTAATCTGAAATCGAAATTACTTTTTGATTCCATAAATCCCCAACTAGGGGGAAATTTTCAAAGAATTGCAATAAATGATACAGCTGATGTTATCTATCTGCAACATAATGATAGACGCTCTTGAGGCTTTATCCCTTTGCTAGAAAGGCCCACTGCGATAAAAGAAATGGCAATGTGCCGCGGGCAGCAACCAAAAAAGGGGATCAATATTCACTGCCCATTCACACAATGGCCACTGGAGGGAATTCATGGCAAAGGGACTAAGATCAACACGAGGCTCACTCAAACTTCAAGCCCTCTGTCCGTAAGACTCCTCATGAACTCAGACCCCAGGCCCATAAATCAAGTGGCAACGTTCACTGAACGAGCCGACCAGTCGGGAAACCACTTCCTTGAAGAAGACCGACGCCACCTAATAGCAGGAAACCCAAAGACAAATTAGCATGGTCCATAGGCACGCGCATTATTTTCGAAATGGACAGAAGCTTAAGGTTTTAAATGAATTGCTGCAAGAGCTAGAAACATCAGCGCTAATGAATGAATCTGATGGACTGATATTAGTAAATGTAGCAAACTACACTGAACCACCAGAAAAATATGAGCTCACTTATAAACACTGACTTCGTTGCTTTGGTTCAATGGGGTCTGGATAATGTGGGAGGAAATCTGATCAAGAGAGATGCAAAATAAAAGCAACTGCAGACACTCACAAGTTTAAAGGACACCACCATAGGTATAATGACATAATCGTAGAACAGAGATAACGAACAGCAACATCAAATAACATTTACATTCGTATAGAGGGACTCAGGACCATAACTGATCGAACTTAAGTGCCAAAGGTTAAACAAGAGTCGTCATGCCATTATGCCCAGACATTTTCTTAACCAGCACGTGTCTCATGGATTGACATCTTACTATTTACTTCACATATGTACTAAGTTCACATGCCTCAACTCCAATGCCGAAGAAGAAAAAGCCAGATACTACTAGTCGTGAATAACTCCAGCATTTATCAACAGAAAATCTGACTTTATAAAGGCATTAACTAAATTACAAATGAAGATTCTACAGTGAAAGAGCGCTGGCAGCTCCACTAGCTCACAAAATGAGCACTTTTTTCTTTACCATATGTGGAAACACTGAAAGTTTAAGAGGCAGATGCGGCATATTAGCAGAGAAAAATGTCAAATTTACAGTCTATCTCTCTTATTGCTAGTAACATTGTTTAAAGTCAGCAATCCAGTGATAGATTGATCTAACCGTATAACGACCACTCATTATCACTGCAAATGCCATCTAAGTATAATTCTCTAGGACGGAATTGCAGTTGATATCTTATTGAAGGTAGCTGTTACCCTCATCTACCCTTGTGATCACCGCACAACAATCTGCTAGCAACCACAAGATTTTGGTGTTCCCATACAAGGAAAGAACACAGTGGTTTTGCAAATACAAACATGTAGTCTTTATGTTGCAAATGCCAGTATATAGATTTGAACATAGCATGTGCCAAGAAATACACAAGGCTTTCCAACTAGACTAGGTAATTCATTGTCTGTACAGTAAGCAGAACTGCTTCTGACTTCTGAGCACTTCAAGTAAATGATTATAGAGATAGGAAGTTGATGCAACCGCATAAATTACAAGAAGCAACACTACCTGCCGGTAAAGTGGGGACTGAAACTTAAAATCAACCAAAAAGTGAAGGCTACAAGATCCTGGAACAGGTCCTGGACTGAACTCCCAAATATTTATCAAATGGTCAAAAAGGGTACTCTCCGATGCTGTCGTCTGGAAAATAAAGCAGAGAACAAGAAAACATTAACTCTACCATAAAACAAAACCATATCAGTCAACTCAAAACTTCAACCTAGAACACCAATTGTTAGCAGCTTAAAAACAGACAAATGTTCTCATCAATCCATGCAAGACAAAACCTACTTATTTTCTTGCTAAACGAAGAATAAGTAATGGGAGGAGCGAGAAGGGGATTATTCCCAGACTTGTAGATCTTGGTAAGGGTAGGCCACCACTGAACCAAACCCTTGTTGCTGACGAAAGCTTATCTTTGGACAAGCATCTTTCTGAATTGTGCAAGTTAAAGTATCCACATATGGTGGAACCAGTCAATTTTTCTTATCCTTTTTGTCAAATTCTATTGAGATAGATTCAATCCGAAATTAACTGAAAGAGGCAAGTAAATGACTTCTGTATCATTGCCAAATATAATAAATTAAAATACTAAATTTGATTACTTCAGGAACAAAGATTCAAGCAGAAATGAAAAACCTTTTCGAGATTACGTTTGTAACACAATCCCAAGTCAATTGTTCAATCTGGCTCAAAAATGAGGAATAGAAAGTCTGATGGTCAATCTTTTTGAAACTCTTCTGCAGGAACTCTCAACAGGTTGTGATGTGGACCAAAGCAAAAGTGGACAAGGTGTTGCCTTTCAAAGTAGGTAAGAAACTGGAATTTGGCCCATGAAACAGGTCTTCCCATCTGGATATTTAATGAGTTGCATCACGGTTCTAATTAATGCTAGTCACAATAGTAAATGCATATAACACTATGCCAACGAAAAAAAAAACTAAGATAGAGACACGATTGTTTCTTGAAGCCAAGCAGTGTTTAGGCATAATATCTGGAGCAGTGTTTGTAATGATCAACAATGGAAGCTCCTTGTGCTACTGTGTACTCTGTTTGCAAATATTCAAACGTGACTAATCAATTTGATGCTAGTGGAATAGAGAGCAAGATGGCGAGAGTGTTCAGTGAAACATGTCAATGCATACATACACAGCTGGGAACATTAACGGAGGGAAGAAGATAGCTAGTTGCTTACCTTGATTGACTTTGGTCTGGTCAACTCTACATGAGAAATATAACTCTCAACAAGAAATTTGAAACCAATCTCCAGCTCCGCATCGAAAGACCCATCCGGATTGTATCGCAATATCTCCGACCGCTGACACCATGGTACAAACCCATGATACAAATCAACAGCTGCAACCACGTCAAACAGTTGTTCTGGAGAGTACCTATTGATGAAATAGATCATGTTCCCAACTCATTCTCGATGAAAAATATTGCACACATCAAACTATACCTATTGACGAATTTAAAAGAATCACAAATAAACCGAGAGGGCTTTTCGCGAGAATTACCCCAAAACACGCCTCTCCTCGTAAACCTTGGACAAAACACCTCCTTCCTCACCATCTCCACACCCCAGAAACTGCCTCCGCTGCGTAACGCTGTTGCTACACGACCGCCCGGAACTAATCAGGATGTCCTTGGGTGCGCTAGACGCTTTACGACCAAATGAGGCATCAAGACCGGCGATGCCACCGAGATATCTGATGCGATCAAACGAGGGCTCCCGAGAATCGCTCCAACGAGACTTAATCAAACGCTTGATGTCGTTTCTGCGCGACAGAGACGACCTCACCGCTCTCGACGTCGACAAAAATGGCGGCATTGCGTATTACCTGACCAGGGAGAACCTCGGCGAATCAAATCAGATCAAGCGGACGCCTCCAATCAGTTCATTCAAAACCCACGAATGAGATCCCGAATGGGAACCGGGCGATTTCATCCAAAAATGCGACCAAAGGATCAAGCGGCCCGCGAGAGAAAGGGATCCAAATCACGGAGCAGAGCAACTTCAGAGAGTCCGAAGTGATTATGGCGAACTAGGATTTGGGGGCACGTATTTGGAATTTAGGGTTCGCGATTGGAGGTCAGGTTGGCGAGGGGACAGAGAAGAAGAGAAGGATGTCTTGGGGAACACGTAGGCAAAGCCAACAATAAATCTGAGTGGCAACGACACGAAAGAAAGAGAGATTAAACGTACGGTATTGTAGTAAAAATATTTAGATGTAAATCATTATTTGTAATAAAAAAAAATTAGCAACTACCACTTTTAACTTGTATGGATGACTTAAGCTTCATTTATTTCGCAAAAAATAACTTCTCGAAAAAGGTATTTCGGATTTTTCGGCGTTTGGTTCGCGAAAAATAGTCTAGTCTAAGAAAATATTTTCCACACATGAAAAAACCCGATTCAAAAGTGAGGAAATGTTAAGGTGGAAATATTAATGGAGCCACAGAGACACACTTGTCTTTTTCCCTTATTGGGCGAGCCCAAGATCACCGAGATTGGTCGAGCCTCGCGCTCGCTTGTGGTCGGCGATCGGCTGAAACCAAAAAGAAAAAAAAAAGAGAAAAAATATAAAGATAAATAATTAAAAAATTTGAATTTTTTTTTAAAAAAAGAAAAAGAATAGAAAAAGAAGAAGAACAAAGTATTATTAAAAGGAGTCCACGAAAGAATATCAAATCCGATTTTCCATACCAAATGACTGAAAACTTTTTTCGGGTCCTTTTCATAGTTTAGCCAAATACCGAAAAACATTATCATTTTTCTTGAAAATAATTTTCTGACAAATATTTTCTGAAACCCTCAAATTTTTTGCGAAACAAACGGAGTCTTGCATAATTATATGTCAAAGCATGGTTAATATTGTTTCCTTTTTCGCATTGACAATTGCATACCTATTAATTGCATTAGTAGTAATACCCTACTTACTAAAGAAATCATGCTATGATTGCAAATTTCCTCTAACAGTAGCCAAATACTTGCATAATTCCTCAATTATTAAAGATCAATTAGTTTACAACTGCATTGCAGAATTTTTTTTTTTGGTAAACAAAAAATATTTCTCTTGCATAATAGACCATGCATTTTATTACCATGTACTTTTGCTTATTATATCTGAAACCTCTTTAAAATAAGAAATATTCTGACATTCTGAAAATATCCTAAATTTTTTTTTCAAAATTTATTTTCAACGAAGGAAATATGTGGGTTTTTATTAAAGTTCACTTTCAATAAGCTGGTTAACATGAGAAAGAACTAATCAACACACAAGTCACTCATCGAACTGTAAATGTATAGTTTCGTTTTACACTAATCACAACCACGCGTCACTCATTAAAATTTAATGTGTATATATATATTTTTAAAATAGCCATCGATCAAATGATAATTGAAAAGTTATGTTTTTGCTATCTACACTGTAGAAAGCAAAAGGGATGTCCTATATATATATATTACGGATCACTTCTTCTCGAAAATATCTTACTTATCCTAACAAATACGTGAATGAATAGTTCTATTTTTTTTTTATCATTCATTTTGAACTTTTTCTGTCTCATAATCAATTTTTTTTCGAAAAAAAAAGTTCAAATGCTAAAATATCTTTTTCTGTCTGTACACATGTTGACAACCTTTTCATATTGCGTTATTTTAATATCCAAATCTTATACAATAACATAATTTTGTGAAATGTTGTATAGACCAATCTCGTATGTACGCACGCAACAAACGCACGTGACTCCGTTAGTGACCGGAGGGAAAGTGGCGCATCTCACTCTAAGTGGAAAGGAAAACCCTCCTCGTCTCTCTTTCAGAGCATTGTCGCGGGGGCAATGCCGCGGACAAAAAAGCGTATGAACTGGTAATTTTTGTAACGGTTAGAATCGCCAGGCTCTCCAAAACACATACTTGTCTAAAGAAACCAGGGCTTAACATTGCCACACATAGTCCACGATTCATTACTCTCTCTGTTGTGTAATCAAACAGTAGTGTAAATATGACAGATCGGGACATTTCGGTGCAGCGAAGACGTTGCTCACATCGACGCCATCACAAATTAAAACACCCATCGTTTCTGTGGAGCACTATGACAGACAATAAATCAAATCGTGGTTCAGGTAAACATTAACAGGTGACACGATGTCCGCCGTTCTACAGCATCAATCAACTCGAAAGACAGCAACGAACCCCACAACCCCTGTTGTGTTAGTACAATCAATCACCTTGTTCCCTCCTAGTCGAATCAGCCCTGACTAACCTCCTGTGTCAGCGCATCGATATGTAGAGTTGTACAAGTATATAAGATCGTGTTCCTAACCCTTGCCCGAGCGGGGGAATATGCACCATGCGCCTCTTTTCAGAGAGGTAAAAAGAGCGCACCCCCGCACCCAGGTCTCATCTCTAGAAAAATTGAATCCTCCCGTTTTCTCAGGGGCACGCAGATGGTGCATGCAATCCATATTCACGTTACTTGTTGTTATTAGGGCGTGAGAAAAAGAGAATGTTCTCTGAGCCTTCACAGTAGAGATCCTTCATCACGATGAGGAGGCCCATTTCTCACCAGCGTCTCCTGTTGAGGCAGGTCTGCTGAACGGAACAACCTTGTAAACCAGGTAAAATATATGTAAGCTGGGGAGTCCAGTCCTTAGTGACTGGTATTGAATTGAAATTTACCTGGTCATGGTCCGAAGAATCCGTCCCCGAAGTTTTTGCCTTCTTCGCACTGCAAATGTTGCTCCCCTTTCTTTCTCCTATATCTTCATCCACAAAGTTTTGATCCGTAACCTCTGCAAAAACCAAGAGCATTAAATCCAGCCAAAGCCAGGTTCTACGACTCTACATCTCTCAGTTTCTTCTTTTTCATCGATATCAAGCGATGACTGTAGTGAGCACTTCACCAGTCATGAGTCACATAATAGTACATTCTAAAAGGGAAGAGTGTAAATAACTGGCAACAGATTGCCAAATAATAACAAAGGGATGAGACTATTGCATTTTTTTCCGTGCATTCAACGAGTTGTTATAGTTGAGGTAGAAAAGGACAAGAGTGCACGGATTTAGCTTTGCCGTTTTGATTAGACGAAATTATTGGACATGTTTATTCAGCTCGCTAGTGGATAACTGGTGATATTTTGACAATGTTGAATTCAGAAGTTCACATTTTACATTCACAAATTAGAGTACCTGTCTCTTATCTAAACATCCTAAGCTGCATGAGAGAAAAGCTAATATTTCTTTCGTCGATGTAAGAAAAAGGAAGAAAGATCAGTTCCAGCAAGTAGTTTTCTTAAGTCTGTCAGATGTTTACAACTCAAACAGCTAAAATCTTCCAAAAAGATAGCTTTGCTTTGCCTCCTTGTATAAGAGCAGTTAGATCTACAGTTAGAATATAGTAAACGGTACTTGTAAAAACAGAAGGAACCACAACCATTCATCGTACACACGTATGGCGAATGCAAGTGAAAGAAAAATCAGTGGACAAATACATCAGAAATAGCTAGAGCACCTGCATTGCCGCTATCGACTTGATTGCCGAAGTACGAGTGGCGTGCGTGAAACTGCTCTGAATTTCCAGTTGATGCATAGGTAAGAGCCTTTTTCCCTTTTCCACTGGATGTTCGGTGATTAGGAGATCCCAACCTTGGGAGTCTAGAAGCAGGTCGAAAATGCTGGATCCATTGATTTCTTACGATATCACGCGAGCCATCAGCTTTCTCTACCTGCAAGTCAGGTCTTTTAAAGTTGATCTTCTTCCAACAGCCATCTCTAAGAACTTCGAACTGGATATAAGAGTGAGTAAAGAGCTGTGTGAAGAACAATAAATGAGATGCCATTGACTAGTAAGAAACGATTATCACCCTTCTCATCGAGTATATATCAATTCAAACCTGGCCAGAGGGTGAATAAGGGTGTTTGTTCATTTGCCTGGTTTGAGGGTCCAAGAAGTTTGCTTTTTCCAAGTGCCAACCCAGTAACTCCATGGAATCATATAACTGGTCCACGAAAGTAGCCTCCATCGATTTAAGATAAAGACTGTGTTTCTCATCTGTCCATTCTGTATTTGAGGAATCTGTGCCCGGAAGTTCCTGAAGAACAATCACCACCAATTTCAACTAGCTTAGTAGCTTATTAATAGAAAGATGTTACCCCACTGACAGGGATAAGCAATTCTTAACTTCTCTCCCTCTCTTAAAGGGAAGAGGAGAACAAGCCCAGCAGAAATAGATCACAAGCAACTTAATTGTAATGGTGAACGTAGCTGGGGAAGGAGTCTCTCTCGCGTAATCAGATTCCAATCTGCCTCAGCCTCAAATTCATCACAAGGACAACGGACAGTCGTAAGCAGAGAAAGAAACCTAAGCACACAGTATTGTACAAAATAAGAAAAATTCCTTTTGAAGAACTTAACGGCCAGACACAGTTCGCTGCAATGTCAATTAATCGCGATCTGCTTGCACTGCAGGCGTTAAGCAGCGGTCTCTTTCCAACCGCAGGTGCTTCAATCGAACACGAATACAGCCGTCCTCAAAATAACAGCGAGACATTCTTAAACCGCCACTTGAGGCGATGAACAAGATCAAAACCACCGATCGAACTCGAATCAGCACCAGAATCGAAACCCTCCAGCACGGATTTCGCCTCGAAAGGGCTTGAAATCAAGCTAAACCACAGCCACTGGCGTGAAATCTCCGTGGAAGAAGTACAGCCAAAACAGAAGAGGAGCGGACGACAAAAACGGAAGGAGAGAAAAAGATAAAAAAATCGACAGGCAGGAGGAAAAGACGCCGATCGTACCGGAATCATGGGTTCACGGTGAGGGAATTCGTTCGAGGTTCCCGAACTCGTCCCGGAGGAATCAGTTCTGCGAGGAGCTTCCATTGCGACGACGACGACGACGACGACGACGAAGCCTTAGAGAGAGAGAGAGAGAGAGAGAGAGGGAGGAAGAGAGGATTTGGGGAATTTGGTTCTATTAAGCAGAAGGTGGAATGGGGGAGTTTTGGGGGAGATGGCGATACAGTTGTCACCGCTTTTTACACGTGTCAAGGGGCCGACAGGCGCCACGTCACCGGAGATGATGAGCTCAGGGCCAGATATTTTCGGGGCCGAAAATATCTTCGCTTCGCTTCGGCGTGCCTTAAACTCGAGAGTTTCTGGATTACGTGGCGGCGGGGTGGGGGTCCGCGCACTTTTCTCTCCCCCTTCTTTTGTTTTTCTCCTCGTTTTTTTTTTTGGGTTTCCGTTCCGCTGGTGCCGTTTGTTTCTCGTTGCACGTTTCGTCACATGGCGAAATACATGGAAGCCCACGGATTCAGGACTGGAGAGTGAACGAGTTCTTATCTTCTTAATCCGGAGGAACCCCCACAGCTCCACAGATCTGTCCACCGGGTTAAAATAAACCCAATCACTCGAAATCGGGATGCGCGGGTCGTCTCGTTCCAGCGCGTGGAGACGAGATCGAGAAGGTGACGTGACGGAGAATTGTATTGTTAAGATTCGGCGCACAATCACAGCAAAGTAAAGCGTAAAAGCGAAGAAGAGAAATCGACACAAGATTTATCCTAATTCACTGTTAAACTAGAGCTACGTTCAGTAGATGATTTTACTATAATTAATATATTACACTTCTTATTACATCACTCAATTACAAATAAAAAAAAGTATGTATAACAATATCTATTCATGAGCTTAAGCCTAAACTACCAATGCAAAAATATGAGCTCAAATTATATGAGCAAGACGTCCAAACTTTTATATTATTGAGGAGTATGAATCATACCCTAACATGTAGCGGCCAAAAGATCAAGAAGGTGGAGATCGAGAAGCCTTGGTGTTGACCACTTCAAAACATCCCGTACATAAACTCTTCACTGTCCTTCTTTGGCGAACGAAAGTTTGCTTACTAAACCGTCGTAGGTTTGTCCTTTGGCGGCATCCAGAACATGAAACTTCACTTCTACACTCTCTTACTGGTGCATTGTTATTTGTTTAGACCCATCGCCCGTCCATTTTATAATCAAATTCCACATTTTAGTATCGGTTCGAAACCTAGCGAATGCAATAGAGCACCGATCGACCAAAACAAAAAAAAAAAATTCCGCATTTCTTTCGACCAAGAAAAGAAAAAATCCGCATTTCAGATTATGATATATCTTCCGATAAAGATCTTCCATTGTGATGCGAGGAGAATTTTTATGGGTTGAATTTAGCACCAATTAAATAGGGAAAAACAAAAGAACGGAGAAAAAAATTCTTCATTATTTCCATTCATGAAAAGTTCATGCTAGTCCGCTGCATTCGGATTTTCAAGCAATCATAAAGCCTCCTAATTACAGCTCGCTGGAGTACATTACATAAACCCTCCGATCCTTACCAATGGGGAAACTTCTTCCGAAAATGTGTGCTATATCATATGGTTTGATCATGCTCAAGAAAACGAATTCTCAAAACTTTTTTTTGTACAACAAGGCGCTCATTATACAGTCAAGAGAGAAAAAAATAATGCTACAAAATCAAAGCCTAAGCTCTCGTTATTCGAATTCTTACATTGTCGTCTCAAATGAATGAGTCGAATTTGTAAGTCAATCTTCCGGTCTTTGATCGTCCACGGACGTTTCATTTTCCAGCAGCTCCATCTGACCTGAGAATGAGCAAAATGTATTTCATAGAACAGGTGATTTTCTAACCACGATCCGTGTGGATGCTCTCTCTTTCAGAAAGTTTTGATATTGGAAGTATAATTAAGCAACAGCAGCGTCATATCCTACCTAACAAGGAAACTAGAGATGGGGTCCTTGAAACTCCCTGCGGTTTCAGGTCCGCACCTGCAGTTCGCATCGAAATTCTGAAGTTAGTTTGGTTTTCTGTATGGAAGACTGCAACTGCTTCACCTAAATGCATAACGGCAAATAACAACACTTAAAATACAGCATACCTGAACTTTCGAGTGAGTTAAGAACATCTGATTTCTTATAAGTAAATCCTATGAAGTTAGTGTCTTTCGAAGTCAGCATCTGCAAAATCAGTTAAAAAGCCACCCCTCATCCTCATGTGATGTCAAAGTGATAACCGAGCCAGTGGACCAAATGAAAGCTTTACAAAATAAATAGAGCAAAGAATCCTCGTTTAAATGCATTTGCCCCAGGTTTAGAGTGTGGGGTGGGGTGTTAATGTTTCTCTAAGTTCGGATAGTAATCAAGCAGTGTGAGGTGGAATCATTACCTTCCGCCAAGGTCCAACAGTTGGCGTTGAAGATGGTGGGCCTTCTACCTAGGAAAGTCAAAATACGAAAATCTCAGCGCAAACTCACATTGAAACAGAAAGATACATTGGGACAAGTCTTGATAAATATCATGCAAAAATTGAGATCCCAAGGGAATTCTCAAATGCCTGAAGAAGTCAATCAGCGGGTTAGGTTAGCCAAGAGAACAATAGATCTCTTCCTTGGAGGTCATACTGCTAAAAACCAGAACCTTTTTCCTGTTCAACATACACCTTATGAAATTTTAAATTAGATCAAAACCATCCAAAACTATGCATTTCCTGAAACATAAAGAAAAAACAGAAATTGCAGTGAGGGTAGCAAGAGAGCCAGATGCTTGTTCACCCATACTTGTTTCCTACTTTACTAAAGTCAAAACCGTGAAAAATTCAAAGGTGCATATCTAGCATGGAAGACTAACAAATTAACAGCCTACATCAAGCCATTAAAGTTTTGATTTAGCAGCATAGAATAGAGCTATGTTGATCCTGATCCAGACAGGAAAGGAAAAATTATTCCAGTCTCTCTGTAGATGTTTTATCTCATTCAGCATGACTGCATTTGATAACCTTGACAAGTAAAAAGGGTACTCACTTCTGGAAACTTCTCAAAATTCTGTGTGTCCAATTCCCCCTTAACGGTAGGTTTATATGCAGCTTCCATCTCATAAATCATGTCCCACTGAACAGATTTGAACCATGGATGTGCCTGAAAAGAAAACTTGCAAAAAGTATAAACACAATTGCAATTACAGGCCAGAATGCCAGTGCAAATTTACAGTGGGCATATTCTGCAGAAAGTGCAAATTTACGTTTTCTCGGGATTGATAGCTTTCAAGAACTAGTGGAAATGAATGCCTTAGCAGCAAGGTTTCTTATATAAAGATATAACCATTTAGTAAGGAAGAAAAGAGTGTGAAACTAGCAAAAAGTTCAGGCAATTTCTTCTATCGTGTGACAGAAAGAGCATTATTCTGCAAGTCACCTTTATTTCCTCCACTCCTCCAGTCCCTAGTCTTGCTTCAACATCACATAGCAAGTGACAGATTAAATCCTTAGCCTCTTCTGATATCTTTGGTTCCTCAGGGAACTTCAGGCATGCTTTCCAATTAATAATCTGAGGCGAAACCGAATCATTGAGTACTCTGCGTATGTCCTTGGAACTTGTAACCAACCAAAGGTAATAGTGAAATCACCTTACGGCATGTGGTCCTGGGATCATCAGAACAGAAGGGAGGATAGCCTACGAGCATCTCGTACATGATTGCACCCAATGACCACCAATCACACTCCATTCCATATCCCTTTTTCAGCAATACCTCAGGCGCCATGTAGTCAAGAGTTCCAACTGTAGAATATGCCTGTCGATGTGATACATAAGACTACCTTAGCCAAATAGATATATAAACTTGGAAAATTTAGACAAATGGAATGCTTGGCATTACTTCATGAAACCGGAATATCACTAAGATGGGCAACAAAAGTTAGAGGTCACAGAGATGAGAGGATACCAATGCACGCCGATTACGTTTCCATCGTAGCAATTGGTCTTTTGGCATCAACCAAGGCGCTCCATCAACACCAGAGTGTCCACTGGAAGCACTTGGATTTTCTTGAGAGGTTAAACCTTCATCTTCTAATAAAATTGCAGAATACTTGTCATCTAGAGGTTTACACAAACCAAAATCAGAAAGCTTCAAATGGCCATTTCTGTCCAGCAACAGATTATCTGGTTTAATGTCCCTACATGAAGGAACTTTTTCAGAAGAAACTCGGAGTTTCATTTCTAGCTCAAGAAGTTCAATGTAATCATATACATGTTGAAACACAAGTGAAGCTGTTCAACGGTCAATGGTCCACCTCAGGAAGAAAAATACAGAGAGAGATAAAAAGGCTAACATGAGTATGATCTATCACTAAAAAGCAGCACAAATAAAGTCGGAAGGAGTTCATTAGAACTGAAGTAGCGGCAACAGGATAGCATCATGAAATGATAGATCAAGACTAGTAAGGAAGAATGTAATGGTGATAATACAAGGGCTCATTGACATGCCAATCACTAGCCAGCATGGTGTTCCGCATGAAGAGACTAATGGTAGCGAACCTTTTGACTTTCCTCAGTGGTTTAATACGAGAAAATACGTAGAATGATAGATGTAAGATTCTTCTTAAGGAGTGCATTGAGGAGAAGAAGCTGCAAACAAGGTCAATGAGCAACAAGCTCTCCCACTTTATTCCTAAAACAGACAAGAACATTCCATTGAGAAAAAGCAGCAATTAATCATCTGATGATGGTAAATCGAATCATTCACCATGGTTGATAGCTTACACACCACTTAATCACAAAAAAAGACAAGTAGCCATCCATTTCCAATTGCAACACTAGGTGAGTTTAGATTGGAAAAGACATTCTCCAAAACCGTGGTTCCATAACTAGTGTAATAAATCCATATGTATATGCTTTTATCCGCTATATTTATTAGAAGAATGAAATTTCAACTTCTATGGAATATAAACAAGACTATGTAAGGGTATAACCATGCAATGCCACACCTCACTCCAATTAAATTTTTGGCACTCCTTCTTAGCATCCAGTACTGTATATTACCAGATGTGGAAGCTGAAACATATTCATAGTCACGACAAGTTACTATGCCCCCTGAATATTAAAGTTATACCTGTGCACATAATTATGTTGATGAATAGAGTGGATGGCTAGAATACTCTCTGCTATGTAAAACCGTGCAACATCTTCAGAAAGAATGTCTTCCCTCATCAACAATGTCATGATATCACCACCAGGTAAATATTCCATGATGAGGTATAAGAATTCTGAATCTTGAAAGGAATAGTAAAGCTGAACAATGCACCGACTATCAACCTCCACAAGTAAGTTCCTCTCGGAACGAACATGCTCAACCTAATCACACAAACAATCATGATTAAAGAACTGAAGCACAGAATGCATTAAACACTACAAAGAAACTACTCCCGAGATTATATAAGCTAGAACATAAGACTCTGACAGCCAGTATGTAATAGAGAAAGGATTCAGATAAATAAACCACATCAGCTATTTGAAGAGGAAATCAGTCGATTAGTAACTGAAACAAAGTTCTGGGTTCTGCTAAAAGAAGAGAGCGAAGAGGAAAAAGCTAAAGAGATACAAAAGTAGCAAACTGTAGGATCCAATAAAACGTCGCTTAAGATGCTCACCTGTCCACGGCTAAGCATCTCGGATTTTTTCAATTTCTTCATGGCAAAGATCTCTCCTGTATTCTTTGCACGACATAGGCTCACCTGCATCGGTTGAATGTAGTTGATAAAAAATAGGAACATATGCTAAAAAGGAAATACTCCTAAACTTTTGTGGAAGAGAAGCCTAGGGAACTCATCAAAAAGCAACTATTTTATGCACAAATCAAGTCAATGCTGAATCAACCACACTGGCTTAAAAGCATATCAAAGCATATCTTCAAGCAAACATCAAAAACACGAAAAAAGTATCATTTGCACGTACCTCTCCAAATGCGCCTTTACCAATGACAGTTAACTGTTCAAAGTCATCCATTCCCACTTTACGTCTTTGCAACCTCATGTACTCTGTCTCCTTGCGCTCTAGATTTCTCAGCATTTCCTGCTGCTCCTCACTAGACACCTGAGCTTCTTGTGCTCTCCTTTGGAGGGCTCGCCGCCTAATAGCAAAATCAAAGAATTAATCAGTACGCTGCCGTACTACTCTGCCTATTTTTTTACCCCGAAAGAGGATCTGCGTAACATGGGCCTATGCCTTATTGCACAATACAGACATCCTAGGCTTATGCATCCTGGATCTATTTAATCAGGTAAGTCTCAGATTTGCATGCAACATTGTTGATAATATCTTAAATTGGGTCAAATGCGAAAGAAGGCATGTTTATATCAAGTTAATCTGTTACACACAGAAGAGTCGAGCTTATTTCTCTCTCTAAGAAGCCAGGAAACCAGAAGAAATGGTAATTGCATTAATGATTCCAAACATGGAGAGAGACCTCCTTAATCATAACCAATTCTAGATGAGAGACGAACAGTCAATGCTTTAGGAGAGATATAAATGCCAACACTCACGCAACTAACGAATCCAAGTCTCAGTAAGAGCAGAGACCAGTAAGGACCACAAGCAATTAAACGCTAAGAATCCTATCGACGCCGCTGCCAGAGCAATGGGCTAGACACGATCAAAGTCAAAACCGATGCAGCCGGTCGAAGCGAAGGAGAAAGCGCAAAGCGAAGAACAGACGAGATCAGAAAACGATCGAATTCGAGCTCGGAAGTCGTCACACCTGTCCTTGCGATCCTGCAAGCCCTGGAGATGGTTCTTGTAGTGGTTCTCGATGAACTGCTTGGCGGCGGCCGCCTTCTGCCGCGTCACCGGCGACGACACCCCCACGTCCGGAGCCAAATCGAGGGCCGCGGCCCGGTCGGGCTTGAAGTTGAGCGCCCCGAGCCTGACAGTCCCATCCCCGCCGCCGTCCATCTCTCCCGCGAATCGCGAATCAAGCTCGAACGAACCCGGAGGCACGACCAGGGAACAGAATCGATCACAAAGCCAGCATGTCGAATCCGAGGGAAGCTCGTGGGGGGCGAGGAATTCCGAGGCGAGATCAGGATCGAGTCCGCTGCAACGAGTCCACAGAGAGAGAGAGGGGGATGAACTGGCATATATATATATATATATAGAGAGAGAGAGAGGAGTCAGGGCGTGTCTTACTTATGATCCGGTGGTGATACACTGTACTGGAGCCAGGAAAGCTAGAGAGAGAAAATGGGATATTTTATTCGAGGGATGAGAGAGAGACTCTCTTTTTGGTGTGTTTCTCGGGAATGGAGTGCGATGGACGCCATCGTTTTCCTCGCCAGTGGACTGACTTTGAAGCCTGAACTAGACAACCACCGAATATTTTCTCCAATTCTAGAGAGAGAAAGAGAGAGAGGGGTCACTTTTTGGCAAAGCGCCAGTGTCGGCGGAGATCTATAGAAGAAGCAGCGACAAACATGATGATCTTCTTCTTTTCTTTTCTTTTGTGGGGGCGTAATTCCGTTACTGTAGGATTGCGAACTCGGCTGCGCTGCGACTTCCTCCGGCCCGGAGGCTCCGGGAGCTCGGGGGAGTGTTGAGCACGCGCTCCGGGGAGAGTGGGCTCCGGCCCGTGAGAATGCCAGCCCGAACCCGATAAGTAAAGTAGAATTAATTCTTAGAAAAATAACAAAATCGGGTGGAGTTGACGCAAGTAAGAGAGAGAGAGAGAGAGTCAAGAGTGTCTGGAGTCCTAAGGCCTTTTGCCTCGGGATATTACACGTGTCTCAATAGGTCCGTGAATAAATCACAGAAGCAATAGAACGGGCTACGAAGCACCACCGGACATATCGTGTTCAATAATCGCACTACAATACGGTTCGCTGCATTGCAAGACGCCGGCCGTCGATATTTTCTAACGACATCGGCGAGGAAAAATCTAGGTGGTAGGAGAATTGTCATTTACGGACATAACATTTGGAGCATCTTCCATCCCAACTAAACGTTCCATAGGGTCGTGTTTTGCCCGATAGCCCCATGAACTACACTATAAGTCGAGACACTGTTTGCGAAAACAAGAAAACGAATAAGATACAGAGACAAAGCTCAGCCAACGGCTCTCATCCTTTTCTTTTGTCTCTTCTCCTCCTCTTCTTTATTCGGCGCATATTTTCGCTCTTCTCTTGTGATGGGATGGATGGCCTACTTAGCTCGAAACGTGAATATATGTATGCGTCGGATGTGTTCCGCATTGGAAAGGCCCACCTGACTAGATTCGGCCCCAGCATAAGTTACCATCTTTTGAGGCGGGGCAATATTAGATCCGGATCAGACCTAGTCCGCCCGTTTGATCGAGTCTGTTTGAGCATCGAACCTATCTTTTTCTAGAAGTGATTAGTTTTAGGTTGATCCGGTTACCGGATCTCGATCCCGAAGAATCATAGGTGTGAGCCAAGCTGGTAGGTTATTCTCAAAATCGATCTAAAGAACTGGTTACTTTTTCTTTTCTGGGAAAAGAATTTACAAATCTGGGCGCGCATCGCTTTTTGGCAAAGTCGTAACTACTAGAGAGGGAAATTTCGGTGTGTGCTCATCACTGATAATGATGCGGGTTCCGCTGATCGGCTGTTGATTGTGCTATAATGCTATGACAAAACCGTTCTCGTGGAATGAGCGAGTCTCTATAGGCGATACTGAGTTGATTTATTTTTCAGATTTGCACTTAATTATAGCACTTTGTGATTGGTTTTGTCTTGAAGTTATATACCTCTTTTTTATGTGAGATTAAAAATTCCTTCTTACAAAAAAAACAAAAAAAAAAACATGAAAGTCTTGGTCAAGTGGTTATGTGAGTTTTTATTGGCATCAAATACGGTGATTTAAAACTCAATGGATACAAGACTTTTTTTTCTAATAAAATAATATGATGCTACAAAATTGGTTCGATATTGATTTAAGGATCGATTCCGGGAAGAACTGCATTTCCAACCTTAGAACCAAGAATTGAACCTGTCTAGGCTGGTTCCCGGAGCGAGGAGCGGAACTGGTTCTCCCCCAAAAACTGCCTCGAAATCCAGTTGACTATGCCGATTTCGGCTAGTTCCTACTTTTAAACCAGACCTGATGCTCACCCCTCATTCTATTCAAATCAACAAACAAAATGAGAAAGCCCAGAAAGACTAAGGCCCAAGTTCGAAGCCCATTAAGCAAGGGCCCCCATGAATCCTGCCTATCACTCAGTGGGCCTGCACTCGGAGAAATCTCACACGGTCATTGAGTTTTATATACTTCTTGAATCCAAGCAACCATCCCAAGAAAGAGATGCCTCAAGTAACCTCTACTCTTGAAGTTCCAGAAGAGAAAGATCTTAAAAAATTCACTTGTAGAAAAGAAACTAGGCACACGTTCACACTTCTCGTGCATTGCTTGCAAGAAAAACTGCTAGGTGAAAACTTGTCCCCTCAGAAACTCCCTGCTAGCTGGACCTTTTTCTATCCTAAACATTTGGGTCTCACCCCCTTCTTTCTCTCTCCAATTTGAGATGACACCATCTCCTGACATTTCACTTTCTGTCACTAGCTTTGGATTAAACTATTTAGGCCAGTATAGATGTTGTTTTAAACTAGCAGTTTGGAACATCAACTATCGAGACGTGATGAACTTCTTAAACTGATTGAATATTCATCCTCCTAACTGAAATCACTGGAATCTGAAAAAATCAAAACCCTGTGATCTTATCAAACTTTAAGATGGGCCAAAGTGGCGGAATGCATTCACGGAACACAAGAACTGGACATCTTTGGAGAAAGAAGCAGCATAAATTTGTTTACTGTTTGTTTAGTAAAACAAGTTTGTTTTACCGAACTCCCAAACAAACTTGGCAGCAATAACATCAAACTTATGATCCATACTAGCCGGCCCACAGTTGGGAAAGAAAAGGAAGGAATGAAAAGAAAAGAAAAAAGGAAAAAAAATAAAAATAAAAATAAAAATAAATTAATTAAGAGTACGAAAAATATTAAAATATTATTAAACATTATCCACGTCAACTTCGACTATGCCATGTAGGGCGCCCGTCGTCCACGTCAGGGATTATCGGCATAGATTGGCTGGATGGACTCAATTGCCAAAATGTGAAAAGGTTTAAGATCGACAAAAAAAAAATTAACAAAATTAAAATGTTTATGGCTAAATCGACAAAAGTACTGATTGGACAATTTTCCCAAAAATATCCTAAGATTTCTCTTGTTTTTATTTATTTATTTAAGATTTCTCTTATTTGCTCTTGTATATAATAACCAAGTAGAGTTCGATTGCTTATTTAAATAATATTTGTATCTAAAATAGAAAACCCCTCTTGGAGAACATACTTAAACAAGATAACCATTCAAAATAGGAAATCTACTCACATTAAATTAGCTACTTGGGTCGAGTTTCACTCATGAGCTCAACTTCAGATGTATTTTCAGCCTTATACATCCAGTAAATAGGATCTTATTATTTTGTGAAAAATCTTAAAAAGAATCCATCGAACGATTAAAGTTGGGTAACACGTGAATATCATCATTTTCTATGTTTATCCAATTTGATCTAATGTCAGTTATACATGCGGTTCCATAAATGACGCCAAGATAATAATGCGTTCACAATAGGAATTGATCAAATCAATTATCGTCCATTATTTCATAAATGGATTTCACCTGCGCATGTTAATTCTCACATCCGTTGCGATATCGATTTCTTATATTGATTGGGAAGTGGAAAGAGTACAAATGAATCCAGTATAATGACTCATTGCTGACTAAATCTGGAAACCACATAATTAGCTAATTTAGAATTTGGATGTTAACTATTGGAAAAATATCTTTGGAAATGGGATGAAATGGAACCAGACTTTGAGACGTGATAACACAATCTTTAAAGATTTATTTATCCCACAACTTTGCTAATGATTTTCGGCAAATATTATCCAGGATACAACAAAATCTCAAGTGAGAATAACAGATAGCAATTTTGATATTTCTCCAGAATCTCTCAAGGAAAACAATTAGAGAAGCAAATCATATTTCTTTGAGGAAAAACGAAAATGGAAGTTGAAGTTCTGAAAATGAATAGAATAGTTGAATATATAACGAGAACACACCATTTCATGTCTGAAAACTGTAAAAACCTACACAACTCTTTATTTCCAAAGGAGGTTAATTCGGACACAACTCTTCATGTCCAGACCGGTAGTTATGTCCAAACAAACACAAACACTTCAAAGGTTGTAAGATTGTCGGTTTGGTTGTTATGTTCGAACAGAAGCAAACTTTCAAATTGATAGTTATGTCCGAACAGACATAAACCTTTCAAAGGTTGTACGAGTGTCTTATATCTGTTAGGCAGAAAATAAATTAATTTAAAACAAAAATTGGACGTGTGAGCAAAGACGGTCGGTTATTCTCATAATCGATCCAAAGAACCGGTTACTTTTTCTTTTATGGGGAAAGAATTTACAAAGTAATAAAATGCACAAATTGCATCGAGACGCCGAACTTGGGAGAGCATCGCCTTTTGGTAAAGCTATAGCTACTAGAGAGGAAAATTTCGGCGTGTGCTCATTACTGATGATGACGTTAGTTTCGGTGATTAGTCGTTGATTGTGTTATGATGCTATGATAAATCCGTTCTTGTGAATGAGCGAGTCTCTACAGGCTAAACCAAGTTGTTTTATTTTTCAGATTTTCACTTGATTGTAACGTTTTGTGATTGATTTTGTTTTGAAGTTATGTACCTCTTTTTTTATGTGAAATGAAATTCCTTCTGACAAAAAAAAAACACGTGAGTCTTGGTCAAGCGGTTATGTGAGTTCTCATTGGCATCGAATACCATGATTTAGAACTCGATGGATGCAAGACTTTTTTTTTCTAATAAAATAATATGATGTGGAACAAAATATGATGCTACAAAATTGGTTCGATATTGGTTTAAGGATCGATTCCAATAAGAACTGCGTTTCCAGTCTTAGAACCAAGAATTGAACCTATCTAGGCTGGTTCCCGAAGCAAGGAGCAGAACCGGTTCTCCCCCAAAAATCGGCTCGGGATCCAGCTGACTAGGCCGATTTCTTACTTTAAACCGGACTCGATGCTCGCCCACGTTCTATTTGAATCAACAAACAAAATGAGGAAGCCCAAAAAGACTAAGGCCCAGTTCGAAGCCCATTAAGCAACGGGCTGTGAATCCTGCCTGTCACTCAGTGGGCCCGCACTCGGAGAAATCCCGCATGGTCATTGGGTATATATACTTCTTGAATCCAAGCAACCATTCCAAGAGATGCCTCAAGTAACCTCTACTCTTGAAGTTCCACCAGACAAAGGTCTTAAAAGATTCACTTGTAGAAACTAGGCACACGCTCGCAAAACTACTAGGTGAAAACTTGTCCCCTCATAATCTCCTTAGCTGGACCTTTTCCTATCCTAAACATTTGGATCTCACCCCCTTCTTTCTCTCTCCAATTTAGGATGACACCATCTCCTGACATTTCACTTTGTCACTAGCTTTGGATTAAACTGCTTAGGCTAGTACGGGATGTTGTTTTAAGGGACAAGTGCATTGGAAATCCTAAAACTTGTCACGAAAGTGCAATTTAGTCCTAAAAATTTCAAGAAGTGCAATTAAGTCCTAAAAATTATCACGAAAGTGCAATTGAGTCCTAAAACTTATCACGGAAGTGCAATTGAGTCCTAACTTATCAAATTGGTTCAATCCAGTCTTTCCATTGATTGCACTTTTTGAAAGTTTTATGACTCGATTGTACTTTCATAACAAATTGTAGGACTTGATTGCACCTTTTTGAAAGTTTTAGGACTCAATTGCACTTTCGTGACAAGTTTTAGGACTTCTAGTACACTTATCTATTGTTTCACACTAGCAGTTTGGACCATCAACTATCAAGACGAGATGAACTTCCTAAACTGATTGAGTATTCATCCTCCTAACTGAAATCACATGAATCCAAGAAACCAAAAGCCCGTGTGATCTTATCAAACTTTAAAAAACACCAAAGTGGCAGAATGCATTCACGGAACACAAGAATTAGACATCTTTGGAGAAAGAAGCAGCACAAGTTTTACCGAACTACCGAACAAACTTGGCAGCAATAACATCGAACTTATGATCCAAACTCGCTGGCCCACATTTAGGAAAGAAAAAGAAGGAATGAAAAGTAAAAAAAAGGAAAAATAAATTAAAAGTAAGAAAATATTACAATATTATTAAAAATTATCCATGTCAGCCCCGGCTGTGCCACATAGGACACCCGGCGTCCACGCCAAGGATTTTCGATCAAAATTGGCTGGATGGACTCAATTAGCAAAATGTGAAAAGTATAGGACTCAATAGGCAAAATGTGAAAAGGTTTAGGACTCAATTGACAAAAGTACAATAAGTTTATGATTTTTTGGACAATTTTTCCAAGAATATCCTAACACTACTCTTGTTTGCTCTTATATATAATAACCAAGTGGAGTTCGATCGCTTTTTAAAACAAATATTTGTATCTAAAATAGAAAGCCCCTTTTAGGAAACATACCTAAACAAGGAAACCATTCAAAATAGAAAATTTACTCAAATTAAATTAGCTACTTGGATCGAGTTTCACTCATGAGCTCAAACTTGATATATATTTTTAGCTAGTTGAATTGTATGGGAAGTGATAAAATTATGAGTAAATGTATATATGGTGATCTAGTTTTCAAGGTTTGGATTTGTAAGTGAATAAACATTGCTAAATCCTCACAATGCAATACCCAATATGGATTTTGATGTAGGGGAAATAAGCGATGTTCTCTTTCAGTCAATACGAGAAAACATCTTTAATCAATGTGAAAGTAGAGAGAATGTTGTCTACTTTTGCTTAATTGATGTGAATCCTAAAGCAGCATTATACTTCACATGCGGCAAGGAGTTTTTGGTGTTTCCTATGGTATTTCATATGGTGGTACTTTCTTTGAGTATGTAATAATGACGGAAGAAAAACTTATTCGAAAGCCAAAGTCAATTACACATGAGGTGGGCATTGAGTTCTTTTATGAAGTTTTATGTGAAAGTGTTTTTCACGCTTGCAACAGTCTTTAAATAAATTATTATTGTTCCTTGACAGGACATAGAATTGGAAATTAAAGGGGAGTTTGATGTAATTTTGGATACTATAGGTGGACCAAGGATCGAGAGAATAGGCACAAGATTTTTGAAAAGATATGAACACTTTCTCGTACTTCGGGTTGGATAAAGACCAGTTGTATGATTTCCTCCTTTCGCAAAGTATTGCTAATTCAAGCTTCCTACGACCTCTATTGTATGAGAATTCATCAAGGCATTTAGGCGCAATTTTTTGAAAAACTTACGACACTTAAATGCACCCGTGGTAGGATAAAGCCTAGTTGTATGATTTCCTTCTTTCGCGGAGTATTGCAAATTCAAACTTTTCACGATCTCTGTTGCAGAAGAATTAAGCATCACAAGATGATGATATGATTGGTGATTTTTTTGAAATCTCATCGTTAGGAGATGATGAAAATTCAGCTGAGTTTTCTGGTTTTTCACCGATTTTACGGAAGACTCGAATGTACCATCGAACTCATAGAATAGGTATGGTTATGATTTTCTCTACTTGAACCTTCCACAATAGATGATTCAATAGACATAATTATATGGGAAGTGATAAAATTATAAGCAAATCTATATATGGTGATTCAGTTTTTGAGGTTTGGATTTGTAAGTGAATAAACACTACTAAATCCTCAAAATGCAATACCCAATATGGATTTTGACGTAGGGGAAATAAGCAACGCCCTCTTTTAGTTATTCAGTCCAAATTTTGATGAATAAAACTTTACATGGATTTTGTCTTAATTGATAAGAAAATATGAGAAAACATCTTTAATCAATGTGAAAGTAGAGAGAATGTTGTCTAATTTTGCTTAATTGATTTAAATCCTAAAGTGGCATTATACCTCACATGCGCATTTCCGTATTAGATCACGCTACAAATGTGGAAACATTCTCTAATCACGACATCATTTGGTTGAAAAAATGTGCTTCAAGTCCTTCATAGGACATTAATAATGAAAAATATTTGAAAAGATTAGATACCAATGTCTTATAACTTTTGCGGCAACGACCCGCGGACTTAGTCGCTTTTATTTTCACTAAATCAACAACCATTGGTAATCATTCATTAACAGTAGGCCAAGAAGTTTTTTGTGTTTCATATGGCATTTCATCTAGTGGTACTTTTGCTAAGTATGTAATAATGACGGAAGAAAAACTTATTCGAAAATCAAAGTCAATTACACACGAGGTGGGCACCGAGTTCTTTTATGAAGTTTTATGTGAAAATGTTTTTCACGCTTGCATCGATCTTTAAATAAATTTTTACTGTTGCTTGACAGGACATCGAATTGGCAATTAAAGAGGAGATTGATGTGGTTTTGGATATTATAGGTGGACCAAGGATCGAGAGAATATGCATAAGATTTTTGAAAAGATATGGACACTTTATCGTACTCCAGGTTGGATAAAGCCTAGTTGTATAATTTCCTCCTTTCGCAGAGTATTGCTAATTCAAGCTGCCTACGACCTCTGTTGTATGAGAATTCATCAAGGCATTTAGGCGCAATTTTTTGAAAAACTTACGACACTTAAATGCACCCCTGGTAGGATAAAGCTCAGTTGTATGATTTCCTTCTTTCGCAGAGTATTGCAAATTCAAACTTCTCACGACCTCTGATGCAGAAGAATTAAGCATCACACGATGATGATATGATTGGTGATTTTTTTTTAAATCTCATCGTTAGGAGATGATGAAAATTCAGCTGAGTTTTCTGGTTTTTCACCAATTTTACGGAAGACTCGAATGTACCATCAAACTCATGGAATATGTATGGTTATGATTTTCTCGACTTGAACCTTCCACACTAGATGATTCAATAGACAGAATTATATGGGAAGTGATAAAATTATAAGCAAATCTATATATGGTGATCTAGTTTTTGAGGTTTGGATTTGTAAGTGAATAAATACTACCAAATCCTCAGAATGCAGTACCCAATATGGATTTTGATGTAGGGGAAATAAGCAATGTCCTCATTTATTCAGTACGAGAAAACATCTTTAATCAATGTGAAAGTAGAGAGAATGTTGTCTAATTTTGCTTAATTGATGTGAATCCTAAAGTGGCATTATCCTCACATGCGCATTTTCGTATTAGATCACACTACAAATGTGGAAACATTCTCTAAGCACGGCATCATTTGGTTGAATAAATGTGCTTTATGTCCTTCATAGGACATTAATATTGAAATATATATGAAAAGATTAGATATCAATGTCTTATAACTTTTGCGGGAACGACCCGTGGACTTAGTCGCTTTTATTTTCACTAAATCAACAAACATTTGTAATCACTCATTAAATGTAGGCCAAGAAGTTATGGTATTTCATCTGGTGGTACTTTCCCTGGGTATGTAATAATGACGAAAGAAAAACTTATTCGAAAACCAAATTCAATTACACACGAGGTAGGCACTGAGTTCTTTTATGAAGTTTTTGTGAAAGTGTTTGTCACACTTGCATCGATCTTTAAAAAAATTATTACTATTGCTTGACAAAACATCGAATTGGCAATTAAAGGGGAGTTTGATGTGGTTTTGCATACTATAGGTGGACCAAGGATCGAGAGAATAGGCATCAGAATTTTGAAAAGATATGGAAACTTTATCGTACTCCGAGTTGGATAAAGCCGAGTTGTATGATTTGCTCCTTTCGCAGAGTATTGCTAATTCAATCTTCCTACGACCTCTATCGTAGGAGAATTCATCAGGGCATTTAGACATCAATTTTTTGAAAAACTTACGACAATTAAACGCGTCTCGGTGGATAAAGCCCAGTTGTATTATTTCCTCCTTTCGCAGAGTATTGCAAATTCAAACTTCTCATGACCTATGTTGCAGAAGAATTAAGTATCACGCGATGATGATGATGATATTGTTGTTGATTTTTTTTGAAATCTCACCGTTAGGAGATGATGAAATTGCATCTGAGTTTTCTAGTCTTTCACCAATTTTACGGAAGACTCGAATGTACCATCGAACTCATGGAATAGGTATGGTTAATATTTTCTCTACTTGAACCTTCTAGACTAGATGATTCAATAGACAGAATTATATGAAAAGCCATAAAATTATAAGCAAATCCATACATGGTGATCTAGTTTTTGAGGTTTGAATTTGTAAGTGAATAAACACTGCTAAATCTTCAGAATGCAATACCCAATATGGATTTTGATGAAGGGAAAATAAGCAATGTCCTCTTTTAGTCAATAGGAGAAAACATCTTTAATCAATGTGAAAGTAGAGAGAATGTTGTCTAATTTTGCTTAATTGATGTTAATCCTAAAGTGGCATTGTACCTCACATGCGCATTTCCGTATTAGATCATGCTACAAATGTGGAAACATTCTCTAACCATGACATCATTTAGTTGAATGAATGTGCTTCAAGTCCTTCATAAGACATTAATAATGAAAGATATTTGAAAAAAATTAGATACCAATGTCTTATAACTTTTGTGGCAACGACCCGTGGACTTGGTCGCTTTTATTTTCACTAAGGCTCTATTTTTTTCGCGGAAAATGAAGCGCTTCTGGAAAATGTTTTCTAGGAAGTCGTTTTCTAGAAAAATAGTGATATTTTTCGATGTTTGGCTGAAACTTGAAAACGAATTGGAAAATGTTTTCCGTCGTTTGGTAAGGAAAATCAATTTCCATCGCACATAATTTTTTACATTTTAAGTAATTTTTTTCTTTTTTTCTTTTTTTATTTTTTTTTAAAATTCGATTTTTTTTCTTTTCTGAACTTTTTTTATTTTCTCTTTCTTCCTCCTTCTTCTTCCTTCCTCCGCCGCTCCTTCCTCAGCTTCGCCATCGACCATGACGCAAGCCGGCGAGCTCGAGGCTCGGCCGGTCCTGGCGAGTCCCGAGCTCGGCCTCGATCGAAGCCGGCGAGCGAGCAACCAAGGCTGGCGAGCGAGGAAGTTGAAGGCATCGACGAATAGCTC
The DNA here is from genome assembly GCA_029784005.1 of Lenwebbia sp. NSW1173648. Taxonomy (NCBI): domain Eukaryota; kingdom Viridiplantae; phylum Streptophyta; class Magnoliopsida; order Myrtales; family Myrtaceae; genus Lenwebbia; species Lenwebbia sp. NSW1173648. Next base: position 17,192,004 of record JARCGZ010000012.1, on the reverse strand, counting down.
CACCGGCACACGCTCGTGGCGGTGGGCGAGGGCGCAAGGGTCGACCGAGCTCGAGAACGGCGAGGCGAGCCTTGGCCTCGCCAGATCTGACGAGATCGTGGCTCGCCTCGCCATGGAGGCGAAGATCCCAGATCGCAGCCCCGTCGGGGATGGAGGAGAGAGAACGAGGAGACAAAACAGGAATGAAGGAGAGAGAATGGGGATGGAGGAGAGAGAACGAGGAGACAGAACAGGGATGGAGGAGGGAGAACGAGGAGAGAGAACAGGGATGAGGAGAGAGAAGTGGATTGAGGAGAGAGAGAGAACATAGACTGAGGAGAGAGAAAGGAAATTTTCCTCATTTTAGAAAGTTGACATAAAGAGGAAAATGATTTCCATTTCTCAAAAAGGGAAATCATTTTCCTCAGTTCTAGAAGGTTTTTTTTCTGTTGATCGGAAAATATTTTTCGTTGACCACTCATTTTCCGCCCCCCAAACATCGAAAATTAGGGAAAATATTTTTCGAGAAAATTGTTTCCATGAAACAAACGGAGCCTAAATCAACAAACAATTGTAATCAGTCATTAACTATAGGCCAAGACGTTTTTGGTGTTTCCTATGGTATTTCATCTGGTGGTACTTTATCTAAGTATGTAATAATGTCGGAAGAAAAATTTATTCGAAAACTAAAGTCAATTACACATGAGGTGGGCACTAAGTTCTTTTATGAAGTTTTATGTGAAAGTATTTTTCACGCTTGCATCGGTCTTTAAACAAATTATTATTGTTGCTTGACAGGACATCGAATTGGAAATTAAAGGGGAGTTTGATGTGGTTTTGGATACTATAGGTGGACTAAGGATCGAGAAAATAGGCATCAAAATTTTGAAAAGATATGGAAACTTTATCGTACTTCCCAGTTGGATAAAGCCCAGTTGTATGATTTGCTCCTTTCACAGAGTATTGCAAATTCAATCTTTCTACAACCTCTGTTGTAGGAGAATTCATCAGGGCATTTAGGCATCAATGTTTTGAAAAACTTACGACACTTAAACGCACCCCGGTAGGATAAAGCCCAGTTGTATAATTTCCTCCTTTTGTAGAGTATTGCAAATTCAAACTTCTCACGACCTCTATTGCAGAAGAATTAAGCATCACACGATGATGATGATGATGATGAAATGGTTGGTGATTTTTTTGAAATCTCAAAGTTAGGAGATGATGAAATTGCATCTGAGTTTTCTGGTCTTTCACCAAGTTTACGGAAGACTCGAATGTACCATCGATCTCATGGAATAGGTATGGTTATGATTTTCTCTACTTGAACCTTCCACACTAGGTGATTCAATAGACAAAATTATATGGAAAGCCATAAAATTATAAGCAAATCTATATATGGTGATCTCGTTTTTGAGGTTTGGATTTGTAAGTGAATAAACACGGCTAAATCCTCATAATGCAATACCTAATATGAATTTTGATGTAGGGAAAATAAGTAATGTCCTCTTTTAGTCAAGGGTTAATGCCACGAAAAACCCCAAACTGGTACACCTATGACAAATTTACCCCAAACTATTTTTTTTATCACAAAAAATCCCAAACTGGTACACCTGTGACAAATTTACCATAAACTATTTTTTCGACCATGAAAAACTCCAAACTGGTACATCCGTGACAAATTTACCTTAAACTAATTTTTTTGACCATCAAAAACCTCAAACTGGTACACATGCGACAAATTTATCCTCCGTTAGTTTCCGTTAAATTGGATTAATAGCACGAAAAACCTCAAATTGATATACCTGTGACAAATAGAGGGTAAAAACCACAAACGCGTACATCTGGCAATTGCCAAGTGTCATCCAAATCAGCAATTTAACAATAAAATTTAACGAAAATTAACATAGGGTAAATTTGTCACATGTGTACCAGTTTAGGGTAAATTTGTCAAATATGTACCAATTTAGGGTTTTTGGTGGTTAAAAAAAATAGTTGGGGTAAATTTGTCACAGGTGTACCAATTTGGGGTTTTTCGTTGTATTAACCCTTTAGTCAATAGGAGAAAACATCTTTAATCAATGTGAAAATAGAGAGAATGTTGTCTAATTTTGCTTAATTGATGTTAATCCTAAAGTGGCATTATACATCACATGCGCATTTCCGTATTAGATCACGCTACAAATGTGGAAACATTCTCTATGCATGACATCATTTGGTTAACTAATTGTGCTTCAATTCCTTCATAAGACATTTATAATGAAAGATATTTGAAAATATTAGATACCAATGTCTTATAACTTTTGCGGCAACGACCCGTGGACTTGGTCGCTTTTATTTTTACTAAATCAACAAATAATTGTAATCAGTCATTAACTGTGGGCCAAGAAGTTTTTGGTGTTTCCTAGGGTATTTCATCCGGTGGTACTTTCTGAGTATGTAATAATGAAGGAAGAAAAACTTATTCGAAAACCAAAGTCAATTACACATGAGGTGGGCACTGAGTTCTTTTATGAAGTTTTATGTGAAAGTATTTTTCATGCTTGCATCGATCTTTAAATAAATTATTACTGTTGCTTGACAGGACATTGAATTGGCAATTAAAGGGGAGTTTGATGTGGTTTTGGATACTATAGGTTGACCAAGGATCGAGAGAATAGGCATCAAAATTTTGAAAAGATATGGACACTTTATCGTACTCCGGGTTGGATAAAGCCCAGTAGTATGGTTTCCTATTTTCATAGAGTATTGGTAATTCAAGCTTCGTACGACCTCTGTTGTAGGAGAATTCATCAGGACATTTAGGCGTCAATTTTTTGAAAAACTTACGCCACTTAAACCCACCCCTGGTAGGATAAAGCTCAGTTGTATGATTTCCTCATTTCGCAGAGTATTGCAATTTCAAACTTCTCATGACCTCTATTGCAGAAGAATTAAGCATCACGCGATGATGAGGTAGATGATGATGATGACATGGTTGGTGATTTTTTTGGAATCTCATTGTTAGGAGATGATGAAATTGCTGCTGAGTTTTCTGATTTTTCACCAAGTTTACGGAAGACTCGAATGTACCATCGAACTCATGGAATATGTATGGTTACGATTTTCTCTACTTGAACCTTCTACACTAGAGGATTGAGTAGACAGAATTATATGGAAGTCATAAAATTATTAGTAAATCTATATATAGTGATCTAGTTTTTGAGATTTGGATTTGTAAGTGAATAAACACTATTAAATCCTCATAATGTAATACCCAATATGGATTTTAATGTAGAGGAAATAAGCAATGTCCTCTTTTATTCAATACAAGAAAACATCTTTAATCAATGTGAAAGTAGAGAGAAAATTGTCTAATTTTGCTTAATTGATGTGAATCCTAAAGTGGCATTATACCTCACATGCGCATTTTCGTATTAGATCACGCTACAAATGTGGAAACATTCTTTAACCACGACATCATTTGGTTGAATAAATTTACTTCAAGTCCTTCATAAGACATTAATAATGAAACATATTTGAAAAGATTAGATACCAATGCCTTAAAAGTTTTGCGGCAATGACCCGCGGACTTGGTCGCTTTTATTTTCACTAAATCAACAAACATTTGTAATCACTCATTAACTGTAGGCCAATAAGTTTTTGGTGCTTCCTATGGTATTTCATCTAGCGGTACTTTCGCTGAGTATGTAATAATGACGGAAGAAAAACTTATTTGAAAATCAAAGTCAATTACACATGAGGTGGGCACTGAGTTCTTTTATGAAGTTTTATGTGAAAGTGTTTTTCACTCTTGCATTGATCTTTAAACAAATTGTTATTGTTGCTTGACAGGACATCGCATTGGCAATTAATGGAGAGTTTGATATGGTTTTGGATACTATGGGTGCACCAAGGATCGAGAAAATAGGCATATGATTTTTGAAAAGATATGGAACTTTATCATACTCCAGGTTGGATAAAGCCCAGTTGTGTGATTTCCTCCTTTCGCAGAGTATTGCTAATTCAAGCTTCGTACGACCTCTGTTGTAGGAGAATTCATCATGACATTTAGGCGTCAATTGTTTGAAAAACTTACGACACTTAAACGCACCATTGGTAGGATAAAGCCCAGTTGTATGATTTCATCTTTTCGCAGAGTATTACAAATTCAAACTTCTCACGACCTCTATTGCAGAAGAATTAAGCATCACGCGATGATGATGATGATGATGATATGGTTGGTGATTTTTTTTGAAATCTCATCGTTAGGAGATGATGAAATTGCAATTGAGTTTTCTGATTTTTCACCAATTTTACGGAAGACTCGAATGTACCATCGAACTCATGGAATAGATATGGTTATGATTTTCTCTACTTGAACCTTCCACACTAGATGATTCAATAGACAGAATTATATGGAAAGCCATAAAATTATAAGCAAATTTATATATTGTGATCTAGTTTTTTAAGTTTGGATTTGTAAGTGAATAAACACTGCTAAATCCTCATAATGTAATACCCAATCTAGATTTTGATGTAGGGGAAAATAAGTAATGTCTTCTTTTAGTTATTCAGTCCAAAATTTGATGAATAAAATTTTACATGGATTTTCCCTTAATTGATAAGAAAAACGGGAAAACATCTTTAATCAATGTGAAAGTAGATAGAATGTTGTCTAATTTTGCTTAATTGATGTGAATCCTAAAGTGGCACTATACCTCATATGCGCATTTCCGTATAAGATCACACTACAAATGTTGAAACATTCTCTAACCACGACATCATTTGGTCGTATAAATATGCTTCAAGTCCTTCATAGGACATTAATAATGGAAGATATTTGAAAAGATTAGATACCAACGTCTTATAACTTTTGCGGCAACGACCCGCGGACTTGGTTGCCTTTATTTTCACTAAATCAACAAATAATTGTAATTAACTTTGAGAAGTTTGCTGCTAGCAAATATAAATGGCCCAACCCTTCTCAAAAGAAGTTAAAATTAATAAATTACAATATTGAAGAACAATTGCGAGAAATGGAAATATAATAGGGCAAAAACCTCCAAAATTTTTAAACTATGTCTATTGCGATATATTTACCTTAAAATTTTTTTTGCGACATCAAAACCCTAGTCTTGTGGCTTAAGTGAAATAAAAACACGTTTTGACTAAAAAATCGACACCTTGACCAAGGGTAAAATCGAAATGATGGTACGCGTATCAAATAAAGGGCCACGTATAAATCCACGATTCATCTCTCATACTCTCTTTTTGTACAACAAAAAAAAGTGATTCATCTCTCACACTTTCTTTTTGAACAAAAAAAAGCGATTCATCTCTCATACTCTCTTTTTGAACAAAAAAAAAAGAAGAAAAATCTCTCATACTCTCAGAGTCCCTCAACCTGACTGAAGAAGGTACCATGAGATTTTGGCAATATCACATATGGCGTCCTCCTTGGCAAAGGTGGACGAGGCCTATCATTTGGCATCCTCTGCCTTTAAAGTTGCCCATCACCAGTTGCAGAGCGGTGGTGTTGCGTTGGTTCGATGGCCCGGAGATATTGAAACTCCGCAATGTCGAGGTCCCATATGTTGAGCATGATGAAATTCTCGTTCCCATTCATGCGCTGTCATTCAATCCAATCGATATTGCAATGAGTTACTAAGCTGCTTATCTTTTTTTTTCCTGTTTATTGGAGTTCAGTTGTGCTAGTTTGGTTGCTATTTTGGTCGTCGAGCTCTCGATCCCTTTTGCTTTAGCTATATGGTGAAATTTAGGTTCACATGAACTCAAAATGTGTAGTTTTCTTTAATTGCAGCCAGTAATGTGCTGGTTGTATTGCCATTGATAATTGTTGATAGGATGGTGAAGTGTATTGCTTATGCCTGCGGAATTTTGTATGGATTGAGGTCAATTAGATGGTGAGCTTTGGTTTGATGCTTTACTTGAGTAGCAAGGCACATAATTCAACTAGTTACATATGATTTGTGTTCCCTTATAAATAGTTTATTTAGTTCAATGAGATGCGTGAAAATGCATGGTTGCTTAGTACGTTAGCCATTAAATTGTTTGCGCCATGTATGGTTCAGTGACTTGAGTCTCGATATGTTTTGGAATTATTTCCACAGTACACGGCTATTGTATTACATTAATAACTCGTTCTATTTGCAAACACATTATAGTCTCGATGTCTCAAGACTTCAATATAACAGACATTCATTTTGGGTCATGATATGAGTAGGGAGGTTACCGTAGTTGCAGCTTCAGTTCACTCTTTAAAGGCCGAGAAGTTTTTGGTGCTTCTTATTATATTTCATCTGGTGGTACTTTCGTTGAGTATACAATAATGACGGAAGAAAAACTTATTCGAAAACCAAAATCAATTACACATGAGGTGAGAACTGAGTTCTTTTATGAAGTTTTATGTAAATTTATTTTTCACGCTTATATCGGTCTTTAAATAAATTATTACTGTTCCTTGACAGGATATCGAATTGGAAATTAAAGGGGAGTTTGATGTGATTTTGGATACTATAGGTGGACCAAGGATCGAGAGAATAGGCATTAGTTTTTTGAAAAGATATGGACATTTTATCGTATTATGTATTGGATAAAGCATAGTTATATGATTCCCTCCTTTCGCAGAGTATTACTAATTCAGACTTCCTACGACCTCTGTGGTAGGAGAATTCATCAGGGTATTTAGGTGTCAATTTTTTGAAAAACTTACGACACTTAAACGCACTCCTGATAGGATAGAGCTCAGTTGTATGATTTCCTTCTTTCGTAGAGTATTGCAAATTCAAACTTATAGCGACCTTTGTTGAAGGAGAATTCAGCATCACACGATGATGATGATGATGATGATGATATGGTTGGTGATTTTTTGGATTCTCATCGTTAGGAAATGATGAAATTGCAACTGATTTTTTTTTTTTTTCATCAATTTTATGGAAGACTCGAATGTACCGTCGAACTCATGGAATAGGTATGGTTATGCTTTTCTTAACTTGAACCTTCCACGCTAGATGATTCAATAGATAAAATTTTATGGGAAGTGATAAAATTATATGGAAATCTATATATGGTGATCTAATTTATGAGGTTTGGATTTGTAAGTGAATAAACACTGCTAAATCCTCATAATGGAATACCCAATCTGGATTTTGATGTAGGAAAAAATAAGCAATGTCCTCTTTAGTTATTCAGTCCAAAATTTGATGAATAAAACTTTACATTGATTTTCTCTTAATTGATAAGAAAATACGAGAAAAAATATCTTTAATCAACGTCAAAGTAGAGAAAAAACATATTTAATCAACGTGAAAGTAGTTGCTTGATTGAAGTGAATCCTAAAGTGGCATTATACCTCACATGCGCATTTTCGTATTAGACCATGCTACAAAGATTGAAACATTCTCTAACCACAACATCATTTGGTTGAATAAATGTGCTTTAAGCCCTTGATAGGACATTAATAATGAAAAGTATTTAAAAAGATTAGATATCAACGTCTTATAACTTTTGTGTCGACGACCCGTGGACTTGGTTGCCTTTATTTTCACTAAATCAACAAACAATTGTAATTACCTTTGAGAAGTTTGCTGCTGGCAAATATAGATGGTCCAATCCTTGTCAAAAGAACTTAAAATTAATAAATTGCAATATTGAAGAACAATTGCACGAAATGGAAATATAATAGGGCAAAAGCCACCAAAATTTTAAAATATATTTATTGCGATACATGTACCTTAACTTTTTTGTACGACATCAAAACCCCAATCTTGTGGCTTAAGTGAAATAAAAACACGTTTTGATTGAAAAATCGAAACCTTGACGAATGGTAAAATCGGAATGATGGTAAATGAATCAAATAGAGGCCCATGTATAAACCCATGATTCAGCTGTCATACTCTCTTTTTGAATAGAAAACTCGTTTTTGAACAAAAAAATAAAGATCTCTCGGACTCCCTCAACCTGACTACGAAGGTGCCATGAGATTCTTCCAATATCGCAGATGACTTCCTTCTCCTCTTTTTAGGCTGCTCATCACAACCAGTTGCATGGTGCTGGTGGTGTCAAGGTTGGGCGGTCGGAGGATGTCGGCGGCCCAATGACCAGTCGCCTTGAGGGTGTCCATGTAATGAGAGACTTCGTCGACGAAATAATGAGTTTCCTTCGAAAATCTCGTCATCGCGGCTTAGAGGATGTCGACTCACTGGAAGACTACTTAGGCAAAAAGCTTACATGGAGTTCCCTTTGAAAATGACGCCCTCCGCCTTTAAAGCCGTCCATCACTAGTCGCAGAACGGTGGGGTGAGGCGGTTCGGTGGCTCGGCGGCTCGGCGGCCTGACGGCCCGGCGGCCTGACGGCTCGGCGGCCCGAAGATATTCAAACTCCGTAACATCGAGATCCCATATGTTGAGCATGATGAAATCCTAGTTCCCATTTGCGCTGTGTCAATCAATTGGATCGATATTGCAATTACTAAGCTACTTATTTTTTTTCTTTTTATTGAAGTTGGATTTTGCTATTTTGGTTGCTATTTTTGTCGTCCAGAGCTCTTGATCCCTTTTGCTTTAGCTGTACGGTGAAATTTAGGTTTACGTGAACTCGAAATGTGTAGTTTTCTTTGATTGTATCCAGTAATATTTTGGTTATATTGCTAGGATGGTATTTCATCTGGTGGTACTTTCGCTGAGTATGTAATAATGACGAAAGAAAAACTCATTCGAAAACCAAAGTCAATTATACATGAGGTGGGCACTGAGTTCTTTTATGAAGTTTTATGCTTGTATCGGTCTTGCAATTATGCATGTAGTCCGCTTTAGGATCATGTTTATTAGCTAGCATTGAAAAATGACATCGAAAGTTTCACATCTTATAGGAAGCGTCGGCCATCCCTTTTGTTGCATTGACTGCATGGACTGCTTTAATAAAGACAGCTAAGATAAGTGAATGGTACATTCTGAATCTCTACCGCATGCTTCTTTAGAATATCTTCATTTTGGACTAAATTTCAAAGAATGTTAATGATTTGCTTCCAGTTGCCCGATATTCTGATCGACTTGGTGGAACATAGAATTGGTTATGAAATTATAGCTTTTAAGACAATTGCCTTGGTGTTTCCTTTTGGTAGGCAAAGGGCGCTAGTTATTGGTGGGGATGAAGCAATAGGTTTTGCAGCAATTCAGCTTGCAGTGACTAATCGGCGTCAAGTTGTCACCACTTGTGACAGTCAAAGCATTGATCAAGTTTTAGCAACTGGCGCTTAGCTAGCTGTTGACTGCACATCTGAGGTATGTCATTCATTGTTATTATATTTTCTATATTATTAGATTTAGTGGAGAAAACCTTTTATATGGTAAAGCATCAACATGGAAACTAATTCGTATGTGGGCACCTTTGTTTAATGTACTGTTGAATCTATTTATTCATTTTGTGTGTTTGCTTTCACCATTTCATGACATGGTTGGTCAGACACCATCTCTTCATATGGAAATAAGAAACTTTTATGCCTATTACAAGAGCAACATATATTTTCCCATAGAATTTCCTAATAGGAATCAATTTGTCTGCTTTCTCTTCTCTTTGAATAAATTATTACTATTGCTTGACAGGACATCGAGTTAGCGATTAAATGGGAGTTTGATGTGGTTTTGGATACAATAGGTGGACCAAGGATCGAGCATCAGTTTTTGGAAAAAAAAAAAAATATGGACACTTTATCGTATTTCTGGTAGGATAAAGTGTAGTTGTATGATTTCCTCTTGCAAATTCAAACTTCTTACAACCTCTGTTGCAGGAGAATTCATCAGGGCATTTAGGCGTCATTGTTTTGAAAAACTTATGATACTTAAACACACCATGGTAGGATAAAGCGCAGTTGTATGATGTCATTCTTTCGCAGAATATTGCAAATTCAAACTTCTCATAACTTCTGTTGCAAGAGAATTCATCAGGGCATTTAAGCGTCAATTTTTTGAAAAACTTACAACACTTAAACACACCATGGTAGGATAAAGCGCAGTTGTATGATTTCATTCTTTCGTAGAATATTGCAAATTCAAACTTCTCACGACCTCTGTTGCAGGAGAATTTAGCATCACGCGATGATGATGATGATGATGATATAGTTGGTGATTTTTTTTGGAATCTCATCATTAGGAGAAGATGAAATTGCAGCTGAGTTTTCTGGTTTTTCACCAATTTTACGTAAGACTCAAATGTATCGTCGAACTCATGAAATATATATGGTTATGCTTTTCTCTACTTTAAACCTTCCACACTAAAATGATTCAATAGATAGACAAGATATATCCCTCGACATTATTTTTGCTTTACTACTAGTGTGTATCAACACTCTTTTGCATTGCCAATTGTGTCTTGTTTTTCTCCAAAATTATAAGAACCTCAAGATAGAATGACTTAGTGAAAAGGCCCTATTTGGTAAATCTAGGCCTTGGCCAATCCTGCTTGACAAAATATGGCAAACTTTCATGGTTACCATGCAGGCTTACACTTCCTTTGTTTGAAATTGTTAATTTGCTGGACCATATTCTTGTTTGAAAGATTTGATGTATCTATAGATTAAAATAGAGGTCAATAAAGAAAAATATGGAGAAATGATAGTTGCAACATACCGAAATGTTAGGGATTACTTCTCCTCCTGTATGGGAGCTCAATGGATGTAGTACAGCCGCTGCATCTCCATTTTTTTCCAAAAGGCAGCTTGAGCCTCATAGATTTCTTTCCAAGTACATTATTGTGTAACTGTGCTAGAAGTTCAAACGGTCTTATTGCAGTGAGTTGTGCACATGCTACTCCTATGAAACTTGCATGATTCAAATTCAGCCTTTATAGAACGGGCTAGCCCTTTCATTTAGAAGATTACATGAAACTTCAGAATTTGATTTCAAAGTAGGTTGAGACCTCCTAGAAAGTTCAGCCTGTGATGTATTCTCGAATTCTTCCATATACATTTGCAAATTAATTAGCTATGTTCCTTAATGGTTAGAAGCGATTGTGTGTTACTTGACTGGTCTATGTTTTTTTAACTAGGAAGAAATAGGACTGTGGTTAGGAGCATTGTGCTTAATCGACATAACTCATCAATTTAAAGAAATTGACTGAAGAAAAGGAAAAGCTGGGATATAGAGTAGAGGGATTGAGGATCATGATGTGGGCGGATCAATTAGTTTCTGAACTTGATAGCTGTCACTTCCCCCGTTTTATTTGTCTCCTTTCTTCCATTTCTTGCTTGGGAAAGTTTTGTTTTCATTTTCAAATTTAAGTCCCTAGGTTCATTGGATAAAATGTCCATCTTATAAATCCGTTGTCTTTACTGTATCGTTCTTCCCTCCCTTATGCTAGTATACTTTTTACATAACCTAGTTTATAAAGGAAACGGCATATCCCGCTAACCTTTTGCACATATTAATCTTTTGTCTGCCTTCCTGATGATGGAAGAATATTCCAGTGCATACCTTATGCGCGATAGGCAGGCTTGTTGAAGCCGAGAGGTTGCACATACCTTGTATTAAAACCTTTCCACTCACACAAGCGTTCGAGCCTGAAGAAAACAGGCAGATTCTTGGTAAGGTGGTGCTGGTATTTCATTGAAATGAGTAGAACCATATGTTTTTGGCTCTCTCCTGAAAAGTAAGTTACATAACAATTACCATTCAAAATATTCATTCACCGGAACCGAAAATATGTGAGCACACTTTTTCCAGATTGACTTAGTGTTGACAAAATATCTCATGTCATTCTGTCTCAATGTCGATGCCTCTTTACTCTGTCGATTATCAACTCGGATACATTGACTCTAAGCTGTTGTCCGTTGTTTTTTAGGTTGCTAATGTGGTCTCTCACATGGCAGTGTCAGACCTTTGGAAATTGTAAAAATAAAGTAGAAAAAACCACACAACCCTCCCTCCCTTAATTGAGATTAATTACTTTAATTAATTCGGTTCTTGGTTTTGGGATTTCGTAATCTGTGGGCAAATTGGATGGAAAGAGGCTCCTGATCGGGTCTTAGAAGGACATAAATCAAAATTAATTATCAAAGGTTTTTCCTCTGTCCTTAACCATCTAAAGATGAGTCCAGAGATTACTCCATATATATGTCACGGGTCGAGTCGACTTTTTTGGATTGAACCGTACGACAACTTAAAGAGAATGCTTTGTATTGCTTCAAATGTTTGATGAATACAAATGAGGGGAGTACACCTCTATTTATATTAGAGGGCTTCTCATTACAACCGTTGATTGAGTCTTTAGCTAATGGCTTAGAATGCATCTCTCCATCTAACAACTACCGAAGGGAATTCTAGAACATGGGGATAATTACCGTATTGCCCACCCCTAAGAATACTCTAGAGAACTTAAGAAAATTCTAGAGAACAAAACACTTCAAGTAGGTTCTTTCGGATGATGTGGTCGGTCGATTGGGTCACGGAACCCTCGGTCCGTGATATATGAGTGTTAGATTATTTATCAAAGGTTTTTCCTCCTTTTGATGATTGAGAATTGGAGTTCGGAAGAAAGACGCATGGAGCATGTACTTCCTTTCTATATTACCCTTAAAACCACATTGATATATCTTCAATCTCAACCTGTATGGATAAACTAGTCTCATTGTTCTTCACCTCTATTAATGCGTCTCTTCCTAATATTATCTCATTTCTACACTTTCCCTCCTCCAGTTCCTCTGTACTCACTCTTCCCCCAAGACAACGCGTCTTAGAGAAAGTACAGGGGGAGAAAAAGATGGAAAAACAAATTGAGCGCAAGCCAGAGTGGAAAGAGCATGTACTTTTCAACTCCCAACCTTCGAAATCCGCCATTTTAATGTACCTCTGATCGTTTACTAGAGCAAGATGGTGCCTTCGGACCACGCAGGGCTCTGTCTATCGTTGTTGCTCCCGCTGAGTCTGATGCCTCGGGAGCAGTATCAGAACGTGCTGGCGAGCGAGAGAGGGCGCATTTCACATGTTCTCAGAGGGAATGCTGGTCTCTCCTTCTCTCTCTCTCTCTCTCTCTCTCTCTCTCTCTCTCTCTCTCTCTCTCTCTCTCTCTCTCTCTCTCTCTCTAAAACCTTCTTTTCAAGTTTTCGTTGCCCATTTTGATATCTCTCCCTCTCTCGGTCTCTCTCCGATGATTCTGATTCGGGGCCTTTTTTGGACCTCACTTCCACGAATCAAGAGCAGAGCGACAGCTTTCCTCAGCAATAGAGGAATTAAACGGGAGGACTCTGGTACCTAATATTTTCTCGAGAGGGAGAAAGGAAAGAGGATTTTTCAAAATTTCTGATTGATGGTCCAGAGCAACAAGTGGCGATCGTTTATATCGCTTAAAATAATAAGTTCATGAAAAATATTTTTATAATCGACAGTAATTTATATCAATACTGAATGAAAAAATTATTTTTCGTTTATTCGTTTTTATAAGTGATACAGGTTATCATTTTTTGGAAGATATTTGTCAAATTATTCATTTTTGCTATGTCGCATGGCAATCATGGTTCCGTGGCTCGGCCTAAGTGCGATTGTTTTTCTTCTTTTTCTTTTATAAGAAGAGGGATATCCATCCGACTAAGGTAGCTCTTAATTGTAATCTACCAAAGAAGTTTATACGTACTTGACGACCAACTACTTCGACTACATTAAAAAAGTTAAAGGAAGGCAACGTCGACATTCTTACATAGTGAACGAGTAGAGTGGAGAGCCAAAAACATCATTCAATGGAATTCCAGCACCACTTTACCGAGAATTTGCCTTTTCTCTTTAGCCTCGTGTGCTTCCTTCACTTGTGCAAATGGGAATGTTTTATCAATAGGTATATAAAACCTCTCGGCTTCAAATAGCTCGCGGATCTCCTCTAACCCTATGGAGTTGGACTCCATGAATGCATAGGAATATTCTGTCGCCATCAGGAGGGTAGACAGATGATTAATATACATAGTGAAGCGTGACTGGCGCGGTCAACAGGAAATGCCGTTTCCTCTATAAATCAGGTTATGTAAAAAGTATATTATCACAGGGGCATAAATGTGATGGACATTATATCCAATGAACCTAGAGCATGAATTTGAATATGAAAACATAACTTCCCAAGAAAGAAATGGAAGAAATAAATAAAACAGGGAAGTGACAGCTCGCAAGTTCAGAAGCTAATTGATCTGCCCACATCATGATCCTCAATCCCTATACTCTATATACCAGCTTTTCCTTTTCTTCAGTCAATTTCTTTAAATTGATGGGTTATGCAGATTATGCACAACACTCCTAAGCGCAGTCCAATTTCTTCCTTGTTAAAAAACATAGCCCAGTCAAGTAATACACAGTTGCTTCTAACCACTAAGGAACATAGATAATTAATTTGCAAAATGCATGAGGAAGAATCCGTGAATACATCACATGCTGAATTTTCCAGGTCTCAACCTACTTTGAAATCAAATTCTCAAGTTTCCTTTAATCTTCTAAATGAAAGGGCTAGCCCATTCTATAAAGGCTCAATTTGAATCAGGCAAGTATCATAGGACTGGCATATGCACAACTCACTGCTATAAGACCGTTTGAACTTCTAGCGCAGTTAACAGGTATTGTACCTAGAAAGAAATCTATGAGACTCAAGCTGCCTTTTGGAACAAAATGGAGATACAATAGCTGTACTACATCCAGTCAGCTCCCATACAGAAGGAAAAGTAATCCTACCATTTTCGGTTTGTTGCAACTATCATATCTCCATATTTTTCTTTATTGACCTCTATTCTATTTCAATCTATAGAGGAATCAAATCTTTCAAATAAGAAGATGCTCCAACAAATTAATAGTTAAAAAAAAAAAAGGAAGTGTAAGCCTACATGGTAACCAGGAAAGTTTACCATATTTTGGCAAGCAGCGCTGGCCGAGACCCCAGATTTACCAAATAGGGCCATATCACTAAGACGTTCGGCCTTGAGGTTTTTGTAATTTTGGATAAAAATGAAAGACAGACTTGGACAATGCAAAAGAGTGCTAAGACACACTATAAAGCCAAAATAATGATTTGAGTTGTCTATATATTGAATCATCTAGTGTGGAAGGTTCAAGTAGAGAAAAGCATAACCACCATACCTATTCCATAAAAGCAGTGGCAGTTAAAGTTTTTCTCCCGAAACACTTCCGAAGCTCCGGGGACCATAAGAATATCAAAACCATTGATCTTGCATCCCCTGCAACAAAGGTCGAGAGAAGTTTGAACTTGCAATACTCTGCGAAAGGAGAAAATCATAAAACTGCGCTTTATCCTATCTATAGGGTGACATAACGTCCACCTCTTTTTAAAAAATTAATGCCTATCCTCTCAGTCTTTAGTCCACCTATAGTATCCAAAACCGCATCAAACTCCAATTTTATTGCCAATTCGATGTTCTGTCCAGCAACAGTAATCAATTGTTATAATAGGCACGGGTATATATATATAGATATATAGATATATATAGGGTTAATACCACGAAAAACCCCAAACTGGTACACCTGTGACAAATTTACCCCAAACTATTTTTTTGACCACGAAAAACCCCGAACTGGTACACCTGTGACAAATTTACCCTGAACTATTTTTTTGACCACCAAAAACCCTAAACTGGTACACTTGTGACAAATTTACCCTAAACTATTTTTTTTTACCATGAATATGACAAATTTACCCTCCGTTAAATTGGATTAATATCACGAAAAATCCCAAACTGATACACCTGTGACAAACAGAGGGTACAAATGCCAAACTAGTACACCCGTCAACTGGCACGTGTCATCAAACTCAGCAATTTTACGGTTAAATTTAATGAAAACTAACGGAGGGTAAATTTGTCACAGGTGTATCAGTTTGTGGTAAATTTGTCATAAGTGTACCAGTTTGGGGTTTTTCGTGGTCAAAAAAATAGTTTGGGGTAAATTTGTCACAGGTGTACCAGTTTGGGGTTTTCCATGGTATTAACCCATATATATATATAAATTAACCAACCATGTCATGAAATGGTGAAAGCAAACACACAAAATGACTAAATAGATTCAACAATACAACAGACAAAGTTGCCTACATACGATAAGTTTCCATGGTCGAGCAGTCTCGATGCTTTACCATATAAATGATTTTCTCTACTAGAAAATCTAGACACAATATAATATACAATAACAACCAATGGCATACCGCAGCTGTGTAGTGAACAGCTTGCTCAGCGCCAGCTACCAAAGCCCGATCAATGCTTTGACTGCCACAAAAGGTTACAACTTGGCATCCATTAGCTACTGCAAGTTGAATTGCTGCAAAACCTACTGCTCCATCACCACCAATAACTAGCACCCAGCACCCTTTCCCTTGCAACAGGTAAAAGAATTTGTCTTAAAGCTATAATTGCATAACCACCAAGTTGATCAGAATAGATGAGTTACTAGAAAATCATTTCTTACCATGAATAAGAGCTACACACATAACTCAAAAATAGAAAGCTCATTGGAGTTCCCAATGGGAAACAAATTGATTTCACTAGCACAGAATATGTTAAAGAACTCAAATATTTCCATCCCATGCCAAGGAAATCAAACTTTGAAGTTTCTTCATTTTGGACCATATATCAAAGATAGTCTTGCCGTCTACCACGTACCTTCCTTCTCAATAAGTTGATTGTTTTTCAAAAACTCTGGGAAGAAGGGCCATGAAGATCAAAATAGAAAAAGAACATCAACTAGAGAGAGAAAAGCCAGACACGGCATCGGGCAACTAGAAGCAAATCATTAACCTTCTTTGAAGTTCAGTCCAAAATGGAGATATTCTAAAGATGCATGCAGTAGAAATTCTGAACGTACCCTTCACGTATCCTAGCATTCCTTTTTAAAGCTCTCCATGCAGTCAGTGCAGCAAAAGGGATGGATGACGCTTCCTATAAGATGTGAGGCTTCGGATGTCATTTTCCAATGCTAGCTAATAAGCACGATACTTAAGAGCACTACATGCATAATTGCAAGACAAATACAAGCGTGAAAAAAACTCACATAAAACTTCATAAAAGAACTCGATGCCTAACTCATGTGTAATTGACTTTGGTTTTTGAGTAAGATCAAATTCCAACACTATTGCATAGTCAGTATAAGTACCCCTACGAACAGAAGGATGCAAAGCACCAAAAACTTCTTCGCCTACAGTAAAAGATTGAACTGAAGCTCCAACTGCTACAACCTCTCCACTGATATCGCGACCCAAAATGAGAGGTAGAAATCGTTTAAATATTGAGCAGCCGTAACCAGTACCAGAACACATCTGCAAACAGAATGAGTTATGACCATATCACAACAGTGCACACTATGAAATAACTCCAAAACATATCGAGACTCGAGTCATTGAACCATACATATATGGTGAAAAAAAAAATTAGCCACCGTGCATTTTTGCGTGTACCATTTAATTAAATAAACTGTTCCCAAGGGAACACCAATTGAATCAAACTAGTGAATTATGTGCCTACTTAAGTATCAAACCAAACCTCACCGTCAAATTGATATCAATCCATGCCGAACAAAATTCCGTAGGCTAGCAATACACTTCACTGTCCTATCCACGATTACGAATGGCAACAACCAATACATAACTGTCTGCAATCCGAGAAAGCTATACATTTTGAATTCAGTGTTTCTAGGTTTCGGAGAAAACCAGGAGATTCAGTCAATCTAATTCCTAGTTTGAATTTGCACCGGAATACACCATACAGCTAAAGCAAAAGAGATCAAGCTCCTCACGACTTTCAATTGTGTTTGTCAGATCACATAATTGATAAAATGGATTAAAAAAAAAAGTCTCTTTTTTTATCTTAAAATTGTCCAAAATCAAGGAATTATGGCATCCAACAAAAAATATATATATTTGATAAGCTCTGGAAGACCAAAAAAGAATCATATAATAGGAAAACCGAAGTAATAAATAAGCAGCTCAGTAACTCACTGCAATATCAATGGACACAACAAAAGTCTTTTTTTTTTATCTTCAAATTTCCCAAAATGATGAAATCAAGGCATCCAACAACAAAAAAAACCTTTTTTGATAAGCTTTGAAAGACCAAAAAAGAACCATATAATAGCAAAACCGAACTCCAACAAAAAAATAAATAAATAAGTAGCTCAGTATCTCACTGCAATATCAATTGGATTGATGGACACAGCGCGTGTGCGAACGAGGACCTCATCATGCTTAAGATGAGGCAAGGGCTTGTCTAGGAACTCCAACACCTCCGGGCTGCCGAACCGCCGCAACATAACGGCTCTGCAACTGGTGATGGACCTAGAAGGCGGACGAGGAAGCGATCCTTCGCCGACGCATTTGCGATTGAGGATTCCGTCTGCGATAGGGGTGATTCTACGGGTAGGGTTCTTAATTATGCGAGACTGCAAGAATCTCATGGCGCGTTTGTCAGTCGGATGAGGGAGTCCGGGAGCATGAGAGATGACGAAGGAGGCGTTTGTCAGTGGGCTGGGGTGTCTTTCTGGGGGGGGCTAAAACCTAGACCTGCCAAAATGTGATCGGCCGACCGGACTTCGTAAGGAAAAAAAGAAAAAAGAGAAAGGAACCCCCACACCACACCCCGTTTCTCCAATCTCTATCTAGGGCAGAAGGTACCGATCAATACCCTCAGCCAACCGATACACGGCTTAACAATGCAAGGAATACGAGGACACGGATGGTCGAACGATCGATCATCAGCGAATCATCGCGTCTATGGCCGAATTACTTCGATTACATCAAATGAACAATGGGCAAAAGAACGGATACCACGAACCCTAGAATCAATGTCCAGAGGCTTCGAGTGGTGGTTTTGATCGAGTCGATTCCCTGAAGATCGGGGCTACGGTGATTTGTGAAGATTGCTCCGGGCGGAAGCAGCTGTCAGACCGAACCATCGCCATTTTCACGCTACTACTACCCGCGTGTAGGCACGGCCCATAATAGACCCTCGGAATATATGGCCATTGGCAAGTACTTTGGTTTTAAAATATTAATAAAGTAAAAGTTTTCGGACAGTGATTTTAAATTACATACTCATCCTCGGACGCCATGAAATAACACAAGATTATACGAAGACATAAAATAAGAAAAAAAAATAAAAATTTATTTAAAGTTTCAACCCGTTGAAATCAGTTCTTCAATTTTTTGAATCTGAAACTTGCCATATATACCTTAGAATCGGGGATCGGACTAATTCTCCCGTTCTATCTGAAATCATGCTCACCACTAAGAGAAGAGTCTTCGAAGTCCTAATGCCTTTCACTTGAATCAAATGTTTTGTGAAATAACAACTCGGGACATTATACGTGTCTCGCGAGGTCCATGAATATATTATGGAAGGGATGGGGCTACCGACTTATTTTGTTCGATAATCTTGTGACGGTATGATTCGCCACAGCGCACGGCGCCGGCCATCGGTATTTTCCGTCGTCAAAGAATGATATTGGTAAGGTGGACCCGAAATAACTATATGTCCGGGGAATTGTAATTTACGGGCATTAACATTTGGAGCATCTTCAATCCCAACTAAACGTCACACAGGGTCGTGTTTTGTCCGATAGCCCCATGAACTACACTTTATGTCGAGGCAACGTTTGCCAAAACAAGAAAAACGAATTAGATATGATGGCCTACTTAGCTCAAATTGCGAATATAATGAGTCGGACGTGTTCCGCTTTGAAAAGGCCCACTTGACTTGACTCGGCCCAAGCATTGGTTACCATCTTTTGAGGCAGGGCAAGTATTAGATCCGGATCCGGCCTAGCCCGCCCGTTTGATGGAGTCTACTGAGCGTTAAACCTGTCGTTTCTAGAGGTTATTAATTTTAGGTTGAGCGGGTTACCAGCTCTCGATCCCGAAGAATCGGAGGTGTGAGTCAAGCTGGTCAGTTCTTCTCAGAATCGATCCAAAGAACCGGCTACTTTTTTCTTTTATGGGGAAAGAACTTACCAAGTTATAAAACGCAAAAATTGCATCTCATGAACACAAAAGTCTTGGTCAAGCGGTTACGTGAGTTTTCATTCGCATCAAATACCGTAGTTTAGTAATCAATGGATGCAAGACTTTTTTTCTAATAAATAAAATAATATGCTGCAAAATCGGTTCGATATTGGTTTAAGGATCGATTCCACTGCCTTTCCAGTCTTAGAACCAAGAATTGAACTTGTCTAGGCTGGTTCCCGGAGCGAGTAGCGGAATTGATTCTCCCCCAAAAACCGACTCGGAATCCAGCTGACTAGGCCGATTTCAGCTAGTTCGTACTTTAAACCGGACCCCATGCTCACTCCAGTTCTACTCAAATCAACAAGCAAAATAAGGAAGCCCAGACAGACGAAGGCCCAAGTTTGAAGCCCATTAAGCAAGGGGCCCAGACAGACGAATTCTGCCTATCACTCAGTGGGCCCGCACTAGGAGAAATCACACACGGTCATTGGGCCCCAGCCCGTAAAAAGAAGCTCTATGAACCACACAAAATATCAACAAAAGCCGCGAAGCAACCTGCCTCCCTCCTTCTTGCCTCCCTCCTTCTCTCTCACTCTCTCTCTCTCTCTGCACTTATCCGCTGAGCTTCATTAGCTTCCCTGAACGAGCGAACGAACGAGTGATGATGATAACGTGACCGAGTAACCATTTCTACTTCGACTTCTTCTTCTTCGGAAAGAGCTCTTGATCATCGGACAATCACGCATGAGACTCGAATCAGAGGCTCATCATCATCGTCTTGGTCGTTCCCATCAGCTATCCAGTGCCACCACCCGCGAAGCTTGATGACTGACATGGTTTCTGCCTCCAGCAGTGCACTGCGACACGTCCGCGTCCTCAGGAACCCTTCTTTGCCCCGATTCTCGCCTCTGGTGATGCCTTTTTCGTTCAACAAGGCGACGCCTTCCGTCTGCGCGCTGAGGACCGGATCCGGGAGCGGCAAAGTCCGGAGTCAGGAGGCGTTGGGCTCGGAATTCGTTCGGAGGCCGATTGTGTCTCCAGCGAAGGATTTGGCTGGAGATTCGGTGGAGGATGAGGCGTCCATAGAAGCAGAGAAGACTAATTTGAGCGGCAGAGGAGCCGAAGACAGTGAAGAGGAAGTGGAGGAGGAGGAGGAGGAGGAATGGGTCGATTGGGAGGATAAGATATTGGAGGACACCGTGCCTCTGGTTGGCTTTGTGAGGATGATTCTGCACTCTGGAAGGTGAGGCCTCATATCGTTTGGTGAATCTGTAACTTGAAGAAGTTAGCAATTGCATCCTGCCTAGTTCGCTCAATTAGCGATAAAAAATGGCATAAGTCAGAAAGAATGCTTGCGCTATAATTTATTGTTACGTGGGCTTTTGCTTGCTTTAAGTGAGTCTTGCGAAACCGTTTTACTGGAAAGGGACGTGTTGGGCGGTGTTATGTAGAGCCGAATGCTGTGAGAGGATTGTGTAGTGGCTGATTCCAACCTGTAGGAAGCTTTACTTGTTGCAATGTTTGCTCAATCGTTGGAAGATGGAAATGCCTAAAAGTTTCTTCAATCTGGTCAAAAGCTTTGCGCACGTTATGGTATGATTGCACTAAGAGTGATCGAGAAACAGCCATGGAATTTCTTTTATTTGCGCAAGTATTGCCAGTCATCCAGCTATCTTTCTGTCTACCACTCTATCCTTACGTACTCACATGTGTGTAGATGCATGTTGGCATGTGCAGATAGACTCAGACTTAAATTTCAGCATTCATACACACTCAAGATATTTATATGCCCTAGACAGATGTATGTGTCTTCTATGATTTGAGGGACTTTAGACCTGTGCATGTACTGCAAATCTTCACACTTGAGCGGATGTAGGTTGTGACTCTTCAACTTTATTCTACTTCGGACTATTTAATTTTGTTGTATGACTACTACTATGGGCCTATTTGGTTCAGCTTTGGAGAAATGTCCTTGGGAAAATGCAAATACTTTTGGGCTAAAGGGGATTTTCGAAATGCAAATAGTGTTTGGTAAAGTGTATTATACAAATACATTGGAAAGCAACTTTGACGTAAATGCCGTTTGGTAAAAAAATTACCTTTGTAAATGATTCGATTTTTTAATTATTTTTCATTTTTTCGAATAAAAATTATTTTTTATTTTTAATTATTTTATTTTATTTATTTAATTTCTTTAATTTTTTTTTCTTTCTTCCTTCGTTAATTTCTTCTCAGCCGATCGCCGGCCACGGCGGTAGCCGGCAACCGGCCACAAGCCAGGCTCGGCGTCGCACCGACCTCGTCGGCCCCAAGCGAGACCGAGCCTTGCCGGATCTGGCGAGGCGAGCCTCGCTTGCTTGAGGCCGAGCTAGATCCGGCAAGGTCGAGGCTCGCGTCGCCGGCCTACGTGTCATGGTCGATCGTCGGGCAGCCACCGTCGCCGAGATCTGTAGTCGGCGGAGGATGGAGCAGCAGGTGAAGGAAGGAGGAAGAAGGAGAAAAGAAAAAAAGAAAAGAAAAAGAACAAAGAAAACAGAAAATAAAAAGATTAAAAAAAATTTTATAGTTGCATTCCGAAAATGCAACTTTCCAAAGTATCTCCAGAGCTACTTTGGGCCAAAGGCCTTTAGGGGCCTTTGGAAATGCAATTGCATTTCTCTAAAGTTGAGCAGAAAATGAACCAAATGCTATTTGCATTTGGCCAAGGGACTTTAGAGCCCCAAAACCCCTTCCAAATGCTGAACCAAACAGGTATATGTTTAGAATCCGCTTGCCTTTGCCATCGTAGGAATATAGGCTTTACCATTATACATTCATGGGAAGTTATCATTCAAGGGAATTGTGCACCTCCATTTATGTTAACAAAGAGTTAAAGATGCTTAATATGTTATTAGGGTTCCATGTTTAGTGCCTATATTGGTCTACATTTTCGTTTTGGTTGGAAAGGGGCACAAATTTAGGACTGTTATTGATCTGGACCCAAAGGTCTGTAGGTCTGAGATTTATCAAGTCTGAGTACTCTATTACAAATTGCAGTACACTCTGGTATACTTGTGACCAAGCTTTCCTCCTTGACATCTTTTCTGTCTAAAGTTAGGTAACAGGAGTATTGTATATATTTACCCTTCATCCGTACTACATAGTCGAATGCTTCTGCTTCCTTTTCTCAGTCTACCTACCAATCTTTGATTTTCAGCTCTGTAACTTGCTGCAGTTTAGGCTCTCTCTGCCTTTCCACTTTGTCCTTTATTCTCAACGTAATTGCTCATTTTTGGCATATGAGCAAC
Organism: Lenwebbia sp. NSW1173648; assembly: GCA_029784005.1. NCBI lineage: Eukaryota > Viridiplantae > Streptophyta > Magnoliopsida > Myrtales > Myrtaceae > Lenwebbia > Lenwebbia sp. NSW1173648. The sequence goes on along the minus strand of JARCGZ010000012.1, from coordinate 17,168,772 downwards.
CGCAGGTGTCCTAGAAAGCAGAATGACAACGTTAATTCTTAACTTTATGCAGTTTAATATGCATACTAATGTTCTGTGATAGTTCTAGGTATGTCCAAACCTTGTAATAGGAAGGTTACCTTGATCCTGTCTTCAGAGATCTGTTTACATTTTGCATTATCAACTTCATGGACAAGAGTCATAGGGAAAGAAAACCAGATGCTTGCTCATATCTGTATGTCAATTTTTAAAGTACGATCAGAGGTTGGGTGCTAATTCCTAAGTTATTTCTTGTAATAATACTTGTCTGAGTAGCTAAAGTCCATGGCAAGCTGATCGCTATTGTTGGACATCTATATATGGGTTTGCTGAATGTTGGCTGCTGCACATCCATTCTTCATCGTCAATTTATCATATGCATTTTCTGCTCGTTTTTAACCATTTAAGCTGCTTTTGGGCCTATATTTGAGAATTATTCATGTGCTTAGAACGTCTTAGATGATTTAGGCATTTTTTAGAAAAAAGATAACAATAGAAGCATCTGGAAGTCCCTAATTGCCCTAATCTTAACAAATAACTAATAAATAAGTAGAAATGTACTGGATTCTTTTTGGTACTAACAAAAATGGAAATGGATGTCTTTTGTAGATATCAAAGCGGAGATCGATTAAGTCCAGAGCATGAGAGAACAATTCTTGAGAAGTTGCTTCCCTATCATCCTGAGTTTGAAAAGAAGACTGGTTGTGGAATTGATTATATTACGGTATCCTTCTCACCTCTTTTTTAAGCAGAGCAACTTATGCATTGAAAATCGGGAGTAGTTTTTTTTTTTTTTTTGTCAGAAAAGTCGAGAGTAGTTACATTAATGCAAGATTCGCTTTTTTTGTTGCTTTCAGCATCCTGAAAATATGTATCCTGCGAAATAGGCATTACTTGATGAGGATGTGACTAATATATCATTCAGTATTGTGAGAGAGAATTTTTATGGTAAAGCTCAATGAAGCTCCACATTCTTGCTTCAATGTGCATGGAACTGAGGCAAATAGCAGCGTTGCTTAGAGCTTTAATCTACCTTTAGTTAGAAGGTTTGGTTTTCAAAGATGGTCTATAAATTTATGTTTGAGCTAAGCAGATTCGTAACCTGTATTATTCATGGGGTTGGAAAAGAGTAGAAAAATGTGATCTCACTATTAAATACCTCAAAATAGATCCTCTTTTTACATTCTTTGACCTTGTCCTTGTCCTTGTGAAACCTTGAGTTTCTGCTGGCCAGAAACACACATCCTTTTGCCACATTTGCTGGTCTCCAGAAAAAAAAAAGGCAACTATGATTGTTTTGGACGGGTATTTACGTATTCTTGGTTTATAAATTTCACGGTACAAGCAACAGTTCTTTTGGTTGCATTGTATCACACTCTTTGAAGTCCTGAATCCTGACTGCAAAGAACTGTACTTACCTATAAAATAAAGAAAGAAAAAGAATTGATCTCTGGAAGTTGATCTCTGTCTTCACCCCTCCTCAATTGAGTGGAGTTCAATATGTTTGCGTGTCATATTGCACCGTAGTTCTCCACAATGATTTCAATACTCTTGCATTGTCATCTTCTATTTAGACTTCTGTCTATTTCGTGTCATGTTAACAGGTCGGCTATCATCCTGATTTTCAAAGCTCAAGGTGCTTGTTCATAGTCCGAAAAGATGGGGAGTTAGTTGACTTTTCCTACTGGAAATGTGTAAAAGGCCTCATCAGGAAGAAGTATCCTTTATATGCAGACAGCTTCATTCTTAGGCATTTCCGACGGCGAAGGCAAACTGATGGACGGTAGCATGTATCTCATTCACCTGTAACTTACTCAAAAAAATTGAAAAACGAAAGAAAGTAACAGCTTTCATCTTCATATGCCGAGGAATTCATTCGTCTTATTGTTGCGTCTCTGCTGCTAGAATCAATTCCCAGAGAACTCTGTGGAGGTTAGAAGGTAAGATTTAAAGTAAAGGGTATTGCAATATTCTTGTGAATTTGGTTCAATTGCCAGAGCTGTCCTGCCTACAAACTTTTTCTATCATGCTCCTTTTGTCTACTGGGTTGTTGGCATTCCCCATGTGTTCTATCGTGAAACTCGGCAGCATTAGTATTCCTCCTCGGTATTAATCTATTTTTTCCGATTGTCTGTGAGTCAATTTTAGAGTTCGTTGTGAATGTTTTGTCTCCTTATTAGGTTCATAAATCAACTTCGCTTTTGCACTGTAATATGGTCCAAAGTAGTGACAGATATAGACTCTATACCACTTAGCAATATCGCAAACCCCAACGGTTTCTTCAAGCGTTTACGGTTTTATTCTCTCTCAATCTACCCATACAGAATTCTTCAATAGCATACACTACAAGTAACTAGGTTTGTCTCAAAGGCACATCACTTGGCCCTCTTAGACAGACATGACCGTGAGAGTTATCCACGTAGGATTGCATTGGTACATAGGCCGCAGCCCTTATTGATTGGATCTAGCTTACTTAATGGGAGGGTAAGGAGCCGAGTCGAGTCAAATTGACATAATCTTGAGGAGAATGAGCAGACAATCCTGGAATCGCTACGCCGGCCATCCTAAACAGTACCAAGAACGGGCTCTCTCGGTATGATGGGCCTTTCAGGCACGGCATGATGAAGCCCCTAACCAGCTCCCAAATCGCGATCATGATGTTTGGTATGTACCATAACAACGACGAGCTGTTTTTGTTCGGCTCCTCATCTAACACCTGAATTCAATCGTCATGTAATTAGGAGAGCGTGAGAGCCAAATGTACAATGCGAGAGAGAGATGGTGATACCTTCCCCTTGTACAAGCTGTTGAAGTAGAGGCAAGGACCAAAATGCTTGAACCCAAAGACATTGCCATCGCGAGGCAGCCTAGGAACAAGGTCGCTCGAATAGACATACCTATAGTATGGCAAAACATTCACCTCGCAATGAATCTTCCTCTTCATGTACTCCCCAAACCTCTCATCCCCAACCCTTGGTTGCCCAAACGTGTACACTCCTTCCAACCTCTCCAAGATCGAATCCTCCTTGTGCTTGCACAACACTCCCACAAAGAGTATGGCAAGCGCCCCTCCCAAGCTATGCCCTGTCACTATGTACTTTGTCCCTCCCTCCTTTAATTGCTTCCCTAGGATTTCCTTTATCTTATAATAAGCATAGGCCTTGCCTTCTTTGGGTGCCTCGGGCCATCCTATGCCCTTTTGTAGGCCCAACGCTTTCATGAAGCCGCTGTGGATGCTCACCCTCTCCGGGCCCGCTTCTCCTTCGAGCTCAAGCTCGTACCAGGAGAGATCGACGTCGGTGCACCATGCGTCCGCATCGAAAGGGCGGGTACCCCTAAATGCCACCACAATCAGGTCTCCATCTTTGAACGCAATGGCTCGAGTTGAGGGTTGCTCTTGGTAATCTACGTGACGATGCAATGAGTTTCGTTTAAAAGAGACGACTTTTCTTCTTATGGCAAGAGCAAACTCGGATTATTTGCTTTTCTGCTTTATTTCAATTCCGGGTTTTTGTTTTTTTTTTATTCCAATCTTATCTCATGTGCATCAAATAATCAATGGCATAGATAAGCTCATATACAGTATTGTGTCTGGTCAATTACCAAATTGGAGGTCGTGTAAAAGAAAAATATACATAAATGGCCATATCCTATCCAATTATGTATCCTAGCTCATTTTATTCGGCCCAATGATTTGCAGGACTAAAGAGAGGGTGTGTTTGGTTTGACTAAATTAAGCGAAAAAAATTAATTTTAGACTTTCTCGCAAAAATTAAACAAAACTGCATACTAATTGAAGTTATGGAAGAATGACGGTTGAATTCATACGTATATTGTTTAACACTCCTTATCATATTAAGATGATAAAAGTAAAAAAAAAATCACTCAAAAAAATTTCATCGTTATGTTTTTTGCAATTTTAATTATATTTGACCACTTGTAATTACTATGTAAGATAAACGATTGGTTGGATTTGTAAAATCACCATCATCATATTTTCTTCATAAGAAGAGCTTGTACTATTGTAAGCTTTTCATTTGGGAGAATTGTAAAAAAAAAATGTGATAAATCTATTGTACGACGGCCAACTCAATCATAAACCTTTAAATTGTGTCAATTTATTCATAAACCATACGATATGCCAATTTAATCAAACCTTTCAACAATTTGTCAATTTAGTTATTCCAGTCAATTTTGGCAGGAAGTCGCTGACGTTGACAATTTTTGTAATTTTCTTTTTAATTTTTTGAATTGTTTCCTTTTTTATTTTTTTATTTTTATTTTTTTCTTTTTCCCCTTTTCCCTTCGTTGGCATCGCCAGGTCTCGTCAATGGCCGGTGGAGGTCAACGACCTCAAGCGAAGGTCACCCTTGTGTGGCCCTCGCCGAGTGAGGGATGCTTGTGACTAGGTTGGCAAGGGTGGCCCTCGTCGGAACGGACTACAGCATCCCTCGAGCAAAGGCTACCCTCGCCAGATCCGACAAGGTAACCCTCGGCCAGGTGTGGCCAGCTCTCGCCATATTCGGCATGGGTGCCCCCACCTGAGGAGGCCAGGCTCGACGATGGTTGGTGGAGGGAAAAAGGGGAAAAAGAAAAAGGAAAAGAAAAAAAAAAGAAAAATAGTTAGCGCTAACTAGATCGCCACGTCAGCTATTTTCGGCCAAAATTGACCGGATTAAATAAATTGATAAATCATCAAATTTTTTAAGATTAAATTGGTAAATAGTCAAAAGGTTAAAGACTAAATTAGAACAATTGAAAGGTTTAAGACTAAATTTGCCGCCATACAATAGGTTTAGGACTAAATTTGCATAATTGAATGGTTAAGAACTGAATTTGCTATGGCACAAGAGGTTTTGGGACTTTTTTAACAATTTTTTCCCAAACATAAGCTTCAAAGAATATGTGGTGAAAACATATAGTAACATCGACTAGCATAATCTTTGACCTGTTAGATTTTCCAAAAGCTACAAGAAATAGGGGTTCTCATTACCTTTCACTCTTTCTCTGCAAATTCATTAGATATTCCGAAAACATCATTTCTTTCTCTTTCGTATCTGAATACACCGATGTGTGATGGAGAAAATCCTCTATTGAAAGTATGAAAAATAGAATGTCAAGATAGATCATTCTCTATTAAAAATATGCAACCCTGTGTGAATGATTAGCGAGTATAAGATCATGAAAATCGCACAGCATATTGAAATATCTTCTTAATCAACCAAGCAACTAAATTTAAAACCAAATTTCACAAATAAAATGTATATGATGAAGATATAATGCTTACCGTTCCAAAAGTCCGAACGCAGCAAGGGTTCCATCTAAAGCCAAAAAAAAAAAAAAAAGCGAACAAAATTAGTTCTCGTCATCTTCAAGCACAAAGGAATGATTCGATTAAGTTAAACTATTCCCAGACGACTAAACAGGTCAATGGCTAGTTTAATCGATGTTGTTCCATCTTTCATTTTCTTTATGACGACAATTCATGTTATTTATCATAACTATAAGCTTCTCTGTCGTCAATGTTACATCGAGGGTTGGTGAGATAGGAACCTTCCAACGATCTCTGATGGTGGTTTCGACAAAAGGATCATTCTCGTACGACAGCTTAGCGGCCATCATGGACAAGTACGCATTATAACCCGCCTCTCCATGCTTTAGCTGGCCGTCAAGGTCCACTCTCTGGTCCAAATTCCCGACCACCGATGCAAAAGTTGGCGAGTCTCTAGTCGGCCACTCCACGTTTCCTGCATAGTTTGCAAACATGACCCTCGTCTTCTTCCGGTGTAAAGTTCCGGAATAGGAATGATGTTTCGGTATGGTTCGATGCAGTTTACACTTCGACTTTCCTTTTCGAACACCATGTTGTTGTCACCAAGAACATTAAGGGTAAGATGGGATGGATTTGTTCCTCTGAATTGGGAGGATTTTGCATGGACTTAATCTGTGGTGATGAGGTTGACCAAACTAATCGCAGGACAAGAAGACGATACAGATTAAACCACTACATGCATGTAGGCGTGGACATGGTCAAACGTTGCCCGAGCTATAGTTCTGGGAAGAAGAAACACACGAAACCTGTGAGAGAATTGGTGATGAGCTTGAGAAATCCTCCGTTGGTCGACGGGAGATTGAGGCAGAACTCTAAAGCGTTTCCGAGCCATCCCAACATTCCCTTGAACAGGTGCAGGAGTTTCTGAGCGACGATGGAGATGAAGATGACCCATCTACGCCCGAACTCCCTGAGCTCCTTGGAGGTATCCGAGCATTGGATGTACGTTCTCTCGGACGCGTCGTTGGAGAACAGGAGGCGAGCGAGGTCGAGGAAGCCTGCTTGTTTAGGATCAAGTACGAGGTAGTTGCTATAGAGCTGGGCATCATCTTCGCAGCCCATGCGTGGCTTCGAATGCAAAGGAGATGAGGGTGGCATGTCCATGGATGTGTGAAGTTATTTGTATGTCAACGGTCTTGAAATACCTAAGCCCATGTATGTGCAATGCAAAAGGATATATATAGACTCATCAGATATAACAGTATAGGTTGTGCTAGGTTAAAAGGTTTAAGACTAAATTGGCGCAATTAAAAAGTTTAGGACTAAATTGATACAATTGAAATGTTTAGGACTGAATTGACTGTCGTACAATAGGTTTAAGACTTTTTGAACAAATTTTCCCTCACAAATACACTCATTTTCCCCAAAAAAAGTCCTAAACCTATTGCAATTATGCCAATTCAGTCCTAAACCTTTTTTTTTGTCAATTCAGTCTTATACCTTTTGCGTTTGTGCCAATTTATTCAATTTGGCCGGCCGGTGCTATCATGGACTTTTGTTAATAATTTTTTGAATTTTTTTATGATTTTTATTTTATTTTATTTTCTTTAGTTTTTTTTCCCACGGACACCCTCACCGACACTTGGCAAGGGCGTGGCGGCCCTCGCTAGATCTGGCCAGGCGAGGGTGCCATGGCCCTTCCCGGCCCTGGGCAAGGTTGTCGCGGCCCTCGCCTGTGGCCGGCAAGGGTCTAAGGGTTGGGGGAAAAAAAGAAAAGAAAAGAAATTTCATAAATAAATATTAAATTATTATTAAAAAAAAGTCTACGTCAGAACCGGCAATACCACGTCAGCGTCGGCCAGCACAATGGCAATTGGTTTAGGACTTTTGTGGTAATTCTCTCGATCAAATCTAATGATCTAGATTGTGCTAGGTCAATCGAACAATCTCGGGGGCGTGTGTCACATGTTACGTGCACTAATTTAAGGGTGCCTGTGTCACGGTGGCTACCTAATGTAACGTTATTTTCTCCTTTTCTTTTCGGACATTGCATGTGCATGGGTGGTAACACCTTACATAAATTCCTATTCGGGAATCTGATCCACCTTGTAAATTCCTAATTGGTGGTTGTTGTTTAGGGCATCTACAGACTCTTTACTCCTTCAATCAAATTGGAATATGCTGCTTTTTACCCCGAAAGTGAACTTTGCTAGCTTGATTGCGCCAAAACATACATGCCCACTCCCCTCTCTCTCTCTCTCTCTCTCTCTCTCTCTCTCTCTCTCTCTCTCAAAATCTCTACAAACATGTGTGTACATGTATATAATCATGTTCACGTGTATGTACATTTTGGGTTGTGCTATGAGATAAACATTGTGTACCCAAAAGAAAAGCCCAATTGCCTAGTGAACCCTTTAACTTTGGAAGATTTCTAAATCCCATCAAAAACTTTAAAAACTTTCAATTCTATCCTAAAACTCCATTAGGAGAATAACCATCAGTTAGAAATTCTACTCTCAACATTACAAAGCTCCATTACTGATTCTTTTTGTTGCGTATAACGAGTCAGGCGGTGTCTACGCCAGTTTTCACGCAACTCTACAAGTCCGCCTCCTTGAGCACTCTTAATGGAGCATTGCCCCTGTATTGGCTTGGTCTTTCAAGATTTTGCTCCCGAAATATTCCAAATTTGAAACCAACATCACGAGGAGATAAACCAAGTTTCATCTCCATTTATGCCAGCACATTTTGGTAAAATCGTCTGGTGAGTGAACCCTTTTCTCTGCTCTATTTTTCTTTAAGCATAGGGTTGAACGTTCGGTATAGGGTTCGAAGGACACTGAGGGTTTGATTGCTATATGCACATGTTAAGCTAAAACAAGAAAGCCATAAAGTCAATGAACATTTTCCATTTCTCTGGGCTAGAAGTCAATGACCAATCGGCAAAATTAGAGTAAAAACAAATGACAAGAATCTCAAATCGCGTCATTAAGCATTAAACTATGAACACGCTCAAAAGTCTCTGGATGATCAACGATTTGAACCTTCGTCCTTATTATATAAACTTTGGGAGCAATGTGACACCCCACAAATCGCTGGTTTGACCAAATTTAATATAGGTTGCATTTGATTCAGGGAAGAAATCATTTTTTTAGGAAAATATTTTTCCCTTATCAAGTTAAGGAATTCATTTTCCTAATTTTCAGCATGCATATTTTTCTTTGATTGCAAATAATTTTCCATTGATCCGATCAATTTGAGCAAACCAAATGCGTGAAAGTTCATGAACTGATTCACTAAAAATATCTTCTTCAAACAAACACACTACTTCACGATAAATGAAATGTTTTCCGGAAAATCAGTTTTCAGAATTTTTTTTTTCATTTTAAAGTTAGAGAAATCATTTTTCTAACTTTAAGCATGGATATTTTGTTTTACTATAAACAAACTCTATGTGGCAGGTTTTTTTTTTTTTTGGTTTCTTTTTTGTCAGATAGCTGGTCTCCTTAAATATGGTAAGTGGGGGTGATAGAAAATGCCAATTGGCAATTGTAATTTTGACAAATGGTCGACTGTCATTGTGACAACTATGTCATTACATACTTGTGCCGGGTCACATTCATAATTAGGTATTCTAGTCCTTGGCTACAGATATTAGTTAGTTGATACTATAATAATCTCTCTAGCTTAGTTTCTCTCTTTTTTTATGACCGAATATATTCTAGTTGGTCCATAACTCATTGGCTTAAGCTTTTGAGTGAAGGTGAGTCCAACTGGATATGTTGACGAGCTCGAATTTGGGCTCCCTCTTGGCGATCTCCCCTGGTGAAGGTATCGGACTTCTGCTACATGCTCTCAACAAATGATATTAGAGCCGATGGTTGATTGGTGGGCCCTCAATCTGTTTCGGTGCTTGACGAATATCTCAAAGAAGGAATTTGGTGACCAACACAGTTCCGAGCGGAGAGCGTTGTGGTGCAGCAGCGCGGGCCCGATGGCAGCATTCATGGTTCGGTCCGGAGAAAAAGATCAGGGGAAGGAATATGGTGACCAACACAGTTTTCTGGCGATGAGCGTTGTAGTGTAACAGCACGAGACCGATTGATGCAGAATGATACCTGGATTAAGGGGAAGCAAACCTAACATTCGAGCTCACACGTGAGGGGGAGATTGTTGAGATGCACTTGCGAGTTGTGTTAGAGAAGTCCCACATTGAAGAATTTCTGTGGGGTTGAGCAATTAATAAATCATAATTGGCCCATAACTCATTGACTTAAGCTTTTTAGTGAAGGTGGGTCCAATTAGATATGTCGACAGGCTCGGAATTGGGCTCTCTCTTGGCGATCTCCATGGTGAGGGAAAGCCTCATCCTTTGAGCTAAATTTTGGGATGAGAGAGGCCCAAAACCACCCAACACAAATAAGGAAAAAAAAAAAACACAGCCTCTTATCATCAATTTAACACCACATTTCAATTATACAAAAAGCAAAGCACACTCTCACCGCGACCAATTTTACATGACCCTTTCAGACATATTGAGAAATCGCACCTCCTTTTTTTTATGGTGACAAAAATAACATCCTCTATTATTCTGTCCATTCTCACCGTTGGTCGGTACACTCGACTCTCACTGCATTCACAGCTAGTGGCGTGGCGACTAGTATCAAAACATGATAAATACCTAAATAGACTCCACTTTCATCTTGTACGAGTCCATTGACCTTCATTTCCCTAACTTACCAACTTTTTTGCTATTACGTAACCAACTAGTATGGATTTAACCATCAATTACCATTTGAGTTGTTTACCAAACATTTGTTTGTTTCTGTTTTATAAAAGACGAACTTTTCAATGGAGTTGAGAACTTTGATTTACCTTTACTTACCAACTTGTTATATTAAGCAACTCTTATTAGAAGTTGTTGGCGAAATTAGTGCTCCTATTCTTGGAAAGGAGATGTGAATATTGTATTTCCTATTTCTGCATCTTGATTTTAGGGATTTTTTCTTTTGTGGTTGCTTGTTTCCTTGGTTGTAGCAACCTTGTTTTTGTACATATAGAGAATAATGGTAGATCATCTCACAACACACACACACACACACACACAAAAAAGAGAAGAAGAAGAAAGAGTGTGAGTTTTTTGTCCGAGGACGTAGGCACATTGCCGAACCTCGTTAAATTCTTGTCTTCATTTGCTCTTTGTTTGTTTTCATCATGGTATCAGAGCGGGAATGAATCGATCTGTTCCTGATCCACGTTCTTGATGCTATTTTTTGGTTGTTCGTGCTGCAAGTTGCTGCAACTTCATGGCCGATTCTAGCTCTGGAATCAAAGGTGCTGTGCAAGACACAAATAACCAACGGCTTACAAACCTGCTGTTGAATGGAAAGAATTATCTTCCATGGTCTCGGGCGGTCACAATCGCTCTTGGAGGGAGATCCAAACTGGGTCATGTTACGGGACAGATCAAAGCCCCTGCTAATATCGATCCCAAGTTTGACGAATGGCAAGCCAACAACCATAATGTTATGTCATGGATTTTCAACTCTATGGAGCCTCAAATATATGAGATATTCGCCTATGTGGATACTGCTAAGGATTTGTGGGATTCCTTATATGAGATGTACGGACAAGCCAATAATGCATCTCGGGTGTTTGAGCTTCAGCAAGGTCTCGTTAATTCCAAGCAAGGGATGAATCAGTCATTCATGGAACATCTGGGCCAAATGAAGAAACAATGGGAAGAACTTCGGCATTACAAACCTATTACTACAAATGTTCGCGACTATGTTCAACGGGAAGAACAAGACAGGATTTTCCAACTCTTGGCTAGTCTCAAGCCTGAATTTGAGGAGACCAAAAGAGATATTCTCATGCGACCTGAGCTGCCGTCCTTCAATATTGTGTGTTCCATCATACAAAATGAGGAAACACGAAAAAGGGTCATGGCGGCAGATTCAAAGGCGAAGGCATCTGTTGATTTACTGGAAAATTCAGCCCATTATACTATGTCTAATTTCAAGCAAGGTGACGCTAGCAATCGGTGGGCAAAAGGAAAAGGAAAGAAGCCCAAGCGATTTCACTGTGATCACTGTAATCGTGATGGGCATTCGAAGGAACGGTGTTGGGTTCTTAATCCGCAGTTGCGACCAAGCCAAGATAAAGGTCCTGATGCGAAGTTAGCAGTTCAGGGGGATGCCACAGTGTTTCAGTCTAAGCTAGAATTTTTAACTCAACAAGTTCAACAGTTGCTTCAAACTCATGGGCAAGGATCAGGTGCCACAAGCACTGAATCTGGAAATATGGCTAAAACCTCTGGTAATATCCATGCTCTCTCTACTAAGTTTAATTTTCAGATTATTGTTGATTCTGGGGCTACAGACCATATGTGTAACTCTTCAAATATGTTATCTAATACTGTCTCTAGCACTTTATACCCTCCTATAACTATTGCGAATGGAATGGAAGTCCCAATTCAAGGTATGGGCCAAGTAAATATTTTTTCAAAAAAAGCCGAAGCTTTGATAGTTCCAGGGTTGAAAAGCAATTTGTTGTCTGTCAGCAAATGTGCTAAACAGTGGAATTGCAATGTCATCTTTACTCCTCAAAAGGTGATTTTTCAGGATCGCATTACCAGGAGGATGATTGGTAAGGGATAGCTACGAGACGGGCTGTACACTTTGGATCTTGGTGGTGCGGCTCTAGTGACGACAAAACAAATTTCTGCAGATTCTCGGCTATGGCATTGGCGAATGGGGCATCCTTCTGATAGAGTGTTGCAAGCTTTAGACTTGCCATTGACACATGATTCTAGTAATTGTGATCCATGTCATTTTGCTAAGCAACATAGGTTGCCTTTTCCTCAACATTTCAATAAATCAACTGAGTTGTTTGATGTGGTACACTCTGATGTTTGGGGAAATTCTCCCGTTGATTCTAAAGAAGGATTTAAGTACTTTGTTACTTTTATTGACGATAAATCCCGTGCAACTTGGCTTTACCTTCTTAAGTCAAAAAGTGAAGTTCTTACAATCTTTCAAGATTTTTGCAGTATGGTAACAAATCAGTTTAACACTACAGTGAAAGTTCTTCGAACGGACAATGGTACCGAGTATACCAATCAGGCGTTCCAGGCTTTGTTACGGCGTATGGGCATATCTCACCAAACATCGTGTGTCGATACTCCTCAACAAAATGGAGTAGCCGAGAGGAAAAACCGTCACCTGTTGGAAGTCACTCGAGCTTTGCTATTCTCTGGACATTTGCCCAAAACTTATTGGGCAGATGCAATGCTTACTAGCTGCCATTTGATAAATCGACTACCTAGTCGCATTTTGAATTATATAAGCCCTATGGAAGTGTTGCACGGTCGCAAGTTTGATCTCTCCCATTTAAGAATCTTTGGGTGTGTTTGATATGTCCATTCTCAAAGTGGGGGCAAGTTGGACCCTCGTGCTCGCAAGTGTGTGTTCGTTGGATATTCTTCTACCAAGAAAGGATACAAGTGCTATGATCCTAGCACAAAACGTGTTTATATTTCTCGAGATGTCAGTTTTGATGAAGCTCACATGTTTTATTCAGACAGGACTCAAATTCAGGGGGAGCAAGATGATTACAACGAATTTTCTTTTGAATTTGCTCCTATCCCGGTGAATGCTGACACTACACACATTGAAAGAGTGTCTGCTAGTCAAGACTTTATGGGGCAAGAAAACACACAAGTGAGCCAAGAAATTGAAGGACAACAAAGCACCGTCGTGCCAATAATAGAACAACCAGTTGAAGCTGCTACTGAAACCGAAAGGGGGACTATTGACATATCTGAAGAAGAAGGGGGAACTAATAACATATTAGCTGCACCTGTTCAGCCACGAAGGTCATCCCGCGTTCCAAGACCTTTAACTCGCCTTCGGGACTTTGCCACATATTATTCCGCTCAACATCCTATTCAGGAATATATATGGTATAACAAAATCTCTCCCAAGTTTTGGAGTTTCTTATCTGCCATTGAAGATCAACAGGAACCTAGTAGCTTTGTGGAAGCAAGTAAGAAGAATGTGTGGGTTAATGCCATGAAGGATGAACTTCATGCTCTTGATCGAAATCAAACATGGGAATTAGTACAGCTACCAAAAGGAAAGAAGACTGTAGGATGTCGATGGATTTACAAGACCAAGTACAATAGAGATGGATCAATTGAAAGACACAAAGCAAGACTTGTTGCAAAGGGGTACACACAAACTTATGGTATAGATTATAAAGAAACATTTGCTCCGGTAGTCAAGATGAATACGGTGTGTACCCTTATGTCTGTAGCAGTTAATTGTGAGTGGCCATTATTCCAAATGGATGTGAAGAATGCATTTCTTCACGGAAATCTTGAGGAAGAAGTCTACATGGACCTTCCACCTGGGCATTCCTTACAGAATGAAGATGGAGTTGTGTGCCGACTAAAGAAAGCTATCTATGGTCTTAAACAATCCCCTAGAGCATGGTACGGTAGACTTAGCACCACACTTGTCAAGGTTGGATTCAAGCAAAGTGCAGCAGATTCCTCAATGTTTACCAAAGTCACGGACAGAGGAATTGTTGTTATCTTAGTATATGTTGATGATCTTGTGATTACAGGCAGTGATCAGTCCGGGATCGAAGCTCTCAAGCAACATTTAAATAAAGAATTTGACATCAAAGACCTTGGTAATTTGAGGTATTTTCTTGGTATTGAGGTTGCTAGATCTCGGAAAGGATTGTTCTTATCTCAGCGAAAGTATGTTCTTGATTTGCTGAAGGAGACTGGTAAGTTAGGAGTCAAGCCAGCGAGCACCCCCATGGATTTTAATAGTAAATTTATTTCTGATAATACATTGTTGCATGATGTTGGGCAATTTCAGCGCCTTGTTGGACGATTGATCTACCTAACTATTACTCGACCTGATATAGCATATACTGTCAGATATGTGAGTCAATTCATGCAGAAACCAACAAAGGGGCACATGGAATTGATAAATCACTTTTTTCGGTACTTGAAGGCCTCTCCAGGAAAGGGAATTCTGATGAAGAATAATGGTCACACAGACATCATTGGTTATGCAGATGCAGATTGGGCTGGCACTCCCGTTGATAGAAAATCTACTACAGGTTTTTGCACCTTTGTGGGAGAAAATCTTGTCACTTGGAAGAGCAAGAAACAAGCGGTTGTTGCACGATCTAGTGCAGAGGAAGAATATCGAGCTATGGCTACGACTACAAGTGAAATAGTGTGGTTGAGATTGTTACTTCAGGAGTTGGGTTGCAACTCTATAACCAAGCCAACGAAGCTGTTCTGTGATAATCAGGCCGCTATTCATATTGCTTCCAATCCTGTATTCCATGAGAGGACTAAGCACATAAAGGTGGACTGTCACTTTGTTAGAGAAAAAGTGCAAGATAAGACTATTGAAACCCCGTACATTCGCAGTGAAGATCAATTAGCGGATGTCTTCACCAAGGCTCTGTCTAAAGGAGTGTTTCAAGAGATGGTGAACAAGTTGACCTCCGATGATCTCTTTGGTCCAACTTGAGGGAGAGTGTTGGCGAAATTAGTGCTCCTATTCTTGGAAAGGAGATGTGAATATTGTATTTCCTATTTCTGCATCTTGATTTTAGGGATTTTTTCTTTTGTGGTTGCTTGTTTCCTTGGTTGTAGCAACCTTGTTTTTGTACATATAGAGAATAATGGCAGATCATCCCACAACACAAAAAAAAAAAAAGAGAGAAGAAGAAGAAAGAGTGTGAGTTTTTTGTCCGAGGACGTAGGCACATTGCTGAACCTCGTTAAATTCTTGTCTTCATTTGCTCTTTGTTTGTTTTCATCAGAAGTTATCGATCTTAATTAGACCAATTATTGTTTTTTTCTAATCAACTTACCAACTAGTTTTGCAGTTTCAATTCTTATTTGGGTTCCTCGCCGCTATTTGTGATCTCCCCAAGCGCAACGCACGCGAGAATTTCAAATTGGATGTTCTGATGTTTGTATCGATGGACGGATTGGTGAAGCTGGTCTCCCGTGATGTACATTGGAGTGGGACATGGGAAAGGTCAAAGTACCCTGAATTTGTAGGACAAGAAGGTTTCCCTATCCACAAGCACAACAAAATCCATCAATATGCTGCCCAAGTTTCTTAAAGGAGGCATTGGAACACATCCTTAATGAAAGCCTCTCTATTGGGCACGGGCAACAAAATGGGTAACCCAGAGCGCTTTGTCTTGTCTAGTTGGACTCAATTTTATTCGTAACCTTAAGCCGTTAAATAAAGAAAATATTATTTTTTAACTCCGAACATCCGATGAAGGATTCAACTTTACACTCACACTATAGACATGCAACATACCAAATTCCCCTTCACATGTGAGCCTTTGATGTTGGGTCAGTTCCCCATGAGAAGTTGAAACCCAAGATTTTTAGCTTATGAAGTTTCAATTATATATGTGTTGAGTGTGACTCGAAGTATAGACCTGATTTGATTTGGAACCGACTCAAATTGGAGTTTGAGGATGCTCGAAGATGGCGCAAAAATCTGAAGTGTGTGAGGACAAGGTTCGGACATCCCAAGTTAGGTGGCAGAAGTCTGGATTGAAGCACCAAAAGTTAGGTAACTACTGTAGGTGTGTATTGCAAAGTTTAAACGTTACGAAGACTCTAATGTCCGGCCCAAAGCTGGCTGGGTGTCTTACTCAATCCGGCCAGCAGCAAAAGTGGATTTCGGAGGTCTGGCCGGGACATGGTCGGGCGTCCAACCTAGACGCCGAGAGAAGCCAGACTATTCTGAATGTCCATCACTTCAGGCAGAGGTCCGGACGCGCGCACGAGATTGTCTTCTTGAAGATGTTCTCGACCTAATTTCGTATAGAACGAAAAGCTTAACTCAAGAGAGAGCTCAAGGAGCCGACAAGGAGTGTGAGTGTATGAGTCTATGTCTCTTTAGTTTGAGTTTGTGAGACTTTTCCGATGTGATTAGGGTCAAAGAGACGCTTCTTCCCTGAATAACTATATCCATTGAGTTTTACAAACAATGAACCGACAGCCAACATTCATATCCAATGATTGGTTCAAATATAGCCTAAAGAGTGGATAATGAAATGCCTCGGTGTGCTCAACTCATCCATTTCGGGACATTTGTCTAATGAAGATACCTATAACATGAAATTTCAATTAAAAATTTATACACAGAGAAAAAAAAAAGACAATTAATTGCATATGAACCCTCGGGAGCCTAGTTTTGCTTGGCCTGCCCAATAGTTTTGCTTGAGGTCCAGTGGGAGTAGTCGGAGTCCGAGTGTGGAAACTATTTTAAGACGGGGAATGACACCAATGATCTTCAAATTTTCATTTAATATTCGATATCGTCTCAGGATTTTTAATTTATTCGATATGGTCCATGAAGTATTTAAATGTCCAATCTAGTCCATAGACTATATGAAGATGTTCAATGTTGTTTTTTCATTAATTCAAGTTAACTGAATCTGCTGATGAGGCTCCCAATCCATTAAGACTGAATTGTGGATAACAAATAAAACATTACACGTGGATTATTCAAGTAAGATATCATCTCAAATTAGGATATAATAATAATCGCCATCAAATAACGATGGACATGTTGACGCCCAAAGGTTTTTTTTTTTTCCTTTTGGTAAAACAGATAGATAAAAAGATTGACATGTTGACTCATCGTTTTTTAAGATCCAACTCCACATATAATCTCACGTCATGAAATAATGTCTGATTTATAGTTTGAGTAAGCAGAAGGACTACATTGAGCATTTACTAATAGTTCAAGGGCCATATTGAATAAGTTAAAAGTTTAACGAAAATATTGCACATTGAGTTAAAGTTCAGGAACCATTCGTGTCATCTTCTCTCACAAGATATGAGCAAAAACCTTGCACATATTGCAGTTGGCCAGAACGGATGAGCAATCGAGGAATTTAACTTATCAAATAGAAAAATAAAGGAACTACAAGTACTGAGTTATATATGACGCGAAGAAAAGGGGATAAACAAGTCAATAGTGATTCTAAAACGCAAGGTCGTTGTAAAGAATATGACAGAGAAAAACAAGAACATGCACATCCATGGAGCGGATGCATGACACGGCAAGTAAAAGGCATCATAAACGAATAAAATGCACGTTGTATAATACATGGGGTAAAAATGCTTCGATTTTCAACTTATTATCAACCCTTTTTCATTAGTCAATTGTTAATGTTAAACCATGAACGAAGAAATACATGAGAGAAAAGCATATTGACTAATGATTGTGAGGCCCCAATTCACATGCCAATTACCGTTTAAGCACTAAAAATATGTTTATAACCTTACGTTTTTTATTTATACGGGTAAACGTAACGTTCTTTTAATTTCTCATTAGTATTATAAAGTAGATAGAGAATTCAATTATCACAAAATCTTGTAATTTGACTGGTCTTATTATAATATGCGTGCTTTCCTCTTTTGTGATACAATTTCTGTAAATTTATGATAACATCACTTTTAAGGACCCAGTGAGATTTTTAATTATGCGTAAATTGCTCCCCCGCCCAAAAGCAAATAGTAATAACTAAATATTAAAATAGAATCTTTTCTTAAACCTAATATTGATAGGATCATTGAGAAAAGAATTAATTCACTCGTCGAAATAAGTGATATGGAAAACTTAAAAAGAGTACAATGTAATATATTTTACAACTATTAACAAGATTAACTATCATTCAGAAAAAAATTTCTGACCAAATATATGTTTTGACCATGAAATTCGGTGTTCCTCAATCTATTCTGAACCAAGAGCATGAATCGAAAGAGATGAAAAATAGCTAAACGGGTATATCATACCTAGTCAACAGTGTGATTCTAATCGAATCACATCAACTTTTTCTCCCCTAGTTGTCAGAATTTCACATGGTCCTGACTCCTAAGATGCATCGATCTTTAGACATCGTGATTAAATGCCACATGGACAATCACGGGGACATGCCTTAGCCCAAAATCATGGGAAAAATTACTTAAAATATCTTAAACCTATTATATTTGTGTCAATTCAGTCTTTTTTTTTTTCCCAATTGAGTCATAAACATTTTGCATTTATGCCAATTCAGTCCATCCGGCCAACGTCGACCGAAAATCGCAGACATGGACGTTGGACGTCTTGCGCGGCATGGTCGAGGCTAACGTTGACATTTTCTTAATAACATTTTAATACTTTTTTTAAAATTTTAATTTTTTTAAAATTTTATTAATTTTTTTCCTTCTCTTTGCTTTTTTTTTTTTTGGCTAAGGCCTAGCCTGGGGCCAACTGACCCTTGCCGACATTGGGCGAGGGCCGCAACGCCCTTGCCAAATCTGGGCCTCGGCCCTCGCCTGTGGCCGACGACCTGGTAGGCGTCCATGTCAGCGATTTCTGGCCAAAATTGGCACAAATGCAAAAGGTTTACTACTCTTTTGACAAAAAAAGGTCCATGACTTAATTGGTAAAATTGCAATAGATTTAGGAATTTTTTGGTAATTTTTCCAAGTAAAGAGACATTATTGATGTTAAATATAGGTAAATAAATTGAAAGAGCTCAACTTTGCCACATCACTTAGGATGTCAACTTTATAAACTAGTCTTACTAAGTGAATATTCTATATAGATATTTATTTATGAACGATTTAGTGGATAAACTAATCTTGGGGCCTAAGAAACCTATGTTTTGTTAGTGGGACTTAACATGAGTCTCACATACTCTTAAAATGAAATTCAGTTTAATTAACAAATTTAATCAATGGATTTTGACAGAATACATAATAACGATGATGTGGGTTGTTATAACTTGAAAGACTGACCAACTATCCAAATTATTAATGGTGATGGAAGTAGATTATAAAAAAAAATTATTTAAGCTGTGTATTTAAAATTAATTTGATCTAAACCACATAACCATGCCCACATGAGAAAACAACAGAAATGCATCAGTCAAGCCATTGTTAATTCGACAAACGATTCTTTCTCTGGTTTTTCCCTTTTTCGGTGAACAATCCAATTCTATCGTTCCATTCTAAGCATCATCTCCATATCCCGAATTTGCATCACGATGCGAATGCTGGTACGCAGGAGCACCGTGACTGCCACCAGACCCGGCCGCCGGGAATTTCACCCCATTATGAGCCCCGCCGTTGCCGTCGTCGACCGAGGCTCGCTCGAGCGACTGCACCTGGTCCTTCAGGAACTTCATGTAGTGGATGGCCTCGTCCAGCATCGACGCTGTGTCCATCTTGGTCCCGCCCGGCACGAGCCGCTGCAGGATCCTAATCCGCTCGCTTATCCGCTCCCGCCGGTGCCGCGCCGCCACGCTCTGCGGGTCCTTCGATATCCTCACGTTCCTCCTCCTCGGCGGCTTCACCGCCTCGGGGTCTATGTGCACCGGCTGCATCGCCGCGATCCTGAAGATCATCTCCCTCATTGCCGCCATCGACGGCGACTGCGGGCCGTCGGGCACGCTCCGGGGCAGTTCGTGGATTGGGAACTGGGTGGACAAGGACGTCGGCGGGGGTAGGTTTTGGAATGAGTAGGGAGTGACAAAATGCGGGCTAACGTTAACGCTATTGTACAAGAAGCTTCTCATGACGTTATCCATATCGGCAGTGTTGGCGGCGCAACTTGCACCACCGAGCACGGCGGGGGTCAGGTTGGCGAACTCTCTGCACATGCCGTCGTAAAACTCGGGTGGCTTCTCCATGTGCATTGTCATGAGCAGGTCCAGCTGGTTTGGTGTGGCTGAAGAACTCAACTCATCAATATTATCCATGGCCTTTTTTCTCTCTATCTTCTTGGAGAGAGACTGTGAGCGAACTTGAAGTGGAGTGTGTAAAAGGTGCACAGATGAGAGTACTGGTATGGACAGACAGAGGAATGGGGAAGAAAGAGTAGGCTTGAAGAGAGAGAGAGAAAAGCAATAAAGGAAGGAGGAATAGAATAGTGTTATCATGGACTGACTGCTATCCATCTGGTTGGGGTGAGGACTATATATAACAGTTACTCGACTTCTAGTACTTGAATAATATATGATAAATGACGCATTTAGGTAAGAAATATTCTTCTTCTTTTTCTTTTTTTTGCCAAGGTTTTTGGTCCTTCTTCCCATTGTAGAGTTGTTGTGCTTTTGTTTTATTTGGTGCACTCTAATGTCTTTTGGTTTATATGGAAATGTGGACAAGTTTCGTGTCATATCACGAGGCCTACATCGTTATCTATCACAGGGGACGAGATGCTATGTCCATTTCTCCTCCTCCCTTGGCCGGTCCCAACCCTAACCTTGGCAGTCGCCACCTCCGCTGCCTCCGACCCCAGGTCTGTCGGAGACAACCAGGGACGGATCTTGAACGAGTATGTTTGGGAGGACAATATGTCAAGTTGATTAATAGCTGGTTTTATCTAATGAATGTACGGTAGAGGATTTCTATTATGAAGTCATAGTTTATCCGTGCCTGTGATTAAAATTGAATTCATGTAACAAATGTTTTTCTTTTTTTGTCGTAACAGACAGATGTCTTGTTCACAAAATATACAATAAATTCAACTCGATGCGACCTCGAAAAATCTCCTGTTCACCTAAAGTGGGAGCACCTATGTCAAAAGTATTTATAATAACTTTTCATAACTTTTTAAGTATTTATAATAACTCGACTTTTGGGGACTATAATCACAAGTTTTACAATGATTCTTTCCTTAAATCTCTTATAAGAGCCAATAGATGCAAATGAATCACTCATTCTCTCTCTCTCTCTCTCTCTCTCTCTCTCTCTCTCTCTCTCTCTCTCTCTCTCTCTCTCTCTCTCTCTCTCTCTCTCTCTCTCTCTCTCTCTCTCTCTCTCCGCGCAGCTTGTACATGTGAAAGAGTAGAGATCAAAATTCGAGCATAAATTGCTTGCATTTGAGGTCTCATATGGGGTCGATTACTTTCAGAGTGAAACTGTGACCTCAAATTGTAGAGAGAGAATGTCGTCGGCGGCGGCCGAAGTGAGATTTTAACACTCCCTCTCACATGTAAGCCGATCAATTTAACTAGCAACGGTGGATGCACACGCGAAAGAATCAGAACCTAGCTCTCACGTGCAAGCAAATTAATATGACTAGCAATGATGGATGCAAACTCGAAAGAGACAAAACCTAGCTCTGATACATGTTGAAAAGTCCAATTCAAAAGTTCAAGCTAATAAGTGAAAGTAGACCACATGTATCTAAAAAGCAAATAAACTCTATTATCAAGCGATGTGAAGAATTTCAACAGTAGACGTGATGATAACTAGTATCGGCAACAATCTATTATGATGCCATGTTATTCCAGTCTTCTTCTACACTTGTGCTCTCCCTCCCCAACATTCTTTTTACTACTATTGTTATCGTCCTTATCATTACTACTATTATTACACTCACATCTTATTTTCTAGGCATAAGCTTGGGCAAAGAAACGGATTGTCCTAGAACCACCTAACGTTAAAATAAACCTCATATTGCATGCATCCCAACCCATTGTGACTTTGACCTCACCGACAAAAATTCAACCTCTTTCTCTTTCGAAGAAACCCTAGCCAGCCATGGAGATCTTTGTACTTTAGTCAGTCCATCGCCACTACTCCTTCCGAAGGTTACGGGGCCACTTTGCCGAAGAAGTATCGTCTTTGACGATCCACCACCTCCAACACCACCACCACTTTCCGGCAACAACTCTCTCTGTCTCTCTCTCTCATGACACCTCGTTT
Organism: Lenwebbia sp. NSW1173648; assembly: GCA_029784005.1. Classification (NCBI taxonomy): domain Eukaryota; kingdom Viridiplantae; phylum Streptophyta; class Magnoliopsida; order Myrtales; family Myrtaceae; genus Lenwebbia; species Lenwebbia sp. NSW1173648. The sequence continues at coordinate 17,146,708 of JARCGZ010000012.1, read as the reverse complement.
GCGTTCTAACTTTCTCTCTCTAGCACCATATTTCTTCTGCTATCTCTCTCTCTCTCTCTCCAAATAAAGACCAAAGCCACTGTAGATATGAAGCTGTCATCCGGGCCAACTCAGACACTACTGTTGTCGATGCCCTCTACACATCTAGCCATTGCTGCCACTGCAGGTGGCTTCAGAGAGAGAGAGAGATGTCCACATTTGAGTGGAAGGTTCACGTAGAGTTACATGATTTCAAGGTTACCAAACTTTTTGCACAAGACTTATAATTGCGATGACGGGTTCAAAATCATATGCTAAATACGTGTACACGCATGCCCGGCTCGTTCTTGATTAACTTAACAATTCAGAGGAATAATAGTCGTTTCGAATGATTGAATCTATGCAAGATCAATTCCGAAAAAAATGAGTTGACAAGGGATCGTGTGTGGGAACACAAGGATGAGAGAGATGTATATGCAGATGAAGTGAACCTAGATGGCGCTCTATATGACGTGTGCATGACGTCAAAAATCGGAGGGGCTAATATGTGCCAACTGTTCCTGGGGGCTACCAAAAGTAGGTGCCCTTGATGGTGCATGAATTATTTTATCTGAATACACATCGCTGTGTTGAGAGTGAATGCAGAAAATTCATTATAAAAAAAAATTAAGAAGACAAAATCAAATTCCAAATTTCACTTTCTTTACAAACCCTAAAGCCCCCACTCACATGACAGGTGTCAGAAATCACACCCGAAATTAATTATGAGGAGGGCTCTAACGTCGGATGCCCAAGGAGAGGGAGGGGGAAGGGGATGCAATTAGACAACTCTTGCATTATCTTGATCAGATGGCGCAGAGGAACGCTTTTCGAGACGGATCAGGTTCTTCTGATTGCTGCTCACTGGTTTCATGTGCTGGACCAACTTATAGCTAACGAACTTTCACGAGCAAAGGAACCTTTTTACCCCGCATTTATTCATTTTGGAAAAATTATGGAGTGCATTGCAATTTCGATTTCGAAAATGCCAAAATCTGAAAAGGAAAGGGAGAAAAAAAAATGAAACAAAAGAAGAAGAAGAAAATAGAAGAATTGCTAGGTGCAATTGGTGATATGATGCGGACGTTTTGTTAGGTTACATTTATGGCGCATCAAATAGGTCAAGGCTAGAGAGCCAACAACGCGACAATGTTCACACAAAGAGCCAAATTGGCTTTCCAGTTGCGTCTATAATTAGGGTTTTGATTTATGATTTCCTGGTGTGGCTAATATCACCACATGTTCACCCGTTTAAGCAATTAGGGCTTTTCCTTTGTAAGCAATTATTGATAATATGGACGGATTGAAGAAGTAATGACAAGATCATCATCTGCACACCCAACACAAGCAAATTCATTTCATGAGGCATTGCTCATAATGCAACTATTAGTAATAACAATTGTCTGACAAGTGGAAATTTCTGCGAAAAGGCGGTCAGCTCCGTTCAAGCTTACCAAGCCACAACGATATTGTCTCCTTTTATAACGAGTCATCCAAGCCTTTAAGGCATCGGATTTAGCTTGAGGTTGGGCGAGACTTATCTATCATCGTAAGAACCTTATTTACGAGCGATGTGAGATTAGAGACATACCTGATGTCCGGGATTTCTTAGTGGTCAATTGTTGAAATATGTGTAGGGAGAAGGGTGAAAAATGTTGGAATGGCTGTTGCCTGGTCTCTATTTTGTACTGCATCACCAATCCAAAACTCAGAAAAACTCAATAGCACCCTGATTTCAATGGCAAATATTAATACATTAATGTTATAATTTTTGAAAGTTTTTTTTTTCTTAAGCTAAGAAGACATGAATAAAGTGGACACGTTCTCTGCAAGAACAGGTTCGATTGGATAAAAAGAATCCAATCGAGAAAGATATTGATGTTGGGTGCGTTCTTCTTTTGTATTCATATATGTCTTTACTTTGCATTATCACGGTTGCACCACTTTATCTTCTCACCCACGTCACCACCTTACAACACTTCGTGCTTGTGCCCCCAGAAGATTCAACGTGACAATTAAATGCTTAAGTACGCGTTTATTTTAGGAAAAATGAATGATTTGAAGAATATATTTTTTAAAATATTACTTATATCACTTGAAATAATTAGTCGATGAATAATATTATCACTATAGACAACAATTTATGCCTCAATATTTTTTGTTCATCCATTTTTGTAAGCGATATAAATGATCATCTTTGGGAAATGTTTTTTACATTATTTATTTTTGCAAAACAAAGGTACCCTAAAATTTAAGGTAAATTTACATCTTAAATTTACTGTATCTTCATAGCCCACATATCAGCAAGCAGATATTTAATGGTTGAGATTGAATCCACGTCGTATTTGCCTTGCTTTGACCTCTTTTACTGTGACATCTCTCTAAAATCAACTGTCCTTTAACCTTAGGTCTCAAATCAATGCTAAAATTGCCTGCGTGGCAACCTTTATCTTGGAGTTCTTAATGTAGCTTAGAACTTTTACTGTGCTTTCTGGTAAATCTTCAGGGCTTAGATTGCATCAATAGAAAGATTCAGGATCTAATTATATTTGTCATTAACTTTTGCAATATATATTTAGGACTTATGTGCGCAGATTAAAAAGGTTGAGGCTCGAATGCAATTTGTAAGGAAAATTGTCAAAAAAGTCCTAAACCTTTTGCACTTTTGCCAATTTAATCATAAACCTTTTAAGCTTGACAATTTTTTTTTATTGGTAAAGTAAAAAGTATATTCACTAACCAAAGCGCGATTTACAAGCAAAACCAAACCACACAAGAAACCATGCACTAGAAGTGACACCGGGCGATGTCACTGCGGGTGCAAAGGTGAGGTTGGTACAAAACAAGCGACAGGGGGGAACACGTGTCCAGACAACAGAGAAGAACAGAGACTATACAAGAAGTCTCAACCAAAAATAGAAGGAGATATACCCCAGCTAAGTTGCATCCTCCGGTTCCTGGGGTTATCCACCACCTGTTTGAATGTGAGACCCTTGTCTCTGACCACCTTCTCAAGGTGCTTCTTCATGGCAGGCATGTAGTAGGGTTGGCCCCAGAAGAGTATGTGGTTCCTCTCCGTCCATATCATATAACATAAGACTCCAAAGGAAAATCGAGATATAACCTGATTGAAAGTGTGTCCGCTGATATGCGACGTGGCCCAGCGTAGATTGTCCTGCCATGAACTATTGCGCCAAGCCAAGTTGCATCTAGAGGCCCAAAAGAGAGCAAGGGTACTCATGGAAGTGCAGCCAAAGAAGAAGTGGTCGATCGAGTCCGGTCGATGGCCACAAAAAGCACACGTACCTTCGGATATACGATGATAATTGAGCAGTACGACCTGAGTTGGTAATCTGTTGAGCGTGATAAGCCACAAGTGGAAAGAGTGCTGGGGGGCAAGAGCCCAATCCCAAACAAAGGAGTGCCAAGGCACACTTTGACCCTGCACTGGATGAGATTCCAAGCAGAGTCAATAGAAAACACACCTAAATTGTTGGCTTTCCATATAAAACGATCCGAGGACTCGGGACGTAGGGGAAAACCCTAAGACCACGTAGCAAACAAAGCCGTGACATGGGGTGGAAGAACGGGAGTGGAAAGGAACTCGAAGAGAGTAGCCTTCTGAGGGATACCAGGTCTATAAATATCCCTATTAGAGAAGGATTTGTAAAGATGCCCTCTCTGGTGCCAAGAATCGAACCAAAAGGAAACGCCTTGCCCATTACCAACCCTCCACCGAAACAAGGGCTGAGAATCTGAGCGGAGGTCGAGTATTTTCTTCCAAGACCAGGAGCAAACGGTTGGTTTAGAGACTAACCAGAAGTTATTGTTCTTCAAGAAGTTTGAGTGGATCCACTTGCACCATAGCGATTCTTTGTCGGTAAACAAAATCCGGATATGTTTGAGCATGGCTGCCCTATTGGAGGCATGTAGCCTGCGAATACCAGGACCGCCTTCTTCCTTGGGGAGACAAACATCAACCTAAGAAACTTTCGCACCACCAACCCCCAAATTAGGGCCCTTCTTGAGAAACCGTCTAAGGATTTGTTCAATATGGGAAAGCACAGCCTTCGGGAGGATAAAGACACTTGCCCAAAACACATGGATAGCATGAAGAACCGCTTTGATAAGCTGCAAGTGACCAGCAAAAAATAGGAATCTTTGAGACTAGGATTGGGCTCTAGCTGTAATAGCATTCACCAGAGAGACACAATCTAGCTTGCCAAGTCTAGCTGCAGTGATTGGAACTCTAAGGTATCGAAATGGTAGAGTACCTGGTTGGAAACCAAGAGAGGATATAATCTGGCACCGAAGATCTCCAGAGCCTCCCGAGAGTAATATCTCACTTTTGGTTGCATTGGGGGACAAACCGGACCAACCAGAAAAAGTATCTAGGCCCGCCTTCAACAAACAAATAGAGGGCAGATCCGCATCTGCGAAAAGGAGCACATCGTCCGCAAAAAATAAATGGGAAAGCTCGGTAGCTTTGCAACGCCAGAAAAACTTGAAACCCGAAATCCGAGTTTGAACATTGAGAATACCCGTGAGAATCTCCATAACAAGGGTGAATAAATAGGGAGAAATAGGATCACCTTGGCGGATGCCTCTACCACTGGAGAAGAATCCGTGAAGTTCCCCATTAATGTAGACCGAAAACTTCGGACTTCTGACGCATGTCAAAATGAGTCTGGTGAATGGCGGGGAAAAACCAAAAGCTTGCAGAACTAACTCTAGAAATTCCCAATCCACTGTGTCATAAGCCTTCCGGAAGTCCACTTTGATTGCACATTTAGGCAAGTAGGGTTCGTGATGAAACCCGCAGAACAGTTCCTGCGCAAGAAGAATGTTATCACTAATACGGCGACCTTTGACGAAGGCAATCTGTGGTGGGCTGATCAGAGAAGGAAGAATACAGGCAAGTCTATTTGCTATAATCTTAGTGATACACTTGTAGACCGTGTTGCAGCATGCTATAGGTCTAAAATCGTTCATGGTAGTTGCATTGGGGATTTTAGGCACCAACGACAGAATGGTGGTGTTGATCTCCCGAAGCAGAAGACCAGAATCGAAAAATTCCTTGACAGCCGATAACATTGAAGGACCAACAATTTTCCAAGTGGTTTTGAAGAATTCCACAGTATAACCATTAGGGCCCGGAGCCTTCCCAGCGGGAAGAGAGAACAGGGTGTTACGAATCTCAATATCGGACACTGGCTGAGAGAGAAAAAGAACCTGATTAGGGTCCAAGGGGTGGTCAATAATAGATCGGAGGTCCTAAATGGATGGTCGTTGAGGCATTGCAGATACAGCAAGCATGTCTTCGAAGAAGGAGACGATATGATGCTGGATCGCAGCAGGTTCAAACAAGAGATTGCTCGAGCTATCAGCAACGGAGAGGATCCAATTGCGAAGATGTCTCTTATTGAAAAAATGGTGAAAATACTTGGTGTTTGAGTCCCCTTCTTTAAGCCACTGAATACGGGATTTCTGTTTGAAGAATGACTCCTCTTGGAGACGGAGATCAGAGAAGCATCGAAGCTGGTCTCTCTCCTGATTAGCCAGCAGCTGGTTGGAAGGATCCAAGGCAAGCGCTTCCTGGAGAGAGGTGAGGATGTTCCTGGCTTCAGTGGTGCGACCCGATATATCCGAGAATGATTCTCTATTCAACTTGTAAGGCGGCCCTTGAGGAGCTTGAGTTTCCTGCAGAGAATGAACATCGACGTGCCAGACACATGGATATCCCACACCTGTTCAACGAGGGTAAAAAAAAGGGCGTGAGACATCTAGAAGTTGAAAAACTTGAAGGGCCTCTTCGAGTTGGGAGGGGCCATAATCTTGATTATCATAGGTGAATGATCAGAGACCCCAGGAGCTAGGAACGACGCTTCAGAAAAAGAGAAGTCATTGCTCCATTGCGCGTTGATGAGGACCCGATCAATCTTCCTCTATTTGCGCAAAGGCCGAGAAGAAGTTGACCACGTGAATCTATATCCGTTATATCTGAGGTCTTCCAAGCCGGCTTGGGAAAGACACTGTTTAAACTCATCAAAAGACGGAAGCCAAGCAGCCGAGCTACCGATCCTATCCGAAGGATCGTTAATAGCATTGAAGTCCCTTGCAATGACCTACGGAGAGGTAGCAAGGGCGACACTGGTTTGAACGATATCAGCTCACAAGATACGTCTATCAACGAAAGTATGTTCAGCATAAACCACTGAGAGACAGCAAGTCTTCTTAGTATCCAAAAAGTGCAGACACCCGTGAGCAACTTGCGAGGACTAGGAGGCAAGAACAAAGTCTACCAGCTGGGGGTTCCACCCAATCCATATCCTCCCCCTGTGAGAGGAATTGTAGTTTGCATACCACAACCAACCAGGCAGCAAGTTTGAAGAGATATTCGCGAAAAGGGAGAGTGGAACTTTGGTCTCAAGAATGCCCACACAACAGAGATTATTGAATCTAACAAGGTTTCTTATCTCAGCCTGCTTCAAGAGGTTAACAAGACCCCTGATGTTCCATACTCTTACATACATATATATAAATATAAAGAGGGGAGAGAGTTACTGACGCCTGTTGCCACCCCATTTCTTCTTTGTGGAAGTTGGTTTGGCTTGACAATTCAGTTTTAAACTTTTTCACTTTTTACCAATTCAGTCCTATTGGCCAAAAATCGTTGATGTGGGTGTCGGCCGTCATATGTGGCACCGCCAGCACTGAAGCAAATAATTTTTAATAATATTTTAATATTTTTTGAATATTTTTTTTATTTTTTTATTTTTTTCCTTTTTCTGTTTTTCTTTTTTTTTTCTTTTTCTTTTTTCCCTCCGGCGTCAGGCGAGGGTTGCCCTTGCCGGCTCCTAGCAAGGGCGGCCCTCGCGTGATACTGGAGAGAAAAAAGAAAGGACAAAAAGGAAAAAGAAAAATAGAAAAATAGAAAAAATAAAAAATAAATAAAAGTATTCAAAAATTATTAAAATATTATTAAAAATTGTTCACGTCAGTGCCGGCGGTGTCACGTAGGACGGACGGCGTCCAGGTCAACGATTTCCGGCCAATAGGACTGAATTGGCAAAATTTGCAAAAGGTTTATGACTTTTTCGACAATTTTCCCCATTTCGTATGTAAAAATTTTCTTTGATGGTCGAATTCTATGATCGTGTGCACACGGTTGGAGTTTTGTGCTCTAGTACGATGAACAATCATACTATAGGGGTACGCCTCCTACTTTGGTAATATTTAGCTATTTTTCCTGAAATGTTATTATATCAAAAGAATTAACAAGACAAGCATGTGTGACCAAAAAAAACAAGAGAAGCATGGATTTTCGCGAATAGAGAATTAATGATGTATGTCATTTTGAATAACATGTCACTAGTAGAGAATCTTAGTGATGTCGATGTCAAGCATTTGTAATGTAGTTTACTTAGATATCATTTTCTAAGCAATTTCTTCATGCAGTTAAAGCCCAACCCACAAAAATATAAGGCCTTGTTGAAACTTTGTTAAAAGCTTGTCTCTGCTCAATGGACTCGCCTCTCCTTTTCCCTTTCTACAAATCTCTCCGTCAATTTTCAATTTTCTACAACACAAAAGCTTTAAACTTCTAAGAAGAGAACGATTAAGTGCATATAAAAAACACATGTGCCTTGTAAACAAGCAATATGAGATATATTTTAACACCACCTCTCGTGTGCAAGCCAGATCACGAACGACACGTGAAATTTAACATACGCGAGGCATCTGATTTGGTCAAATTGGGTGTCATTGAAAAGTTCACACAGAGCCAGACCCAACTGTATCCTTTCAATCAAAAGGACAGAAAAATTGGTGGTTGACTTCTAGTTATCATTTTATCAGAATGGCTTTAACGGAAATACTAACTCTAGGATACAATGCCTCTACAAGAACATGATATCGATGCACTTCAGAGTGCTTTTCAGTTACGAACTCAAATAAATCCATAAGTTCAAGAGAAACATAATATGGTGTATAAGAACAAGAAAATCACAAATCTAGATTTGTTATTATTTTTTTCAGTCTTCCTTTGATATTTTTGAACACCCAAAATGTGAATAGAAGCCTTAACTTTGAAAAGTTGTAAATTGTATCTCCTCAAAAGGTAACAAGTATAACCTTTCTGATGTGTCATACCATTTAGAACAAAATTTTTCCTAAGCATTATACTTTAGGAAACAAAATTGCTGCTTGCCCCATTTCAAGCAATAAGGACATCATTTAACTTTTAGAAACCAATTACAGACCATATATATATATATATATTTGACCGACCCATTATTATTCATTTTTGTTCTTCTCCTTTAAAGTAAAACGTATATGAACACACGATGAAAAACTTACAAAATCAATCTAAAATGAACATTATTGGTAAGCACATCGTATATACTTATATTAGTTATATATGTATACAACAATAACAAGATCATTTGTATACTGTGGAAAATTGGGGCGATAGAGGTGTCCCCGCATACTGTACCTATCCATTGTTCTCACATGTTTAGTCCTTAGATTTGTACCACGTGTCCACCAAATACCTAATCCAAAATCTCTCTCTCTCTCTCCGCCCATCTCGCCACCGCTACACTCCATCGTCGCTTCCAGCTCCATCGGACAATACTACAACCTCCTACATTGAGTTATTTTAAGGTGGTCGACCCACTAGGATCAACCTTGATCCAAGGTTGCGAGGACTTGTCAACAACCTCTATCACAGCGCGTGGAGGCAAAGCAAGGAAACAGGGAGGGAGGAAGAAAGAGAGAGTATGGTTATTTTAGTGCAGTGCGAAATTATTATCAGGTGATACAGATTCGATTGTTCTGTAAGTCATGATAGAAAATAGCCAGTACACCAGGTGGGACCTGAACATAGATCCTCTATTCAACACAGTACTTTAATAAGTGCTTTTATGAAAGTAGGGTTCTTATCAATGATTGAGATTTATCGAGACACCGAAGGAAGAACCATCCAAGAAGTAGAAGATTTTTATACATACACCTTATGGCAAGAGCCTTACCCTACAAAGTGATGTGAGAAAACCTATATAAGTAGTTACTTAAATTAGTACTATTTAAGTAAATTACCATCAATTTTTCACTATGACTTTACAGATGAGTTTAGTTTTTGTAATCAGCAAACCCTAATCGGTCATCATCATCATTAGCTACTTCAATCCCAGAATACACCAGATGCCACCTTACTCTAATTCCACTGTCGCCTCTACGATCGTCAACCCTACTTGGACTTGGAGACTCGAGAAAAGGCGATCCTATTCGCTTACTGCGATATTAGTCGGACTCTCCCTTTTGCGTCAAGAGCCCTTTACAATACACTTTCTTGTGCATCGTGTCCGCCTCTGTTCATAAAGTGGTGAGTCGCAATTCCGGGCTTTAACTATAATCTGCAATCGAACTCCGAATCATTTCATCGAGCCATGTTAACGTGCGGAGAGAAATGTCAATAAAGTGCGTCAAAAAGGGGGCTCAAACTAAAGACAAAGCCATCTTCTCCATTTTCAAATCTTCATTCTCTTTTTGGTCTCTTTCGTTAGAGCTGCTCCGTTTCAAAATTGGATCTCTCTCGGTGCGATGCGGCTGGAAGCAATTCACGCACAGTCCTAAAGGACCCTTTTTCGGGCGCCCGATAGCCCGAGACGGACTCCTTTTTCCCTTGCAACCATCCCGGCATTGTGTTCGTAGTGAAGAGAGAGGCTGATCTGCTGTAAACAAAGTTGAACAAATAAAAAGCTGAACCTGCAAGAAAACACCCACCAGGCCTACGACTGGGCTTCGAAAGGTTTTCGTTTAGATGTAAAAAGAATCGGTACATTTATATTTCTAGGTACAATTATTCGGCACACTGCTGTGTCATCGTGTCTATCATATCTATTTCTTAGTTTCAGACAATCTCTCCATGATGTGCCCCTTCTGGTGACATCCAAAGCACTTCATGCGACCCTAACACTTTCTATAAAACGACTATGACATGTTCTACCCTGGATCTCCAATCCCTGTGGCACATCCTACGCCAGATTGCCATCTCGCAACTGTCTCTGCGATTCCTTTAAAGAACGTGGACTTTACCTCTTCTGAAGTAATTGTAGTATGATCCTATAAAAATGAGTCAATGAAGTGCTCTCGTCTCCTGTAGAGACACCAACAATATCATGTCCTGTCTTTCATTAGTTAGGGCCTCATCAATGTTGTGCAAATCCATTGAAGTGGGCTCTAATAGATGTACCTTTAGCAAATTGTAGTTGAAACATCCTCTTAAGTGTGCAAAAAAAAAACGATTATTTAAACCATTCGTCGTATAAAGGGCCTGAAGTTTTGCTAATCATCTAGTAAAAGCTTTATATGTCTAGCGATTATTCTTTTTACCCTGCGTGCATTATCTCTAATCTAGTTTCCATAATGAGTACCTTCAGATCGGTTGGCTTAATAATCAGTGTATAGAGAGCGAGAAATCGCTTAGCTTCCAAACAGATAAAGAGAGAGACAAATAAGATTAAGAAAGACGAGGAAAAAAGACTGTTGTTTTTCAATCTCAGCTAGCGGAACAACATGATACTAGCAATAATGTTCTGTACAAATCGCAAATGCATTAACACCCATACCCGCATTCATTGAGTAGTCTACTCGCTACAGGGGGGATAACAAAGCACTAATAACTTGGAAATGTGGAAGGAGGCATGAGATTCAACCTCAACTCATCATTCTCCATCACCAAACGAGCCTTGTTATTGTTAGTCTCCGAGATCTTTGTCCAAGCGTACTTATCGGGATGCAACCGCTTCTTTGACCGGAGAGGCACTCCGAATAGCTTCATCTTGCTGCTACTGCAATTAGTCCCATCTTCCTCATCGAGAATCGTGACAGAGCTCTGTGAAGTGTTGGTGGGAGAGTCCGCAACATTATTACCAACTTGAGTTACGTGGTTTTGAAGGCCGTTCATCGTAGGAAAGTTCTCGAAAGCCTGGTTCGAAATCGCGGAATTACGCGGAGCGACGGGCTTCACATGATTCTGCACGAAGTAGATGATGTCGTTGTACAGCTTCCTCATGTGAGCGAGCTCGGACGCAAGCATGTCATTGCTTCTTCTCAGCCTCTCGTTGTCCTTGACGAGAGCCGCGACAACGGACGATGTGGATGATGATGATGGGCTGTTGTTGTAGCTAACAAAGTTGTCGACCATTGAAACATTACGAGTATTGATCAGTGGGGACGAGTCACACCAGGCCAACTCGTCCGAATCGGGAGGAGAGATGCAGCTGACTCGGCCACCAACGAAGGGAAAATAGCCGCCACATCCGCCGATTGGGGACGGTGGATACTGGTGGTTGATGGGCACTTGTTGGGGCTGCGGAGATTTCCTCCGGTGGATCTCGCAGAGCAGGTGCTTCTCTCCTTTCCTGAAGAACTCGTTGGCAAACTCCCATCTGTCTGGTACGATCTTTCTGAAACCCTAAAGTCATTACAGAGAACAACAAAAGCCTCTCAGCAAAAATGTAAGGCTCCTACCAGTAGTTTACCTAGATTTTACATGATACTGCAGCAGAAATGTTCTTTCACTTATTTTCTCTTCCACTGCTTCTCATTAGAAATGAATTCATATGATTCTTTCATGAAATCTGCTAATGAATGCGCACAATCAACTGTTGTAAAAGTTTCCGGCTGTCGGTGCAGTCCCTTCCAAAAATTAAAGATTTGAGTTTCTTAAGTAACTGGGTGAAACCTAGCCGAAGAAAGAATCAAGAATCTGCATACATAGGTATTGAGCTGCCTAACGAAGCTGGAGAAGTTGTTGTGCTTGAAGTAGCTGGGGAGGAGATCGCGAGCGAACTCTGGGGGCCGCCACACGACGAAGGTGGTGCCGTCGTCGCCCCACGAGACGATGTGGTCCGTCGGCGGGTCGTCCACCAGCTGGTAGGTCTTGGTCAGGAACGGTGCAGGTATGGACTTCTGGGATTCCAAGGATAGCAGTACGCTGTCACACGAGTTATCTAGCAGAAGAGCCATGGTTCATGTACGAGGGAGAGAGAGAGAGAGACAAGATAACAGATGGTCTTCTGGTGGCTGAGACTCAGATATGAGAGAGTGTGGAGTATGCCAAGCTTTTGCAAAGGGGCGATAATGGAGGACAGCGATAGCTAGTGGGACTTTGTGAGCAGATATAAATGGTGCTCCGAACAGTCTCCTCTAGTTTTAAAAGCCAAAGACACTGCACACCGAGATTGATTTACGCAAAATTATTCCGGGGGAAACCGTAAGTAAGAATCTAAACAAAACCGACAAAAATAATGCGGCGTATTAGGTTTTTTCTTTTTTTGGTTCATGATTATCAATATGATATGTCGGGCTCTTTTGATGTTTGAAGATATTCATATCACTCATTTGATTAAACACTTAATTTTAAGTAAATAAGGACCAAATTTTTTGAGTAAATAATGGCACTTTAGACCTTTTTTTGAAATTTGTTCTAATATGATATGTTGGGCTTTATTTTATGTTTGAATATGTTCATACCACCCATTCATTCAAACACTTAATTTTTTATTTATTTTTTTGCATAATTTGTCTTATCTTTAGGTGAAATTACTTCGGTGTGCACCAATCGAGATATCTCCAATGCTGCACGATGAACTAACTATATTTAAACACTAACAAGACATCCTTCAAAAGAAAATCACCCCTCTTGACATGATTCAGTAGTAAAGCACATGGGGTTTTGCGTCCCCCGAGATTTGGAAGTGGGAGAGAATATGTGTCCGAAGAAGAGCCGAGTATCGGGTACAATCGAATCGTGTGGGCTCGGTTTACATTCAACCGCTAAATAACCCAAGTTCCATGTGAAGCCCACCTCATCCGACGGTGGATGTGAGTTGGGCTCACGTTCGATGGAACGTTGTTAAGTATTTCTCTTGTCCGAGTGCCTAGAACAGTGAAACGAAAAGGGACTTTCGAGACAAACCCGTGAGTCGCACTCCGCTTTTCTGACATTGATTCCGCTCGGCTTTTGAAATTTCCACTCACTTAGGAAAATGGAGGCAGCCAACGATACATAATTTGGACTATACTTCCAGTTACTCTAGACTCTAGAGGATACGATTTCAGTGCATTCTATTTTTTGCTTTATTGAACATGCGAATTCTATTCTCCTCCTCTCTCTCTTTTTTTTTTTTTCTAAAACTTGGTGTCGGAAATATTTACTCTCGCGATCTATCAGAGATAGACCTCGTTCGGTTTATGAGTCGAGAAAAATGTGTGGGCAAGTCAATAATGAGATATGTCCTGTCGAAAGCTCGAGATATCGCATCCGTTTGTTAAAGCAAAACCAAAAAATAAACATGTTACAATGGAAGTAGAGTTGTTTTCATGTACCAATTTTTTTTCATACAAATTCAATATCTTTAAAAGTAATCTATCATCTTTTATCATTTGGTAAAATTTATGCTTCTAACGTTATTATGGGCCGCAGGCCATGAGTTCGAATTTTATTGGTCTCTCTCAACTTTCTTATGCCCGTATTTTCCTGTGTTGTTCTGTGTATTTCTAGCTATCTGTTCAATGTGGTCATGTCTACATCTTGTTCTACTTATGGTCAAATCAGCTTATATGCGAGCGAGAGTATAAAGTCATATATACCAAAATATTTATGCCAAATCTAGTTTCAAAAGTGTGTAGAGAGAGAGAGAGAGAGAGAGAGAGAGAGAAGGGTAGTTCTGTGAAATGGGGTGGAGTTTGGCATCTCAAGAAAAAGTTGTAAGAAAAGAAAGGGGAAGAAGGTGCTTTCACTCCACGTCAAACGAGCGTCTCCTTTCCATTTTGTAGTTTTCTCTTTGTTGTTTAACGTCACCAACCCAACACCACTCCAAGATTCGAATCCCACACGTTATTCAATCTTGTTTTAGCATAAACATACAAGAGGTCAAGGTTGCATCGAAGTGCGCGATTAGGACACAACTTGTTTGGAGACGACATATCCTCCTCTTTTGTGGTATATCAAGATGTTTATGACAAAATTGATAAATTGTCAAAAGATTTAAGATTAAATTGACACAATTAAAAGGTTTAGAACTGAACTAGCAAATCATCAAAAGGTTTAGACTACATTGGCACAATTGAAGCTTTAGACTGAATTGGCCGTAGTATAATAAGTTTATAACCTTTTGGACAATTATACCCAAGATTTTAAGTACGAAATACTCTCGTCCTCCTCTAGGAACATTAAGGCACTTAGAACGTAAACGTACCTCCAATGCATTTGGATGGTTGAATTGAGTCAATTCCATATGCATAGCCTTGTCTAAAGAAGAAAAGCTCATTTGTTAGGCAACCGCTTGAATAAAATACTCTATATATCTCAAAAGGGACATTAACCATTCCTTCTCTTTCTTCCTTTTCGCGTGTAAATTGAGTCTTACATTTGAAAAATTGGACACGCAGCGGTAACCACACTGCCTATGTAAAAAGTTAATTACACAAACTAGTGGATTATAATGGGTTTTGCTAGCATAACGGTACGTTGAGAAACACAAATTCTTAAAGGAGTGGACTCCATAACATTTCTTAATTATTTGTTATTTATTTTTTGTGATCCAAAACAAGCTATTAATTACACAGTGAATTAATAACAGCCACTTAATTATTTCTCAACGTGAAAACACTGTGAACATGAGTCAAGATGGCTTCCATGAACTTCCAAGGTGTCCATGCCATAATACATCAGATTTCAAGTTTATTTATATCGTCCCTCTTTAGAATTCCGAGACGAGAAAGCTCGACACTCCGACAGAATACGGATAAATCCAATTATGTAGAGCTGATGACTGATGGTTTCTATGCATCTTTCATCGGGTACAGAAGAAGGCAGTTTCTAGGTCCACGTAAAGTGAAAATAGAATCGAAACTGGGAGCAACAGGACAAGCCATAAGAGTTTCTTTTCAGTTGTCTCTTCTTGCGCTCTCTCTTGTCTTCTGTTTTTCCATTGACCCTCTGCATGCACAACGAATGACGTCTGTAACTTATGACTAAGAGGATCTTGTCGCTCTGACTCAAGAAGACGCTCATGCTATTTGGTTGTGTCTCTTTTCGCAGAAACAGTTCTGCAGAATGTAGTTCTCCAATCTCCACCAACAGAAGTCTTTAGATGTTATGCAGATGAGGAGATGGATTATTACTACAGGTAGGTTCAGATTGGTTGAGAAAGTTTATCTGTCGATTTGTTTTTTTTTTTTTTTTTTCATTTCTAGATGCTTCTGAGCTTGTTGTTTGATTTATTCGGAGCATGTAGCAGGTCCTTGCTCCTGATCTGCTATTCATAGGTCAATGAGACTGAAGGGTTTACGTATATTTAGCCAAAAGAAGCAAGACTTAATACGTAAAAAGAATGCAGAAAAAAGAAAGATAGAAAGAAAGAAAGGAATGGGGAACAAAAAGGGTGTTGGATCACATGCATTTACACCTTTTTTTTTCCTTCTTTCTTCTCTTCTTTTCATGATTGCGACTATAAGACATTCATCAAGAAAAGATCATATAAGGGGGTCCCAAGAAACAAGACACTTTGGCTCCTATCCGAACATAATTCAACATAATGACAACAAAATTACACATATGACCAGATTTCATTACATTAACAAGTTGGTGTCAGTAATCAATAAGTTCATAAAAAGAAAAATATATATAGACAAAAAGAGATAAGAGTCGCCTATATGGACACGAGTCGAATATGATTGGTAGCCGTAGCCATATGAATTGAACCCTAATTAAATGGATCCTAATGATCGAAATTGTGCCGGTCCCATCCTCTCCATGATCATCAATCCCCAATCATCTCATGCACAAGACCCTTTGATTGCAGTCACTGCTTATCTAATTATGTCATTATGAAGAAAGATGATTAAAGCTCGATTATTTGGATAGATATGCAGTGACTGCAATCAAAGGGTCTTGTGCATGAGATGATTGGGGAAAAAAAGTGATTTCTTTTCCATTTGCAGCAGGTTTCACCGTTGGTAAAAGCAGTCTTTGAAGCGACATTATCATTTCCAAAGGACGACCGATAATTGCATGACATGAACCTGGTAATCTGCTTCATGGAATTTTGCGAGAATTATGGAGTAAATGATCGTATCGACCCAATCATCATATCTAAGGAGATAAAGGCCAGTCGATGTAATGAATGTTTGGCATATGCAACACCTATGCGAATGACTAGTTGAAACTTGGGATGAACCTTTTTTGCCATCACATTAAGATGAAAATCTATGTCTAGGGTATGTTATTGGTAGCCATTTTTACCGATTTTACGTGTAATTTTCAGATTGATTCGTTGTTCGATGAACATGATCAAGCGACCCCATTTCCGTAATGTCGAGATCCATTCAATTGATGTCCGGGTTTCCGTCGAATTGGTGTCCAACTTCTTTGTTGGAGTCGAAAGATCCATAACCGGGCCATATGAGACCCGGCAAGATGTTGAAGACAGCCTCCAGCACGTGCGGTTGAACCATGCATATATAGCTAACTTGTAGGTTCTTTTCACATATTGAGCAACTTTAACTTTGTACTAGTAGGTCATTTAAGTCCAAAACTAATTAGGGATCTACGTAAAGAAGGCCCAGAGGTAGGATCAAGGAGGAAATTCGACCATGTTGGAAATCTCCTAGACAATTAAACCTAAGCGAATGCAGATATGCAAATATTCACAGCATCGACTCATTACTTCCATTTTGGCTTGAGCTGAATACTTTCTTTTGCTACTCTAGTATACACATTTAATATGCCTAAGTATTTGATATGCATTCCGAACCCTTGGTTTCTGGACCAAACGATCCAATCAACACGGAAGGATCGGCTTTGATTTGCAAGTTCAAGTTATCCGCTTTCAGCTTGGAATTACCATTAGATGTAGCTGTAGTCGTGCCGCGATTGTAGTCCTAATATACGGTAACACACATATTTTAGAGCTATATTGCCTTCAAACATGACTGGGTAGCTTCTTAAAACTAGCTGTCAAATGCTGCAACCGCGAATTGTTTGTCGAACACCTTTCAAAAGCTGTAACATTCTTCTCCGCAGTAAGATTCTCTGCAAATCTGGGACGACGAGAAGGTTGAATACATCTAACAAAAGGAGCGAAAAAAAAAACGCAGAAAGAGGTACAACATAAAGAAAGTGGAAAGCCAGCTTTAGAGGGGAATAAGGCCGTGCTTCATTCAGTCTTTAGGAGACAGGATTTGAGTGGAGTGGTAAGTGCAGAATCTGCAACATAGAGATTTACTCTAGGCTTTTTCACTAGTTCCTTCTGGATAAAAGAGAAGGTGAAAAGAGCCAAAAGGCATCGCGAATTTGCAAGTGAGACTGGTTGTCTTTGCAGTGCGGTGGGCGGAGGTGGAGATGGAAATGATTGAAGAGGGAATATAAAAAGCACGGTTAATCGGTTTCCGGTCCGGTCCCACCCAGGAATCGGCAATCAGACCGGTAGAACCGGTTTCCAGTTTTTGGGACCGGAATCGAACCACCTGGTCATGAGACTGAACTCTCAAGCGGTCCAATGGAACTGATGGAAGAGAGAGGAGAGGTATTCAATCATTAAGGTTGGGAATGGGCTTCCCATCATTTCCGAAAGAACAATTAAGAATGCCGATTGTCTTGAAGGTGGTTTAAGAATAGTTGTATAAGTTCGTCGAAATCCAAGAAACAAGAAGCAAATGTTCAAGGTAGCGACACCAATCTACAGAGCCTTCTCTTGCATTTGAAAGATCCCAAGCTTAATGAAAAGATCTGTTAAATCATAAACAAACAACTTGAATGATTGAATCAAACAGTCAAACACGGGAGCGACACTCCGGCCAAGGTTTCCGAGAGGACTGACCCGAATCAAGCAAACGAAAAACAGCCAAAAATGAACCCAAGTCAAACATTCAAGCTCACGGTAAACACAAAAATATCAATTAACCAAGGCTATGTTGTAACAAACGCGAAAAAAAAAACACAGAACACAAGGATTTATGTGGTTCGATCAAGGTGATCTACGTCCACGGGCGAGGCAAAACGAGATTCCACTATATTCAAAGAGTGAACTGATTACAACCCCAGCAACAGTATAAAAAGAGCCCCCAACCCTCCGCGTCACGAACTAAATCTCAATTTTCTCTCCACTTTTTGGGCCGCACAAAAAACATGTTAGGTCGGGTGATGAACCGGGTCGAGTACATAAATTTCAAGACATATTTAACAGGCTACATAAACACCTTCAAAGCGAGAGGCAGGTGTCAAGCTCGAGCAAGAAGGAAAGAGCGAGGCGTGAGGACTGAGAGGCTAAAAGGAAAGAGCAAGGCATGAGAGCTAAAAGGCGAGAGGGAAAGAGCATCGAGCGAGGCCTGAGAGGCTAAAGGCAATTAGGGTTTGCCTACAATGAGCTGTTGATTCGAGCGAGGTTGTGATTCTTGTGAATCATGATTGTGAAAGAGGCCCAAGGCATTAGAGAGGAGAGGGAATGAGAAGGCGTGCACATGAGGCTAAGGCTTGAGCGATTGAGACCGATTATTCGATTTAGGTTTACATTTGAGAAACAAAAAAAAGTAAATATATTAAACCCTAAACCCCATCCGGTTCGGACTGCCCAGTTCCTCTCTAGAACCGGAAACCAGACCAAAAATCATAATTGGAATCGGTGTTAGGATTCAGCGCACATTCACAACGAAGTAAAGCGTAAAAGCGAGAAAGAGAAATCGAGACACAAGGTTTTATCTTGATTCACCCTTAAACTAGGGTTACATCTAGTAGAGGATTTCACAATAATTAGCACTTCACACCTCTCTGTTACATCCCTCAATTATAAGATAAAAAGATAATATATAGCAGTTGCTATTCATGGGCCCAAACATAAACTACTAATAAAAAAATATGGGCTCAAACTATAAAAGCCTTCTAGTGTCCATGGGGCGCTGCTCCCTTGAGAACCCCGTCAAGACGGTTCCCTCTTACCCCCGCCTGCTCACCAGGAAGCAGAATCCCTATGCTTTCCTGTCATTGGGGAGTATGAACCACACCCCAACAATCAGGAAGGGGACCGGCGCCCGTGGGAACCGTTTAGAACCAGTAGATCCGACTGGTTTGGTCAGTCTTGCTCACCCCTAATAAAAAGCATCTTCACTCTCTTTTTTTCATCCCTTTGTTTTTGGTAATTCAAGGTCACGAATGTAATTAATCAATTATCTAAAGGGAAATGCACATCAATCAATCACTTTGGGAAAATGCAAAGACCTTTAGTCTAAGGAGCTTTGGGAAAATGTAAATGGTGTCCGGTAAAAATCCTTTGTAAAGCAACTTTGGATTAAGTAGTGTTTAAAAAATTTGCAAAGAGCTTTGGCTGCAATTTTTCCTTTTTTTATTTGAAAAAAGTCGGCTGAGGTGGCACCACCTAGGGCGACCCTCGCGGAGGCCACCTGGGGTCGTATAACCCTTGGCGTGGAGAGTCACATGACCTAAACGAGGGCCGCCTGCGGTCGTACGACCTTAGGTGGCGCGACCCTAGCCGACCATCTCCTAGGGTCGCGCGACCTCGACGGCCCTTTGTCGGTCAAATCTGGCGTCATTGGCCTTCACCAGCTACCCTCGCACAAAGAAGATGAATAGTAACAACGAGGCGGCAAATCCAGAAAACAAAAGAATTGGTGAGGGTAATTTTGGTAGAAAACATTTATAAAAACCTAGTTTCAGCATTCCGCAAATGCTGAAAACCCAAGGCAGGGCTTTCAGTTTTCCCAGGGCTAGTATTTGACCTAAAGCCCCTCGAGAAAACTTGCCGAACACCCTAAATTTTCACCAAAGGTTTTAGGCCTCCAAAGCCTCTTGAGAAAACTGAACCAAACGCAGTTATGACCACTTACTTAAATCAGAGTTTCCTAGGGTTGGAATCGAATCACCATGATCACTTATTTCTTAGCCGAAAGCACGAAAATACCCTCGTCACTAAATTAAACCCAAGGCAGGTGTTTTTCTACATCACTTTGCATGGGCATGATTTGAGTAGGCATCTATCTTCTCCCTATAACGAAAATCTCTCTCCCTCTTTACCTTTCCATGGTTACGTTCAAATAGCACCTAGTGAATGTATAACGATTGCAAAGATGTGATACTTAATCATCTAACTCAACAGTGTTAACACCCCCTCCCCCTCCTTCAACTTCCAAGTTTTCACTCAAGCTCACCCTTCGATCCAAGGAAGACAGATGAATATATTTGGAAAATCAATCTTAATAGAAAGAAGACAGACACTTCATCGACTGTGGGGAAGGTGGGTGAGTGAACTCAAAGCTTTTACTTCTCGGACCTGAAAGTGAACCTAAAGGCAGCTTCGTCACTGTATGAATTCAACAGCGAGAGAGGCCCATCTACTAGGAGCAACCGCCAAGACATGCAACTGTCTCTGCTTATCTTAAAACGATGTGTGGAGGCTCCGATAGTAACAGGGTGGGATCAAAGGTGAAACCTGCGATCAATAAAATTATTCTTGATCATGTTCAAAAGCTTTACATGTATTCAACAAGCAAAGTTGATTTCTATTATCCGCTATACATTGTTATGATTCTGCAACACGATCTTGTCCACGAAGAACACAAACTAATGTCCGATGCGGTATAGACAAGAAAGCAGATAAGTTTCTGGAACTATAATGGATGCCGGCAATTGGAGCAAAGGAAAACAAAAGAACAGATGATGGAGGATCATCCAAGTCAATAGAAAAATGCTCAAAGACACATATCCCCCCCAAAGTAGACAGACAGTTATAACGTTTGTGGGTGGTATTCGAATAAGATAAATCTAGACCTCGACAATGCAATGTATGATGATGATTGCAATCAAGTAAAACGCCCTCATATAATAGCAGAGACAACTATTTCCAATTGAATCCTCCCCGAGTTCTAAAGATGTCCAACACACACACACACACACACACAAAAGAAGAGCTCAACTTGGTTGAGGTATTAACCAAGGAACAGACAATGTGATGCAGGAATGGAACCAAAATATAACGATTCGCAGCATAAACTGTCATAGCCTGTGAACCCTTCCGACCATCTGCTCTCTAACTATATTACTAGGCTGCGTTTAGTTGTCTCAATTTCTGGCCAAGATAGAATTGGATAGGATATGAAATTCATGAATTTTGCCATATCATATCCACTGTTTGGTGAATCGTAGTACTAAAGTCGGATATGTACATATCCTATGATGTTTGGCATTTGCACATATTGATATAAATGAACTTGAAAATACACAAACAGAGAGTATACGAATCTCTCATAATTCACTCCCAACTCTAGTAAGAGAGAGAGAATATGATCAATCGCGTTTGCAATTACGAAAAGTTTGTTTCTCTCGTTACTTTGGTTAAACTTCAACATAAACCATAACGCTACGAGAATGAGTTTTAACTCTCTTTCTGCTTTTATAAACTTTTGACGTGAACCAAAAACCTACGAACAAGAAGAAGTTTCGACTCTCTCACCGTTTTCGTAAAGTTTTGACGTGAACTAAAAAACTACAAAGGAATGGTGAAACTTCAACATCAACTAGAAATACATAGAAGAAAGAGATGGAAATTTTTAGGTTTTTTTTTAGAAATTTCATTGTCCTACATTCATCGAGAATTAGAAAGATCATTTTCAAGTTCGAATTTGTTCATTTAAAATATGGTTCTTCTATTTCATTTATATATATATATATATATCATTATTTTTACTCTATTCCATCATTTCTTAATAAATATTTTATTAAATAATAAACTATACTACCATACTTAAAATATGCAATGACATGGATATGAAGTGTGTGTATGCACAAAATATAAACTATAAAGTAGAAACAAACTCAAATTTATAAATACATACAGGTATATATAAAAAATTTATTTTTTATTTTTATGTTAGCATTAATATTAGAATTCAAATATAATTCAAAATTAATTATTATTTTAATTTTATTATTTAAGAATTTTGTTATTCGAAGTAAATAGCTTTTATATCATGAACATAAGAAATCTTATCCACCCTTATCCCACCTCCCCCATGGGATAATTATATCCAGGCTATATCCCCTTTATCCTATCCTGGGCATGAGCCAAACACGGGATAGGATAAATCTTATCCTATCCTATCCTGATTTTTATCCTGACTACCAAACGCAACCCTATTTTATGATAGACGGGATAATATCACCAGTTCTACGATAATCATCCTCAAGAATACAGCAAAGTCCAAGTCGTTGCCATTTCATACGCTGCATGCAATGTGATTGCCATCTCAATCCAATAATTAAACTACAACTACTATCTCTAAGGAGACATGCTAACATGAACAGACAAAAACTTTGGAAAAAGATAATCGGAGATATGCTACCCAACAAGAGTTACCAGCTATTAATGCGCTACATCATATAAAAGCAAGACCCTTTGAAAACTGCAAAAGTGCATATAGAAATGAAGCTAGACAATCATAACAAGCAAGCACAGAGTGAAAACTAGCAATTTTACTATATCACATCAGGAGCTTTCATATGTGCCTTGTTACATAAAGACCTCTGTGCCGAAAAGTTTATATGATTGGCACAGAGGACAAATTCTGACCTTACCCTCGCAGTCCTTACATACACAGAGATGCTGACAAGGTAACAACAACATGGTTACTGTGTTAACTCTGCAAACCTTACAAATCATTGATTCCTGAGAGCCATTTTTCTCTCTGCGCAGCAGGCCGTGGAAATTTGTGGCCCCGCCATTGAAGCAAGAAGCTGTATCGTCGACCTCACTATCACCACATCCTTCTTTACTATCTCTACTTTGAGCATAAATCTGCTGCAGGTTATAGTTGACAGCGGCAATCATGTTCTCACTGTTTAAAGCCCGTTGCTGCCAAGCACCTACTTCAAAAGTCAACTGCTTTATGCGTTCTTCAAGCTCTTCATTCTTCTTGTTAATGCTTTCAACCTCTGCTTCCTTCGCCCCTAGTTTCTGAATTACCTGATCTTCCAGAAGAGAGAGAGTCTGGAGTTGGGTAGATCTGATCTTCTGAAGGACACTTTGCCGCATTCGATCGGCCTAATAACAAAGATGTCAGACCCATTCAAGCACAAGGAAATTGATATATGAAAATAATGCTCCTGGGTAAGAAATCAGACAAAAGAACAACACTAAAGAGGAAGCAGAAGAAATTTTAGTGTTCCAATTGTCACCCGACAAAAAGTGCCCTCATCGATACTGACAGCAACAAAACCCAGGCTGATAGAATAATTCATAAAACAATCAATAAAACAGTCCGCAGTCCAATTTAACCAAACCCAGTATAAATATCAGAGATTATCAGGATGAAACTGGAACCAAGTAGCATCACTTACAACTAAGGGCCTGTTTGTTTCAGCTTCGGTTCCCCAAAAATTAAACAATTAATCAAATCGCAAAATATTTATGGACAAACATTATATGTGAATCCACACGTCAACATTGCATTTTGTGAATTTTTCAAGTTTTTATTAAAAAAAAAAAAAAGTCATTTGTGTGCAGGAGCCGCCAGATTTTAATCAAGCAAAGGAGGACATTCGCTCAAGTATCTTAGAGATGAAAAGGAGGAAATATTGGTCATCGTTCCATAAAATGAGCTTCCACATTTTTATTTGTCACAATGCAAAAGATTGACGTCGCAACTAAGTGGACATTCGTTCCAGTTTCTTAGACAATATGATGAAGCCTGCCTAGAGAAATATAACATGGGCCTCACGTTAGAGTAGAGAACCCAATTATCTGCAATCAGGAAATCCTTGCATCAATCAACTATCTAACACTCAGTTTAGTAGGAGGATTGGAAGGAAAGAGAGGATTTTCAAATAATTGCGCATTTAATTGGAATGACAAAGATGTAGGGAGAACAAAAGAACGTATTCTGAGGGAATAGTGCAACCAACTTTATGTAGTTTCTTTATGCAACTTATTCTTCTTTACTGTGGACAAAGTTATTTAATCTCTAATTTTAAAATCAAAAAAACATATCCAGGTCATTAGCATTCATTTCCATTCTTTCCAATTAGATTGCATCCAAACAACATTACTCAATCTCTCTATTTCCTTTCTTCATTTTCTTTTGTAATTATCTGAATCCTTTCCATTCCCTCCTAATCATTCCTTCCAAGCCGAGTGTAATGGTTAGAAAATTTTAACCAGCAAGCGACAAATTTCCCTAAACATGGAATCACCAAATCCATCCTCTGTTTTGTATAAAACCAGACAAAAGCTAATAATGCCAATATAAACGCAACACCTGAAGTTTAAGAAATCGGTTGGTCTCCACATCAAGCTGGTGTAATTCATGATCAACATCGTCCCCAATAAGAGATACCAGCGCAGAGTCTCCCGTAGACAGCAGCGGGCGGTTATCAAGAGACAAACCTAAGCCCACTGAGATTGGCCGTGCTTGCAAATCAAGAGATGATATTTGTGAAGTGTTGTCCAGAAAGTCTCGCTCTTTCAGCTTCTTCCTCTTCGGTTTCCCATAATCATACTGCAAATGAGCTCCTCCATCACCTCCATCTCTGGCAGTGGCACACATAGGAATTGGCGCAAAGCCAAGACCATTTACTGAAACCAAAACCATACATGGCAAGTAGTAAATGAATCTGCAGATTTAATATACAATACATATGGAAATTATTCAGTACACTCCAACAAAAGAGCCTGTCCTACGTAAATTATGAACGGATCTTCTTTGTCCATCATGCTCTTGCTAGTACTATGCCAGTATCTAGAGGGTTATTATTGAACAAACCAATTTCTCACAGATTCGTCTGAGATTACGAACTATCTGAAAACCAAACTTAACTGTACTCCCAGAATTTTGGCTGCTAAATTAGCAAAGACTCAAGTCCACATTGAGCTCATGCGAGCCTACGAAACCCTAAAGTTCCTCTTTTTCTCCCAATTAGGTTATAATACGATAGAGAGTTTAATCACAATTTCCATTTCACAGGGAAAAATCTTCTCCAATCAAACAAATCGAAATAAAAACCAAGGCGAAGATGCGAAATTTCTCACCTTCAGGGACATATGGAGGATGCTGAGACTGATCCTGCACATCGCCTGGCATGTAGTAGACGGGCGCCGCAATCGGACCGTCCATCGGGTACAAATTTCTGCAAGAAAAGACCATAAATTGGGACAAGAATCAATGATCAATTCGAAGATTATGCGATGATTTCGAAGAGAAAGAGAAGCAATTTTACCGGAACACGTCGGACGGTTGCTCCTGGTTCTGTCGTGGGGCTTGGTGGGATTGTTGCAGAAACGCCATGAGAGAGAGAGAGAGAGAGAAGGTTTCTGCCGTCGACAAAGAGGACCGGAGTAATGGTTAGGTTTCGGGATTCAGTTTAATTTCCGAAATAATCGGGTACGTAAATTTTGGGAAATCACATTCGGCCAAAATTATCAAGTTTGAATTCAATTTGTTTCTGATAAAATCCTTTGGGTATGCTTTAATTTTAGGGAAAATTTTAAATAATGGTCTGAATTGCCCTTATTTTCTTAAATAAATATCTGAATTAGACTTTGTTTCAAATAAGAGCCTGAATTGGATTTTGTTTTAAATAAGGACCTGAATTGGATCTTATTTCAAAAAAGAGCTTGAAATGCCTTCATTATTTCAAAGAAAGGCCTGACTAAGGGCATTTTCATCATTTACTCTCTTTTTTATTTTTCCTTTTCTTTCTTCCAATTTCTTTTTTTTTTCTTTGTTGCGGCCGGCGAGAACCCGACGACCCTCGCCAAATCAGGCTAAGTCTCGCCTCACCCACCCCTCGCTAATGGCCGGCCATCGCCTGAGATCGGCCACCCGAAAAAAAGAAAATAAAAAAATAAATAACGAAAATGCCATTGATCAAGCTCTTCTTTAAAATAATGAGGGCACTTTAGGCTCTTATTTAAAATTTTCTCTTAACTTTATTATAGAAATTATATGATTGGCATCGAGCAATTTTATGAATCTCACCCGCACCTATAATGTCCATAATTATAAATTATTCATATGTATCCGCACCTATAATGTCCATATTTAGAATTTATTCATATGTATAGAGAAGGTCATAGGTTCGCTAATTAATTCACGAATTTTGTTGTAACACTAGGATTGAATATATTCTCGGCTACATGTGGCCGTGATATCTAATTTATATATTATTAGGTAACCAAACTGGTATTTATGCAATGTCGACACTTCGATTTTTGTTTAAAGATCTCTCATGCATTTCATAAAAATAAGGAACCCGACGATAATAAAATTTGCCCCCTGAATTGCATTGAGATATTAGAAACAATTTTAGGAATAGCATGACCACATTGAGTTAAATATAAGCCTGGTTATGTATTTCATTTAAATTGGTCAGACGTCCGATTCAATATTGAACTTGGGCCCCAAATTCATTTGAATTCAAGAGCGAGCCCACATGAGCCCAGCCTCTCAGTCATTCCTATGTTTATTCTTGCTCTGTTGAATGAGTGCATAGGGATAATCATGGGCTCAGGGTACAATCGGGAATCAGATCCAACCGGCCATGGGAATAAAAAAGTGAAATCGGTATTGTGCAGTTCGATTCCGAGTAAGACCTGGGAACCTATGTACTGGACTCAAGTTATCCCTAAATTCTCTTTTTACTATTGCTAACAATAACAAATGCTCTCTCTTTACATATATATTGTCTCACCGAGTAGATTATCATCGATAATTAAATTTCACGAGTTAAAGTAGAATGAATATATGTGATGAGGTTTTTTAATAATTATTTTAGTTTAACCAATAGCAATTCTATTTAAAACTGTAATTAATTTATTAACTATATTTGTTGTTTCAAATTTCGGGTACTTAGAATTTGGAGCAATTTTTCATGGATGATTGAGGACTGAAACTCTATAATTTAGGTTTTACGTACGTGTTTTGAAATTTTTATTGTTTATTTTATTTTATGTGTTCATATTTTATGGATTGCTACTATTGACAAATGAGGATTTTTTGTTGTTTCGTTCACTTTCATTTTACTTAACTAAAAAAGAAAAAGAAAAAGAAATTGGCCGGTTCCAAGGTAGAACCTGAATCTGACTCTGGAAACGATTGACATGGTAGGTTTCAGGTTTCAAGGTATGCGTGATAGGTTTCAAATTTCAAAGATCAGGAGCTGGTTCTAACAGAGTGGGTTCCAAATTTTAGGTGAAATTTAAACCGATCATGAAATCGTTCATCCTTATTGAGGGCATGCGTGTTGAAGTGGAGAAGGAAAGAAATCAGTGAAATTTCTCCATTATTCAATAAGAAAAAGGAAATTTTGATTCCTACAAAGAACACTCCCTCGGCCAACACAGGAAATCATAGTCAAAAGGGGGCTGAATTGGGGGAATTGTTGGCAAAAAGTAAAATCAAAAGTTCTTGGCATAAAGAAGAATGGAGCTTCGGGTAATTTTTTTTATTTTTCGGGGTCAAATAGCTTCGGGTAATTTTTTTTTTTTTTTTTGTCAAACTGAAGGGGCAGCACCGACCCCCCAAAAAAAAAAGTGAAGGGGCAGCCTAGTAAAGACAAAATAAAGCCGTTAGTTTCACTAGTCCCCACTTCATCGGTTCTTTACCAAGTAGGCCGGTTCCGATTTCGGATATTGGGAATCAGCCCCTCTGATTCAGTTCTCGGTTCCCGAGTGAGAACCGAACCGCCAGGGAATCGATCTGCCCCTCTGATTCTCAATCTCTCACTTTTGCGCCTTCTTTCCACTTCAAGTAGTTCTGATACATGGCAATGGCTAAAGGGCTTGTACTGGTTGGGTGTGGGTCTGGTAGGAAGATGATTGTTGGTTTGTGTCGTGTTTAGTTTCCGGTTTTTTTTTAGTTTCTGTCTAAGTTGATAACGAGGCGTTGTGTAATGTTGTCCAATACGGCTGGTGTTGTTCTCCTTTTTGCACGTTATATGCTTTATCATCGATCGAGTTAATTTTTATTGCTTGAGCGTTTACGCATGGACATCTAAATGCATGTTAGAGAATGAATAGCAAAGATAGCAGGAAGTAGTTTTAATAAAGAAAAAGGTAATGACAAAGCAGCGTTAGATAAATCTAGTGTAATCAAATCCTATGAATTAATAGCATTAGATGGGTCTAAATGATTTGAGGCGGGCTCCCACGTCTTACTTTGCTCATAATTAGCCACTAATAGATTAATAGCGACTCTTAAAACAAAAAGAAATTGCTTAAATAATCGAGAAACCAAGTTGGGATCGATAGAGCTCGTGCTAGACTTAGGCACCGCCTCGCAAGAGGAACCGTGCACGCCCACTTGGGAAAATCACCTTGGTAGGATCGGGACAATTTCAATATCCAATCTCATATGCAGTCAAGCAGCAATCAAGTCATTGGATATATAGTCGGAGAGAATTTCTTATCATATCTCGTCCTACCCTATTTTAATTCTTGGCTTTACCACCAAACGGAGACTAGATGTCCGATTACAAAAGCCAGACAATTAGGGCAAAAATTAATCTGAGAAAATTCTCTTAAACAAATAAACTGTTCCATTTGAGTTCTCGTCTGTACCTAACATGAGCCGGTGACATAATACAATGTCGTCTCCAGTAAACAAATGTAATTTATACTTGTCCCATCTCTTTAATTAAAAAAGAATTATTCATCATCGCCATATATAGAAGAAAAGAATAGACAAAAATAAAGGAACAGTAACCACCACTCCCCAGTCACAGGTCACACCCGGGCCCACAGAACCGAACGCGTCTTTCCCCACTCGCGGGGCACTCCGGGCAGCCAAAAAGTCCGAAACCGCGTCTCCTATTCCCTGCCCGAACTACCCTTGACCTGCCCGTTTAGCTGTAATTAAGCCCCCAAGAAGAAAAGAAAAAGAAAAAAGAAAAAGAAGCGACCTTCCTTCGCAATTTTCTACCTTTCTTTTTTTCAGCTGTATGTGCAAGATTTGGCCAGCGAGATCGCCACATTGAGCTTGTTGGGATCGAAGGTGACCGAGCAATCGATCTTCTTGGAGAAATTGGGCTTGACTAGTTTCCCAAGGACGTAAGCTCTGGATCGGAGCACGAAGCTCAGGCTGAGGGGCACAGGCACGGTCGGCTTGTCCGACGAGGACGAGGTGCTCAGTCCAGATCCGCTTCCGTACAGCGGGATCTGGTCTCCGATCACCGACACCGACGCCAGTCTCTGGCTCTTCCTTTGCTGATAGAACTTCTTCAACTGCGAAATCCCAGTTGAAAATGATCGAAATTAATTGACGAAATGAACGAGTGTAAAATCTTGAGAATTTCGATGGGCGTCGGCTCTTACGGTTCCGGAGGCGATTGTGAGCTGAGAGTAGGTGAGTTCGACCGGCGTGGCCATGACGTGGACCCCGAAGAACGTGCCGGTGTTGCGGTAAGTGAACTTGACCGTGGAATTCACGGTGATCATGTCCGTCGCCACTCCAGTGCTGTCCGACCCGGCTTGGATCTTGAGTTGCTCGAAGGAAATGCTCTGCAAAAACCCAAGAAAGGAATCCATCAAATCCCGACTTCTCCGACCAAAAAAAAAATCCCGACTTCGCAATTCACTCGTGAAAATGAGACTCGATCTCGGACTTTTACACCAATGCTCCAAAAGAAAGAGCCCCGCAAATAAGAAAAGGAAATGCCAAGTCTGGGAATGGAGTGTACGGACCCTCATGGTGATCTTGGGCTTCTGATTCTTGCTGGCCCCCCAGAGAATGAGAGAGAAGAAGGAGAAGAGGACGAAGAAGCCGATGATGAAGGCGAGGAAGTAGCACCGGCGAGGCAGGCCCCGCTGGCGGTCCTCGTCGTCGAGGAGCCCCTCCTCCTCGATGACGGCGCAATCCTTCCACTGCTTGTGGCCGCCGCCCTTCCGGCCGCCGCCGCCGCCGCGGGAGCCTTCGTTCGGGGATATCTTGCGGGATCCGGGCTTCAGCGACCCGGAGAACCGGCTGGACGAAGACTGGCGGGAGTGACGGCCGACGGAGGAGTGGGAGTGGGGTGGGGACGCCGTGGGGCTGAGCGCCGGCGTGGAGTGGAACGACGTCGCGGTCTTCTCGCCGTCGTGGGAGTCGCGGGACGGGCTCTGGACATAGTAGACGGGCCGGCGCGGGGATCGGGTGGGCGACGAAGGGGCGATGCTGGTGACTTCGGAATCTGTCTTGGCGTGCATTTTGGGAAGTGTCAGCCTCGCACAAGCTCGCTCTCTCTCTCTCTCTCTCTCTTTCTCTCTATATATCTCTCTCTCTCTCTAGTTCAGGCTCAGTGTGACGATGAGGATTGAAGGTGATGACTTTAACGTGATCAAGATGCGTGATTTTACTGGCAAAGAAAATATAATTTGCTAATTTTGAGGGATTTTTTGTCAACTGGGGTTGGGATTAAAATAATGGGGATGTTAGCTCGAGAGGGGAATAATGGTGGCTTGAGTGGTGGAGAGAGTGGAATGAGAGACAAAGCTTCCGCCGGAAGTGGCGAGTCTTGGCTGTTCTGTTCGGGGAGAGGAAAGAGAGAGGTGGTTGTCTCTTTCTCTCTCTTTGTCTCCGACAGCAATGTTACAGTTGGCACCGTCGTAGGCATCTGTAATTGAGTGTGGCGCACCACATGGGGGAGATAGTCGCTACCAATAAATAAAGTTGGCGCTTTTTAATTTATTATTGTGGCTTTCCTTGCTCGTGCCATGGTTGGTTTAGAAGAGTTTTCTTTATAAGATACCATGGACTCCTAGCTATTTATGGCGGATCGAACCGAAATTACTTTTGGGCACCGTTTATTTAGCAGAAAATAATAAGAAAAAATTTCAATTAAAGGCCCGAAGAGCTCTCATTTTCTCAAATAAGAGCCTGAAATGAATGTTATTTCAAATAAAGGCATTAAATAAGCTTATTGTTTCAAATAAAGGCATGAAGTAGCCATGACTATTTCAGACGAGGGCCTAACTTCGTCGGCCGGTCAAATATTCCGACCGATCAAGGGCATTTTTGTCAAAATACAATTTAAACTTAATTTTTAGTTAAATTAAACTAAAAAAAAAATTGAAGAAGAACACGAAAGAAGAAGAAGACACGGGCGGGAGGGTTGTCGGGCATAGCTAGCAGGGTTGCCGATAGGGCGTTGGGCATAGCTGACGGGGTCGCCGGCTCCTTGACGAGGGCCAGCGAACCCGCCGACCAGAGGCGAGGGGCTGCTAGCCCTTGCCAGAACTGAGCGGGGGTCGGCGACCCCGCCGACAATGCCCGACGCCCCACTGACGGTGGGTGGGACGTCCACAGGCGGGAGGCTCCCATCTACAGTTCTTCGTCTTCCTTGTTTTCTTTTCTTTTCTTTTTTTAGTTTTTTTAATATTTCAAAAAACATAAAAAGGAAAAAAACAAATGACGAAAATGCCCTTAATCGCTGGTGTGTCAAGCCTTTTTTTGAGATTGATATTGATACTTCAGGCCTTTATTTGAAACAATATCCACTTTAGGCCATTGTTTAAAACAAAGAGGGCACTTCATGCCCTTCTTTAAAATAAGATCCACTTTAGGTCCTTATTTGAAATTTTCCCAAATAATAATTTAGAAAATATTCTCGTGTCGCGGATGAGCGAGAAATATTTTTATTATCCGCTAAAATATTTAGACAAAAGTTATTGTCGAGAATGAATTTTCTTTTTCATTGACTAATTATTTTAAACAACATAAGCGACCATTCTTAGAAAAATGTTTATCAAATCATTCATATTTCACGGAACAAATGAAACGTATTTTTAATTTGGTTTCTATTGCTCAAGAGTTACGTAACTCATTTGATATGTTTAGTTTTCATATTGGGATGAGAATTTCATAGGGATAAGAACATCATGAGTGTCACAGTTTTCGTACGGCGCTCACTTGAGTGCGTAAACCTTTTTTTTTTTTTTCCGTTCATTCAAGTGCAACATCGGGAGTAAAATAGATCACTTTAGTGTCATTTCCGACAAATGGTCCTACGTGGATTTTTTTATATTAAATTTCCCATTCCCTCGTGGATTTTTTTGTTATTTTTTAATTGTTAATTTTATTTTCCTTTTTTATGCTTTTTTTTTTCTATGTCGGTGAGGATCACAGCGACCCTCGCCGGTTGCGAAGGCCTCGCCCTCGGCCAACAGGGCTGCGAAGGGCCGGGGCGAGGGCCTTCGCCTGCGGTGGGGGAGGCCATCGCGGCCTCGCCGACCGTGGGGGAGGGTGCAAAGGCCCTCACTAGATTTGGCAAAGTGGCCTCGCCCCGCGACTGGCAGGGCCGCGATGGCCTTGCTCAGGGCCTTCGTGGCCCTACCGGTCGCGGGTTAGGCAGCCCTCCCCCAATCTGCACGAGCTTTAATGGCCGGTGACCCTCACTTGCAAAAAAAAAAGAATAAAAAGAATAAAAAATTACAGAATTGTCCATGTCATATTTTTCGGCGTCCAAGTAGGATTTCTGGGGAGACAAATCGCCGGTGATACTCAAGTAATCTAGTTTTTAAATTTGCGGCACTTAAATGAGCGGAAAAAAAAAAGTTACGGCACTTAAGTGAGCTTCGTACGCAAGTTATGGCACTCCTGATATTTTTGTTTGGAATTTCATAATATAAATTTTCTATGATCATTTCTTCAAATTATGAGAGCGTGACACTTGGTAATTTCGATCATTTATTGTATGTTGCTTAAAAAGAATCCACGTGAATCGTCCGTCTATCTTTACTCCCTGTCTGCTTCACGTGCCCAATCCCAACACCGACAATCGCCGCCTCTAGCCAAGGCAAACACCACCACTAACCCAGCTCCTCTCTCTCTCATTGCACATGTGATAGAGAGAGATGTCTCTTGATTGTGGCTGCCATGATTATTTTTACAGATATATGTATGTTTTTCTTGATTGGTGTTGATTGATTGCAGTTGATATTTTGATACTTTATATAGTCACCAGCTTATAAATAGGCTCATGTACTATTCATTTGATAATGCATAAAGTACCACATTTGTCTGTCGTCGCAATTCTCAACATAATATAGAGCCTTTGTTGTCTAAGGAAGTGGCATTGAGTCT
This sequence comes from Lenwebbia sp. NSW1173648, assembly GCA_029784005.1. NCBI lineage: Eukaryota > Viridiplantae > Streptophyta > Magnoliopsida > Myrtales > Myrtaceae > Lenwebbia > Lenwebbia sp. NSW1173648. Next base: position 17,113,561 of record JARCGZ010000012.1, on the reverse strand, counting down.
TTATAAGGTGGTGGTCGTAGCAACATTGCGCTAGTCCATTTTCCACCGAACCCGTCAATCTTGAGTGTTGTTCTGACTCTTTTCGTTACTTGTTTCGACAAACCAACATTACCACTAAACTCACCGCCCTCATAAGAGCAAGATCCAAGAATTTCGCTGCCACCCGCCGCTACACGCACTTTCACGAGAAAATATTCAGTGCTCATCAAATTCCACGTCATCGGCCCATGTGGCACATAGGAGCACATATGGACCACTAGAAAGCCGACACGTGTCTTGAATTAAATTTAAAAAAATTGATGTGGAATTTTTGGTTTTTCTTTCTCTGGCTTCATCTTCTTCGTTTGTCCATGGCTACCACTTGACCTCCAACGCTTCACCATGGCCGGGACGCTTGGTGGCTCTCCAGATCTAGCCGTCAATGGCCGTCGGTGTTGCCATGGGTGGCTCTGTCTTCCTCCATCGTCGGCTCATGGTCGGCCTTGTCGACGGCCGAGCCACCCCTCCATCGTCACGGCTCGCAGTCGTTTTCCGTCCAGATCTGGTCGTCAACGGCCGTCAGCATCTTCATGGGCGGGTCTGCCTTCCTTTGTCGTCGACCTCGCCACCCCTCCATCGTCACGACTCACAGTCGTTTTCAGTCTAGATTTGGACTAGAATCGTGCCTCCAGATCTGATTTCTTCCGTGGCGACGAGCTAGGTCAAGATCTCGAAGGCCATGGACAGAGCTCAAAATCAAGAAGAAAAACAGAGGAAGCCGTCATCTTGCAGTCTGCTCATGGTCGGCTGTGGCGGCGGGCGAGGGCAAGATCTTGAATGCCATGGATAGAGCTCAAATATCAAGATCTATCATCCCTTGCATTTTGCTCGTGATCGATGTTGACACCTGAATTTTAATCATCTTTTTCCTTAGAAAATTAATAGAAAATCCATAAAAAGTAAAAAAAAAATTACAAAATCAGCTTTGGAAGCCTTGACCAAGCCTAAGGAACCAATTTTGAACAATTTTTTTTTTTTGGTATTTTTGGTATTTTTTTAATATTTTCTATTTTAGGAAAATAATCAGAAAATCATAAAAAAAAATATTTCGTGGCCGAAAAATATGGAAAAATATCCAATATTTTTATTTTAAATCCATTTTTATTTTGGCCAACTTAAAATTGAAAAGTACAATTCGGGATTATGTGTTCCTTCACAAACGTAATTCCAAATTGGGCTTAAAAAATACAATTTGAGTAATTTTATTTTCATTTGTTACTTTTTATAAGTTGTGACATTTCTCTCTAATATTTTAATTTGCATCTTGGCCCAATTGTACACAGAATTGCTCAATTTTGGCAAGAATGATCTATTTGCACTTTTTATTTTCAATTTAGCCCCCGCTTTCACTAAAAATGAAATTAATTCTTTTTAGGGGTACTTATGAAAATCCAAGCCCACTACCCTATAGTTTTCATCATTCTGAATCCATTGGTGGGGGTGGTTTGGCTCGATTTCGCCATTTAGATTTTGGATTATTGAAAAATCATTTTCAAGTCAAACTTTAAATTTGGAGTTTTTATTGATAATCAAACTTTTTAATCAGAAAAACACCCCTATTACATGAAAAACATGCTGGGAAACCCAATTTTGGCGTCAATTTTGCGAAAAAAGGGTCATTTGGGGGCCCAATTTGAGAAAAAAAAAATAGAGCCGATCAGCCTAATCGGACCATACCCGGGCCGAACCGGGTCTGCAGCAGCAGATCACGCTTTGCATTTTTTCTCCCCTTCTCAAGTACGCACGGCACAAAATGCCAAATCCCCTCCTCATCACCACATTCCAAAACATTCATCCCCTCGCCAGCTGTCCATTTCTAGTACGAGTATAGTACATGAGCTGGGTCTTTTTTTTTTTTGGGGGGGGGGCGGGGGGGGGGTGGCCTTCTTATTCTTCTGGGCAGTGAGAGAGCTCGGGAGGTCTTCTTTTTACAGAGAACAGAGAGCTAAAAAAAGAGGTGGTTCCTCCAAGGAACTCTCGGTGAAGTCCAAACGAGAGAATGGGAGGTGAGCAGTTCAGTTCGGTTCCTCCCTAGCGAGTTCTCGTCCGACACTTCCCGGAGACCGCCAAAGCCCCGATCGGTTCCCCTCTCCCTTGATTTGATCTTGCTGATCGGAGAAACCAACAGACAGTACGTTCGCTCGCGTCTCCTCTTTCAAAGCTAAGTTTTCTCGAACTCTCCGAGTTCTATCTTTCCTTATATTAGGTCACCACTTTGCTTTCCTTAATCCCCTCTAGTATTTCCAGCTCCATCTTCACGTGTTGAGCAGAGGAGGGGTTCATCAAATAAAAAAAAGGGGAAAATTCCAAATAAAAGGCTCAAGTGCCCTTATTTTCTCAAATAAGGGCATGAAGTGGACTTTATTTCAAAAAGGGCATAAAGTGCTCTCATTGTGTCACGGAAGGGCTTGAAGTGCTCATTATTTCAAATAAGGGTATGAAGTGACTATATTAATCTCAAAAAAGGGCCCGAGTCACTTTAGTTAGGGACATTTTGATAATTTACTATTTTATTTTATTTTTTATTTTTCTATTTTTTAAGAGATTTTGAAAAAAAAAAAAAAAAAAAAAAGAAACGCAATAGCTGCCGCCGCGGCTACGGCCAGCGACCCCGCGCGACCAGAGGTTGTCCCTCGCCTGAGCCGGGAGAGGGTCGGGACCGGGGTAGATGGCACCCTCCGACCCACCCGGGCCTCGCCGAGGTGCCGGCGACCCCGACAGCCGTAGCTGCCGCCCCACCGGTGGTGGGGCGACAACTAGTCCTCCCGCCTGTGTTTTTCCTCTTTTTTTTTTTAATTTTTTTTGTTTTTTAATTTAATTTAATAAAAAAATTAGATTAAATTTATATTTTGACAGAAAATGTCCTTGATCGGTTCGGAAAATTTGGCCAGCCAACCGGCCGACGAGGTCAGGCACTTATTTGAAACAATCATAGCTACTTCAGGTCATTCTTTGAGACAATGATTGCACCTCAGGCCCTTATTTAAAATAAAGTCTACTTTATGCCTTTATTTAAAAAAATGAGAGCACTTAGGGCCATTTTTTTAAATTTTCCCAAAAAAACACAAAGAAAGGGAGGCTTATTTTTCAGTCCTGTCTTCGTCCCCTAAACCTACAGTGAGCCAGAGAGAGGAAGGGAGAGGTCGCGAGTCGAAACCGTCGCTATGTTGGGGACGAAGACAGGACTGAAACACAAGAAAAAACGTGAATCATAGGGCTGGTCTGATTAGGTCAGTTGGGCTGTTCTTGCGAGGTAAACATTGATTCAGGCTTGGGCCGTAATGCAAGTGTTAGGTTTGGGCCCAATGGAGAAAACAGAGAAAGAGAAACGGGCCTGATTAGGTTTAGTTGGGTTCTGAACTTTAGTTCATACGAATTGGGCTTAGTGGAGAAGTGGGCTTTGGACTTAATTGTGGGCTTTTTGAGAAGTGGGCCTCAGAAACAAAATTGGGCTTTAGCATAAAGTTGGGCTTTTTTTTGTTAAAATCAATTGAAAATGCAAAGGTTGGGCCTAGCTCAAAGCGAGTTCGTTTAGGCCGACCTAGAATCCTTATGGTTCGGGCCGGGCGCCCACGAGGTGCGGGTCGGGTCAACCCGGTCAGAATAATTTTCCAAAATATATATAAAAAAAAATTCTAGAAAATCACAAAAAAATAGGAAATGGCTAGATTGACCTTGCTTTCCTAATCTTGACTTTTAAAACCCCTGGAAGTGATGATTTCGCCTCTTATGGGCGAATCGTCTCGAAAAATTTCTAAAATTCAAAAAAAAATCCGAAAAAATATTGGAAATTGGGAAATTGGCACATTCAACTGGCCAATCCTATTTTCGATAATTTGGGTTCCTAATCTCTTCAAATTTGATAAATTCGCCCCTTATGGGCAAATTGTCTCTTGATCTTTCAAGAATAACGATTCTGCCCCTAATGGGCAAATCACCTCCAAATCATCCTAAACTCTTTCCAAACCTTAAAACACTCATTCTTTAAGCCAATAGGGTTTTACTAGAGATGCCATGTTGACTTCATGTGTTTTATCCGCACGTCATTGGATCCTTGTTTGCGCACCTATCTCTACTGTTTGTTTGCGCACCTATCTTTACTATTCGTGATTGATAGGTTAGATATTCCTATCTGCATGAACTCTTAGATTCTAAAGCTTATCTCCCTCCAAGTCGTCTGCATGAAATCTTAGTTAAGAAATCACTCAACTTAGGTACGGAAAGGGCGTCAATAGCAACATTGGCGTAACTAAGTCCTCGATCCCAAATCTCTGGTTCCGTTAAAGTCGTATAGCTTCTCCCGCTGCCCGAAGAGGTTCCCAATCTACCTTCCCCAAAGATCGATGACGACTCCGAAAGCATGTACACCTATGCACATGTCACACGACCACACCTAAGGTCGAACTCGATTCTTAATCTCGCCGTCGCGCGAGGTGAGGACTTGGGAGTAGTGATGGCCACGGTTCAGAGCCGGCCGATTTCGATTCATGAACCGGCGATTTTGGTTCATAGCCATGGGTGAACCGGAATTGGAACCTTAAGGGGCGGTTCCGGTTCCGGGCCGATTCAAGGGCTGGTTCCGGTTCAAAACAAAAAATGGAACCGCCGATTCCGGTTTTGATTTTCAAATTTAATTTTTAAATAATGAATTATGAAATAAAAAAATAATAAATTATGAAATTATGAAATAATAAATTATCAAATACAAATTGTAATCAAATTTGTGGGGGGAAAGGAAGGGAGAAGGGGCTTGAACCGAATGAATTATCATTAAGCGCATACATATCTTCTTGGGGATAGAAAAATCAAAACCCATGTTGTTCTTTTACCTTTGATAACCCCATACATACCTCATCGTCAATCGTCGTTACCCATTTCGGTACCGGTACCCGCGGCGGCGGTATCTCATCTTCGAAGAATTCGGCTTCAATGCTGCGATCCATCTCTTGTTGTCGATGTTGAGCCTTTGTCCAATCATCGACACAAGCTTGAGCCTTCACTGAATCCGGAGCTAATCTTGAACGTCGATCGTCCAAAATGTTACCTCCAACGCTAAATGTTTGTTCAACCGCAACTGTTGAACACGAGGTTGCTAAAACCTGTGTTACGATGAGAGCAAGAATCCATAATTGGGTTGAATGCCTCTTCCACCACTCTAGAATTTTGAAATCTGTGCCGCCTTTAGATTCACCAAACTCAAAAAAAGTGATTAAATAGGTCTCTATTTTGAAAATATTTGCTGTTGCTCCATTTTATCGTTTTTGCCTATTCATTAGCATTTTGTACCCTCTACTAATTGTACCTTTGTCCCCGCTTTGTACGTCACTAGGTTGGGAAGATCTACTATCAACTAGATTATATCTACTATAAAATTCATTATAAAATTCTACTATTGCGTTTTTAACTACTGTTTGCATAGCTCTAACATCTACCATTTCAATCAAATGTAAACAGTCATAATACGTATTCAAATAATCACCTAAACCATCTAATTTGGTAAGTAGATGAAAATACAAGCAACCAAATAAATAAGAGGAATTTCGGTATAATAATGCAGCCATTTTGTTCGCATTGCTATAATAGTCGAACCTAATTGATCATCTTTTTCATTTTCTTCAAAAACATCAGCAATATTAACACACTCTATTAAAAATAAATGCGTAGTAGAATAATAAACACCGGATAAAGTATAAGTTGCATTATTAAAAACTTTTAAAAGATCTAATTTTTTTTTTTGCAAATATCTCATTCTTGTGGGAATAAATTAATTTGAGAAACATTATTCGAAATAAACGTACACAATAAATCTTTATATGCAAAAAATTGATTAAGCAACTCGTACGTAGAATTCCAACGAGTTGAAACATCTCTTGGAAATTTTTTTGGTCTTCTTTTATTTGATTTACAAAATCTGCCCCATTCTTTCATAATTTGGGGATGTCTCCATAAAAATTGAATTGCTGTCTTTATTGGGCTGAGAAAAACATCAAGAGTTTGTAAACCATCTTGTATACATAAATTTAAAACATGGCAAGCACATCTAATGTGAAAAAACTAACCACCAAAAGCGGGTTTACAAATCTTTTCTAACTTGGGAATGGAAGCGGTATTTGCCGCGGCATTATCAAAACCAACTGAAAAAATTTTGTTAACCAAACAATATTCTTCTAAAACTTGCATAATTATTCTATAAATATTATTTGTCGTATGCTCATCATCAAAAACTCGAATTGCAATAACTCTTTTTTGAATGTTCCAATCATCGCCTATCCAATAACATGTAATACCCATATAAGAATGAGTTTGCCAATGATCACTGCAAATGTCGCTACCTATATGCATACGTCCATTGAAATTCATAAAAAATTTTTTCAAATTTTCTTTTCATCTTTCATAAATATCAAAAAGTTGGCATTTTAGCGTATTTCTCGAAATATGTTTTGCTTGTGGAGTATATGCAATTTGTATAAAATAATTAAAACCAAAATTTTCACCAAAATTAAATGATAAACGTTCAACGGCAGAAAATCTAGCTAAATCTTCTTTATAAACTTTTTCATTATAACGAAATAAAGGAGGAGTGTTAGGATTGACGTACCCGAAAATTTGTTGTTGGTTGGTGTCTATCCCCGCTTGCGTTGGATGTTTCAACCTCAGATGCCGTTTAAATGTTCCATAGCCGCCTCCACCTGTAAATTTGTATGTTGCCTAACAATATTTACATTTTACATGATACTTGTTTGCGTCTAAATGTTCCTTCATGAAGTGTTTCCATATGTCGGATATACCCTCCCGTTCCAGCTCCTTTGTTGTTGTCATTTCTTCGTTACCGGTAGGAGGATGCAGACTTTCTTGCGTTGGACGTGCTCGACGTTGGGAATAATGTTGATATCATCAACATCGTTTTCCCAATATTCAAAATCACGAGAATCATGAGGATAATCGGATTCCCCCATCAGGCTCTTTCCTCCGTCACTAGCTCTGCTTCCACTTGTCATTTTTTGAGAGAATTGAGCGGAAAGCGGATTCAGAAAATTGACAGAGTCACAGAATTGAACGGATTGAGAGAATTTGAAAGAAATTGTGAGAAAAAATGAAAGATGAAAAAGGATATTTATAATAATTATGATAGATTTAATAATTTAATTAAAAAAAATAAGGGGAGGAGGCAACGGTCAAAAATTTAACGATTACAACGGCTATAATGCCGGTTCAAGCAAATGAGGGACCCGTAACCGGCCCCTATGGCACCGGCCGGTTCCGGTTTGGAATCGGCGGGCCCGGTCAACAGGCCGGTTACGGCTTTGACCCGGGCCCATTCTGGGCCCAAATCGGCCCGTGGCCACCACTACTTGGGAGAGTCCAAGCCGACCTGCGGATCGCATCGGATCCGTAGACTTCCGTAATCACCCATAAATCCTCCTCTTTGACGAGGTGGGTCGCGACAATCGTCCCCGTCGACCATGGATGAACGACGCCGACGAAGGCTATGGACGAGGGCCGACGATTTCGGCCATGGTGACGGGCGAGATCTTGAAGGCGAAGGACAGATTTCAAATATCGAGGTCTGTCGTCCCCTGCATTCGGCTCGTGTTCGTCCTCGTTAACCATGGATGAACATGCCGACGACAGCCATGGACGAGGGTCGACGATTTCGGCCATGGACAGCCAGCATCAATGGCCATGTCGGAGGAAGGGTCGCGAGCTGACGCAAACAGCCATGGGCGACCAAATATGAAGAAGCGGTAGCGTCACCGGGACCAGCGACGCCAACGGCAATGGACGGCCAGCAGCTTCACCGGCCATGCCGCTCGTTTGAGGTCAAGGGTCTGCCCATGAAGAGCGAGGAAAACAGAAGCTAGACAAGAAATTCCACGTCAATGTTTTTTAATTTAATTCAAGACACGTGTCGACTTTTGTTGACACCTAAATTTTGACGTTTTAATTAGTTATGTTGCATAGAAAAATTAGGGTTTCCCTAACAAAAAATATAAATAGCACATCGTCATTAGGAGCACCTTTAAATTAATTGCATTCACTCAGATATTGTTCTAAGCTTAATTGGACCAAACCCGTAGTAATGCATACATTTTTAGTCCCGTGGGACACGATCGGCATGATATCTGGGATGGGCCACTGAGTTGGAAACAAAATCATTTTTAGGGAAGTGAAGAGGATTGATGGTGGGGTGATTTAGTTCATTTTGATTGGATCATGCTAAACAAGAAAGAAATATGGGCAGATGCACTCATGGTCGAAAGAAAGAAAAATAAAAAGGAAAATCAAGCCCATCAAATCATTACCTTCCACGAATTCATCTTGTGAGCAAACGGTGAGATCGTCAAGCATTATCTTGCAAATCTCGGAGATTGATGAGTCGGCAGATGGAGAATGAACATGGACACATTCACAGCATTATTGGTAAAACAGAATCGAAACCGAAAGATTGCAGATTCTTATCAATCAAGGAAAATCTCACAAATCAAAACAGCTTCACGGTTTCGTATTTTCCGGAGGATACGTTGGAGAATTTTTCTATAAAAAGCAGAGGTAGTCCATAGTAGGAGGTGGCTGAATTGGCAGAGAAAGGAGGGCACGAGAGAGGGTGAGCAGAGAGGGCTATTCTTTCGAGAGATAAAAGTGAGAGAGAAAAGGGTCTGACACAAGTGGGGGGCATTATATTTTAGGGATAGAAGGTGAGAAAGAGACGTGAGAAAGAAAGAGAACTCTGTCATGGCATAAAAAGAGAGAAGAAAGGAGAAGTTGAAAAGTCAAAAACGGAAAAGAGAGATTGATTTTGGCCGAGACCAGGCGGCAGGCAGTGTTCAATCCGTGCGCCTATCTCTAGCTGCTGGTGTCTTCTCAGTCTTGTCCTATCACATGTAGTTGCTGCTCAAAACTCCGACGGTCCTGCTGCATTCTCCTTGGCGTCTTTTGCATCAGTTCCACGCCAGCAATCTAAGGAGCACCGAAGGCCAAACCGCTGCACAAAGGCCAAATTATTGCACCGATCGGCTGTTACTTTTCCTCTGTTTTGTGTTGTTCTCTGCCTTGTTCACTGCTGCCTCCGCGTCAACTATAGCCGCTGATTCAGAAAGTCCAAAGGCCGCCGTGCCGAATTGAAGGACGACCGCGAGGCCATTCCCAAGCCCGACCGTGAAGCATTGCCGTTCCGAAGAGTCCCGAAATTGCCCGAGCTATCGTGAGCTCCACTGACGAGTCCCCACCATAGCTGTCCGTGAACTGCCGAGAGATCACCGCCACCGACCGCAATCCGTGCCGATCCAAGGAGGTTCAAAATTTGGCAACATTATCTCGGAAAATTAGGTAACGATCTTTATTTTAAAATATTCTGAGATTCGTTTGCTCAATTTGAATATTGAGTGAATATGGGGGGAATATTGAGTGATATTTCGGTTAGGCAAAATTTTATCTGCTGATATTGCAATATGTGACAATTGCCTATTCGAATTTTATTGATATCTTTAGCATATTTTTTTTTAGTCTGGAAAAACCGTTTTGAATTATGGGTAATTCCCTACCGACAACGTGCAAATTCGGACTAATCTCAACCCTGATATTTGTCTCGATGGCACGGGGATCGAGATATCTAATCTTAACCACTAGATTTGATTCCTCGATCCAATCCGTCATATAATTCGAATCGAAAAAAATATTTTCGTAAAAGATCATACATTATCTTTGATTGATCTGATTCGGCACCCGTCTAAAAGATTTGGCAGATAAGGTTTTATCTAATCTTGAATTAGGAAGATCTCGTCGGTTTCGGGTAATAAATCAAACAAATTCGAAGATCAATTCGTGAATCGGGTAAAGATTTTCTAAAGATTATGGGATTTAATGAAAGTTAATTCTAATTCTTTTAGGATAATCTTTAACCGACTCATGTCTGATTCTCATCAAATCTTTAATTTTGAAAATTCATAAAAAAAAAATATCTCATTCATGTAGTTCGCATATAGTTTAGAACATTCCATTTATTCATGTAGATGAGCATTTCATTTTACTTGTATGTCATACAGGCTTAGTCGCATAACCGTCATGTCATTCCTATGCCGCATTGGTTAGCAATGTCATACAGCTTTGCCATGTCATTAAAGTCTGTCATATCATATAGGTCGCCATGCCACTTTTTCATGTCGCATTATCCATCATGTCATTAGCCCTGACACGTCATTGATGCCATGTCGCATTCTTACGTCATTTAGAATTATGTCATAGTTCATTCATTTTAGTCTAATAGGTTTAGTTTAGCCTACTGTCACATGCCATTTAGATCAAAATTCATGTCATTTTTGCATAACATGTAGATTAGAATTCATGTTGTTTTTGCACGTCACTAAGATTCGAAAATTTAAATTGTTGCACATTCATGTCATATTAGGATGATCGCCATTCATCATATCATTAGAATAATTGTGTTCTTAGGACACAATTACATTCATGCATTGCATTAAATAAAAAATCCAAAAAATAGTTGTACCTTTGGAGCTTTAAATCAGAATCCTTGAGGGTTGCCAACTCAGATAGTTTTCATTGAAATGAAAGGTACCGAAAGAGCGTTAATAGAAATATTGGCGTAATCAAGTCCCCGAACTCATTGATCTCTGGTTCGTAGGAATAAAGTATTTCTCCCGATACTTTATTTAGGTGTCTAATCAGCCTACCATAAAATGATTAGTGGCGACTCCAATTTTGAAAATCTTTTGCATGTTAATTATTTGAACCATAAGTTGCGAATTGGTAGAGTTTGGGAGAGCTCGAGCTAGGTTAGTTAATTTAATTAACTTAGTAATCCATTAGCCTAGAAACCAGATTTTTAGGTCGTAACAGCTTGGCGACTCCGCTGGGGACATATTAAAAGCATAAGTGGACTTAGGCCTAAAAAGCTTCATGAAAAAATTTGGCAACTTTGATTGGATTCTAATTTTTTAGGTGTTAAATGTTTTTGCAGACGGGAGTTATAAGGGGAGGAGTGTTGTGGCTAACCCCTCATTTTTGCAGGTTTTGGAGTTTGGAATTTAATTTATGTATATTATTGAAGCGGTGTTTGATATAAACTGTTGTGCATGTTGTAATTAAATTTGCATTGCACACACTCACGAATAACCCGCTGCCGGACCTGGGCATGCACAACCTAGGATGGTACTAAGAAGGGATGATCTAGCTAAACCCACCTAGCTATGAAAGTCCGTGCAACACTAGTTACAACCATGTAACTTGAGTCGCACTTCTTATGTCCCGAATTTTCTTTCAAAGTCAAGATTTGCTACCCATCTGTGAACCACGCAGATAGATTCGTAACCCTTCGAATCGCGGGTCGTTACTCGACTAGCCGGGATCACGTGGGATGGTTAAGCTACAACCTCTTAGCTTCAATCTACACACCTACATGGTTTCATTTTGTAAGCCTATAGATGCCAACTCTCACCTTTTCATGTGCATGTCTATGTGATTGACATCATTTTCAGTGTAAAGTAAGTATTTTTTTTTCTTGCTTTATTTTGTAATTTACTTCTTTTAATTTTCGTTCGGGTCGGTCCATGAATTAGGTTAATTGTCAGTCTTGGTCTATATACTATGGGAAAAGCTGGCGTTCAGATCATAACCGTCCCTAAAGAAGATACAATGAGAACGGCTGGCGTTCAGATCATAACCGCCCCTAAAGAAGAGTTGAGCCGATGGTATGACAGACTTGATGCAACGGGCCGTTGTTTCGTCCGACCCAAGATCGGCCGATTGCTCCCCTTGCTAGAAGTACGAGTCCGAACGGGTCTTATCCGAGCATTGGCACATTGCTGGTGCCCCGAGACTACCACTTTCGTCATGGGTAAGCATGAGCTCACTCCGACTTTGGAAGAATATGGCATGATTATAGGGAAACCTCTAGATTCGGATTTGATTAATCCACCAATTGAATTTGATCATGTTGCAAGCCTAGCAGATTTCTTAAACAAGGAAAAAGACACCGTTGGAAAAATCTTGAAAGCGAACCATGGTGGCTGTCCTTTTTCATTCCTCAAACAGCGTTTTGAAACTTCTAAATCTTCATATGACATGGGCAAAATTTTTGTGCTAACATTTGTTGAATTTATAATCTTCCCTTATCGGAAGAATGCTATTCATCCACTAGTGATCTCTGTAGTACGACATTTTTGCTTTGGAAAAAACATTGTCTCTGCGGCGCTGGCTGAAACCTTTTTGTCTCTCACTAGATTCAAACAAGAAAAAGGTAAAGTTTTACATGCATCCTCTGAATTATTGCAAATCTGGTTTCTCTCCCATATAAAAGGATGTGATAAGCTATTCACATTAACAGAGATTGGTATTTCGGATAACCCAATCTTAGGTTTTAAGGAGAATCAAGAAAATGCCCCAGATTATCATTATTCTGAATGGTTAGTTTTTATGAAAAATCCGAGTTCTAGAGGTTTCATATGGCATGCCAATTGGTTCCAAGTTAGGGAAGCTCGACTCACCTGTCGAGGGATCGGACCCATTCCTCTGATGGGTTTCACTGGGGCCATTGAGTACTATCCATCCAGAGTAACCCGACAGTATGGCGTCTTACAGCAGCTACCACCGGCATTACTAAAAGACCCGGTCTTGACGGATTTTTTTGATCATAGCATTGACCACGAGGAGGCCATCGCATTCGTCCATTCGGTATGGAAAGATTGCCGGCCGACTGAGTTGATCCAACCGGTTAAGCAGCTGAAGGGTAGAGAAAGGACCTACCACGCTTCGAAGGAGTACATTGATCAGCACGTGATTCCAAACGCTATACGGCCGAAGATTCCCCAAGTTCCGGTAAAGATCACACAACGTGCTGAGATCAAACGCCTTAAGAAGAAAGCCCGAAGAGCTGAGGAACGAGCTTCAAGGATATCCAAGAAGCATAGGCGGTTTTGAGATGACGTCGGCATCCACATGTATATAGATCAAGCCAAATGAAGCGCTTGAATCTATCTTTTGATTATTAGTACATCTGTTTAGGAGTCTCGTTCCCTAGTTTTGTTTCGTAGTACTTTGAATTCGGATACCCCCAGTATTGTCGGATTTTGCAAGGGTTTTAAATTGATTGTCTTTTGTTCTCATTGGTCTTCGAGCATTGTGCAATTTTATTTTATTATTTTGGGAAAAATTAAAACATGAAAGTTGTTCATCCATGTCTCGGCCTTATGCTCGTAAACTACCTGATTCAGTCCTTTATGTATGCTTTATTTCGTTTTGGGGTCTAGAGGACGTCATGGATCGGCCCACTACTCTTGCTTATTGTACTCATCCTGCTTATTACCTTTTTTAGGTAATTTACTACGGATCCTCCACACCCCTATAACACTCGATCAGTGACGAAAAAAAGGATGGCCAACCAAGCTGAGATTGCGGCCCTGATTGATGAAAAGCTTAAAGAGCACATGAATGTGATGAATGAGCAGATCACCGCTACGATGTCAAAAGTAATGGCTGATTTCATGGCCAAGCAACAACAAATCAATGTTGGATCTCACTCAGAGATTCCACCTCTGACCCGTCAAGGCCTCCGCCTTGATAAGGCTGCGGCAACGGATGTTGACCCAACCTTTCACCTGGAGGACGTTATTTTGACTGACACAAGTGTATCTCCTACGGCGAAGGTTCCTCCTCCACCCTCAAATGACGAAAATGCCAAGCTTCTGGCAAGGCTTGAACAGAGGATACGCGATGTCGAGGGAACCCAGAGCATTCCTCCGATTGACCTGTCAGTATACACCAGAGTACAAGTGCCAGAGAAGTTCAAGATGCCGACCTTCGAAAAGTACGATGGCACATCCAACCCTGTGCAGCACATCGAGATGTATCAAGGCCTCATGAATAAATATGTCTCGAATGGACCTCTGATGGTCCAAACCTTCCAGGCAAGTTTGAAGGATGCTGCGATGAGATGGTACACTAACCACCAGATCAACCGGAAGGATTCCTGGGAGGAGGTGGCCAATACTTTCGTTAAGCATTTCAAATTTAATCTCGACATTATCATCACCCGGGAGGATCTAGAGCGAGCTGAACAGAAAAGGGGTGAGACCCTCAAGGAATATGCCACCCGTTGGAGGAACATGGCGTCCCAGATCATGCCTGAGCCTCCTGAGCGTGATCTAATGAAGTTATTTGTGTCCACACTTCCGCAGCCGGTCCGTTCAAGAATACTGGTGACGGCCGTCCAGTCCTTTATCCAGTTGGTGGCCATGGGTGAGGAAATTGAGTCTGGACTCAAGAAAGGGTGGTATGGTGATTCGAGCTCGTCTGGAAAAAGATTTTTCGGCAAGAAAGACAAGGAGTCGGCCCCTGAAATAAACATGACCTATGCTCAAAAGCCGCAAGCTCAGGCTCCGAAGATGCAATTTGCCCCCCAACAGACACCTATCTATGGACAGCCAAACCAGCAGAACTCACGACCGCAGCGCAAGCCCCGTCAATTTACACCTCTCCCACGCGCTTTATCTCAAATATTGGCAGTGCTTAGAAAGAAGAACTTGCTGAGTTCCGAGCCGCAAAGGTCCAATCCTGCTAGCTTCACCAAGTATGATCCGTCAAAGAAATGTGATTATCACAGAAATGAGGTAGGCCACTCGGTGGATGATTGCCAAGTCCTTAAGCATCGAATACAGGATTTGCTTGAAACCGGGGCATTTGCACTCAAGCCAGCCGGTAAACCTAATGTGCAGAAAAATCCGTTGCCCGATCATGCAAGCCCTGTGAACGCAGTTTTCGGCCTAGAGGCTGGACGAGCTAGGAGCTTCAAGGTTCGTATTATGGACATTTTCGATGCACTGGTACGAGCAGGTTACTTTCAGATTGGGGAAGCTGTATTGGTATCCGAAGTAAGAGAGAAGGTTGATGCATTAGTCAAGGATGGAATGATTGGTCGTGCTGATGAGACAGGTATGGTAGCAACTGTGTCCCAGGTTATGACAGATTGGGATCAAGAGCTGGCCGAGTTGACCAATGACAAAATCAAGTCGGACCCTGAACTAGCCGACATGCCTCCTCTTGAGGATGCTTCCGATGACGATTTGGGCATTTTTATCCCAGAGGCACAAGAAAGCTTTGTGGTCATGCCACCTCATCCGTTCGAATACGAG
This sequence comes from Lenwebbia sp. NSW1173648, assembly GCA_029784005.1. Lineage (NCBI taxonomy): Eukaryota > Viridiplantae > Streptophyta > Magnoliopsida > Myrtales > Myrtaceae > Lenwebbia > Lenwebbia sp. NSW1173648. The sequence continues at coordinate 17,098,379 of JARCGZ010000012.1, read as the reverse complement.
AGTGATAAATCTGTCCCTTGGTCCTATGATGTGGATCTAGTGACGAGGTCCGGTCGTGTTTACTCGGATAACCAACCTGCAAAGTAGGTTCCCGACAAGGAAGCGTAGGAGTTTCTGGCCGTGATCAAGGCCAGTGAATACAGTGTTGTGGACCAATTGCGAAAGATGCCCGCTCAGGTATCTTTACTTGAACTTCTACAGACGTCCGAGAAGCACCGGGCACCTCTGATGAAGGTCTTAGGTGAGGTCCATGTACCGGAGAACATCGATGAAGACAAGCTTGAAGGGTTTGTCGGATCTATTTTGCTCAAGGACCAAGTAGCATTTTCTGAAGAGGAGATACCGGAGGAAGGACGAGGGCATAATAAGGCGCTCCATATATCCGTCAAGTACAAGCAAACTCATCTGGCTCGTGTGCTTGTGGACAATGGTTCCGCTCTGAATATATGCCCACTATCTACTTTGAAGCGTTTGGGTGTTGATCTGGCTAAGATGCAAGCGGCCAAGACCTCCGTCCGAGCATTTGATGGGATGAAGAAGGAGGTTATGGGGCAAATAAACCTGGAGCTTCAGATTGGACCTTCCTTATTTGATGTCCTCTTCCAGGTGTTGGACATCCCATCTTCTTTCAACTTCTTGCCAGGACGACCATGGATCCACAATGCCGGTGCGGTACCCTCCAGTCTTCATCAGAAGATTAAATTGGTTGTTGAGGCGAAGTTGGTAACTATATACGGGGAGGAGGATCATCGAATCTACAATGAAACGGCCATCCCATATATTGAGCCTGACTATGTAGAGGAAGATAGCTATCATGCTTTCGAGCTGGTATTCGCAATTCATGCTTCCCAAGATGTACCTTTGTCGGTCCCCGAAATCTCTAGCACGGCACTCATGGTTGCAAAGGTTATGGTTGGGAATGGCTTTACACCAGGCATGGGACTTGGTAAGAATGGTCAAGGCATTCGCACTCCAATCCAAGTGATCAGTCAATCCCACACAGCTGGTCTGGGATATCACGGGACGGGACTCCATGCATGGGGAAGTTATGGTCGAAGACGAGGTCGTGGACGAGCTGGACGGGGAGGTCGTGGTCGAGGGGGAACTTGCCATAGTCCTTTACCACCCCCACTTTATCAAACTTTTCACTCAGCTGGAGTGATCGGTGGATATGACCATTTGGAGCCCAATATGGTCGATGAAGATCTTGGTCTCATATTTCCAAGCATGGAGAGCCAGAATAAGCCTGAACCAATGATGATTGATTCTGTGAATGTGGGAGATCATATTTCTTCTCTCACTGCTTGCTTTGAGGGACTATATGTGAGTGCTATATTTGAAGAGCCAATGGAGATTGACACACCCGATGGTGTAGCTGATACAGATGACCCAAAAGAGGATGAGCCCTACCTTGTCAAGAGACCTCCAAGGCCTTCCGTTATTACCGTGTTCGATGATCCACTGGAGGGGTTGTACTCAGATTAGCATTTTTATGTTTTCACTTTCCCCTACGTGAAAAAACTTATTGCTTTCTAGGGTTTGTTCATTTCAATTCTTGTTGCATTTTAGGATTTCCTTTTTCAATAAGATGTGATTTTTTTGGTTCATTATCAATAAAATTACAGAAGTTTTTCATCATTTTAAAGAATCTTGTTGAAGTACACCAAACTAACCCGATGACGATAGCCAACGATTGAGCAAAATTTCATCCATGGTAAGCACTGAGGGTCGGGCTTCTCAAGATTTCTTGTCCCAAAATCTTCAAAAATAAAAATTAAAAAAAAAGAAAAAAAAAGAGAGAATTTTTCAAAAAAAATAGAGTAAGAGCATGCATGTATTAAACCCTGTTTGTTTTTCTGATTCCTTTACCTTATGTTTCAGGGGCAAGCTTGGGGATGGGGAACTAGTGGATCCAAATGTATGCAATATACATGACTCGGGTGATATTCATGACTCAGATGATTCTAACTCCGATGCCGAAGAAATACGACGAAACTTGGAGTATCATGAAGAATCTAAACCTCCGACTATTGAAGAAACCATATCAATCAATCTTGGTGATATGGAGAGTCCCAAAGAGGTGAAGATTGGGGCAAGTCTCCCCAAAGATATGACTGAACGTCTGACTGAACTTCTGAAAGAGTATCAAGACATATTTGCCTGGTCCTACGCGGACATGCCGGGTTTAGATCGATCGATAGTCGAACATTGCTTACCGACTGATCCCTCGATAAAACCTAAGAAGCAGAAACTTCGGAAGGCTAAACCGGAATTATCAAAGAAGATTGAGGAAGAGGTTATGAAGCTCCTGAAGGTGGGGTTCATCGAAGTTTCCCAGTATTCTGACTGGGTGGCCAACATTGTCCCGGTGATGAAAAAGGATGGCCGAGTTCGGGTTTGTGTAGATTATCGTGACTTGAACAAAGCTAGCCCAAAGGATGATTTTCCACTCCCTCATATTGATGTGCTCGTGGACAGTACCGCCGGGTTTGAGCTTTTCTCTTTCATGGACGGGTTCTCTGGTTATAACCAAATCTTGATGAATGAGGAGGATAAGATAAAAACAGCATTCACCACCCCGTGGGGATTGTTCCATTATAAAGTGATGCCCTTTGGTCTAAAAAATGCCGGGGCAACATATCAACGGGCAATGGTAACTCTATTCCATGACATGATCCATGAGGAGATCGAGGTTTATGTCGACGATATGATCGCAAAGACTCGGCGTGGAGAAGATCATGTGGAAACTTTGGAGAAGCTGTTTGATAGGCTCCGGAAGTTCAAATTGCGCCTCAATCCAGCCAAATGCGTGTTCGGGGCGACCTCAGGCAAGTTGCTCGGATTCATTGTCAGTAGCAAAGGCATTGAAATTGACCCATCCAAAGTGAAGGCTATTTGCGAGGTCAAGCCTCCCAAGTCCGTGAAAGAAATCCGAAGTCTCATGGGCAGGCTAAATTACATAGCTCGGTTCATTTCTCAGCTATCCGAGGTGGCAAAGCCATTCCTTAGACTCCTAAAAAAGAACGCTTTGATCAAGTGGGACGAAGAGTGCGAGCAGGCGTTTGAGAAAATAAAGCATCACTTGATGAACCCACCGGTGCTTGTTCCACCAACACCAGGGGAGCCTTTGATCCTTTATCTCACTATTCATAGTGAATCTCTGGGTGCGATGTTAGCTCAGAAAAGCTCGGATGATGGAAAGGAGCGTGCTATATACTACTTGAGCAAGAAGTTTACCACCTCCGAACTAAATTACTCAGAAGTTGAGAAAACTTGCGCGGCACTAGTATGGGTATTGCACAGGCTTCGACAATACACTTTGCACTATCAGATACTCCTTGTAACGGAGTGTGATCCCATCAAATACTTGTTGAACCAACCCGCCTTGGTCGGAAAGCTTGCAAAATGGCAAATCCTAATTTCGGAATTTGATGTTCAATTCATGCCACAGAAATCCGTCAAAGGTCGAGTGATCGGTGATATTCTAGCCGAGAATCCTGAGCCAAATGAAGATATTGACCCTCTAGAGGACCGAATCATGCCGATTGATGAGTATGTATGGACCATGTATTTTGATGGAGCCGTGAATCTGTCTGGGTCAGGCATTGGGGCAGTCTTAATATCCCCAGGCGGACAGCACTATCCTGTGGCTGCAAAACTGATATTTCCTTGCACGAATAATATCGCTGAGTATGAAGCATGCATTCTCGGGTCGCAGGTTGCAATCGAGATGGGGGTAACTCGACTTAAGGTGTTCGGAGATTCAGCCTTGATCATTCTTCAGACCGTAGGTAGATGGCAAACCAGAGATGCCAAGCTACAGCCTTATCACGCCTATTTGGAGGAACTAGTTGAGGAATTCGAAGACATTGCATTTGAATATCTATCTAGAACACAAAATCAGTTCGCAGATGCTTTGGCCACGCTGTCAGCAATGCTACAAGTCATGAGTGGGTTAGAAGTTGAACCTTTACAGATAGAGGTCTTACAGAAGCCGGCTTATTGTATGACTATGACGGAAGAGCCTGACGGCAAGCCATGGTATCATGACATCAAAACATACCTTCAAACACAGGAGTTTCCCGAAAAGAGTACCGTGTCTGACCAGAAGTACATCAAGAAAATGGCATCAAAGTTCTTCTTGAGTGGAGAGAGCTTATACAAGCGGTCATATGATTCGGTCTTGTTAAGGTGTGTCGACTCAGCTGAAGCTGTCCGCCTGATGCTAGAAGTGCATGAAGGGATATGCGGTCCGCACATGAACGGTCATATGTTAGCAAGGAAGATAATGAGGTTGGGCTACTACTGGTCCACGTTAGAGAGTGACTGCATCCAGCATGTCCGGAGTTGTCACAAGTGCCAAATTCATGGTGATAAGATCAACGTTCCCCCAAATGAGTTACATCAGATGTCTGAACCATGGCCATTTTCTATGTGGGGCATTGATGTGATTGGCCCGATCAATCCTAAGGCGTCAAATGGACATCGATTTATCTTGGTCGCTATCGATTATTTTTCGAAGTGGATTGAAGCTATGTCCTATACAGAGGTTACGGCACGAAACATGGTAAAATTTATCCGCCGTGACATCATTGCTCGGTATGGTGCGCCTGAGGCCATAATCACTGACAATGGGTCAAATCTGAATAATAAGCTGGTAGATGGGTTGTTCAAGGAGTTCAAGATCAAACACCTGAATTCCTCCCCATATCGCCCGCAGATGAATGGAGCGGTCGAAGCAGCCAATAAGAACATCAAGAAGATCTTGGCTAAAACAGCTGAGAACTATCGTGATTGGCATGAGAGATTACCCTTTGCACTTATGGCCTATCGAACTTCTATCCGAACATCTACTAGGGCAACTCCGTATTCCCTTGTGTATGGCATGGAAGCAGTTCTACCAGTTGAGGTAGAGATTCCATCGTTACGTGTTCTTTCGCAGGTTCAATTGATGAAGGCTGATTGGATCCAGCAGAGATTGGACCAGTTGAACATGATTGATGAGAAGCGACTTAAAGCGCTATGTCATGGCCAGTGTTACCAGCAAAGGGTCGCTAAGTCTTTCAACAAAAGGGTTAGACCTCGGCATTTTCAGGTAAATGACCTCGTCTTACGAAAATTGTTGCCAATAGTCCCTCTTCCGGAAGGGAAGTTTGCTCCAAATTATGGCGGCCCATACGTTGTGAAGAAGGTACTTCCAGGAGGTGCTCTGATCCTAGCCGAGATGGATGGTCGTGTTTTCTCTAGCCCTGTTAACTCCGATTTTGTAAAGAAATATTACACTTGATTTGTACTCATTCTCATTTTTTTCCGATTAATATCAGTCTGAATTTCATGTGCATTGATTTTCTTGTCTTATCCCTCTTGCCAATCTTTATGGGGAAAGTATAATCAGGTAGTCTGTTTCGTTCTTTTGAAGTGGTTATATTGAATGAGAAACCTCAGAACGATGAAAGGCAAGTCCATTTCCATACACGGCTTGAATATTTATTCCCCAGTGCAAGTTGAGTGAAAATTTCCGTGCTGATAAGGTAAAGGGCTATCTCGAGAAAAGTATGACGACCAAAGTGATGAGTGGCATTCATTTCCTCTATCTAAACACCACAGGTTATCCTTTGCTAATCCTTTGAACGGAGATTCATTTCTTATCCCTGTCAGGAACAACTCCATACTGGGGCAATTTCTCGAAAAATCAGAAATGATTAGAATTTTCTTGCTTTCACTTGCATCAATCTTCGAGTATATTTACTGCATAAGAATTCTGTGTTAGCTCGAGTGCCTTAGAAATGACGAAGAGCATTTATTTATATATCCCTACACACCATACCCTTTGCCTACCCAATTTGAACGATGGATTCATTTCAACCCAAATTGGTGATTATTCCCATGGTGAATCAAAGGGATCATCTCAAAGCGTCAGTTTAAATGAAGATTGAAGTGACTTTGGGGCAAATGGAGGCTCAGAAGGAAATCCATCAAAGAAAGGGTGTAAAAGGATTCCATCAAGCGAGGTCCTCTCTCCCTCTAAAAAAAAAACAAACAAAAATCTCCCTCGAAAGAAAAAGAAAGAAAAATTTGAAAAAAGAAGGAAGAGGAAGAGAGAGGCCTCAACAGAAATGATGTGCAAATATGTTTCCTCAAAAGAAGTCGCTCAGAAGTTCCTCCAAGAAAGAAACTTTGTGGAGCATTTGTCAATAGACACCAGCAATTCTCAGAATGTCATTGAAAATGATCAGAGCAAGAATCTGTGGTGGAAGGAACATGAAGATCGGATGGTTACCAATTCCCATTCTCAAATGTACCCCATTTGTTATAAATAGGCCATTCAGTTCAAGCCTACCCAAGCCTACGTTACCACCCTTACCGAAGTCTCTTCAGATTAGAGCACTCGAGTTGACATAGGGTTTCAAATGTTTATAAAATGTTGCTCGAAGAAGTGCGAGCAAGACTTTTCTATCTCATGTTTCAGGGTTCCTGACTTGTAAACCCGAAGTAGGCGGTGTTAATTCTTTCAAAGCCAAATGACTCACATGAGTCCCCTTTGTTAAACCCTTGACCAAGCCTATGTTTCAGTCCTTATAAAGACCTCTCAGATTGGTCAGGTCATACTAATTTCGAGAATATCCGGACCCTTGTCAGGCATGATGAAAAGAGTTCGAGTGATTCTCATACCCGCATCAATGGTCGGGTTTAAAAAAGCTTTTTCAAGAGAGTGAGTGAAAGTCGTTTCTGACTGAAGGTTCCTCATTCAAAACGATCAATTTATCAAAAGGATGAAACTGTTTTCCTTATTGTCAAATTCCCTGTTGAAGCTTGGTAATGTAGGTAGATTCGTGAATTCTGAGCTCTTTACCCATGCATATGTGTTATTTTAACTCCATTTCAGGTGACATTGCTTTTCATTACGTCTACCGAGTGGAATGTGTAGCACGCATCTTTATGTTCACCAAACGGAACAGGTGGTATTGCTTTTCAGTATGTGTTCGCCGAGTGGATTAGGCGGCATGATTTTTCATTTTGTGATCACCGAGTGGATTAGGTGTCACAACCCCTTTTCGTGTTCATCGAGTGGTTTAGATGTCACGACCCCCTTTCGTGCTCGCCGAGTGGATTAGGCGGCACGATTTTCATTTTGTGATCACCAAGTGGAATAGGTGGCACAACCAATCCCATGCTCACCGAGTGGATTAAGTGGCATGATCCTTTTCGTGATTGCCGAGTGGTATAGGCAACACATCCCCAATTTATCATTCGTTCTTAAATCATATCATGCGCTGTTTCGCATTTGTAGGAAACTACAGGTAACAGACATGCGACCTAGTACTTTGAGAACCTCACCTCGAGTGGAATAGAAGTTTGGCGATCAAAGGAATTCACAGCATTACAAAGCGTTCCCTCATTTGGGAACTTTTGTATGCCATCCGTATGTAAGGCTCTTTTACCGCTACGCAGGAAGTAAGAAGCTTTGACATGCGTTCCTTATTGTTTGTATTTTTTGCATATCATGCATCATAGAAAATGGGATTAAAACTCCCACAAAAATGTATTCATCATTTGCATCGTCAAAATTTAGGGTTCAATCTTGTCTTTGAGAGAAACCTCTGCGAGCCTTCACTCAAAGAGGGGCAGCTGTTGACACCTAAATTTTGACGTTTTAATTAGTTATGTTGCATAGAAAAATTAGGGTTTCCCTAACAAAAAATATAAATAGCACATCGTCATTAGGAGCACCTTTAAATTAATTGCATTCACTCAGATATTGTTCTAAGCTTAATTGGACCAAACCCGTAGTAATGCATACATTTTTAGTCCCGTGGGACACGATCGGCATGATATCTGGGATGGGCCATTGAGTTGGAAACAAAATCATTTTTAGGGAAGTGAAGAGGATTGATGGTGGGGTGATTTAGTTCATTTTGATTGGATCATGCTAAACAAGAAAGAAATATGGGCAGATGCACTCATGGTCGAAAGAAAGAAAAATAAAAAGGAAAATCAAGCCCATCAAATCATTACCTTCCACGAATTCATCTTGTGAGCAAACAGTGAGATCGTCAAGCATTATCTTGCAAATCTCGGAGATTGATGAGTCGGCAGATGGAGAATGAACATGGACACATTCACAGCATTATTGGTAAAACAGAATCGAAACCGAAAGATTGCAGATTCTTATCAATCAAGGAAAATCTCACAAATCAAAACAGCTTCACGGTTTCGTATTTTCCGGAGGATACGTTGGAGAATTTTTCTATAAAAAGCAGAGGTAGTCCATAGTAGGAGGTGGCTGAATTGGCAGAGAAAGGAGGGCACGAGAGAGGGTGAGCAGAGAGGGCTATTCTTTCGAGAGATAAAAGTGAGAGAGAAAAGGGTCTGACACAAGTGGGGGGCATTATATTTTAGGGATAGAAGGTGAGAAAGAGACGTGAGAAAGAAAGAGAACTCTGTCATGGCATAAAAAGAGAGAAGAAAGGAGAAGTTGAAAAGTCAAAAACGGAAAAGAGAGATTGATTTTGGCCGAGACCAGGCGGCAGGCAGTGTTCAATCCGTGCGCCTATCTCTAGCTGCTGGTGTCTTCTCAGTCTTGTCCTATCACATGTAGTTGCTGCTCAAAACTCCGACGGTCCTGCTGCATTCTCCTTGGCGTCTTTTGCATCAGTTCCACGCCAGCAATCTAAGGAGCACCGAAGGCCAAACCGCTGCACAAAGGCCAAATTATTGCACCGATCGGCTGTTACTTTTCCTCTGTTTTGTGTTGTTCTCTGCCTTGTTCACTGCTGCCTCCGCGTCAACTATAGCCGCTGATTCAGAAAGTCCAAAGGCCGCCGTGCCGAATTGAAGGACGACCGCGAGGCCATTCCCAAGCCCGACCGTGAAGCATTGCCGTTCCGAAGAGTCCCGAAATTGCCCGAGCTATCGTGAGCTCCACTGACGAGTCCCCACCATAGCTGTCCGTGAACTGCCGAGAGATCACCGCCACCGACCGCAATCCGTGCCGATCCAAGGAGGTTCAAAATTTGGCAACATTATCTCGGAAAATTAGGTAACGATCTTTATTTTAAAATATTCTGAGATTCGTTTGCTCAATTTGAATATTGAGTGAATATGGGGGGAATATTGAGTGATATTTCGGTTAGGCAAAATTTTATCTGCTGATATTGCAATATGTGACAATTGCCTATTCGAATTTTATTGATATCTTTAGCATATTTTTTTTTAGTCTGGAAAAACCGTTTTGAATTATGGGTAATTCCCTACCGACAACGTGCAAATTCGGACTAATCTCAACCCTGATATTTGTCTCGATGGCACGGGGATCGAGATATCTAATCTTAACCACTAGATTTGATTCCTCGATCCAATCCGTCATATAATTCGAATCGAAAAAAATATTTTCGTAAAAGATCATACATTATCTTTGATTGATCTGATTCGGCACCCGTCTAAAAGATTTGGCAGATAAGGTTTTATCTAATCTTGAATTAGGAAGATCTCGTCGGTTTCGGGTAATAAATCAAACAAATTCGAAGATCAATTCGTGAATCGGGTAAAGATTTTCTAAAGATTATGGGATTTAATGAAAGTTAATTCTAATTCTTTTAGGATAATCTTTAACCGACTCATGTCTGATTCTCATCAAATCTTTAATTTTGAAAATTCATAAAAAAAAAATATCTCATTCATGTAGTTCGCATATAGTTTAGAACATTCCATTTATTCATGTAGATGAGCATTTCATTTTACTTGTATGTCATACAGGCTTAGTCGCATAACCGTCATGTCATTCCTATGCCGCATTGGTTAGCAATGTCATACAGCTTTGCCATGTCATTAAAGTCTGTCATATCATATAGGTCGCCATGCCACTTTTTCATGTCGCATTATCCATCATGTCATTAGCCCTGACACGTCATTGATGCCATGTCGCATTCTTACGTCATTTAGAATTATGTCATAGTTCATTCATTTTAGTCTAATAGGTTTAGTTTAGCCTACTGTCACATGCCATTTAGATCAAAATTCATGTCATTTTTGCATAACATGTAGATTAGAATTCATGTTGTTTTTGCACGTCACTAAGATTCGAAAATTTAAATTGTTGCACATTCATGTCATATTAGGATGATCGCCATTCATCATATCATTAGAATAATTGTGTTCTTAGGACACAATTACATTCATGCATTGCATTAAATAAAAAATCCAAAAAATAGTTGTACCTTTGGAGCTTTAAATCAGAATCCTTGAGGGTTGCCAACTCAGATAGTTTTCATTGAAATGAAAGGTACCGAAAGAGCGTTAATAGAAATATTGGCGTAATCAAGTCCCCGAACTCATTGATCTCTGGTTCGTAGGAATAAAGTATTTCTCCCGATACTTTATTTAGGTGTCTAATCAGCCTACCATAAAATGATTAGTGGCGACTCCAATTTTGAAAATCTTTTGCATGTTAATTATTTGAACCATAAGTTGCGAATTGGTAGAGTTTGGGAGAGCTCGAGCTAGGTTAGTTAATTTAATTAACTTAGTAATCCATTAGCCTAGAAACCAGATTTTTAGGTCGTAACAGCTTGGCGACTCCGCTGGGGACATATTAAAAGCATAAGTGGACTTAGGCCTAAAAAGCTTCATGAAAAAATTTGGCAACTTTGATTGGATTCTAATTTTTTAGGTGTTAAATGTTTTTGCAGACGGGAGTTATAAGGGGAGGAGTGTTGTGGCTAACCCCTCATTTTTGCAGGTTTTGGAGTTTGGAATTTAATTTATGTATATTATTGAAGCGGTGTTTGATATAAACTGTTGTGCATGTTGTAATTAAATTTGCATTGCACACACTCACGAATAACCCGCTGCCGGACCTGGGCATGCACAACCTAGGATGGTACTAAGAAGGGATGATCTAGCTAAACCCACCTAGCTATGAAAGTCCGTGCAACACTAGTTACAACCATGTAACTTGAGTCGCACTTCTTATGTCCCGAATTTTCTTTCAAAGTCAAGATTTGCTACCCATCTGTGAACCACGCAGATAGATTCGTAACCCTTCGAATCGCGGGTCGTTACTCGACTAGCCGGGATCACGTGGGATGGTTAAGCTACAACCTCTTAGCTTCAATCTACACACCTACATGGTTTCATTTTGTAAGCCTATAGATGCCAACTCTCACCTTTTCATGTGCATGTCTATGTGATTGACATCATTTTCAGTGTAAAGTAAGTATTTTTTTTTCTTGCTTTATTTTGTAATTTACTTCTTTTAATTTTCGTTCGGGTCGGTCCATGAATTAGGTTAATTGTCAGTCTTGGTCTATATACTATGGGAAAAGCTGGCGTTCAGATCATAACCGTCCCTAAAGAAGATACAATGAGAACGGCTGGCGTTCAGATCATAACCGCCCCTAAAGAAGAGTTGAGCCGATGGTATGACAGACTTGATGCAACGGGCCGTTGTTTCGTCCGACCCAAGATCGGCCGATTGCTCCCCTTGCTAGAAGTACGAGTCCGAACGGGTCTTATCCGAGCATTGGCACATTGCTGGTGCCCCGAGACTACCACTTTCGTCATGGGTAAGCATGAGCTCACTCCGACTTTGGAAGAATATGGCATGATTATAGGGAAACCTCTAGATTCGGATTTGATTAATCCACCAATTGAATTTGATCATGTTGCAAGCCTAGCAGATTTCTTAAACAAGGAAAAAGACACCGTTGGAAAAATCTTGAAAGCGAACCATGGTGGCTGTCCTTTTTCATTCCTCAAACAGCGTTTTGAAACTTCTAAATCTTCATATGACATGGGCAAAATTTTTGTGCTAACATTTGTTGAATTTATAATCTTCCCTTATCGGAAGAATGCTATTCATCCACTAGTGATCTCTGTAGTACGACATTTTTGCTTTGGAAAAAACATTGTCTCTGCGGCGCTGGCTGAAACCTTTTTGTCTCTCACTAGATTCAAACAAGAAAAAGGTAAAGTTTTACATGCATCCTCTGAATTATTGCAAATCTGGTTTCTCTCCCATATAAAAGGATGTGATAAGCTATTCACATTAACAGAGATTGGTATTTCGGATAACCCAATCTTAGGTTTTAAGGAGAATCAAGAAAATGCCCCAGATTATCATTATTCTGAATGGTTAGTTTTTATGAAAAATCCGAGTTCTAGAGGTTTCATATGGCATGCCAATTGGTTCCAAGTTAGGGAAGCTCGACTCACCTGTCGAGGGATCGGACCCATTCCTCTGATGGGTTTCACTGGGGCCATTGAGTACTATCCATCCAGAGTAACCCGACAGTATGGCGTCTTACAGCAGCTACCACCGGCATTACTAAAAGACCCGGTCTTGACGGATTTTTTTGATCATAGCATTGACCACGAGGAGGCCATCGCATTCGTCCATTCGGTATGGAAAGATTGCCGGCCGACTGAGTTGATCCAACCGGTTAAGCAGCTGAAGGGTAGAGAAAGGACCTACCACGCTTCGAAGGAGTACATTGATCAGCACGTGATTCCAAACGCTATACGGCCGAAGATTCCCCAAGTTCCGGTAAAGATCACACAACGTGCTGAGATCAAACGCCTTAAGAAGAAAGCCCGAAGAGCTGAGGAACGAGCTTCAAGGATATCCAAGAAGCATAGGCGGTTTTGAGATGACGTCGGCATCCACATGTATATAGATCAAGCCAAATGAAGCGCTTGAATCTATCTTTTGATTATTAGTACATCTGTTTAGGAGTCTCGTTCCCTAGTTTTGTTTCGTAGTACTTTGAATTCGGATACCCCCAGTATTGTCGGATTTTGCAAGGGTTTTAAATTGATTGTCTTTTGTTCTCATTGGTCTTCGAGCATTGTGCAATTTTATTTTATTATTTTGGGAAAAATTAAAACATGAAAGTTGTTCATCCATGTCTCGGCCTTATGCTCGTAAACTACCTGATTCAGTCCTTTATGTATGCTTTATTTCGTTTTGGGGTCTAGAGGACGTCATGGATCGGCCCACTACTCTTGCTTATTGTACTCATCCTGCTTATTACCTTTTTTAGGTAATTTACTACGGATCCTCCACACCCCTATAACACTCGATCAGTGACGAAAAAAAGGATGGCCAACCAAGCTGAGATTGCGGCCCTGATTGATGAAAAGCTTAAAGAGCACATGAATGTGATGAATGAGCAGATCACCGCTACGATGTCAAAAGTAATGGCTGATTTCATGGCCAAGCAACAACAAATCAATGTTGGATCTCACTCAGAGATTCCACCTCTGACCCGTCAAGGCCTCCGCCTTGATAAGGCTGCGGCAACGGATGTTGACCCAACCTTTCACCTGGAGGACGTTATTTTGACTGACACAAGTGTATCTCCTACGGCGAAGGTTCCTCCTCCACCCTCAAATGACGAAAATGCCAAGCTTCTGGCAAGGCTTGAACAGAGGATACGCGATGTCGAGGGAACCCAGAGCATTCCTCCGATTGACCTGTCAGTATACACCAGAGTACAAGTGCCAGAGAAGTTCAAGATGCCGACCTTCGAAAAGTACGATGGCACATCCAACCCTGTGCAGCACATCGAGATGTATCAAGGCCTCATGAATAAATATGTCTCGAATGGACCTCTGATGGTCCAAACCTTCCAGGCAAGTTTGAAGGATGCTGCGATGAGATGGTACACTAACCACCAGATCAACCGGAAGGATTCCTGGGAGGAGGTGGCCAATACTTTCGTTAAGCATTTCAAATTTAATCTCGACATTATCATCACCCGGGAGGATCTAGAGCGAGCTGAACAGAAAAGGGGTGAGACCCTCAAGGAATATGCCACCCGTTGGAGGAACATGGCGTCCCAGATCATGCCTGAGCCTCCTGAGCGTGATCTAATGAAGTTATTTGTGTCCACACTTCCGCAGCCGGTCCGTTCAAGAATACTGGTGACGGCCGTCCAGTCCTTTATCCAGTTGGTGGCCATGGGTGAGGAAATTGAGTCTGGACTCAAGAAAGGGTGGTATGGTGATTCGAGCTCGTCTGGAAAAAGATTTTTCGGCAAGAAAGACAAGGAGTCGGCCCCTGAAATAAACATGACCTATGCTCAAAAGCCGCAAGCTCAGGCTCCGAAGATGCAATTTGCCCCCCAACAGACACCTATCTATGGACAGCCAAACCAGCAGAACTCACGACCGCAGCGCAAGCCCCGTCAATTTACACCTCTCCCACGCGCTTTATCTCAAATATTGGCAGTGCTTAGAAAGAAGAACTTGCTGAGTTCCGAGCCGCAAAGGTCCAATCCTGCTAGCTTCACCAAGTATGATCCGTCAAAGAAATGTGATTATCACAGAAATGAGGTAGGCCACTCGGTGGATGATTGCCAAGTCCTTAAGCATCGAATACAGGATTTGCTTGAAACCGGGGCATTTGCACTCAAGCCAGCCGGTAAACCTAATGTGCAGAAAAATCCGTTGCCCGATCATGCAAGCCCTGTGAACGCAGTTTTCGGCCTAGAGGCTGGACGAGCTAGGAGCTTCAAGGTTCGTATTATGGACATTTTCGATGCACTGGTACGAGCAGGTTACTTTCAGATTGGGGAAGCTGTATTGGTATCCGAAGTAAGAGAGAAGGTTGATGCATTAGTCAAGGATGGAATGATTGGTCGTGCTGATGAGACAGGTATGGTAGCAACTGTGTCCCAGGTTATGACAGATTGGGATCAAGAGCTGGCCGAGTTGACCAATGACAAAATCAAGTCGGACCCTGAACTAGCCGACATGCCTCCTCTTGAGGATGCTTCCGATGACGATTTGGGCATTTTTATCCCAGAGGCACAAGAAAGCTTTGTGGTCATGCCACCTCATCCGTTCGAATACGAGAGTGATAAATCTGTCCCTTGGTCCTATGATGTGGATCTAGTGACGAGGTCCGGTCGTGTTTACTCGGATAACCAACCTGCAAAGTAGGTTCCCGACAAGGAAGCGTAGGAGTTTCTGGCCGTGATCAAGGCCAGTGAATACAGTGTTGTGGACCAATTGCGAAAGATGCCCGCTCAGGTATCTTTACTTGAACTTCTACAGACGTCCGAGAAGCACCGGGCACCTCTGATGAAGGTCTTAGGTGAGGTCCATGTACCGGAGAACATCGATGAAGACAAGCTTGAAGGGTTTGTCGGATCTATTTTGCTCAAGGACCAAGTAGCATTTTCTGAAGAGGAGATACCGGAGGAAGGACGAGGGCATAATAAGGCGCTCCATATATCCGTCAAGTACAAGCAAACTCATCTGGCTCGTGTGCTTGTGGACAATGGTTCCGCTCTGAATATATGCCCACTATCTACTTTGAAGCGTTTGGGTGTTGATCTGGCTAAGATGCAAGCGGCCAAGACCTCCGTCCGAGCATTTGATGGGATGAAGAAGGAGGTTATGGGGCAAATAAACCTGGAGCTTCAGATTGGACCTTCCTTATTTGATGTCCTCTTCCAGGTGTTGGACATCCCATCTTCTTTCAACTTCTTGCCAGGACGACCATGGATCCACAATGCCGGTGCGGTACCCTCCAGTCTTCATCAGAAGATTAAATTGGTTGTTGAGGCGAAGTTGGTAACTATATACGGGGAGGAGGATCATCGAATCTACAATGAAACGGCCATCCCATATATTGAGCCTGACTATGTAGAGGAAGATAGCTATCATGCTTTCGAGCTGGTATTCGCAATTCATGCTTCCCAAGATGTACCTTTGTCGGTCCCCGAAATCTCTAGCACGGCACTCATGGTTGCAAAGGTTATGGTTGGGAATGGCTTTACACCAGGCATGGGACTTGGTAAGAATGGTCAAGGCATTCGCACTCCAATCCAAGTGATCAGTCAATCCCACACAGCTGGTCTGGGATATCACGGGACGGGACTCCATGCATGGGGAAGTTATGGTCGAAGACGAGGTCGTGGACGAGCTGGACGGGGAGGTCGTGGTCGAGGGGGAACTTGCCATAGTCCTTTACCACCCCCACTTTATCAAACTTTTCACTCAGCTGGAGTGATCGGTGGATATGACCATTTGGAGCCCAATATGGTCGATGAAGATCTTGGTCTCATATTTCCAAGCATGGAGAGCCAGAATAAGCCTGAACCAATGATGATTGATTCTGTGAATGTGGGAGATCATATTTCTTCTCTCACTGCTTGCTTTGAGGGACTATATGTGAGTGCTATATTTGAAGAGCCAATGGAGATTGACACACCCGATGGTGTAGCTGATACAGATGACCCAAAAGAGGATGAGCCCTACCTTGTCAAGAGACCTCCAAGGCCTTCCGTTATTACCGTGTTCGATGATCCACTGGAGGGGTTGTACTCAGATTAGCATTTTTATGTTTTCACTTTCCCCTACGTGAAAAAACTTATTGCTTTCTAGGGTTTGTTCATTTCAATTCTTGTTGCATTTTAGGATTTCCTTTTTCAATAAGATGTGATTTTTTTGGTTCATTATCAATAAAATTACAGAAGTTTTTCATCATTTTAAAGAATCTTGTTGAAGTACACCAAACTAACCCGATGACGATAGCCAACGATTGAGCAAAATTTCATCCATGGTAAGCACTGAGGGTCGGGCTTCTCAAGATTTCTTGTCCCAAAATCTTCAAAAATAAAAATTAAAAAAAAAGAAAAAAAAAGAGAGAATTTTTCAAAAAAAATAGAGTAAGAGCATGCATGTATTAAACCCTGTTTGTTTTTCTGATTCCTTTACCTTATGTTTCAGGGGCAAGCTTGGGGATGGGGAACTAGTGGATCCAAATGTATGCAATATACATGACTCGGGTGATATTCATGACTCAGATGATTCTAACTCCGATGCCGAAGAAATACGACGAAACTTGGAGTATCATGAAGAATCTAAACCTCCGACTATTGAAGAAACCATATCAATCAATCTTGGTGATATGGAGAGTCCCAAAGAGGTGAAGATTGGGGCAAGTCTCCCCAAAGATATGACTGAACGTCTGACTGAACTTCTGAAAGAGTATCAAGACATATTTGCCTGGTCCTACGCGGACATGCCGGGTTTAGATCGATCGATAGTCGAACATTGCTTACCGACTGATCCCTCGATAAAACCTAAGAAGCAGAAACTTCGGAAGGCTAAACCGGAATTATCAAAGAAGATTGAGGAAGAGGTTATGAAGCTCCTGAAGGTGGGGTTCATCGAAGTTTCCCAGTATTCTGACTGGGTGGCCAACATTGTCCCGGTGATGAAAAAGGATGGCCGAGTTCGGGTTTGTGTAGATTATCGTGACTTGAACAAAGCTAGCCCAAAGGATGATTTTCCACTCCCTCATATTGATGTGCTCGTGGACAGTACCGCCGGGTTTGAGCTTTTCTCTTTCATGGACGGGTTCTCTGGTTATAACCAAATCTTGATGAATGAGGAGGATAAGATAAAAACAGCATTCACCACCCCGTGGGGATTGTTCCATTATAAAGTGATGCCCTTTGGTCTAAAAAATGCCGGGGCAACATATCAACGGGCAATGGTAACTCTATTCCATGACATGATCCATGAGGAGATCGAGGTTTATGTCGACGATATGATCGCAAAGACTCGGCGTGGAGAAGATCATGTGGAAACTTTGGAGAAGCTGTTTGATAGGCTCCGGAAGTTCAAATTGCGCCTCAATCCAGCCAAATGCGTGTTCGGGGCGACCTCAGGCAAGTTGCTCGGATTCATTGTCAGTAGCAAAGGCATTGAAATTGACCCATCCAAAGTGAAGGCTATTTGCGAGGTCAAGCCTCCCAAGTCCGTGAAAGAAATCCGAAGTCTCATGGGCAGGCTAAATTACATAGCTCGGTTCATTTCTCAGCTATCCGAGGTGGCAAAGCCATTCCTTAGACTCCTAAAAAAGAACGCTTTGATCAAGTGGGACGAAGAGTGCGAGCAGGCGTTTGAGAAAATAAAGCATCACTTGATGAACCCACCGGTGCTTGTTCCACCAACACCAGGGGAGCCTTTGATCCTTTATCTCACTATTCATAGTGAATCTCTGGGTGCGATGTTAGCTCAGAAAAGCTCGGATGATGGAAAGGAGCGTGCTATATACTACTTGAGCAAGAAGTTTACCACCTCCGAACTAAATTACTCAGAAGTTGAGAAAACTTGCGCGGCACTAGTATGGGTATTGCACAGGCTTCGACAATACACTTTGCACTATCAGATACTCCTTGTAACGGAGTGTGATCCCATCAAATACTTGTTGAACCAACCCGCCTTGGTCGGAAAGCTTGCAAAATGGCAAATCCTAATTTCGGAATTTGATGTTCAATTCATGCCACAGAAATCCGTCAAAGGTCGAGTGATCGGTGATATTCTAGCCGAGAATCCTGAGCCAAATGAAGATATTGACCCTCTAGAGGACCGAATCATGCCGATTGATGAGTATGTATGGACCATGTATTTTGATGGAGCCGTGAATCTGTCTGGGTCAGGCATTGGGGCAGTCTTAATATCCCCAGGCGGACAGCACTATCCTGTGGCTGCAAAACTGATATTTCCTTGCACGAATAATATCGCTGAGTATGAAGCATGCATTCTCGGGTCGCAGGTTGCAATCGAGATGGGGGTAACTCGACTTAAGGTGTTCGGAGATTCAGCCTTGATCATTCTTCAGACCGTAGGTAGATGGCAAACCAGAGATGCCAAGCTACAGCCTTATCACGCCTATTTGGAGGAACTAGTTGAGGAATTCGAAGACATTGCATTTGAATATCTATCTAGAACACAAAATCAGTTCGCAGATGCTTTGGCCACGCTGTCAGCAATGCTACAAGTCATGAGTGGGTTAGAAGTTGAACCTTTACAGATAGAGGTCTTACAGAAGCCGGCTTATTGTATGACTATGACGGAAGAGCCTGACGGCAAGCCATGGTATCATGACATCAAAACATACCTTCAAACACAGGAGTTTCCCGAAAAGAGTACCGTGTCTGACCAGAAGTACATCAAGAAAATGGCATCAAAGTTCTTCTTGAGTGGAGAGAGCTTATACAAGCGGTCATATGATTCGGTCTTGTTAAGGTGTGTCGACTCAGCTGAAGCTGTCCGCCTGATGCTAGAAGTGCATGAAGGGATATGCGGTCCGCACATGAACGGTCATATGTTAGCAAGGAAGATAATGAGGTTGGGCTACTACTGGTCCACGTTAGAGAGTGACTGCATCCAGCATGTCCGGAGTTGTCACAAGTGCCAAATTCATGGTGATAAGATCAACGTTCCCCCAAATGAGTTACATCAGATGTCTGAACCATG
Organism: Lenwebbia sp. NSW1173648; assembly: GCA_029784005.1. Lineage (NCBI taxonomy): Eukaryota > Viridiplantae > Streptophyta > Magnoliopsida > Myrtales > Myrtaceae > Lenwebbia > Lenwebbia sp. NSW1173648. The sequence continues at coordinate 17,079,101 of JARCGZ010000012.1, read as the reverse complement.
GCCATTTTCTATGTGGGGCATTGATGTGATTGGCCCGATCAATCCTAAGGCGTCAAATGGACATCGATTTATCTTGGTCGCTATCGATTATTTTTCGAAGTGGATTGAAGCTATGTCCTATACAGAGGTTACGGCACGAAACATGGTAAAATTTATCCGCCGTGACATCATTGCTCGGTATGGTGCGCCTGAGGCCATAATCACTGACAATGGGTCAAATCTGAATAATAAGCTGGTAGATGGGTTGTTCAAGGAGTTCAAGATCAAACACCTGAATTCCTCCCCATATCGCCCGCAGATGAATGGAGCGGTCGAAGCAGCCAATAAGAACATCAAGAAGATCTTGGCTAAAACAGCTGAGAACTATCGTGATTGGCATGAGAGATTACCCTTTGCACTTATGGCCTATCGAACTTCTATCCGAACATCTACTAGGGCAACTCCGTATTCCCTTGTGTATGGCATGGAAGCAGTTCTACCAGTTGAGGTAGAGATTCCATCGTTACGTGTTCTTTCGCATGTTCAATTGATGAAGGCTGATTGGATCCAGCAGAGATTGGACCAGTTGAACATGATTGATGAGAAGCGACTTAAAGCGCTATGTCATGGCCAGTGTTACCAGCAAAGGGTCGCTAAGTCTTTCAACAAAAGGGTTAGACCTCGGCATTTTCAGGTAAATGACCTCGTCTTACGAAAATTGTTGCCAATAGTCCCTCTTCCGGAAGGGAAGTTTGCTCCAAATTATGGCGGCCCATACGTTGTGAAGAAGGTACTTCCAGGAGGTGCTCTGATCCTAGCCGAGATGGATGGTCGTGTTTTCTCTAGCCCTGTTAACTCCGATTTTGTAAAGAAATATTACACTTGATTTGTACTCATTCTCATTTTTTTCCGATTAATATCAGTCTGAATTTCATGTGCATTGATTTTCTTGTCTTATCCCTCTTGCCAATCTTTATGGGGAAAGTATAATCAGGTAGTCTGTTTCGTTCTTTTGAAGTGGTTATATTGAATGAGAAACCTCAGAACGATGAAAGGCAAGTCCATTTCCATACACGGCTTGAATATTTATTCCCCAGTGCAAGTTGAGTGAAAATTTCCGTGCTGATAAGGTAAAGGGCTATCTCGAGAAAAGTATGACGACCAAAGTGATGAGTGGCATTCATTTCCTCTATCTAAACACCACAGGTTATCCTTTGCTAATCCTTTGAACGGAGATTCATTTCTTATCCCTGTCAGGAACAACTCCATACTGGGGCAATTTCTCGAAAAATCAGAAATGATTAGAATTTTCTTGCTTTCACTTGCATCAATCTTCGAGTATATTTACTGCATAAGAATTCTGTGTTAGCTCGAGTGCCTTAGAAATGACGAAGAGCATTTATTTATATATCCCTACACACCATACCCTTTGCCTACCCAATTTGAACGATGGATTCATTTCAACCCAAATTGGTGATTATTCCCATGGTGAATCAAAGGGATCATCTCAAAGCGTCAGTTTAAATGAAGATTGAAGTGACTTTGGGGCAAATGGAGGCTCAGAAGGAAATCCATCAAAGAAAGGGTGTAAAAGGATTCCATCAAGCGAGGTCCTCTCTCCCTCTAAAAAAAAAACAAACAAAAATCTCCCTCGAAAGAAAAAGAAAGAAAAATTTGAAAAAAGAAGGAAGAGGAAGAGAGAGGCCTCAACAGAAATGATGTGCAAATATGTTTCCTCAAAAGAAGTCGCTCAGAAGTTCCTCCAAGAAAGAAACTTTGTGGAGCATTTGTCAATAGACACCAGCAATTCTCAGAATGTCATTGAAAATGATCAGAGCAAGAATCTGTGGTGGAAGGAACATGAAGATCGGATGGTTACCAATTCCCATTCTCAAATGTACCCCATTTGTTATAAATAGGCCATTCAGTTCAAGCCTACCCAAGCCTACGTTACCACCCTTACCGAAGTCTCTTCAGATTAGAGCACTCGAGTTGACATAGGGTTTCAAATGTTTATAAAATGTTGCTCGAAGAAGTGCGAGCAAGACTTTTCTATCTCATGTTTCAGGGTTCCTGACTTGTAAACCCGAAGTAGGCGGTGTTAATTCTTTCAAAGCCAAATGACTCACATGAGTCCCCTTTGTTAAACCCTTGACCAAGCCTATGTTTCAGTCCTTATAAAGACCTCTCAGATTGGTCAGGTCATACTAATTTCGAGAATATCCGGACCCTTGTCAGGCATGATGAAAAGAGTTCGAGTGATTCTCATACCCGCATCAATGGTCGGGTTTAAAAAAGCTTTTTCAAGAGAGTGAGTGAAAGTCGTTTCTGACTGAAGGTTCCTCATTCAAAACGATCAATTTATCAAAAGGATGAAACTGTTTTCCTTATTGTCAAATTCCCTGTTGAAGCTTGGTAATGTAGGTAGATTCGTGAATTCTGAGCTCTTTACCCATGCATATGTGTTATTTTAACTCCATTTCAGGTGACATTGCTTTTCATTACGTCTACCGAGTGGAATGTGTAGCACGCATCTTTATGTTCACCAAACGGAACAGGTGGTATTGCTTTTCAGTATGTGTTCGCCGAGTGGATTAGGCGGCATGATTTTTCATTTTGTGATCACCGAGTGGATTAGGTGTCACAACCCCTTTTCGTGTTCATCGAGTGGTTTAGATGTCACGACCCCCTTTCGTGCTCGCCGAGTGGATTAGGCGGCACGATTTTCATTTTGTGATCACCAAGTGGAATAGGTGGCACAACCAATCCCATGCTCACCGAGTGGATTAAGTGGCATGATCCTTTTCGTGATTGCCGAGTGGTATAGGCAACACATCCCCAATTTATCATTCGTTCTTAAATCATATCATGCGCTGTTTCGCATTTGTAGGAAACTACAGGTAACAGACATGCGACCTAGTACTTTGAGAACCTCACCTCGAGTGGAATAGAAGTTTGGCGATCAAAGGAATTCACAGCATTACAAAGCGTTCCCTCATTTGGGAACTTTTGTATGCCATCCGTATGTAAGGCTCTTTTACCGCTACGCAGGAAGTAAGAAGCTTTGACATGCGTTCCTTATTGTTTGTATTTTTTGCATATCATGCATCATAGAAAATGGGATTAAAACTCCCACAAAAATGTATTCATCATTTGCATCGTCAAAATTTAGGGTTCAATCTTGTCTTTGAGAGAAACCTCTGCGAGCCTTCACTCAAAGAGGGGCAGCTGTTGACACCTAAATTTTGACGTTTTAATTAGTTATGTTGCATAGAAAAATTAGGGTTTCCCTAACAAAAAATATAAATAGCACATCGTCATTAGGAGCACCTTTAAATTAATTGCATTCACTCAGATATTGTTCTAAGCTTAATTGGACCAAACCCGTAGTAATGCATACATTTTTAGTCCCGTGGGACACGATCGGCATGATATCTGGGATGGGCCATTGAGTTGGAAACAAAATCATTTTTAGGGAAGTGAAGAGGATTGATGGTGGGGTGATTTAGTTCATTTTGATTGGATCATGCTAAACAAGAAAGAAATATGGGCAGATGCACTCATGGTCGAAAGAAAGAAAAATAAAAAGGAAAATCAAGCCCATCAAATCATTACCTTCCACGAATTCATCTTGTGAGCAAACAGTGAGATCGTCAAGCATTATCTTGCAAATCTCGGAGATTGATGAGTCGGCAGATGGAGAATGAACATGGACACATTCACAGCATTATTGGTAAAACAGAATCGAAACCGAAAGATTGCAGATTCTTATCAATCAAGGAAAATCTCACAAATCAAAACAGCTTCACGGTTTCGTATTTTCCGGAGGATACGTTGGAGAATTTTTCTATAAAAAGCAGAGGTAGTCCATAGTAGGAGGTGGCTGAATTGGCAGAGAAAGGAGGGCACGAGAGAGGGTGAGCAGAGAGGGCTATTCTTTCGAGAGATAAAAGTGAGAGAGAAAAGGGTCTGACACAAGTGGGGGGCATTATATTTTAGGGATAGAAGGTGAGAAAGAGACGTGAGAAAGAAAGAGAACTCTGTCATGGCATAAAAAGAGAGAAGAAAGGAGAAGTTGAAAAGTCAAAAACGGAAAAGAGAGATTGATTTTGGCCGAGACCAGGCGGCAGGCAGTGTTCAATCCGTGCGCCTATCTCTAGCTGCTGGTGTCTTCTCAGTCTTGTCCTATCACATGTAGTTGCTGCTCAAAACTCCGACGGTCCTGCTGCATTCTCCTTGGCGTCTTTTGCATCAGTTCCACGCCAGCAATCTAAGGAGCACCGAAGGCCAAACCGCTGCACAAAGGCCAAATTATTGCACCGATCGGCTGTTACTTTTCCTCTGTTTTGTGTTGTTCTCTGCCTTGTTCACTGCTGCCTCCGCGTCAACTATAGCCGCTGATTCAGAAAGTCCAAAGGCCGCCGTGCCGAATTGAAGGACGACCGCGAGGCCATTCCCAAGCCCGACCGTGAAGCATTGCCGTTCCGAAGAGTCCCGAAATTGCCCGAGCTATCGTGAGCTCCACTGACGAGTCCCCACCATAGCTGTCCGTGAACTGCCGAGAGATCACCGCCACCGACCGCAATCCGTGCCGATCCAAGGAGGTTCAAAATTTGGCAACATTATCTCGGAAAATTAGGTAACGATCTTTATTTTAAAATATTCTGAGATTCGTTTGCTCAATTTGAATATTGAGTGAATATGGGGGGAATATTGAGTGATATTTCGGTTAGGCAAAATTTTATCTGCTGATATTGCAATATGTGACAATTGCCTATTCGAATTTTATTGATATCTTTAGCATATTTTTTTTTAGTCTGGAAAAACCGTTTTGAATTATGGGTAATTCCCTACCGACAACGTGCAAATTCGGACTAATCTCAACCCTGATATTTGTCTCGATGGCACGGGGATCGAGATATCTAATCTTAACCACTAGATTTGATTCCTCGATCCAATCCGTCATATAATTCGAATCGAAAAAAATATTTTCGTAAAAGATCATACATTATCTTTGATTGATCTGATTCGGCACCCGTCTAAAAGATTTGGCAGATAAGGTTTTATCTAATCTTGAATTAGGAAGATCTCGTCGGTTTCGGGTAATAAATCAAACAAATTCGAAGATCAATTCGTGAATCGGGTAAAGATTTTCTAAAGATTATGGGATTTAATGAAAGTTAATTCTAATTCTTTTAGGATAATCTTTAACCGACTCATGTCTGATTCTCATCAAATCTTTAATTTTGAAAATTCATAAAAAAAAAATATCTCATTCATGTAGTTCGCATATAGTTTAGAACATTCCATTTATTCATGTAGATGAGCATTTCATTTTACTTGTATGTCATACAGGCTTAGTCGCATAACCGTCATGTCATTCCTATGCCGCATTGGTTAGCAATGTCATACAGCTTTGCCATGTCATTAAAGTCTGTCATATCATATAGGTCGCCATGCCACTTTTTCATGTCGCATTATCCATCATGTCATTAGCCCTGACACGTCATTGATGCCATGTCGCATTCTTACGTCATTTAGAATTATGTCATAGTTCATTCATTTTAGTCTAATAGGTTTAGTTTAGCCTACTGTCACATGCCATTTAGATCAAAATTCATGTCATTTTTGCATAACATGTAGATTAGAATTCATGTTGTTTTTGCACGTCACTAAGATTCGAAAATTTAAATTGTTGCACATTCATGTCATATTAGGATGATCGCCATTCATCATATCATTAGAATAATTGTGTTCTTAGGACACAATTACATTCATGCATTGCATTAAATAAAAAATCCAAAAAATAGTTGTACCTTTGGAGCTTTAAATCAGAATCCTTGAGGGTTGCCAACTCAGATAGTTTTCATTGAAATGAAAGGTACCGAAAGGGCGTTAATAGAAATATTGGCGTAATCAAGTCCCCGAACTCATTGATCTCTGGTTCGTAGGAATAAAGTATTTCTCCCGATACTTTATTTAGGTGTCTAATCAGCCTACCATAAAATGATTAGTGGCGACTCCAATTTTGAAAATCTTTTGCATGTTAATTATTTGAACCATAAGTTGCGAATTGGTAGAGTTTGGGAGAGCTCGAGCTAGGTTAGTTAATTTAATTAACTTAGTAATCCATTAGCCTAGAAACCAGATTTTTAGGTCGTAACAACTTTCTAGTGGTCCACGTGTGCTCCTATGTGCCACATGGACTGATGACGTGGAATTTGATGAGCATTGAATATTTTCTCCATTTTCACACCCTACCCTACGCTACCGTGAGTAAGGGCCTGCATGGCAACGATTCTGATCAGAAAAAGTGATTCTTATTAGAATTGATTTTTTTTTCTGATTTTGTTCCTTGGATGAGTTTTAGAAAATCAGAACGTGTTTGGTAACTGCATAAAATTCTTGTTCCCAAGAATAATTTCTCTTCCCAATTTTCATCATTTAAGTCAAATAATTACGTAGTTACTTTGTGAAATTTCATCCGACATTTCAAATTAATTGAAGATTAATTCATATTGATTCTTTGATATAACATATTGCATATACCATTTTTTCGTGCTATTTCTTCTAATTGTCGTGTCATAACGAGTCATTTTAAGTTTCAAAAAGGAGAGACCATGTTGTGGTTAGTGTGTGATTTTAAATTAGCTCGGGCCCTCCCAAGCCTATACCAAATCGCAATGAGGGAATATCGGATTCGATCTTAATGTGATCGGTGTCATGTGTATGTGTACATGCAAATAGAGTAGCCACTAGTCTTTGAGGAAGGTAGACCGGAAACCTTATCGAGCGGTCGGGAGAAACCGTTGAATTCTACACAACCAGAGAAATCTAAGGTCCGAGGACTTGGTTACGTCGGTGTTTCCACCGACTCCCTTTCAGTACCGAAGTTGAGTGTTTTCTAAACGTGTTTCATGCAAATTTTCAATTCATTTTTAAACCTATGAGGTAAGCCAATGCTAAGTGTTCACGCATGTTGTTTTTATCTTTTTCCAAATTTTCTAAAATTAGACTAAGTCTAAAGTATCTAACCCTAGGTAAATCACAAATAATGAAATCAAGTGTGCAATCAAGGAATCATGGCATGAATAAATCGCATCATAAAATCCTAATAAAGTCCTAAGGGCTTAGAGAAATGTGGTTCAGATTTAATTTCAAAGGTGTTTATGATTTTCCTAAAAAAGAACAAAATATATGAAATCTAGGACTAAATTTATGAAAATGAGGTCAAACTAGCCTAATCTAAGCTTCTTCTATTTTTAGAGATTTTCTGAAATTTTTCTGATTTTTTAGAATTTTTCACAAATTTTTTTGAATTTTTTATTTTTGATTTATTTTATTTTTATTAACTTATATCTTTTTCTAAAAAATGAGACCTCGTTCTGTTTTCGGTAAAGGAAAAAATGATAAGAGAATTGAAATGGAAAAGTGAGAGATGTGGATTGTGATTCTCAAAAGTGATTCTTTTTTTTCAGAACCAATTTTTTTGTGTTCTTGTTTTTGCCCCAAAACTGTTCCCTAGAACAGAATCAGAATCAGAATCATTTACGTTACCAAACATGATTCTCATCCTTTTTTGTTTCAGGAAACAGAATTAGAGAACGAGAATGGTTACCATGCAGGTCTTAAGAGTCGCACGCCTCCAGCGGGCCAGCGCTTTTGAGTAATGTTCCGATGCTATTGGCGGCTTGTTTTGACAAATAAACACCGCCATCCACCTTTTCATTCTAGGACAAGTTTAACGCCGAACTTCGCAGCACATGCCATCGCGGCTGAGATCCATGCGCTACATTTGCTTGAAGTGTGTGCAACTCCGCTAATGTCACTCACAAGCCATCCACGTGCACGTTCTAGCTGTGTTAGCTTGTCAAGTCATCCTCCACGTCATCCCATCACATCATCCACCACGTTAGGTCGCTACGTTAGCAGTTGAACTGTTGATCCCCCATTGACCCGTTCGGGCACTTTTCTGACCGGTTCAGGCAATTTTCGACCGGCCTCGGCAATCACAGACCGATTACCACGGAATTTTGATGTGTCGAGTCCATTTTTGGCTCATTTTCTCCGTATCCGCTCTTTAGGTATTGGTTTCTATTGTACCTAGCAATAACACCTAGAGGGGATGAATAGGTATTCTGAATAGTTTTGAAACTTAATGCGGAATTTAAATAAGTTCAAAATACAAACTGAAACCGTTTTAAATATAAATTTAGAATACGACGTGCAGATATCTAAACACAGTAACGAGAATTTAGAGTAGAGAGAATTGCACGCAAAGATTATAGTGGTTCGGCTTTAGCAAGCCTACGTCCACTTTCCCACTTTAACAGCCGATTGGCTGGATTCCACTATATGAATCGTTGAAAGGTTACGCGAGATATCTCACTCAATCACTCTTACAAAACCTCTCAAAAATAAAACTTGTAGCTCTCGGGAATAAGAATGTGAATCGAAACAACTCAAGTACTTTGGAATTTTTGTTCTGTGTTTCTCTCTCGGCTGGTCACCATGGATCTCCCTTTTATACTCCTTTACCTCCAAACTAGCCGTTGGAAAGGTCTTCAAAGAATCGCTCTTCAATCATTGATTGGACGCCATCAATCGTGATTGAAAGAGACTGTATCTGGGAAGATATAGTAGTCGTTAGAGTAGAGTCTGAACCCTTCAGATTCAATCGCCCATACAACTAAATCCTCAGTTTCCATAAGTAGAGTTAATTCAAATCTTCAGCAAAACTTATTCCTCTGAAGACTCAATCGAAGATATTCTCCTAATCTGATTGGAAAATAATCTTGTCAATCAAAGATTACAGACTTCCATAAATAAAGCAGTCAAACCGGAAACCTGCCAAACGTGGGTCTTCAGAATTTGTCAGAAGGATATTGCAGAATCTGAACATAATTCAGAAGCAGTCTTCAGAAGAAGAAAACTCTCTGAATCTGAACAGACTGGAACAGTGACTCTGAGCTTCAATAAAGTCTTTGCTGACGTATCACATAAGTCTTCTTAAGATTAAGTCTTCAGAGGCAACATCTTTCTCTATCTGAATAAACGACTTTGACTATCTCAGAAGCAAATACGTGATAACTTCACTTTGAGTCTAAACGTCAGATTTGGAACAATATAAGCTTTTATTCACGTGTTCATTCCCGCAATAAAAATTTTATTGGTATTAACCAGATTCTTTCAAAATAAGGATAGTTTTGTCAGAATCAAAATATTTAGAAGGAAGGTTTTCTCAACAGTTTCTTCACATTTGTCATCCAATATACCGTGTTGAAATTGGTAAAGTACACATTATGGATAAATTTGATTTTATTAGGAGAATTAAGTGACCTTGACTTTGATGTTCGCTTCTTTTCTCATGATTGTCATGTGCAGGATCCATAAATGGGACACACTATTGGGATAGGCCGTAGAGTGGGGCACCTGTTTGAACTCATTTCCTTGCATATTCCCAAGTCTTTTGCTGCTTGTACTGCCACAATGTCATCTAAAACTTGGCATTCTTGATTAGGTCATGTTTCTTCCTCTAGATTAAGTTCTTTGATTTCAAGTGGTCATATAGGTTCTGTTGATAATAGCCATTATAATTGTCTACCTTTCAATTGGTGCCTTGCCATTTAATCTTAGCGAATCATGCTCCTTTTGATCTCATTCACTATGATGTCTGGGGACCATATCCAACCCCTGCCATGGAAGGCTCCTGCTATTTCGTAATCCTTTATCTTCGGAAAAATCGATATGAAATTACTCGTATTTACCGTGATTTTGTTGCAATAATAAAAATGACGAACATGTCCGTCTGTATCGCATACCGATTAATTTCCATCTAGTGTATTATTAACACTAACAGAGTTTTTGTGTAAAGATAAATCGCTATTTTAGATTTTAATTATTTAATATCAATTGTTTTACGTTTAATATTTGAATCATTTCAGGTAAGTTCGAGATTTTCGGGAATTTGAAGCCCGGGCCCGAAGATCAGCCCATTACAGAAATGGAGTATAAAGAGGCCGCCCAAATGCCTCCACGAATTCGACCGAAAAAAGAAAATAGAGCCCACGCACGTTTCTCTTTCTTCTCCTTAACCCTTCTGCCCCCGTCACAGATCTAGCCCATCGCTCACCCCCGTCGACGAGCTGTCGACGTCCCTTGAACCCTGCCGCCATCGCCTCCCGCAATCGCCGCGATAGTCAGCCAACGAATCCCCTGTTTGTTGCCTCCCGTCATCAAACAAAGTTTGTAACTCGAATGGAAGTTAGTTATTCGAAAATAGTTGGTAATTTAATCGGAGAAAAATAGGTAAAACAGTTTAATTAAAGGCGGTAATTCTAAGAAGAGTTAGTGAGTGAAGCATTTTGTAAGCGGTAAAAAAACTTCACAGCAAACAAACAAATAATCATGTCAACGACCCCATGCTAAGTAGTACTACAATTGGAGAAAGTTGGTGAGTCAAACTAATTAAATTGCTAATATCTAAAAAAATAGTTAGTAAATGTAAGATGTTGCTAACCAGCTTTCGTAAAAGTTGGTAACTTCTTAGTAAAATTGGTACATATTAAAATAAATAAAATTTGATGAGTGAATTAAATAAGACTTGGTATCTAATAACTAGCTGGTAACTTAATGCGACAAAAGTTAGTAAATCGCTCTAATTACGGGTTGTAATTACGTGTAAAAGTCAATAAATTCGAAGTGTTAGTAAGTTATGTAAATAGAAGTTGGTAGCTGTATCTATATAAATAATCTGCAAGCTACAGAAAAAGTTAGTAATTTCATAAGAGTATTGGTAAGTTACCCATGAATTATCCGAAAGAAAGTCACTAATCGTTTTTTTTTTAACTAACAGTTCCTCGACACTTGCCAACACTTATTAAGAGTTATCGGCACGAAATTTTTTTACACGGAGCAATAGAATTCTGCCCTGTCGAGAGCCCAAAAGAAGGACGAGGAGGAGGCGGAGGGTACAAAATCGCTCGAGTAATTGGAATTGATGACATTAGATTTTAGGGCAAGACAGAGAATCGATAAAGTGGATTTTCTTTCGTTGACTTTGTGTTTGCGCTTCTTGATTACTCCCCCCCGACTTGATCCAATGATTTCCCTCACAAGCTCGTGAGCTAACTTCATCTCTTTCATGAGTAACAAAAACTATCCTTCAATAATGATGTCTCATCTCATGGCAGGCTGTCTCATCACGTTTGGTGGGCAATGATTCGTGATTTGCTGAGGCAAACTTGCATGGAGTACTCACCATCCACTCTGTTTTGTGATGAGAAGCAGACTCAAGAATCTCATCGCTCACTAATTCGGACAATCTTCTGTCCTAAACCCAAGTAACTAATGGTCTTTGAGACTTCATTATGCGTGTCCTGTTCTTGATGATTGAAGTGCAACAGTGGATATGGGACTTTGGATCTGCACCTGCAACTTTCGGACAGATTGCAAAAGCTGTCTTTTTGTTGTTTAGCAAGTAAGATGTGCGGTACGATTTTGACATCCTATCCACTTACAAGCTTCGCGTAGCCAAAGGACGTTAGTTTATTACATTCTATATAAATTAGTTCGAGAAAAGAAAAAAAGATGAAGAAAATATCTTCGTCTGCTGATGCTAAACAGTTCTGGACGTCAATGCCTCCGAGGTGTGGCTCGTCGCCACAATGGGACTTTTGACCACGTACTTGCCACCGTCGTCCATCCAACTCACCGAACCAAACACCACCGTCTCTTTCATCTGTTTCGGTCCTTCTATTGTCAGCTTATACCTCAGCTTCTCATGCTTCTCTTTGAATGTCAATTGATCCGGCACGACGCCAATCTTGAATCCCTCTATCGGAGTCACCTTCGCGACATAGGTTGACGGCCCGTCTCCCACATTCGTCACCGTCCGGAAGAATTCTTGAGAGCCCGAGCTGTTTGGACTGAAGAAGGCAATGAAGGAAGGGTAGTTAAAGTCCAGTGATGAATCTGAACAATTGAAGGAAGATGACCTGGTAACCGTTTGAATTTGCTTCGATGTGTAATTCATTGCGCACATGAGGTTGACATAGTCTTGGGGGGTCGCATCGTATATGAGTCCGGGGTCTAATGCCTTGTTTGGATCGACGTGGCCAGCTCCCATGGCTAGAGGGCTCGCCGGTTCGTAGTCATTCCCAATGTCTTTGATAGGGGCATTGGTGCTATCTGATGAATATGATGTAGTCATCATTGCCGACCGGATGGCTGCGGGGCTCCACTCTGGGTGTGCTCCTCTTACGAGCGCAGCCACTCCGGCAATGTGCGGGCACGACATCGATGTCCCTGACAAAAGGTTGAAGTTGTTAAATAGCTGATGGGAGTTCACCACACCCACTGGATTGTTTGGAGGCCACCCAGCCAGGATCATCGAGCCTGGAGCCAAAATGTCGGGCTTGAGGACGACCGGACAACTCGGGGACGGGCCACGGGAGCTGTAGCTTGCTACGCTCGGAGCAGGCTTGCTACCGATTAGTGTTTTCCGAAATTGAATACTTGCTGTTGGCTCAGACGAGTTATTGATGTAGGCTTTTATGGTTTCGCCATCTGTAGGATTCAAAAAGATTGCCGGGAATGAGCTCTGGATGAAGAACTCGAGGTCAGAGCTGTTGGTTATGAACACTCCACCAGCAACTTTGGCTCCCCGGACATTGTCGATCTGGTCGCTTGTAATGTCACCCTTGTCCTCGCACACAACAATGTTCGTGTGACTGATCTTGCTCAACTCGACTGTATTGTTGCACGCGTCCATAAAAACAATTGGAGACTCACCCAAGGATGAGTCGCCTGGAAAGAGAGTCAAGCCTGCAATCGAAGCACCGCTGCCAAGAGTAATAGTTCCTCCAAAATCACGGTCCATGTCACCGGCGGCGACAGTTATGACCCAGGGAGTCCCATTGTGCAGGGTCTCGAGGAAAGGCCCCTCATTTCCCGCTGATGTTGATACAAAGATCCCTTTCTCCATGGCTGCATATGAGGCTATCGCAATTGGGTCTGCATACAATGGAACGCCATCAAGGCCGAATGACAAGGACAGGACATCGACACCGTCGGCGATTGCCTGATCAATTGCGGCAATAATATCTGCAGAATATGCGCCTTCGTCCCACAGGGCCTTGTACATGGCCACTGGGGACCGTGGAGCCACACCCGTGGCAGTTCCTGGAGCATAGCCAAAGAAAGACGCTCCCTTGACGTAGTTTCCAGCAGCCGTGGTGGATGTGTGCGTGCCGTGTCCCTCGGTGTCACGAGTAGAGTTCATGGAGAAGGTAATGTTGGGATTTTTGGCTACCAGGGCCTTGTTGAAGGACCGGGCTCCGATGAGCTTCTTGTTGCACATGGAGGCGTTGAATTGGGTCCCGACCTCGCATTCGCCTTTCCATTTCGATGGAATCGCTGTCATTCCGTCGTCATTGAAGCTCGGGATTTCCGGCCAAACACCCGTATCCACAAGCCCAACTATGACATCCTTGCCATAATCCGAGGTAGGCCATGCCCCGGAATTAGAATTCAGGCCAAGAAATTGGGTCGAGTGAGTCGTATCGGCTTTCACAGGCAAATCCTTCATGGAAGAGATGTAGCCCGGGTACTTCCTAAGGGCCTCGAGCTCGCTAGGAGAGAGACTAGCACTGAAACCCTGGACGACATGAGTGTAACTGTAGAGGAGCTTAGAGGACGCGGGTACGGCACCAGCTCTGGCTCTAACTTTAGGAATAGGACTTCGCACTAGAGACGAAACAGTGGCCAAGTACCAGCTATGGTGGTCGGAGAAGGCTTTGGGCATGAAGGATAAGTCCATGTGGATGATATAATTGTCGGATTGCTCCAAAGTCGGGACGAAGCAGAAGATGATCAGGGCTAGGAGCCTCGTCACGCGGGAATGTACAAAAACAGCCATGGCAATGGCAAGCAATTGAAGGGAGATGATTTCAGGACACAGCAGAAGCTCGTGCCTTTATATAGGGAACGAGATAGCATGGGAAGCTCAAGGGAGAACCTCAACACACTCCATCTCTCTCTCAACTTGTCAATTGGTATCTTCGTATGTTTAGTGACTCGTGGTGGAGTGGACCCTCTTCCCAATGATCTGTTCCCATCTCCTATGGACTCATTCCAACCCCAACAGGGGAAAACAGAGAGGCTGAAGGGCAAAAGAAGAAGAAGAAGAAAGATCAGAGAAAATTAGACCAATCGTAGATTCCTCCATACTACACTGTAAAGTCACACTGATGTTGAGTGATACTCAACTTGGTTTGCCTCCGTTCTTGTACCTCCTTACGTTTTTTTCCCCTTTCTTTGCCCCTCAGCTGAGAGATTGATGCATGCTCCTCCAACCACACAGTATTCACTAATAGAAAAAAAATCAAGTGGGGACGCCCTTTTTGGATTGCTGCTGTATTGGAAAATGGAAGGCCAATAAGCTTAAGGAAAACATAGGTGGAGGTGTGCAATCATCTCTCGCATCGACAGCGACATGCACATAAAGAAACACTCGGCGTCCAGCGCATGATTTTTTGGTTGATTCTTGTAACTTGGGAGTGCTTTTGATGGGTGCATGCATTGTGTGTACATGTTACAAAGTCATCACATGTCAATCTGAATCAATCTCTCTGGTTTATTTACTTTCATGCTGGAATGCTTTCTTTTGTCTTGGCACACAAGCGTGCACCGACTCGAAAGAGAAAGCCATCCACCCGAAGGCGATTCCGATCGTTCGATTTGCGTCCAAAACGAATGGGGACACATCGCCTCGGCATCGATCGGGACTAGGACAGACTGATTTCTCCACCCACTTTTGGCCCTCCTTGTGCTCCACGATCGGATCACTCGTAGTTTAGGCTTGTAGGATGACGCGGGACCTCATTATTCCCGACATTTCAATCCGATATTTCATCTCCTTAATGGTGGAAACAAAGAAAGAGGAAGCATTGACTTTTCAGATTTAGGAGATACTGTTTAGTTCCTAAAGGATAATTCTAGTAATGGGTTAACTTCTAGGAAATCCCAACAATCTGATGAACTGGTGCCTTCCGATAATTATGCTTGCGGCAGACCATAAATCGGATAAGTCATTGCTCATTCGATGATTCATCTTCCGGAATGTTTGTCTTGCTACTCTATGCAGATGATATTATTCTTTCAACTGATAACCCTGCTGAAATTCCTCATTTTATAACACCATCATCTTCATCTGTCTTCATGGATTTAAACTGAAAATGATGATCCTAAAATGGGTCACTACAACACAGTACAATAACTAAAATGGATCGTTCCTAAAAGTACGAGGGCCAAAAGTTTTTTTTGTTTAACAGGTTTGTGCACGGAAGCACCACATGTCAATATTGCCCACAAGAATAGGTCCTCATCTTATAATTGGTTGTCCAACCCTTCGGAATCCCTTTTGACCTTACTCTGTTCTGAATCAAGTCTCTTGTAATCGGACTCTTTGAGTTAGCTAATGAAAATTTGTATTTTTCATGTGTGTGTCTATTTTCTGGCGAATTATGAATGAGAATTTGATGGAAGGATTTATGTTGATGCAGGAGAGTAGCATAAGGACTTGGATCGTAAGCAAACGATGTATAACGATGAAAAGTGAATTCCCCATATGCAATCGGGATCGGGATTATAATTTCCCCTAAACTGAATGATATGTCCTTAAAGCATTATATCGAAAGGTAAAATTTTACTCTTAGTCGCTGAACTTGTGCATTTTTTTTCAAATCAAATCTTTGAAGTATAAATTTATCTAAACAGGTCCCTGGCTCCCAATTTTGTTAATTGTAGCTAACGCGTCGGTTGGAGGTAGACGTTTACCGTGGCAAAGCCTTTTTCTCAATGTAGACTATCAACTAATAAGTGGAATAAAAAACTCTTAGAATGAAGACCACAATCGGACAACTAGTGATTACTATTGAGATTTCTCATGATATACCTGGTACTCGAGCTTTCTGTAACGACCCGATCCCACGAGAGCGGAGAGTGATCGTTAGGGCTAGAGGGCCTGGATAAGGAACGACTCCTCACAGACTTCTAGGATATCGAAGGGGGCATGAATGAATCGAACTGTACATCGAATAGGAGATGAGCGACGCTGAAATATATGTGTAAAAATTGAAATTAACTCACGAAGGCGGTTTTTGACGTAACAACAATGCTTAGCTTTGGAACTTTAAAGTTAAGCGTGCTCGTGTGGGAGTGCTCCTAAAATGGGTGACCTTCTGGGAAGGTGCTTGCCTGTATGCCAAAGGACAACACCTTAAGTGAGTTAAACCAGGAATGTCACACTTTCCATGATAGGCTCTTGCGTGCTCCGATTAATCGGTCTTTTAGTTTTATGGACTTGATTAGAAAATGCTTCAAGAACACCATTAGGGACCAATTAATGGTGTGTTTGTTTCGTGAAAAAAATATGATTTGAGAATTATATTCTTCAAAATCATCGCTTGTATCGCTTGCAAGAATGAATAAACAAAAAGTATTTTTATCATCCACGAAAATATTCGCTTGTATCGTTTAGGAAAATATTTTTAAATCATTCATTTTTCGCTAAACAAACAGAGTCTAAAAATGGGTTCCTATTGATATAAGGTGAGACATAGGCTTGCGGGAGTCTTGAGCAAATACGAGGCGTCCCCGGTACTCTAGGGATAGGAACGAGGACCGCAACCCTTTCCTCCCTTGCTCCATAGCCATCCCTAATCAAGGTCGAAAGCCCTAAAACAAATTTCACTGCCGACAAGAAAGAATATCAACGCCAAAAATCAAGCGGACAAAGGATATTCACATCAAGGTTGGTACATCATCTTAAGGTGGGGGTGAACCCTTCAATTAGGGAAACTGTTCTTGCCTCCTTTTACATGTGAATCTCTTACTTGGATCCAACTGCATGTCCTGTCCGACATATTTTTTATTATTTCTTCTTGGAATCACGAGACAAGACAACAAAGGTGGAAAAAGAGACAAAGAATGCCTTCAAGTGCTATTATTGAGAAGTGAGGACATTACTTCTTCTCCAAGAGTTGCAATAATAAGGAGAAACCACTTTCACCGTTTTCTTTTTTCACTAGAAGCTGACAAACTATCTCAATAGCGACCCCTTACCAAACTATCTTAAGAAGCTGCTGCAAGAAAACTGATTCTTGTTGAAATGATCAGCCATTCTGAATAAAAAAATGTCTTTCCCGCCTCAACTCCTTTTCTTCCCTGTGATACTACAATGCGGACGTCCTGAAGTAAATGTTCTTCAATGGCCTTGGCATACGTCCGCGGATTTCAAGCCTAGGAACCATCAAATCCAGTCACAGTCATGATCGGAACTTTAAAGAAGAAGAAAGAGGAGGAAAAAACAGACTTCGAAGTATGAAAATTCGAAAAAAAAGAAAAAGGCCAGACAGATGGGTTCAAGAATGATAAGGATTTTGATCTTATAAGATGACGGTGGCCACGAAAAGGCTCTTTCATGATCTTGCCCATACGGGACCATCGATCTTGCCCTTCTCCTTTATCTGGCGAGTCGAAACCATGAGTGACAGATAAGTACACGTTATGCACATGGAGGGTTAACCGTGGGTGGAGACATGGGTCTGTTCTTGTCCTGATCGATTCTGAGGCAGCATGTGTTCCGTTCATTCCGGACGATGACCGAATCGCTGGGGGCCGCCTTCGCTGGATACTTTCCTTTTTGGCTTCCGTGCTAAAAGGAAGGGTTCCCAGCTTGATGATCTCCTCAAGAAAAAGCTCACATCTCAAGTCCATCAAAATTTATAGCTGGACTCATTTTACTCAAAAGTTTAACTTTATACGTTATGGCGAACTAGAGATAATTCTAATCGCTTTACACAGTATCAATTCTTCGGTGGGAACTTCATCTGATACCCCTCACACGTTTACTTTAGTAGTCTTTCTCTTACATACGAGACTCTTGTGTTAGGCATCTTTCGAGAAAAAGACGCCACAAGTATCATAATTTTCATACGATGTTTACTTGAGTGCTACAACTTTTTTTCGATCACTTGAGTATCATAACTTATGTACGGCACTCACTTGAGTGCTACAATTTTTTTTCGATCGCTTGAGCACTATATAACTTTTCAATAGATCACTTGAGTGTTATAATTTTTAAAAAACATTCACCACAAGTGTTATGCCATATATGATTTTCGGCACTTGAGTGAACGTTTTTAAAAATTTTAGCAGTTAAGTGATCGATTGAAAGTTAAGGCACTCTAGTGAACGTTTTTTTTTTTTTTCAGAATTTATGACACTTAAGTGGTTGAAACAAAAGTTATGACACTTAAGTGAGCATCATATAAAAGATATAGTACTTGTGATGTCTTTATCCCGGCATTCTTCCCTTTAGTTTAGCTATTCCTTTGTGGCGGCATGTATCTCTTCCAAAAAGTAGGCCGGGCTAGCCCTTAGGTCAGGCCTAATTTGTTGCACAATCCCACCCATTAGAATAATTACATGTCTAATCTTCCAATGTCGGGTCGGCATGGGACCAATCGATATCGGCTTAAATATATAACTAGATAGTCTTGTTCAAGCTTGTCGAGAAATGCCCATTGGACCAATGTGGCTCAAGTGGGCATGGGCCAGCTCACGGGGCCATCATCAGCTCTACAATTAATCAACCATCGACTTTGATGCACTTGCAAGGAAACACGGTAAAAAGATGATAACTTAACCTAGATGAACCGGAGGAGATCATAAAAAGGAAATCCAAATTCAAGCCAATCAACACATCTGATTAGACAAACCTTTATTCAAAAACTCAAATCAAGGAGTTATAAATCAAGTATGATATATTATCTCTTACGCACCATATGAATTCTCTTACGTGAAATTTCGTCATACACCCCTCACATTCATCTCTTAGATGAACCATGGAAGTTGCTAAAGATAATTGATGTAGATTGACACGTGATGATGTTGCCAATGTGCACCCATTGAGGATCAATTATACCGTGTCGCTCTCAATGAGGAGACACTTGCCTAAACTCCCCTTTGTTTGTTAGCTTATGGGCGTTCCATTATAGCCTATTCAGGAATCCCAAAGTGTGTCCCCACTTGAATTTTTATTGATATCATTGTGTGATAGCACCAAACATCTACCAATCTCTCAATTGAAATGAAAAGAATGGAAAGATATAAGGAGGTAAGGAGGGAAAACAAAGTCAAGAGTGTATCACTCAATTGCCAATCAAAAGAAAACAAAAATTTGAGCATCACCCAACATCAATGTGGCTTTAATCAGACTGCATGCATTTCTCCAATCCCTTTTCCACTTTTCGCCCTTTCCTTTTCCGTTGGTTTTGGAATACGTCCACAGGTTTGAGAACAGATCATTGAGATCAGGTTCCACCACAAGACCCTAAACATATGAACAGACCAATTAACTCGTTGTGGTCGAGTATGTTGAGGTTCTCTCGAGCCTCCTATACATCTCTTGTTCCCTATATAAAGGCAACAGAGCTTCAGCTGTACTCTAGAACTAACCTCACTTCCATCGCTGATCATGGCTGATCACGTTCATTCATATGTGATGAGGCTCCTAATTCTCACCATGTTCTGCTTTGCCTTGACAATAGGGCAGTCCGACACATATATCATTCACATGGACTTATCCTCTATGCCCAAATCCTTCTCTGACCACCATAGCTAGTACTTGGCCACTGTTTCATCACTAGTTCCAAGTCCTAATCCTAAAGTTGGAGCCAGAGCTAGTGCCACACCCACTTCTTCTAAGCTCATCTACAGTTACACTCATGTCATCCAGGGTTTCAGTGCTAGTCTCTCTCCTTGCGACCTCCAGGCCCTTAAGAACTCTCCGGGCTACATCTCTTCCACGAAGGAATTGCCTGTTTAAGTTGATACGACTCGCTCGCCCCAATTTCTTGGCTTGAATTCTAATTCTGGGCCATGGCCTGCCTCGGGTTATGGCAAGGATGTCATAATCGGGCTTGTGGATTCGGGTGTTTGGCCAGAAAACCCGAGCTTCAACAACGATGGAATGAAGGCAATCCCAACGAAATGGAAAGGCAAATGTGAGGTCGGGACCCAATTCAACACTTCAATGTGCAACAGAAAGCTCATCGGAGCCCAATACTTCAACAAGGCCCTGGTAGCTGAAAATCCCAACATTACAATCTCTATGAACTCTACGCGGGACACTAGTGCACACGGCACACACACATCCACCACAGCAGCTGGAAATTATGTTGCGGATGCCTCCTACTTTGGCTATGTTCCAGGGACTGCCTCTGGCGTGGCTCCACGGGCCGAGTGGCCATGTACAAAGCCCTGTGGCACGAAGGCCATCATGCTGCTGACATCGTTGCTGCAATCGATCAAGCGATCATTGACGGTGTCGATGTCCTGTCCTTGTCAACAGGCTTTGACGGTGTTGCATTGTATGAGGACCTATTGCAATTGCCACATATGCAGCCATAGAGAGAGGTATCTTCGTATCATTGTCCGCAGGAAACGACGGGCCTTTCCTTGAGACCCTGCACAATGGAACTCCCTTGGCCAATAACTGTTGCTGCAGGGGAAATAGACCGTGACTTTGGGGGAACTGTTACTCTCTGCGATGGAGTTTTGATTGCAGGCTCGACTCTCTTTCCAGGCGACCCGTCCTTGAGTGAATCTCCAATTGTCTTCATGATGCATGCAACAATTCAGTCGAATTGAAAAAACTCGGTCCCTCTGATATTGTTGTGTGTGAGGACAAGAGTGGGACTGTAGAGGATCAAGTTGACAATGTCGATGGAGCAAAAGTAGCCGGTGGTGTGATCATAGTAAACAGCTCCTACCCGTACTTCTTCAGTTTTACCTCATTCCCTACGATCTTTTTGAATCCTGCAGCTGAAACCATCAAAGCATACATCAAGAACTCATCCAACCCAACAGCAAGTATTCAATTTCGGAAAACACTCATCGGTAGCAAGCCTGCTCCAAGCTTGGCAGACTACAGCTCTCGTGGCCCATCCCCGAGTTGCCCGGTCGTCCTGAAGCCCGACAATTTGGCTCCTGGCACACTGATCCTGGCTGGGTGGCCTCAAAATAAGCCAGTGACTGAAGTGGACTCCCATCAACTATTTAACGACTTCAACCTCTTGTCAGGAACGTCGATGGCGTGCCCACACATAGCTGGAGTGGCTGCACTCCTGAGGGGATCACACCCCGAGTGGAGCCCTGCAGCCATCCGGTCCGCCATGATGACTGCATCGTATACAATGGACAGCACAGATAGCCCTATCAAAGACATTGGCAATGATTACAAACCGGCGAGCCCTCTAGGCATGGGATCTGGCCACATTGATCCGAACAAGGCATTAGACCCAGGGCTCATATACGACGTGAAGGCCCGAGACTATGTCAACCTCATGTGTGCAATGAATTACACATGCAAGCAAATTCAAATGGTCACCAGGTCATCTTTCTACAATTGTTCAAACCCTTCACTGGACCTGAACTACCCTTCGTTCATTGCCTTCTTTAGTTCGAACAGCTCGGACTCTCCGGTGGTGCAAGAATTCTACAGGACGGTGACGAATGTGGGAGATGGAGCATCAACCTACACAGCAAAGGTGAATCCGATGGAGGGATTCAAGGTCAATGTTGTGCCTGATAAATTGACATTCAAAGAGAAGTATGAGAAGCTGAGTTATAAGCTGACAATAGAAGGTCCAAAACAGATGAAAGAGACTGCTGTCTGGTTCTCTTAGTTGGATAGACGATGGTAGCAAGTATGTGGTAAAGAGTTCCATTGTTGCCACAAGCCTAAGCTCGAAAGCATTGACGTCCAAAGCTTGATTTGTTAAGGAGTTTTCAAGGGTACTTGTTAAATAAACAATTATGATGACTTTAGAATCACCAATGTATTGTCTTTCCTAGTACTGTGTCGTAAATATCTATAAAACTGAACCGTACCAAATCAAATATGTTTAGCATGACCCATCATTATTCTGTAATAAGCTAACTTGGTTTGGGCACGTGAACCTTGTACTTGGATAGGATGTCAGAATCATACCACACATCTTCCTCGCTTAATTATTAACAATTAATCCAACTTTTGCAATTTGTAAGTCAGTGGCAGGTGTATAGATTCAAGTCTCATGTCCATTGTGGTACTTCAATCTGGGATACGCTAAGCATGTGGGATTTTGCAATTTAAACATGAGCATGGTATTTACCTGAAGGACAGAACATTGTCCCAACTGATCAAAAACTAGAGTTTGTTTCTCAAACTCTAGCGATGTTTCAATTTATAACACAGTTTTCTTCACTGTTTGCAATGAAATATTTGGATGATCTTGGATATTTACTAGGTATTGATGCTACCCGTGATTCCTCGAGTTTATTTCTTAGATGGGGGCTCTGTTTGTTTGTGCTTTTTTACAAAGCAATATCTTTCTTTCCCACCAACATTTAAAAAAAATAGTGAAAAAATTATATGTGAACTGTGAAGATACTTGTCAACATTTATGTAGTGCAACAGTTTTTAGGGAAAATTACCAGAAAAATCCTAAATCTATTGCAATTGTGTCAGTTCAATCTTAAACTTTTTTTTTTGTCAATTCAATCTTAACCCTTTTTGCATTTTTACCAATTGAGTCCGTCCGGCCAATTTTAGCCCGAAATCGCTGACATGGATGTCGGCCATCCTACGTGATACATCCGACGCTGACATAGATATTTTTTTAATAATAATTTGATTTTTTTTTATAATTTCTTTTTTTTCTTTAGTTTTCTTTTATTTTTGCTGGACTTAGGGCCGAGACGCTCTCGCCGGCATTGGGCGAGGGCCACAACACCCCAACCACATTTGGCAAGGTGAGGGCGCCGCGGCCCTCACTGGCCTTGGGGAGGGCATCGCAAACCCGACGAGGGCAACGTCGCCCTCGCTCGTGGCGGGCAACCCTCGCCGGCCATAATCCAGGGGAAAAAAGAAAATTAAAAAAAAAAATCAATTTTTTTAATTATCATTAAAATTTATCCACGTTAGCACCGGCCGTGCCACGTAGGACGGCCGGCTTCCACGTCTGTGATTTTGGCCGGTGGACTCAATTGGTAAAACATAAAAATGTTTAGGATTGAATTAGCAAAAGGCAATAGGTTTAGGACTTTTTGGATAATTTTTCCTACTAACTAACGAGATATCTCGATACAGAACTTTACTAGAGCTTTCCATGCTGCGCTCTTGCACGTTCCAAGGAGCACGCCGGCTCCAATTAATCGGATTTTGAGTTGTACGAGTTTGCTTAAAAAAGAGGCAACTTCAAGAACACGATTAGACAAATTGGAACTTCAAGAGCTTGATTGAAGGGAAAAAAAAAATTAATGGCACAAATTCAAGGAATGTTACCTCATGGTAATACAAAGAAGGTGATTTCTTTCTGCCCATTTTGGTCGCATTCCATTCTTGCCTCCCCAACTCTCCCAGCTCTCCGCTGTAACCCTTTTAATTACCAAATTTTGTATGATGATATTTTATCAAAGATCGGATGAAGATTATGACAATCACTTTTCTGTTTTTCTTTTTGAAATGCAGAGTTTCTGTAATGTTCTGTCAAAAAAATGGGTTACTGTTGATGTAGGGCGAGACAAAGGTGTTGGAGTTTGTTTGCAAAACAAACAAAATGTGCCCTTTTCCAATCTCACATAACATGGAAAGAAGAGTGCAAGTCTCTTTATTAGTTAGAAGGCTACTATGATTTTTCAAAATAAAGAAATGGGCAAGTGGACTAGACCCCACTGTACCTACGTGTGGGTGCGCGGTTCGAAATTGGCACTATTAAGCAATTATTATTATTTTTTTTCAAAATTATAATAAAAAAATTAGTGACTGTTCACTTAGGAGTTGCAGTTCTTTTTATTAAATTTATTTTCGAATTATAATTAGTTAATTATGTCAAATGGTTGCAACTTTTCAAACATAACAGTTCTTTTGGACAACGAAGAGGTGCTTTCGAACTAACTATTCTTGGGACACGAAGAGGTGCGTCCGAATTAACTATTCTTCGGTCACGAAGAGGTGCGTCCAAATTAACCGTTCTTCGGACACGAAGAGTTGTGTCCGAATTACAGTTTTTGAGACATGAAAAGTTATCTTCTTTCGACTATTATTTATTGAGCAATTCTGTTCAATTTTAGTACTTAAAAATTTTCAGAATTTTCAATTTCGCTTTTTCTCAAAGAAACACAGCCATCTTCTCCAATTGTTTCCCTTGAGAGATCTTGAGAAATATCAGAATTATTTTTTGTTATTCTCATTGAGACTTTGTTGTATCCTAGAGTATATTTTGCCGAAAATCATTAGCTAGGGGTGAGCATGGTTCCAAGGTAGAACCGGGAACCGGAGAACCGAACTGCCGATTCCTGGTCCGGTTCTAGGTTCCCGTGAGTTAGGGTTCGGTTCTGATTTTCTAGGAACCGCTGGTTCCGGTTCCCGGTTCCATAAGGAACCGAACCGGAACCGGAACCGAGAAAACCCTAACACTTGAGACTAAGATAAGAGTGATGCGGCTAGCCCCATCGTGATTTACTCATTCTTGAGACTTAGAGAGAGTTCTGCCTCCTCCTGCTTTCCTCTCCGAGATTGCCACTTGCCAGCACACGACCTCTCATCCACCGGGTCCATCACTGGCGACTGTCTCTCTCCGGCAAAGCTCTCTGTTTTCCAGTTTTCACCTTTCC
Organism: Lenwebbia sp. NSW1173648; assembly: GCA_029784005.1. NCBI lineage: Eukaryota > Viridiplantae > Streptophyta > Magnoliopsida > Myrtales > Myrtaceae > Lenwebbia > Lenwebbia sp. NSW1173648. The sequence goes on along the minus strand of JARCGZ010000012.1, from coordinate 17,054,399 downwards.
TCTTCGAGGACCGAGATCGCCAGTTTTCACTTCGCCAGTCGCACGACATCCCGACCTCCCATCCATCGCTAGAATACGGAAAGGTTTGTCCATCGTGGTTATTCGAAGCCCGTGATCAATCCCAGTGAGTGCGACGGTGTCTATTTCATTTGGGTTTTGGCTTAGGGTTTTGGATCTGACATTGGCCCGGTTTTATTTATGTTCGATCTTCTGGTATCTACCTAGCCATCTTCTTACCAAACGGATCCAATCGCAATCTTCTAATAAGAAAACAAGCTTGCTTGTAAGTGCTGATCTGATTCTATTCTGTCATTAGCTAATTCATTCTCGTTTGTGTTGTTTCAGGTCGCGGCAACTGCAAGTTCCCCTTTTAGTTAATTTGTTGATTTGGTTTTGGCCCAATCTGGCTAGTGGAAGTGTCTGATCTTATGCACTTTTTTGTTGGTTGTCTTTAGAATAGAGAAAATCAGTCTTTCGTAATTGGAGAATTTATAATTAGATAGGTCCTAATCAAGTCAGTAATGGATGAAATGTTGGTATTAATGGTTATTGTTGCTGAGTTTCCAGGGATTGCATTACCATAGTTTCTTTTGGCTTTTCCTTGTGTTCAAGCTCTACAGACCTCTGTCGTATGTTGCTGAGTTCCTTCTACTACTGTTTTTTGTTCATGTCCCAATTTGACATATAAGTATTTACCAATGCTATGGTTTGTTTTCTGTTTAGTTAATAAACATCTCTTCGTGCTTTGGATGGAGATGGTGATGTGTGTGAGTGTTCTTTTGTTCAGTCAGATTTGACCGAGGTTCCATTTTTCGCGTCCAGGGTGAAGCTTGGAAGGAAAGGGATTGGACCACTGATTCCATCTGACCTCCAAGGTTTGACTGAGTATGAGCAGAAGGCCCTGGACACGCAGAAGCAAGCAGTTGCTGCCTAAGTTCTATCAGCAAAAGGCAAATGAAGCTCTAAGTCTTAATATACGTTGAGTGGAGAAATCAGGGCTGTCAATTTTGTTAGTTGGCTTTACCTTGATCATTTTGAACAAGAAAGTTTCAAGAACTTTTACTGATGATGAGAAGCTTTTATGAGGGGTTGTGCTGGTGTTGTAGATCAAGCGGATGTACTGTTTCTAGTATGACATTGTAGCACTTTCTTAACTGACCAATGATACCTGAGATGCAAAATTTTGATATTTGCTGTGTTTTTCACTCTTTTGAGTTCATGTTATTTGATTGTACCCTTTCTGAGTTCATGTTATATGTGAGGCTTCCTAATAATCAATGTTTATTAAGTGTTCTTAGCGAAATTGGCAGGTTCTCGAGTGCCCCGGAACCGGACCCTAGAACTAGTGACAGAGTAAGTTCTAGGTTTCAGATTCCTAAAATGAGGAACCTGTACTAGCGGGTAGGTTCCAAGTTCTGGGTAGAACCTACCTGGAACCTAGAATCGCTCACCTCTACCATTAGCAACGTTGTGTGGCAAATAAATCCTTAAAGAGAGTGTTATCATACCTCAAAGTCTGATTTCGTTGTTCATCTCATTCCCGACGCAATTTCCCAACAATAGGCATCCCTAATAATCTTGGGGTAGGAACAAGGAATACAACCATTTCCCAGCTTATTCGATTGCTATCCCTAATCAAGGTCGAAAGCCCTAAAACAAATTCGCCGACAACAAGAAAGGACATCGACGCCCCAAAAATCAAGCAGGCAAAAGATTTTGACGTCAAGGGTCGGTACCTCATCATCTTAAGGTGGAGATGAACCCTTTCAACTTGGGAAATGGTTCTTGCCTCACCTTCTACAGTTGATCCTCCCGCACTTAGTAAAATTGGTACATAGAAAAATAAATAAAATTTGATGAGTGACTTAAATAAGACTTGGTATCTAATAACTAGCTGGTAACTTAATGTGACAAAAGTTAGTAAATTGCTCTAATTACGGGTTGTAATTACATGTAAAAGTCAATAAATTCAAAGTGTTAGTAAGTTATGTAAATAGAAGTTGGTAGCTGTATCTATATAAATAATCTGCAAGCTACACAAAAAGTTAGTAATTTCATAAGAGTATTGGTAAGTTACCCATAAATTATCTGAAAGAAAGTCACTAATCTTTTTTTTTCTTTTACTAACAGTTCCTCGACACTTACCGACACGTATTAAGAGTTACCGACACGAACTTTTTTTACACGGAGCATTAGAATTCTGCCCTGTCGAGAGCCAAAAAGAAGGACGAGGAGGAGGCAGAGGGTACAAAATCTCTCGAGTAATGGGAATTGATGACATTAGATTTTAGGGCAAGACAAGAACCGATGAAGTGGATTTTCGTTCGTTGACTTTGTGTTTGCACATCTTGATTACTCCCCCCAACTTGATCCAATGATTTCCCTCACAAACTCGTGAGCTAACTACATCTCTTTCATGAGTAACAAAAAGTATCCTTCAATAATGATGCCTCATCTCATGGCAGGCCGTCTCATCACCTTTGGTGGGCAATGATTCGTGATTTGCTTAGGCAAACTTGCATGGAGTACTCACCACCCACTCTGTTTTGTGATGAGAAGCAGACTCAAGAATCTCATCGCTCTCTAATTCGGACAATCTTCTGTCCTAAAACCAAGTAACTTGTTGTGCGGAACAAGCGATCAATCAATAAATAGACAGAATAAAAAAAAACCGGACACCAGATGTACGTGATTCAGTCGTAGAGACCTACGTCCACAGGGAGAGCAGCAACAAATTCCATTATAGAACAAGCGATCCAACAAAGATTACAAATCACACTCGAGTTACTCAAACACTCTCAGTATTTACCTGCCTCCAATTACAACCAATAACGCACACAGTGTTTAGCCACCAATTCCTCAAGAAATAATCTCTCAATCTCAAGAAGGAATTAAAACGCAAATTCTTACCACAAGAATTTTTCGACTAGAACACAAGAATTATTGATGTAATTCCACGAAGAAATAACGAACAAGCACTCGAACGGCGCTTCAAAACTCCCTCGACGTTAATCTTTATCCCTTGACACATGAGCACATATTTATATCAACGCCATCATGAAGAGGAGTCCACGTCCAGCACGCATCTCAGTCCAACCATCAGCAAAATCCAAGCTTCATTCTTTTTTTATAAGCTGACAACTTCACGGAAATAGATTTCCGTAATCTACAAAATCTGGACTAATCAAACAGACAACTTAATATCCTAATATTTGGCTTCTTGTCGAACAGGAAATAAAATTCCCACGGATATCGTCCATAAATATTTATTTATTGTCGCAATTTAGATTTTCGCTTCGAGCTCAAACTCGAGACATATTTTCAATAATCTCTACCTTGGCTCGACGTTTGAGCCAAGTCACAATCGCTTCGCTAGAACTTCAAACTTCGCTACTAGTCTTCCACAGCCCCATTGGGCTCAACCGCCACAGACGTCGTTCAAGTTCAAGCCTCGCTTGAACTTCGCCATAACCGTGGACCTCATCAGAACACCAACTGCACATGCACCTTTAACTGCTCCACAAGGTTTTTCTGACATAACCTCCTCAACCACAAATAAAGCGAAACCACTATTGCATCCTTATCTGTCAGGAGACCGAACACATACCTTGTCAATATCAGCAGTTACAGCAACCATTGGCTCTACAGGCTCTACCTCGCTACAAGCACCATTTGTGCCGATTACTACGCTAGTACCCGCTACCTCAGGAGTTTCTGGTTGCAACTCCACCTCAAGCTGAACACCGTTCAGATCCGTATGAACACTGCTATAGTCACTCCTAGCCAGAAGTACTAGAGACTCGTCGAATGTAACTTCTCTGCTGATAACATGTGAATTTAACTCCGGACACCACAACCGATAGCCACGCTCACCTTGTGCATAGCCTAGGAACATGCACTTTCTTGCCCTTTCATCGAGCTTACCATCACTTACTCGAACATAACACGAGCAACCAAATATTCTAAGTATAGAATAATCAGCAACGTTACCTGACCACACTTTTTCGGGAGTCCGACATCCAGTTGCATTCATCAGGTAACTCGCCGTACTAAGTGCATCCGCTAGGAATCTCTTAGCCATACCAGCACTAGAGAGCATTTTATGGGCCGTCTCTAGTAATATTCTGCTCATCAACTCTGCAACATGTGGTGGTTCATTGGCACTAGTGCGGTGTCTCACTATGCCTTCATTCATGCATAATTTATTTAATAGCTCCGAGCAAAACTCCATGCTTTTGTCAGTCCGCACATGCTTGATCGTTTTACCAGTCTCCTTTTCGATCAAAGCTCTCAACTGCTTGATCTTGACAATAACATCAAACTTGTGCCTAAACACAAACACCCAGGTCCTCCTCGAGTAGTCATCCACAACTGTTAGCATAAATCTTGCACTCTTCTTTGAAGGATATCGCGACAACCTGCGAACATCTAAGTGAAGCAATTCTGCAATTTTCGTGGTTTCTCTGACAGCCGCACTAAACTGCACTTTCTGCCGTTGATCTAAATCATAACACTTGCATACATTCAGTTCGTCAGCAATATAACCACATAGTAAATTCCTCTCACTTAGAACCTTCAGGCTTCTCTCGCTAATGTGCCCCAAACGCATATGCCACAATTCAGACTCTCGGACAGATGCATTCGACGTCTCCGCGGCGAAATCCGTCACTGTCTCACCTTAAAGCTCATACAAGCCATTATGCTTAATCCCTTTCATTACCTCCAAGGCACCTCAAATAACCTTCAAAATTTCATATTCTGAAGAATACCGACACCCAGCTGAATCCATGGCACTCAAGGAATTTAGATTTTTCTTCAACTTTGGAACATGCCTCACTCCAGTCAATGTCCTCACAATGCCATCATGCATTCTGATTCTAACATTACTAACACCTATAACATTGCATTAAGCGTTGTTCCCCAACTGCACTTTACTACTATCCGTGCATTGATAAGTAGTAAACCAGTTCATGTTTGATGTAGCATGAAAAGAACAACCAGAATCCATAATCCATCCGCCAAATGACGAATCATCAGTGACAGACAAGACAAAATCAGCATTATTCTAATTACTATCAGCTACAGCTGCAATATTATCCGCAGATTCAACTTTAGTTCCGTTACCCTTCTCATTTTTCAGCTTAAGGCAATCCCTTCTAAGATGCCCCATTTTGCCACAATTCCAACAGACAGCACCACCAGTCCTAGACTGACTATGTCTATTCGAGTTCATACTACTTCTACTAACACGAGTACCAGTTCTTCCTCTATTTTCACCTACTAAAGCAGTAGATACAGATTCGCCAAATTCTCTTCTACGGATGTCTTCACTCAGAATTAAATCTCGAATTCCATCAAATGTCAAACTTGTCGACCCAGAGGAATTACTAACAGTAGTAACAATAGTATTCCAACTATTAGGTAATGAGGATAATAGAATCAAAGCACATACCTCATTTCAAAGTCAATATCAACTGAACTCAACTGACTAACGATCACATTGAATTCATTGATATGATTGGCAACTGACGCACCTTCGCTCATCTTCAAGTTAAACAAACGTCGCATCAAATAGATCTTGTTGATCATAGAGGGCTTCTCGTGCATGTCTGACATGGCTTTCATCAAACCCGCAGTGGTCTTCTTTTTTGACGATATTAAACGCAACGTTACAAGTCAACGTCAACCGAATAACACCCATCACTCGTCTATCCAGCAATTCTCAATCAGCTTGCTTCATCGTCTCTGGTTTCTCCCCAGATAAGGGCAAGTGCGGCTTCATCTGATATAGATAGTCCTCAATCTGCATCTTCAAGAAACCAAAGTCCTTCCCCTCAAATTTGTCGATTTTCACTTTTACTTTTTCTGTCGCCATTGATTCGCTTCAACTCAAGCAAGCCTAGCTCTGATACCAATTGTTGCGTGAAACAAGCGATCGAACAATAAATAGACAGAATAAAAAAAAATCGGACACCGGATGTACGTGGTTCGGTCGTAGAGACCTACGTTCACGGGAAGAGCAGCAACGACTTCCACTATAGAACAAGCGATCCAACAAAGATTACAAACCACACTCGAGTCACTCAAACACTCTCAGTGTTTCCCCGCCCCCAATTACAACCAATGACCCACACAGTGTTTAGCCATCAATTATTCACGAAATAATCTCTCAATCTCAAAAAGGAATTAAAACGCAAATTCTTACCATAAGAATTTCTTGACTAGAACACAAGAATTATTGATGTAATTTCATGAAGAAATAACGAACAAGCACTCGAACGGCGCTTCAAAACTCCCTCGTCGTTAATCTTTATCCCTTGACACATGAGCATATATATATAAGGCCATCATGAAGAGGAGTCCACGTCCAGCACGCATCTCAGTCCAACCGTCAGCAAAATCCAAGCTTCCTTCTTCTTTTTTTATAAGCTGACAACTTCACGGAAATAGATTTCCGTAATCTACAAAATCTGGACTAATCAGACAGACAATTTAATATCCCAATATTTGGCTTCTTGTCGAACAGGAAATAAAATTCCCACGTATATCATCCATAAATATTTATTTATTTATTTTCGCAATTTAGATTTTCGCTTCGAGTTCAAACTCGAAACATATTTTCAACATAACTAATGGTCTTTGTGACTTCATTATGCGTGTCCTGTTCTTGATGATTGAAGTGCAACGGTGGATATGGGACTTTGGATTTGCACCTGCAACTTTCGGACAGATTGCAAAAGCTGTCTTTTTGTTGTTTAGCAAGTGAGAGGTGCGGTATGATTTTGACATCCTATCCACTTACAAGCTTCGCGTAGCCAAAGGACGTTAGTTTATTACATTCTATATAAATTAGTTCGAAAAAAGAAAAAAAAGATGAATATATTTTCGTCTGCTGATGCTAAACCAGGAAAAAAGAACTCAAAGTTCTGGACGTCAATGCCTCCGAGGTCAGGCTCGTCGCCACAATGGGACTTTTGACCACATACTTGCCACCGTCGTCCATCCAACTCACCGAACCAAACACCACCGTCTCTTTCATCTGTTTCGGTCCTTCTATTGTCAGCTTATACCTCAGCTTCTCATGCCTCTCTTTGAATGTCAATTTATCCGGGGCAGCGCCGATCTTGAATCCCTCTATCGGAGTCACCTTCGCGACGTAGGTTGACGGCCCGTCTCCCACATTCGTCACCGTCCGGAAGAATTCTTGAGAGCCCGAGCTGTTTGGACTAAAGAAGGCAATGAAGGAAGGGTAGTTAAGGTCCAGAGATGAGTTTGAACAATTGAAGGAAGATGACCTGGTGACCGTTTGAATTTGCTTCGATGTGTAATTCATCGCGCACATGAGGTTGACGTAGTCTTGGGGTGTCGCATCGTATATGAGTCCGGGGTCTAATGCCTTGTTTGGATCGACGTGGCCAGCTCCCATGGCTAGAGGGCTCGCCGGTTCGTAGTCATTCCCAATGTCTTTGATAGGGGCATTGGTGCTATCCGTTGAATATGATGTAGTCATCATGGCCGACCGGATGGCTGCAGGGCTCCACTCCGGGTGTGCTCCTCTTAGGAGCGCAGCCACTCCGGCAATGTGCGGGCACGACATCGATGTCCCTGACAAAAGGTTGAAGTTGTTAAATAGCTGATGCGAGTTCACCACACCCACTGGATTGTTTAGAGGCCACCCAGCCAGGATCATCGAGCCAGGAGCCAAAATGTCGGGCTTGAGGACGACCGGACAACTCGGGGACGGGCCACGGGAGCTGTAGCTCACTACGCTCGGAGCAGGCTTGCTACCGATTAGTGTTTTCCGAAATTGAATACTTGCTGTTGGCTCAGACGAGTTCTTGATGTAGGCTTTTATGGTTTCGCCATCTGTAGGATTCAAAAAGATCGCCGGGAATGAGCTCTGGATGAAGAACTCGAGGTCAGAGCTGTTTGTTATGAACACTCCACCAGCAACTTTGGCTCCCCGGACATTGTCGATCTGGTCGCTTGTAATGTCACTCTTGTCCTCGCACACAACAATGTTCGTGTGACTGATCTCGTTCAACTCGACTGTATTGTTGCACGCGTCCATAAAAACAATTGGAGACTCACCCAAGGATGAGTCGCCTGGAAAGAGAGTCAAGCCTGCAATCGAAGCACCGCTGCCAAGAGTAATAGTTCCTCCAAAATCACGGTCCATGTCACCGGCTGCGACAGTTATGACCCAGGGAGTCCCATTGTGCAGGGTCTCGAGGAAAGGCCCCTCATTTCCGGCCGATGTTGATACAAAGATCCCTTTCTCCATGGCTGCATACGTGGCTATCGCAATTGGGTCTGCATACAATGGAACGCCGTCAAGGCCCAATGACAAGGACAGGACATCGACACCGTCAGCTATCGCCTGATCGATTGCGGCAATAATATCTGCAGAATATGAGCCTTCGGCCCACAGGGCCTTGTACATGGCCACTCGGGACCGTGGAGCCACACCCGTGGCAGTTCCTGGAGCATAGCCAAAGAAAGACGCTCCCTTGACGTAGTTTCCAGCAGCCGTGGTGGATGTGTGCGTGCCGTGTCCCTCGGTGTCACGAGTAGAGTTCATGGAGAAGGTAATGTTGGGATTTTTGGCTACCAGGGCCTTGTTGAAGGACCGGGCTCCGATGAGCTTCTTGTTGCACATGGAGGCGTTGAATTGGGTCCCGACCTCGCATTCGCCTTTCCATTTCGATGGAATCGCTGTCATTCCGTCGTCATTGAAGCTCGGGATTTCCGGCCAAACACCCGTATCCACAAGCCCAACTATGACATCCTTGCCATAATCCGAGGTAGGCCATGCCCCGGAATTAGAATTCAGGCCAAGAAATTGGGTCGAGTGAGTCGTATCGGCTTTCACAGGCAAATCCTTCATGGAAGAGATGTAGCCCGGGTACTTCCTAAGGGCCTCGAGCTCGCTAGGAGAGAGACTAGCACTGAAACCCTGGACGACATGAGTGTAACTGTAGAGGAGCTTAGAGGACGCGGGTACGGCACCAGCTCTGGCTCTAACTTTAGGATTTGGACTTCGCACTAGAGACGAAACAGTGGCCAAGTACCAGCTATGGTGGTCGGAGAAGGCTTTGGGCATGAAGGATAAGTCCATGTGGATGATATAATTGTCGGATTGCTCCAAAGTCGGGACAAAGCAGAAGATGATCAGGGCTAGGAGCCTCGTCACGCGGGAATGTACAAAAACAGCCATGGCAATGGCAAGCAATTGAAGGGAGATGATTTCAGGACACAGCAGAAGCTCGTGCCTTTATATAGGGAACGAGATAGTATGGGTGGCTCAAGGGAGAACCTCAACACACTCCATCCCTCTCTCAACTTGTCAATTGGTATCTTCGTATGTTTAGTGACTCGTGGTGGAGTGGACCCTCTTCCCAATGATCTGTTCCCATCTCCTATGGACTCATTCCAACCCCAACAGGGGAAAACAGAGAGGCTGAAGGGCAAAAGAAGAAGAGGAAGAAAGATCAGAGAAAATTAGACCAATCGTAGATTCCTCCATACTACACTGTAAAAGTCACACTGATGTTGAGTGATACTCAACTTGGTTTGCCTCCGTTCTTGTACCTCCTTACGTTTTTTTCCCCTTTCTTTGCCCCTCAGCTGAGAGATTGATGCATGCTCCTCCAACCACACAGCAGTCAATAATAGAAAAGAAATCAAGTGGGGACGCCCTTTTTGGATTGCTGCTGTATAGGAAAATGGAAGGCCAATAAGCTAAGGAAAACATAGGGGGAGGTGTGCAATCATCTCTCGCATCGACAGCGACATGCACATAAAGAAACACTCGGCGTCCAGCGCATGAGTTTTTGGTTGATTCTTGTAACTTGGGATAGCTTTTGATGGGTGCATGCATTGTGTGTACATGTTACAAAGTCATCACATGTCAATCTGAATCAATCTCTCTGGTTTATTTACTTTCATGCTGGAATGCTTTCTTTTGTCTTGGCACACAAGCGTGCACCGACTCGAAAGAGAAAGCCATCCACCCGAAGGCGATTCCGATCGTTCGATTTGCGTCCAAAATGAATGGGGACACATCGCCTCGGCATCGATCGGGACTTGGACAGACTGATTTCTCCACCCACTTTTGGCCCTCCTTGTGCTCCACGATCGGATCACTCGTAGTTTAGGCTTGTAGGATGACGCGGGACCGCATTATTCCCGACATTTCAATCCGATATTTCATCTCCTTAGTGGTGGAAACAAAGAGAGAGCATTTAGGAGATACTGTTTAGTTCCTAAAGGATAATTCTAGTAATGGGTTAACTTCTAGGAACTAAAAAGTATCTCCTAAATCCCAACAATCTGATGAACTGGTGCCTTCCGATAATTATGCTTGCGGCAGACCATAAATCGGATAAGTCATTGCTCATTCGATGATTCATCTTCCGGAATGTTTGTCTTGCTACTCTATGCAGATGATATTATTCTTTCAACTGATAACCCTGCTGAAATTCCTCATTTTATAACGCCATCATCTTCATCTGTCTTCATGGATTTAAACTGAAAATGATGATCCTAAAATGGGTCACTACAACACAGTACAATAACTAAAATGGATCGTTCCTAAAAGTACGAGGGCCAAAAGTTTTTTTTGTTTAACAGGTTTGTGCACGGAAGCACCACATGTCAATATTGCCCACAAGAATAGGTCCTCATCTTATAATTGGTTGTCCAACCCTTCGGAATCCCTTTTGACCTTACTATGTTCTGAATCAAGTCTCTTGTAATCGGACTCTTTGAGTTAGCTAATGAAAATTTGTATTTTTCATGTGTGTGTCTATTTTCTGGCGAATTATGAATGAGAATTTGATGGAAGGATTTATGTTTATGCAGGAGAGTAGCATAAGGACTTGGATCGTAAGCAAACGATGTATAACGATGAAAAGTGAATTTCCCATATGCAATCGGGATCGGGATTATAATTTCCCCTAAACTGAATGATATGTCTTTAAAGCATTATATCGAAAGGTAAAATTTTACTTTTAGTCGCCGAACTTGTGCATTTTTTTTTTCAAATCAAGTCTTTGAAGTATAAATTTATCTAAACAGGTCCCTGGCTCCCAATTTTGTTAATTGTAGCTAACGCGTCGGTTGGAGGTAGACGTTTACCGTGGCAAAGCCTTTTTCTCAATGTAGACTATCAACTAATAAGTTGAATAAAAAACTCTTAGAATGAAGACTACAATCGGGCATGGAGTGATTACTAATGAGATTTCTCATGATAAACCTGGTACTCGAGCTTTCTGTAACGACCCGATCCGACGAGAGCGGAGAGTGATCGTTAGGGCTAGAGGGCCTAGATAAGGAACGACTCCTCACAGACTTCTAGGATATCGAATGGGATAGGAATGAATCGAACTGTACATCGAATAGGAGGAGAGCGACTCTAAGATATATGTGTAAAAATTGAAATTAACTCACGAAGGTGGCTTTTGACGTAACAGCAATGCTTAGCTTTGGAACTCTAAAGTTAAGCGTGCTCATAATGGAGTGCTCGTAAAATGGATGACCTTCTGGGAAGGTGCTCGCCTGTACGCGAAAGGACAACACCTTAAGTGAGTTAAACTAGGCATGTCACACTTTCCATGACAGGCTCTTGCGTGCTCCAATTAATCGGTCTTTTAGTTGTATGGACTTAATTAGAAAATGCTTCAAGAACACCATTAGGGACCAATTAATGATGTGTTTGTTTTGTGAAAAACATATGATTTGAGAATTATATTCTTCAAAATCACCGCTTGTATCGCTTGCAAGAATGAATAAACAAAAAGTATTTTTATCATCCACGAAAATATTCGATTGTATCGTTTAGGAAAATATTTTCAAATCGTTCATTTTTCGCGAAACAAACATAGCGTAAAAATTGGTTCCTATTGATATAAGGCGAGACATAGGCTTGCGGCAATCTTGAGCAAATACGAGGCGTCCCCGGTACTCTAGGGATAGGAACGAGGACCGCAACCCGTTCCTCCCTTACTCCATAGCCATCCCTAATCAAGGTCGAAAGCCCTAAAACAAATTTCACTGCCGACAAGAAAGAACATCGACGCCAAAAATCAAGCGGACAAAGGATATTCACATGAAGGTTGGTACATCATCTTAAGGTGGGGGGTGAACCCTTCAATTAGGGAAACTGTTCTTGCCTCCTTTGACATGTGAATCTCTCACTTGGATCCAACTGCATGTCCTGTCCGACATCTTTTTTTATTATTTCTTCTTGGAATCACGAGACAAGACAACAAAGGTGGAAAAAGAGAGAGAGAATGCCTTCAAGTGCTATTATTGAGATGTGAGGACAATTACTTCTTCTCCAAGAGTTGCAATAATAAAAGGAGAAACCACTTTCACCGTTTTCTTTTTTCACTAGAAGCTGACAAACTATCTCAATAGCGACCCCTTACCAAACTATCTTTAGAAGCTGCTGCAAGAAAACTGATTCTTGTTGAAATGATCAGCCATTCTGAATAAAAAAATGTCTTTCCCACCTCAACTCCTTTTCTTCCCTGTGATACTACCATGCAGACCTCCTGAAGTAAATGTTCTTCAACGGCCTTGGCATACGTCCGCGGATTTCAAGCCTAGGAACCATCAAATCCAGTCACAGTCATGATCGGAACTTTAAAGAAGAAGAAAGAGCAGGAAAAACAGAATTCGAAGTATGAAATTTGAAAAAAAAAGGCCAAACAGATGGGTTCAAGAATGATAAGGATTTTGATCTGGTAAGATGAAGGTAGCCACAGAAAGGCTCTTCCACGATGTTGCCCATACGGGATCATCGATCTTGCCCTTCTCCTTTATCTGGCGAGTCGAAACCATGAGTGACGGATACGTACACGTTATGCAGTTTTTGGGGCACATGGAGGGTTAACCGTGGATGGAGACATGGGTCTGTTCTTTGTCCTGATCGATTCTGAGGCAGCATGTGTTCCGTTCATTCCGGACGATGACCGAATCGTTGGGGGCCGCCTTCGCTGGATACTTTCCTTTTTGGCTTCCGTGCTAAAAGGAAGGTTCCCAGCTTGATGATCTCGTCAAGAAGAAGCTCACGTCTCAAGTCCATCAAAATTTATAGCTGGACTCATTTCACTTAAAAGTTTAACTTTATAAGTTATGGCGAACTAGAGATAATTCTAATCGCTTTACACACAGTATCAATTCTTCGGTGGGGACTTCATCTGATACCCCTCACACGTTTACTTTAGTAGTCTTTCTCTTACATACGAGACTCTTGTGCTAGGCATTCTTCGGGAAAGAGACGCCACAAGTGTCATAATTTTCATACGATGTTTACTTGAGTGTTACAACTTTTTTTCGATCACTTGAGTATCATAACTTATGTACGGCACTCACTTGAGTGCTACAACTATTTTCCAATCGCTTGGGCTCTATATAACTTTTCAATAGATCACTTGAGTGTTATAACTTTTAAAAAACATTCACAAGTGTTATGCCATGTAGGATTTTCGGCACTTGAGTGAACGTTTTTAAAAATTTTAGCAGTTAAGTGATCGATTGAAAGTTATGGCACCCTAGTGAACGTTTTTTTTTTCCAATATTTATGGCACTTAAGTGGTCGAAACAAAAGTTATGGCACTCAAGTGAGCATCGTATGAAAGATATGACACTTGTGATGTCTTTATCCCGGCATCCTCCCCTTTAGTTTAGCTATTCCTTTGTGGTGACATGTATCTCTTCCAAAAAGTAGGCCGGGCTAGCCCTTAGGTCAAGCCTAATTTGTTGCACAATCCCGCCCATTAGAATAATTATATGTCTAATCTTCCAATGTCGGGTCGGCATGGGACCAACTGATATCGGCTTAAATATATAACTAGATAGTCTTGTTCAAGCCTGTCGAGAAATGCCCATTGGACCAATGTGTCTCGAGTTGGCATGGGCCAGCTCACGGGCCATCAGGCCATCATCAGCTCTACAATTAATCAACCATCGACTTTGATGCACTTGCAAGGAAATACGGTAAAAAGATAATAACTTAACCTAGATGAACTGGAGGAGATCATAAAAAGGAAATCCAAATTCAAGCCAATCAACACATCTGATTGGACAAACCTTTATTCAAAAACTCAAACCAAGGAGTTATAAGTCAAGTATGATATATTATCTCTTACGCACCATATCAATTCTCTTACGTGAAATTTCGTCATACACCCCTCACATTCATCTCTTAGATGAACCATGGAAGTTGCTAAAGATAATTGATGTAGATTGACACGTGATGATGTTGCCAATATGCACCCATTGAGGATCAATTATACCGTGTCGCTCCCAATGAAGAGACACTCGCCTTAACTCCCCTTTGTTTGTTAGCTTGTGGGCGTTCCATTGTAGCCTATTCAGGAATCCCAAAGTGGGTCCCCACTTGAATTTTTATTGATATCATTGTGTGATAGCACCAAACATCTACCAATCTCTCAATTGAAATGAAAAGAATGGAAAGATATAAGGAGGTAAGGAGGGAAAGCAAAGTCAAGAGTGTATCAATCAATTGCCAATCAAAAGAAAACAAAAATTTGAGCATCACTCAACATCAATGTGGCTTTAATAAGACTGCATGCATTTCTCCAATCCTTTTTCCACTTTTCGCCCTTTCCTTTTCCGTTGGTTTTGGAATACGTCCACAGGTTTGAGAACAGATCATTGAGATCAGGTTCCACCACAAGACCCTAAACATATGAACAGACCAATTAACTCGTTGTGGTCGAGTATGTTGAGGTTCTCTCGAGCCTCCTATACATCTCTTGTTCCCTATATAAAGGCAACAGAGCTTCAGCTGTACTCTAGAACTAACCTCACTTCCATCGCTGATCATGGCTGATCACGTTCATTCATACGTGATGAGGCTCCTAATTCTCACCATGTTCTGCTTTGCCTTCGACAATGGGGCAGTCCGACACATATATCGTTCACATGGACTTATCCTCCATGCCCAAATCCTTCTCTGACCACCATAGCTAGTACTTGGCCACTGTTTCATCACTAGTTCCAAGTCCTTGTCCTAAAGTTGGAGCCAGAGCTAGTGCCACACCCACTTCTTCTAAGCTCATCTACAGTTACACTCATGTCATCCAGGGTTTCAGTGCTAGTCTCTCTCCTTGCGACCTCCAGGCCCTTAAGAACTCTCCGGGCTACATCTCTTCCACGAAGGAATTGCCTGTTTAAGTTGATACGACTCGCTCGCCCCAATTTCTTGGCCTGAATTCTAATTCTGGGGCATGGCCTGCCTCGGATTATGGCAAGGATGTCATAATCGGGCTTGTGGATTCGGGTGTTTGGCCCAAAAACCCGAGCTTCAACGACGATGGAATGAAGGCAATCCCAACGAAATGGAAAGGCAAATGTGAGGTCGGGACCCAATTCAACACTTCATTGTGCAACAGAAAGCTCATCGGAGCCCAATACTTCAACAAGGCCCTGGTAGCTGAAAATCCCAACATTGCAATCTCCATGAACTCTACGCGGGACACTAGTGCACACGGCACACACACATCCACCACAGAAGCTGGAAATTATGTTGCGGATGCCTCCTATTTTGGCTATGCTCCAGGGACTGCCCCTGGCGTGGCTCCACAGGCCGAGTGAGGGCCACGACGCCCTAACCACATCTGGCAAGGTGAGGGCGCCGCAGCCCTCACCGGCCTTGGGGAGCAAACCCTACGAGGGCAACGACGCCCTCACTTGTGGCTGGCAACCCTCGCCGGCCCTAATCCAGGGGAAAAAAGAAAATTAAAAAAAAATTCAATTTTTTTTTAATTATCTTTAAAATTTATCCACGTCAGCGCCGGCCGTGCCACGTAGGACGGCCGGCTTCCACGTCTGTGATTTTGGCCGGTGGACTCAATTGGCAAAACATAAAAATGTTTAGGACTGAATTACTAAAAAAGCAATAGGTTTAGGACTTTTTGGATAATTTTTCCTACTAACTAATAAGATATCTCGATACAGAACTTTGCTAGAGCTTTCCATGCTGGGCTCTTGCGCATTCCAAGGAGCACACCGGCTCCAATTAATCGGATTTTGAGTTGTACGAGTTTGATTAAAAAAAAGGCAACTTCAAGAACACGATTAGACAAATTAGAACTTCAAGAGCTTGATTGAAGGGAAAAAAAAAAATTAATGGCACAAATTCAAGGAATGTTACCTCATGGTATTACAAAGAAGGTGATTTCTTTCTGTCCATTTTGGTCGCATTCCATTCTTGCCTCCCCAACTCTCCCAGCTCTCCGCTGTAACCCTTTTAATTACCAATTTTGTATGACGATATTTTATCAAAGATCGGATGAAGATTATGACAATCACTTTTCTGTTTTTCTTTTTGAAATGTTCTGTAATAAAAATGGGTTACTGTTGATGTAGGGCGAGACAAAGGTGTTGGAGTTTGTTTGCAAAACAAATAAAATGTGCCCTTTTCCAATCTCACATAAGATGGAAGAAAGAGTACAAGTCTCTTTATTAGTTAGAAGGCTACTATGATTTTTCAAAATAAAGAAATGGGTAAGTGGGCTAGACTCCACTATACCTACGTGTGGGTGTGCGGTTCGAAATTGGCACTATTAAGCAATTATTTTTTTATTTTCAAAATTATAATAATAAAAAATTAGTGACTGTTCACGTAGGAGTTGCAGTTCTTTTTATTAAATTTGTTTTCGAATTATAATTAGTTAATTATGTCAAATGGTTGCAACTTTTCAAACATAACAGTTCTTTTGGACAACGAAGAGGTGCTTCCGAATTAACTGTTTTTTTGGACACGAAGAGGTGCATTTGAATTAACTATTCTTCAGTCACGAAGAGGTGCGTCCGAATTAACCGTTGTTCGGACACGAAGAGTTGTGTCCGAATTACAGTTTTTGAGACATGAAAAGTTGTTTTCTTTCGACTATTATATATTGAACAATTCTGTTCAATTTCAGTACTTAAAAATTTTCAGAATTTTCAATTTCGTTTTTTCTCAAAGAAACACAGCCATCTTATCCAATTGTTTGAGAGATCCTGGAGAAATATCAAAATTGCTATCTGTTATTCTCATTGAGACTTTGTTGTATCCTAGAGGATATTTGCCGAAAACCATTAGCAACGTTATGGGACAAATAAATCCTTAAAAAGAATGTTATTACGCCTCAAAGTCTAATTCCGTTGTTCATCCCATTCCCGACGAAATTTCCCAACAATAGGCATCCCTAATAATCTAGGGGTAGGAACGAGGAATACAACCAGTTCCCAGCACATTCGATTGCTATCCCTAATCAAGGTCGAAGGCCCTAAAACAAATTCGCTGACAACAAGAAAGGACATCGACGCCCCAAAAATCAAGCGGACAAAAGATTTTGACGTCAAGGGTCCGTAACTCATCATCTTAAGGTAGGGGTGAACCCTTTCAACTTGGGAAATGGTTCTTGCCTCTCTTTCTACAGTCGATCCTCCCGCACTTCGATCCAGATGCATGTCCTATCCGACATCTTGTCTGATGATTTTTTTCTTGGAATCACGAGACAAGAAAACAACGAAGGTGGAAAAGAAAGAAAGAATGCTTTTAAGTAGTATTATTAAAGTGTGAGGATGATTGCTTCTTCTCCAAAGAGTTGCAATAGTCTAAGTAGCACCAATACAGACACGCGACACCACACGACATGACACGCCGATACGTCATTTCTAAAAAAAATAGAGGATTCAGACACGTCGTATATTAAATGTATATTTTTATATATACTTGATTATATAAAAATATCAGTAAGTTTTTTTTTATTCTTCTTCTGTCATGGATTTATGATGAAGTTTTTTTTTTGCTGACTTGGTATATTAATTTTGGGGTGCTGGATAAATGACTTAAGTATATGTATCTTTGATAAATCTATATTTTGACTCCTAATTTTTTGAAAATGCTTAAAATTGACTCCGTGTTTGTCGAAATGGCGTGTTGGAATGCTGGAATCTCGTGTTGCTGGCGTGTCTAGAGTGCTGATCACATGTGGATCGCGTGTCGGAGAGTGTCGAGAGAGTGTCGGAAAGTGTCGGACACGATACGAAAGCCTCCGAAGAGTGTCGAGGCTTCCTAGGCAATAGTAAAGGAGAAACCACTTTCCCTTCTCTTCTCTTCTCCAGATGCTGACATATTCATCAATAGCGACCCCCTTACCAAACTATCTTCAACGGCTACTGCAAGATAAATGAACAAGTTTTCTTTAACTTCTTGCTGAAATAGTCAGCAATTCTCAATGAAAAAGATCGTTCTCATCTCAACTCCTTCGGTTCCCTGCGAATCTATAACGTAGACGTCCTGCATTAAATATTGTTCAATGTTCTTGGCATATGTCTGACCATTTCAAGCCTGGGAAGGGAACCATTAAATCCAATCATTGTAAGGATCAGAACTTGAAAGAAGAAGAAGAAATAGGAAGAAAAACACAAACCCAAGTTTGAATATTCGAGAGGGGCCAAAGATATGTGTTCAAGAAGGATATGGGTTATTGATCTGACAAGATGATGGTGGCCACAGAAAGACCCTTTTATGATGTTGCCCTCGTGGGACAACTTTTTTTGCGAGTCAAAACCATCAGTGATGACCGAACAATTTGGGTCGCCTTCGCTAGATACTTTCCTTTTCGACTCCGTGCATGGTTATGCCCCATGGTAAAAGAAAGGGCCCCCGGCTTGATGATCTCATCAAGAAAGTGCTCACATCCTGAGCATTCAGTCAAAGTTTAAGTCGATAAGCTATGCCCAAATAATTTTATACGCTTTACACTCGGCATCAATTCTTCAGTTTGGGACTCCGTCTAATACCCCTTGCACGTGTACCTTAAGATTCTTTCTCTTACCTATGAGACTCCAGGGTTAGGCATGTTCCCTTTTAATTTAGCCTCCATGCCCAAAGCCTTCTTTGACCAGCATAGCTGGTACATGGCCACTGTTTCATCACTAGTTCCGAGTCCTAATCCTAAAGTTAGAGCCAGAGCTAGTGCCACACCCACGTCTTCTAAGCTCATCTACAGTTACACTCATGTCATCCAAGGTTTTCAGTGCTACTCTCTCTCCTAGCGAGCTCCGGGCCCTTAAGAACTCTCCGGGGCTACATCTCTTCCATGAAGGATTTGCCTGTTAAAGTCAATACGACTCACTCGCCCCAATTCCTTGGCCTGAATTCTAGTTTTGGGGCATGGCCTGCCTCGGATTATTGCAAGGATGTCATAATCGGGCTTGTGGATACTGGTGTTTGGCCGGAAAGCCCGAGCTTCAACGATGACGGAATGACGGCAATTTATGTAGAATCGACACCGACACACAACATGACATAACATGCCGACACGTCATTTCTCAAAAAATAGAAAATTTCGACACGTTAGGACACGTTATGGACACGTTATATATTCAATACATATTTTTATATATAGATGATGAATTATCATTTTGATTCAAATTCACAAATGAATAAATAAATAAATAAAAGAGCCTAGAATAAATTTACACTAAAAACGTTAATCACGAGAGGCCGGCGTGCGAGAGCCGAGAGGGCGAGAGAGGCTGACGGCGTGCAAGAGCCGTGCAAGAGCCGAGAGGGTGAGAGAGGCCGAGAGGAGAGATGTCGTGTGAGAGGCGACAATGATTAGGTTTTGTGGAATTCGGGCAATTAGGTGGAGGCTTTTAGGTTTTGATAGATTTCCAATTTTACCCCTAAAAAATTGAAAATTTTCAAAATTGACTACGTGCGTGTTGGAATAGCAAGACAGAATGCTCAACTCGCGTGTCGCTGTGTGTCCAATAGAGTTGACCACGTGTTGGAAGTCCGACACTTGTCGGAGAGTGTCGGAGCGTGTCAGACACGTGTCAAACACCGACACGTGTCCAACCCCAACACGAAGCCTCCCCGGAGAGTGTATGTGCTTCTAAGACGGCAATCCCATTGAAATGGAGAGGCCAATGTGAAGCCGGGACTCAATTCAACGCTTTGATGTGCAACAAAAAGCTCATCGGAGCCCAGTTCTTCAACAAGGCCCTGGTAGCCGAAAAACCCAACACCACAATCTCCATGAACTCTACGCGCGACACTGAGGGACACGGCACCCACACATCCCACCACGGCAGCTGGAAATTATGTTGCGAATGCCTCCTTCTTCGGCTATGCTCTAGGGATGGCCTCTGGCGTGGCTCCACCGGCCAGAGTGGCCATGTACAAGGCCCTGTGGGAGGAACGTACATCTGCTGCTGATATCCTTTGCTGCAATTTATGAAGCGATGATCATTGATGGTGTCGATGTCCTGTCCTTGTCATTTGGCGTTGAGGGTGTTCCATTGTATGAGGACCCAATTGCAATAGCCACATATGCAGCCATAGAGAGAGGGATCTTCGTATCATTGTCCGCAGGAAACGACGGGTCTTTCCTCGAGACCCTGCACAATGGGATTCCCTGGGCCATAACTGTTGCTGCAGGGGAAATAGACCGTGACTTCGGGGGAACTGTTACTCTCGGCGACGGAGTCTCGATTGCAGGCTCGACTTTCTTTCCAGGCGACCCGTCCTTGAGTGAATCTCCAATTGTCTTCGTGGACGCGTGCAACAATTCAGTCGAATTGAAAAAAGCTCGGTCGCTCTGATATCGTTGTGTGTGAGGACAAGAGTGGGACTGTAGTGGATCAAGGCCAGTGTTGTGCCGGAAAAATTGACTTTTAAAGAGAAGTATGAGAAGCTGAGTTATAAGCTGCGACGGAAATTAAGGTCAGTATTTGGCAGAAGGGATGAAATTAAGAACCCGAGTTTGTGACGGAAATCACGGAACCAAATACGCCGAAACAAGTCGACAAAAGAAATCAATTATAGGTAAGAAATAGATAGGTTCGAGAACAGTAGAAGCTTCTTCTCTATGACTTGGGATTTCGCGATTGATAACAATGTGCTTCACAATTTTTTCACCAAAAGAAAATTGTCATAAGTTGCTCATCCCAAATTTTTCATCCTCCTCCACCTTTTAATTTTACCACTGACCATGCTATTCATGCTTGGGGAGGAGTGGCATCTTCAGTCTATAAAGGTTTCCATCCATTCTAAAACGTCTAAATGCTACAGGTAAAGAACATTTTAGTTTGCCTGTGATTCAAATTAGCCCGTTTTCGGGATTTTCTTTGAAGTCGACTCTCCCTCCGACTCTCTTCGCCTCTCTTCCATTGCCACTTCTCTAAAACTCCAAACCGGGGATCAAAATTCCTAATTGTCACATGTAAAAACTTTCTTCACCTCAAAGTCACCTGACAGAAGGAACCAAACATGCCCACATCACCTCCCTATGAACCTGAGGAAACCCTGCAAAAGAGAATGAATCCCACAGGATACAGTCGCAGTTGCTTCGACCCAAGTCGAAGGAAGGTTGATGAGAAAGAGATTAAAAGAACCGATCTCAGGACAAGAAGAAGATCTGTGCCACAGAGAGAGGATCCTCTTGCCACTCTTCCATCAAAATCAAGAGTCAAGAACATGGAAGGGTCCCCTGTTCCTCAAAATAGTACACTCCCTAGCTGTCACAAAGAGTCCCCCACCTCCTTCACACCAAAGCCAAAGGAATTGCATTTAGGTGCATGTGAGTTGCAGGACCCAGTCTTCATACCCACCAAACTCCATGCCAAAAAGAGCTTCTTGTCTTAATGGCTCTAGACTCGAGGCTCAAGCTCGCCTTTCGCCCAACATGATACGTCCAGTGAGGGATTTTCCCTTTTCTCTTTGTAACCTTTTCCGCAAAAGTGTTCAATCCATTCAGCTTCAATGAGTTTGACATGAGTACAGTTCATATTTCTTCCCTCTTTGGTTGACAAAATACATTCCTCGTCAATGCTGTGAAGACAATCAGGCCAATGCAAAAGCTCTCGGCTTTTAGAACTTAGATGTAACGGTCGAGCGACTTCATTATCCCAAGGATGGTGCTTGACAAATAATCCTCCTTATATGTCAGCATAGCTTTAATTCCTTTACCACATATGGACAATTAAAAAGAGGAGGATACTTAAAAAGGACAAATATGTGCATATAATAAGGCACGTGATGGCACAATTGTCAGTGCAATGAGAGCATTCAATTAATAACTCCAGTGAGTTGGATCACAACATTTGGCGAAATCTTCAGAATAGAAGCCAATATCATACAAAGACACCGAAACCATACAGAGATCAGATCCTGGGGCCAAATCTTCTGAATAGAACACTACATCATAAAAGACATCCACAACATCCAGAGATCCCACCAAGATTATGCTTCAAAAGCAGAAGTGGCTCACACAGCACTAAGAATGGGACAAAATGCAGCAGAATCTACACGGGGTTAAAGGCAAAAATATTGTGAACTAGATACACAGTAGAGAGAGACAAACCAACTCTTCATAGGCAAGATTATGTCCAACAGTTCACCTTGTTAAGGAGTCCTCAAGGCTATTGCTCTTCAAGATCTTTCTTTCTCAACATTGATATATTGCTTTGCACACTGCTCTCATATCCACTACTATCACCTGATTCAGTTACATGCTTGTCCAACAACCTATCCCTCAAAATATCCCGATGCGAGCGTCCTTGTTCCCGTCCAGCTCTCCGGTCCTGCAATGGTTTAAGCAAGTCAATTTAACTAAACTTTAGAGAGACAGAATGAATCATATGAGACGTATCTTCATTCCTAGACAACATTTTGCTGCCGAAGACTTTCTAGCAATAAGAGAGGATAATGCATAGTATAAACAGGTTACAAGACGAAAGGATCTGCCTTGTCAAGGTTCCTCCCCAATTCCTTGATTCCAAAAAGACTTCTCGTTAATGATGGTTGCTCAAAGCCAAAAAACCTTTGGGGAATATGTATAGGAGGACAAAGAGTGACTGACCACTTGCAAGACAATCTCACAGTGCTAATCTTTTCAAGAAGATATTAAAGTGTCAAATGATGGCAAGTTCAAGTATTAATTGATATTACACGGTAGAGAGGAGATTAACATATCGACTGGATCAATTTGAATTCTCCTCTCATTTTTTGAGTGGAATAGAGGAATTTCTTATTGTTCAACAACCAAGGAACCCCTCTTGTTAACAGAGAAAACAGACTGGGAATACAGCATTGGGGATGTAGGTGCGGCTCCAGAATATGGGACACGCATATGAATGTGTACTTACATCTCGAAAAGGAAACTCATCAGCTTCGAGCATATGAACTACATGACCCATCTTTGGCCGCTTCTGCGCATTTGGATCCACGCAACGCAGAGCTACCAAAAGAGTACGCTTTAGGGATCTTGATGGAGGCTTCTCTGGCAACCTAGGATCCAGAACTCCCTCCGGGTTTCTATTTGTAACCATTGTCTTAAGCCATTCAACAAGATTAACCTGAAGAGGAAAAGGAGATGCCCCTCAAATGCTCAAAGATGATTGAGGATTGACAACATCGTATTGACAAGACTGACCTCTCCAGAAGGGCGGCTGTAATCCACTGGGTTTCTCCCGGAAATGATCTCCATCATGAGAATCCCAAAGCTATATGCATCACTTCTTTCATTCAGCATGCCCGTACTGGCATATTCCGGAGCCACATATCTGAAAAAAAGGAAACCAATGTGATCGTCATGCATTTGGATTGAACAAAAATAGATGCCATCATAAAACACTGTAAAATTGAAACCAATCAGCTTGGGGATGCTAACCCACCCAAATGTTCCCATTACACGAGTTGTCACATAACTCCTTTCTGAGCCCAAGAGCTTTGCAAGGCCAAAGTCAGATACTTTCGCATTCCACTGTTTATCAAGTAAAATGTTGCTCGATTTGATATCTCGGTGAACAACCTTAGGCTCGAGCCCCTCGTGCAGGTAAGTTAAGCTGTGCTTTATGTTCAGTCCCTAAGGTCAGCGACTTCAAATATGGAACCAAAAATGAGCTCTACTACAATTGAATTGGCACAAAGACTTACCCCTTTGCAGTCCCGATGATGATGTTCATGCGAATCTCCCACGTGAGCGGGCTGCAAGGCCCAACATCCCCATGAAGCCACTGCTCTAAATTCCCATTGTCAACATACTCATAAACAAGCATCCTACGACAGCCAAACACAGTATCATAATTCACATTATCCGCTTATTTTCAATTCTATGAACCAACAGTAGAAATAGCAGGTTGCAGCACATCAATTGCATATACTGAATTACCTGTGAGCTCCTTCAACACAGTAACCGAGCAACCTTACCAAATTCTTATGTCGAACCCGCCCGATTGCTTCTACTTCCACCTTAAATTCCTTTTCCGCTTGTCCCCTGCCACACAAGAACACCGAATTGGCAATGTTGAAGCCGCACATTCTCCAGAAAAGCTTTCGCTCTTACCAGGACAAAAAGTTTCTCCGACAAACACCACTTAAATTTGGCAACAACCTCAATTCCACATAACACCGTCGTCTAAAACCCCTCACAACACAAACGACTAACCGAAAACAAGCCCCGCGAAAAATGTTTCAAGTGAAGATTTTCAAGCCCGCATTTACCTGTTGTTCAGCAAATTCTTGACCGCGACTCTCGTGCCGTCCTCGAGCACACCCCGGTACACAATCCCGTACCCACCTTCACCAATCACATTCTCGTCGGCGAAATCCTCCGTCGAAACCTGTAGCTCTCGCAACGTGTACCAGTGCCCCCAACCCAAGTGCGAGACCTCCGGCGTCGCCGTCACAGCCACCGCCTGCTCACCGGGTCCCGACCCGCCACTCCCGGGCCCCTCCGGGTACGAAATCCGGTGGTCCTTGCCGATCTCCATGTGGAGTCGGGTCGGGCTATCTTCCTTCGGCTGAGGGACCAACGCGAGAGCATGCGGGTCGGGGTTCGAGTCCGGGCCCTTGGGGTGGTCGACCCGGATCTCGAGAATCTCCTTGGAGACGTTCGGGATGGTAGTGTTGGCGTGAGAGACGATGGGCTTGAGGGGTCTCGAAGCGCGTTCCTGCCTCTGCTTCTTCTTGTTGTTGCTCTTGGAGCAGGCGGTGTTGCGCCTCGAGGTGAAGTAGAGGGAGACGAGGAAGAGGGCGATGACGATAGCCGCTCCGACGCAGATGCCCACGACCACCCACAAGCGGAGGCCGAAGATGAACGTCCGTCTCGACAGCCGGTCGTTCAAGAACGCAGGCTCCGTCATCTTCGCTCCTCTTCCTCTTCCTCCTTCACCCTCGCAGCCGAATTCACCTCCGAGAGGGAGTTGAAGAAGTGGAAAGAGAGAGGACTCAGCGGAGGGAGCGAGTGCCGAGTGGGGTTGAATCCGTGGGCGGCGCTTGAGTGAGCGAGTGAGACTCTGTGACTGTGAGTGGGTGGTGCGTACTGTGCAGGAAGGGGAGCTGGCACGATGGCTCTTCTCTTCTCTTCTCTTCTAGAGTGGGAGACGCCCCCACGGCCACCTTTGTTTTTTCTTTGTTCTTTTTTTTCTTGTGGGGGATTCTTCTCTAAGCGGGTCAAAATAAATCATTTCTTTTGGTAGGGACGTGTCATTCTATCCTTCTTTATATTCGGCGTAATCTAATGAACGTAATAAGAGAGGAAGGGTCCATTCCATGTGGTCCTCGGGGTCGACAGTAGATTTTCTTCCTTGGAATCCAACGATTCTTAAATCGATCGAGCGATCGACTTGATCGAATCACGATTAACTCAGAGAGGCTCGCAACTGAACCTTACATACTTCCAACTCCATCGAGCAATGGCTACGGAGAAATGAGAATGGAATTACGCCGAAATTGACTCCCGGGTCTACACTTCGATTGATATCCACTCGAATTACCCTCCAACGTACGACATTGGTATAATGAGGACACGTGGACGGTCGGATAAATAAATTTTGTCCGACTTCATGTGCTCCAAAGTCTACACGCCAATGGTCCAACGAAGGGAACAAAAAGGGAGTACTTTAAACTTCAAAGGTCCAACAAGATTAACAAACAATAAAATTGCAAAAAGAAAATTGGGGGGAGAATAAAATAAAGAGTAAACGATAAGTGGTTGTGATTAGCTATTAATTAATACATTGTTTTATTGGCTTTTTTGACTATGGTTGTCGTTGTGGACCTTAGTCTATAGTAAGTAATAAATTTATTCAAACGAATTTAATGGAGGCGGAAAAAGGTGCATCGACGGCACCATTACCGACATCGCATGTGTCTTGGCCGTGCTTGGGGGGAGACTTCAGATGTGATTAGGCTAGGGACGAGGTTCATGGATGGACGGCATGACGTTGCCAAGGAGTCCGGAGGAGGCCAAGCTACGGGCCGAACCCGCTTTACCCGGTGATCGCCTCTAACCCCCAACATGTGTTGGCGAGAGGCAAAGACGTTTCGCCTCGACATAAAATGGTAGTCACGACTCAAACCGAGCATTTCGAAAGAAAAATGTGGAGGCCATTTAAATGATTCTCCCTATGAGCAATATCAATATCCTAGTGTAACGAAAGCCTTCAAGGAAACACACTCCATTTCTTAGTCAGTGAAGTGAAGCACAATCTTGACTCGATAACATGGAAGAAACATGAATCTTGTTTTGCACAAATTCTAGAAAGAAAAAAATAGGGCATTCATGAACAAGAGTCTGAATGATTCCGTTTCGATGCAAATTGGAGTGCTCCATTTTTTCCAGTACAGATGGAGTTAAACACCCTTTATAGCCGTAGCCAAACAAGGCTGCCTATGCGCAAATGCCGCGCAGCAGTTTATTTTTCGACGGCTAATACGATTCGCCGGTCCCCTTAGAGACGCCACCATCTTAGTGCTAACTGCTAAGCAATAGATAGCTAGCTCCCAAGGATATGCAACTTTTATATGCTTCTTCAGATCTTCCACGCCCATGCCAGGCATGCGCTGACTCGATATGATTCTGCAAACTGCTTAGATGATATGAGTGCCTTTCTCTCATCTGGCCAAACATCATCAAGACATCAGCAGAAAAAATGACGGCCCCGTCTCACGTGGTCAGACCCATCGTTTTACAGATGGGGCACAAGTTCTTGTGCATCAGCCATTGCTTTATGCAGTCGGTGTGGAAATCATGCCCGCATTCCAGAGTCCCAACACCCTCTCCCTCGTTGTACAACTCCTGCGTATAAAAAAAGGTCCCCTGTTAGGCACCGAATTGTCATAGAAGCTCTCGACAATCACGAACAAGCAGACTATAAGGTTGCGGTGCGATGCAGGAAAAAAGGGTTTCTCTCTACCTGACAAATGCAACAGGGTTCAGCCTCCACGTCTATGCAAACTAGAACTGTGTATTTGCGCTGCTTCATGCGAGTTAATACGGCTTCCTCGCTCAGCCCAGTGCTGACGTTTCCAATGCGCTCTTCCAATGCCAATAATTCCTGGCACCCCAGCATTTAAACTATGTTAATGCTTCTTAAAATCTCAAGGAATTAACAACAATTTTGAGAGAAACAGCTTCAGCATTTACCTCATAAGACATGTTATCGACGTCAAGCCGCATGTCCCCATGCCGATCATGAATATCAGCTACCCCAAGGAATACTGATTGATCAAGAATCATGACATCCTAAACATGAAACAAAACATGCAAAGATTAAATATCAAACTAGCATCTTTCACCGCCAGTGCCATTGACTTGTGCATAATTGTCATGGTCTGGGCTTGCACTCGCTGATTGTGATACTAATACACATTGCATCTCAGAGAAAAATTGCTAAGTAGCGACATTAGGAATTCCTAATGTTCTAATGATTCCATGGATGGGATGCAGTGGGGAAGCCTGTAGGATTGTTCAGTTCAGACTGTGAGATATGATTGGCCCAACACGAAATGATTTCTTGCAATGCATATTGATTAACCATCGAGCCCCAACAGTATACTCCTAACACTTCTAGCATCTTATGTGCATGATGTGGACAATCACCACTCGTCTAATGTCCCAAAGATTCATTGGCAAGAGCCCATTTTTTGCTTAGAATCCATAATGGTTCCATTCTCCAATGATATGCTTCCAGCAATCCGTAGTTGAGCTTACAATGTTGGACACAAAATTCTAACCTCAAGACGTAAGCCCTCTCCCTGGCGCATATGATCCAACACACTCCGAATCTGTTCCACAATAAATGAAACCAGATAAGGCTAATGCACAATCAGAAATGTCGAAGAAACAGATTAGTCCACGACTCTACTACTCAGTCAATTATGTTCCAGTTAATCCCTCATGCCTCTCGAAATATTTTAAAGTCGAAAGCACTAAAAAAGTGATGGCCAGAGTAAAATTTGAATCATGGTATCACGATTACACAGACCAAGAGACTAGGTATTAGCATGGCTTGAGAAAGTATACTTATGCAGTTTGAACCATGAAACAAAGCAAGCATTCATTATTAACTATGAAAGACATAGATTCCATGAAACTGGTAGCCATAAAAAAAATTCAGATACATGTGAAAGAGAGGCAAAAGTATGATCTAAGATTAGAGCAATTGCTAAAGTCGGAAGTTAATCCATCTTGTGTTACTTGAGGACTTTGATATAGGTACGTGTGGTTGTAACTTTCTCGCATCTGACATGTTTTACCTCTGAATTTGGGCCCAGCAAGTATCCAAAACCTAGAAAGAAAATGTGGGTATGTCCTAAGAGAAAAGGCATAACAAATATCCCTCATGCTAAAGATGTTGTATAATAGGCAGACATGCATCATTTTGTCACTTCAAACATTTGGGTAACCTTTCTTAACAAATTCATCAGAATGGATTTCATGTCCCATAACCACACTCACGTTTTGTCGTGTCCGCATGGGTTTCGTAGGCCAATAAGGATAATCAGAGCAATATCTCATACCAAAGCTGTTGTCAGCACAGTAGATGCTTGATTCACATGGGGAGGGAAACCAAGAAAAGGAAAGACAACGACCACCCGAGGGTAGCAAGTCAAACAACTACTGTAGTCGAAGCATCCATTTTTTAAGGCGTAAGCACAGAACATGGCCTCACATCCAGCACGGACATAAAATAGCACAACTTGACTATAGTATAGCAGCAGGACAAACCTCTGAAACAAGCCTTCTTCGCCCTTCACTTGCCGCAGCCAAAGTTCGCACTGAGTACGGAATTCCTAGTGCGTCACCATGTCTTTCCATCCAAGGTGCTGACCTGGGGAATGACCGACGATGACCCTGGTTACGAGACCCGGATGAAAGGACAACATCTTGTGAGAAAGCAGAATGGCCTGAAACATCTGAAGAATGGCTGCTATGATCCGTCTCGCTCCCAATGGAAGCTAACAACGATCTGCGGACATATTCAGATAATCTTCGGGGGTACTGGGAATGACGACTGCGATGAGGCACCGAGTTAGGTTGAGCTGATTGAGGGACAGATGTACTGGATCCAGCCTGAGTAGTATATGTGGTACTTCTTGGAATTGCACTACTTCCACCCGGTATATCTCCAGATACTGGTCCTTGAACCAAAGATCTCAATTCACTAGCAGGTAGATACATAGGGTGTCTCCCAATATTTCTTGAAAACCTGCCCAAGCCGGCTTCTTGCAGCTCATCATCTCTGTTTCTAGAGAAAGCTGAACTAGAAGAAGTGCCAGGTCTAGTGATAGAACCTCTGCTCCACCTAATTGATTGTTCAGGGTATGGCCAAGAAGGCAGATCAAGCATATCAGGCTGGTCTTGGACATTGGCATTGCTAGATCCAGGTGCCAAAGGCAAGTCCAAGGAACGGTCGACTGAAATCAATCTTGATGACTGGGAGGTAGACAAGACATTGGAGTTGCTAAGAGCGCCTCCCATAGGGTGTATGATGGAAGAGTTTGGATAGTTGTGCATAGAAGAATTGATCCTCAGGCGAGAACTTCTCTGTGAGGTTTCCGCACTTTCCGAAACACTTGTATAAGGAGGACCATGAGAAACTATTCCCGTCACATGACTCACACTTGACCCTAGTCGTGGATCTGCTTGTTCTGACACGCGAGACATAGTTGAGTTAGTGCTCATGTTACTGTGAGCAGAAGTAGCATGATGTGCACTAGTTTCTTCCACTTCAAGAAAATGAGAGCTTTCACCAATAGAAGATTGACCAACATGTCCTTCAAGAGACTTTCTTTTACAAGGTATGTGCCTGATATCCAATGAGCCACCTTGTCCACCATCATTCTCTCCCACAATACATTTACCATTCCCTGGAGGTATCATGAAAGGATCAGAGCAACCAGCGGGAGGAAGTTGTTGGCCATTGAGTCCAGTCAGCGAGTATAAACTTGGAGATTCAGAAAAAGAACTATCACTGCCATGACCTGCATTCAGGCTTAGGTTCTGCCCAATCCAACTAGAACGAGAACTTTGAATCATCAGCGGATTGACACTGACATCATCCAACAAGAATCTTCTATTATTGGCACTTCTTTGCTGATCTTCAATAAGTGGACCAGAACCACCAGAAAATCCTGCTGAAGACAACCATCCATGTTCCGCTTTCCACTCACTACTACCAACCTCGTGATATGAACTGCTTGAACCACGCTCAGGTATGCCGCTGCCCAGCAGGTTCTGCCGCTCATGACTAACTGAGTTCAAAAATGCCATTTGATCACTAGGCGGTACCATACTCCGTGAAATTTGGCTCTCTGATGAACTATGTGTAGTATTCCAACAAAGCTGATGACTATTCATGCCATTGCTTGAAGAAGAAGAAGAAGAAGATGGATGATCAATATCAAGAGCTTCCGGCAAGGAACTTATTGCATTTCTCTGCCCTTGCATTAGGGCTGAGATATAGATGTCTAATCAACTTCCACTTCTCAAAGTCAGCTCCGAGAATGTCTGACGTAGTGAAGAAAAAAAGAACAGGGATCAAGTTCTGGAGGAAAAAAGTTCATAGCTTAAATTTTCCCTAGTTTCTATAAATCAAATCTAAATGTGAAGATTCGCGTCATGCACAGAACGGAGGTTCATCACAATAAGGATTAGAGAAAATATTACTTTGACGCACTATGTTTTGTCCTAATGGTGAATATTACTTACTTAACCCTATTTGATTCTAGTTAAGCCCGGACACTTTTTCTCGGAAAAATCACCACTCATCAAGCCCAGTTATTCGCTCTACTCCATTTATGCGGGACCGAATCAACAAGTGGTAAATGTCTTTCACCGTTACCAGTTTACTCTGCCAAAACTTTAGCAGTGAGATAAATATAACACAAACATCGACTCTGATATGCAATCGATAATGGAGAGAGATTAGCAATGCTGTTACAAGACACAAAAGTATACTACAAATATGGTAAAGGCTAATCCACTTCAATCGCCTATCCACAGGCTCCATTGTTTATTCTGCTCCATCAAACTGAGACTAAGAAAATTTAGTGAAATCTTTTGCCATTAAAATGTTATTGTGACTCTATCAACTTATGTTCTACCACCAAACATGAAACCCATTTTGAATTGTGAGATGCAATCAGAACTGGAGAAAGAAAATTGATATTCATGATCCTCTAACACAGAACAAGCCAAGCGCGTCCAAAGTTCAGAGAAGCAGCATAGGAACTGTCACTGACAACCATTTCACCATAGTGACATGATATCCTAAAACAAACAAACTAGAATGAACTTGGTCATTCAGACTAACTGTGAAACCCTGCGTGTGCTAGTTATTCCAAACAGAAACTTGAGGAGCAGAGTAGCAAATTTTGAGATTAAATAGCATCACAGAAAGAGCTTAATTGAACTCACTTCAGAAACACCATTTAAGCTAATGGAAAACTGAGCAGGTACAGCAATCAAAAGCAACAACAGCAATAACGACTCTAATATAATACGCCTTCAAGTGTTGAACTGAATTTCATATGCACCCAGAAGGAAAGACAAAGCATCACAAGAAATGTTCAAAGTTGTACAGCGCTCTTCAATGAAATGATCATCAATGTCAACAGTGAAATTGTGCAGCCACAAATGGCAATCATCGACCTCTCAAGCAAGCCAAAAAAGCTTCAAAAGTGATGTAACCATTTGAATGAGAGAAATATCAATCCTCAAAAAAAAAAAAAAAAAAGGTTAATTTGAGGACGATAAAAGGTGATATGCAATTTACATCTTTCTCTATACTCAAGCTTCTACGTGAAGTGCAATATACAATGATCCGGACATTGGAATCTATAAATATATGTAGGATCAGCACAAACAGGTTCCACAGAAACATCAGCAAAAACAAACACCCCCTCAAAGCATTGATTAGCTATGAGAACCAAATAAAAGACCAGGGGCTTATAACAAACCCAGAAACTGTAAAGTTCAGATTTTATCCAACAGAAAATCTTGTTTCGGTTCTGAGGAACAACGAAACACAACAAAAATCCCAAAAAATTTTGTGAAAAAAAAAATCATTCCCAAAATCAATGATCGATAATCACCCACCCACCCATCAATCAGGTAAGAAATATCAGGAAGGGAAATACGGAAAGTTCATACCTTTGAGATGCTTCAGAGCAAGCTGACCGATCTAAAATCAACGCCTCCAGAAAAAAATAAAAATAAAGGCGTTTAATCTAAGCTTCACAACAAACTCCTTCACTTTCTCAGGAGAATTTGATAGCAATTTAAAAGAAATGGAAACAGAAACACCAGCTACCAAGAAGAGGCAAAGCAAGGTCTTGGATGGAGAAGAAGGGGGTGAGAATGAGAAGATAAAATCCAGACAGAACCAAAGAAGGGAATTAAAAAGAGGTCAGTAACCACTAATTTAGGGAAAAATGGACCCAGAGAGAGAGACAGACGGAGAGAGGGAAAGTAATGGGTCATTATTGAGCAGTTTCCTACCAAAGAACTGCATAAAGATTAGATATTGAATGCCAAGAATCCAACCAAAGCTAAAATTAAAGTCCTCCAAAGCTGTTTTACCAAATGTATGTGTGAGTGTCTCTCTCTCTCTAGGCTTGCTTTGCGTTCTTGGTTCTTCTTACATTACATTGGTTGGTTCATGTCTCTCTCCCCCCCCCAATAAACATAATAATTAAAGAAAAGAAAGACCCGTCTCCCGATACACGCCGAAGCTAGTCAGGCAGGCAGACCCACACACACACACACTCTCTCTCTCTCTCTCTCTCTCTCTCTCTGCTTTGCTCGGTTACATCTTCTTCACGACAAGCACCTTCCCATTACCATCACATGTCTGCTTTTTTTTTTCCCTTTTTTTTCCTCGCTCGTTTTCTGAGGAGCCAGCCTTGTGACTTATTGTTCTTGGGGGTTTTGTGGTTGTGAGTTGTGACAAAGAAACGAATTTTAACAAAACCAACTAAAGAAATGCAGACGCGTGGCTGGAGTAATTTCTGGGACACTTCTTCGGGAATTTATTATCTTCTCGATTTGTTCTCTTTTCCTTATCAATGTCCGAAAAGCCCGAATATAAAGAGCACTGCAAGGGGCGGCTTTATGCGTGCTTTTGTTGACTTTGCGTACTCCGTTGCGTTTTCCATGAATGATAATGGAAAGGGTCAGAAATTGGCAGGGCAAATTTCAGTAAAGGAAGGAAAGTCAGGTGCTATCTATACGAGGGCATTTGAATCATCCGTCAGCATATCTATTGATCGAGATAATTACATAAATGACCATTGAACTTTGGCATAATGTGTGATATGATATCTGCATTTTAAATTTATTCGATGCGGTCTTTAAACTTTAGCTCAATATGCAATATAGTCTATGAACTTTTAATTTGTTCAAATGTGGTCTATAGAATCTTGGTACATGTTCAATTCAATCTCTTAACTGCACGAAAATATTCTATGTCGTCCTTCCTTTGATTCAAGTTCAATGACAACATTGAACATTTTCATACATTCCATGGACTAAATTGAAGATGTACCAAAAGTACAGGGACCACATTTGAACAAATTAAAAGTTTGAGGATTACTTTGCACATTGAGCTAAAGTTCAGGGACCACATTGAACAAACTTAAAGTTCATAGACCACGTTGCATATTAGACCAAAGTTCACGAATCATTTGTGTCATTTACCCTTTTTTACTCGGATTGTTAATTATTATGTGCTACTGTTCTGACGGCATGTCTCTTCGGAGCACGACTGCGTATTTCGTTTTCAAACATGGCTGTAAGTTGAAGAAGGACTCATAAACATAGGGACTTGAGGACTTTCTTAAGGTTAAATGTTGTGCTATAACCCCACAAATATCAGCTAGTACTACTAGATTAAGATGAGAAAATATCAGTTGTCGAGTTTGAGCCAATTGCAATCGGTTGCCAATTTTCACGCGAGGTCGGACGTCCAACGTACTAGAATATGAATGTCCCTCGCATTAAATGTGAGATCTTGCAATGCTTTGCACAATAGCAAATGGACGTCCGATTCACTAACAAATCAAGGTCCGACACAAAAAAAAAAAAAAAAAGTCAAATTTAATGACGTTTTACAATGTTATGATCTTGGTGGCAAGTGGCAACGTACGGTTGCAAAGCTTTGTATATTGTCGTAATTTAAGGTTAGTCAAATTTACGGCGTTAAGTTATAGGTTACCATGGAACATTGTAAGCCTTTGGAAACCGTGGTAATTGGAAGAAAAAATGCAAAATTTTATATTGCTTTGACAAAAAATCTAAATTGACAACATATTACTCTCTCAGTTACAACTAAACGTTATAAGTCTTATAAACCGTTGTAATTAAAAAAGAACATTACAATTTAAAACATTTTCTTCTTATTTACAATGACCCTTGTCGGATTTTGTAATGTAAGAAATTCCAAATTTATGATGTCTTGCGCTTGGTTATGACAAAATATTGTTACCATTTATGAATCGCCATAACTAAAAAGAAATATTTATGACATTTTGCTCTTAGTACGGACTATCGTAAACGTTCGCAATTGGTCATTATCAAAAAAATGGAAATTTACAACATGCCGCTTCAAATCACGATAGGTCGTCAGAACATTTATGGAAAGTTGTTATTAAAAATAAAATGATAATATATGGCATAATGTTATTGGTAACGACGTAACATTGTAAGTATTTTATACCGTCGTCATTTTAAAAATAATACGAATTTTACGATGTTTTAATCTTGGTTACGACAAAATGTCGAAACTCTTTGTAAATCGTCATGACTACGCGATTATGATATTTTGGTCGTAACGCCTATACATTTACAAACAGTCAAGAATTTTGAAAAGAACTTGTTTGTGACAAGAGCAAAAAGACATGAAAAAAAAAGAATTTGTCTCTTGACGCTTTAGAAAAGCTTGCGATAGTTATTCTACCCACTAGCAATAGCGCAATGTAGTATAATTTCCAATTTTTCTATGAGCATCTAGAGGTGTAATCAAGACGAGCATGCTACTTGACTCGACTAGCTTACTCGATGTTCAAAACTAAACTCACCTATCCGATGCTTGATCAGTATCTATTTTCCTATTTGAGCTCGACTTGGTTAGAAAATAGAACACTTAGAGCTCGTCTCCACCGGAAAATTGAGATACTCGAGCTCGACTCGATCATAGTCAACTTGTGATTAAAGCTCGAGCTCGGATTTTATAAGCTCGAGCATTATGCAATTATAAGTATTTTGTGTTCATTCTTCTGATTATTAAGAATTAAAAAATAATAATGATTCATTAAAGCTCGATTAGGTTTGTGAGCTTCTCGAGCTAAGTATTGACAAACTCAACAATCGACTCGACAAAATACTCAAATAACTTGAGTTCTAGCTCGACTCAAAATCAAACAAGTCGATCTTAAGTAGTCATCAAGTCGAACCCAAATTATTCGGAGTAGCTTGACTCCATTTCACCATTATGAGTATTTTCAATGAGCTACGACTCCTTATATGCCACAGCAAGATTGTCACAATTATACTTAAATAGTTGAGACCTTTCTCTTTTCTTTTTTTGATCTGGTTCTATCTATTCTATTCTATTCTATTACACAAGCCACATTGTGTGCGTCATGTGCTGTATGCAGGTTACGAAACTCTACTTCCTCACACCCCCGAGAGAAGGTGGGGAATCGAACTCCCCACCTTCCCTTTCCCACAAGTGGGAAGGGTGGCAACCCTCTGCCCACCATTTGAGCTAGTCATTGTTCAAGCTAGGGTTCTAGCCAAAAGCCTGTGCCTGGGTGGGACGAGCATGTGATTTTCCTGTGTCGGGCCCACATGCTGGTCTTGGGCCTGGCCTATTTTAAGTTAAAGTAATCTCTTTTTTAGTGAAAATATTAAATAAAAAAGAAGAAGAAGAAGCTAAATTGGTTTTTTCAAATGTCAAAATATAATACCAAAATTAACCGAGGAAAATTAGTGAATACGCTCATTTACTTTAACATAAGTGAAGCACAAGCACATTTTCAAATGATTTGGGAGGATATTTACTAAATTCGGCATATTTAAGTTAAATTCCTTGTAGTATTGGAGAAATTTTACCTTCCTGGCTAGTACTACTTTGTCGAAAAAGTAACAAACTTCTTGTTCGCCAGTTCAATCGACATGGAACGGCTCGATTCCTTAACAGATAATGGAGTACCAGCAAAACAATAAATTGATTTGTTGCTAAAGAGCTAGTTTCCTTTACCAAATTAGTTCATTTTATTTCTTCTTATCGATTCATAAAACTTGTGAATCTATGTGAGCAGTGAGTACCTGTTCACTTTATTTTTTGTTTGCATTCATTAACACTTGTGTATTAAACAAATTGCAGGTAAATCATTGTATGTCATTATCGCATCTCAATACAATACTAAAATAATATTTTTGATGAAAATAGTTCGGTTCTATTATCGAGTGACTCTGAAAAGGTTGAAATTTATTCTTTCTAATAGATGATCAAAAGTTTAGTACGAGGTATTGACTTGCACAATTTAACAAAACAAAACAAAAACACATAATTCGGGAGGACATTGCTGTATTTTTCGTACCTTTGACGTATGAAATTTCAACACAAACATTCAATCCTAAAAAAGCATAATGACATTGAGATGATTATTTATTAAAAGAAGTATCATATAGAAAATTTAACTTTCTATGCGGTAACGCGTGGAACCATTCTAATTAATCATCTAAAACATCGTATACATGTTATTTGTATTCGTCAATAACATTATAAAATAGTATAACTCCTTTGATCAAAAGATAATCTATCGCACTTCACATGGATTTACCAACACAAAGAGGATGTTTATTAAATCCTAGCACAACATGAAATAATAATAATAATAATAATAATAATAGCGGGTTGAAGTGCCCAAATTCTATAATAAAAAAGAAGAAGAAGATCCAGATGCAAGTCTCATCCTTTATGAAAGCACAATTAGGAACGTTTCCACTTCCTATATGCAAGATCCCATGCGTTGCGTTTTGAATTATTTAAATATGCTGTATCCTCACTCATGGCCAACTAATGAACGGAATATCAGAATTTCGGATGCAAAATTCCCCTCCACTAACCCCGTACGACACAACATATTCCTAAACTATCGAACGTGGGCAGATATTGACAACCTCAAACTCTTAAGGAAGAGGCCAACTAGTGAGCTAGAAACCCACCCCGCAAGATAAAGGTCATATTAGGCATTGGTGCCCCCATTACCTACCACCATTTGTGCACTAATCATCGATTAATTAAGAGATAATAACGGAGCAGTTTGACCCATTCGACACAATGAAGGTCCTGCGCACTTTGCTCGAGCCAAGAAGGGGGTGGTGAAAAAATTGAAAAAATGGGTCCTTGTGTATGATGACATTCCTTCCTCGGATCCTTTTTTGAACTTTATGTGTCGGAGTCGTGCTGGTGAACAAATTCAATTGATTGTGGAGGGAGCCAAGACTCACGGCCTTGTACTGTGTCTTCGCGTGATTAAAGGGCATTGAAACGATACACCAACCTCTTCCAACTTAGGTCGGATAAAAAGAAGGGACGTGTGAGAGTTCGATACGTGATTCTCAACTTTTTTGCTTCTTTGGTTCTGTTTTTTTTTTTAATTTAAGGAAGATGGTGGAGGCATGAAAGAGGGACAAGGGAACGAGGTCGAAAGGACTAATGTTCCTAGCTTGATTACTCTCTCTCTCTCTTCTTAAATGATCGAGAACAACGAGGACTGTAATCACCGAGTGGATGATGAAATCAGAAAGAGAAAGACAAAGAGGACAAAGTTTGGATCAATTGTCGCCACCAGCAGCCGGCGTCACAACTTTGGTGCACCCACTTTTGTCACCGTTTGAAATAGCGTGGCGATCTCTTTTTGTTTATAGAAGAGAAGAAAAAAGGGTGTGAAGTCCAATCAAATGATGCTTGCGGAAGTCAAATGATCCACAGGAGAAGCCACTGTTGTGTGTTTTTTTCCTGTAATGTGGAAAATGACCATTCGGTGATGGTTTCAGCACCAAGTTTAACTTGTATTGAATGGCCGTTGGTCCGACGAGGTGAACAATGAATTCAGCACACAGAGTGGGATAGGATATGACAAAACCAAGGAGGGCCAGATAAAAGTCTAGCATTTCTCTCGTCCAAATGAGAATGATATGTCTGCTTTAGTTTGATTTTGCTCAGGGAAGAGGGTATCGCTACGTGGTTCCGGATGTTGCCGTTCAGTGGGCGTCGTGGTTAATTTTGACCTCGGGCAACGACATCCGCTGTCGGCTCGGCGGTCTCTCTTGAACTCATTGGTGGCCCGCCGATTCAAGCCAATTTTTCACGTACTCGCTAGCCTGGGCTCTCCTCTCACGACCACATTTCAACCATTATTTGATCAATTGGGTCATGATCGGTGCTTTCCCTCTCGTAGAAAGTCTAGTTACAGCGAGAATAATTAGCCAACAATTCTCAATTTGAGTTGTTTTTCTCTCATTTGGATTAAAATATGGAAGTGAACATAGTAAGTGTATTTAATTTCTGATCCAAACTTATTTCACAACTTATCCAAACAACAAAAGACAACTTGAGTTACGACCTAGCGCGAGTCTTCGAAATTTGGATTTAATGATATGAGATTAATCAAGTACGACGAGTTCAATAATGTTCATCTCAACTAACCTAATTTTTAGAATATTAAAGTACGATATTGAGGCTTGGTTTGTTTGGAGGGAACAAAAATGAGAAAAGTAGAGAGAAAACCGTAAATTCGAGCCAAGCGATCACATAATACCGTTGTAAAATCATTTCCTTTTAATATTCGTCCCGGTAAAAAGGATAGTTCGATTTTAAATCATCAAAGTTTCAATATCGTGATCAATTGAAAATTTCTGGGAAAAGAATAAGCATTCACAGTAAAGGAAACTAGTATGGATTGCTTAAAGGTCTTTGAACCTGGCAATGCCATCAAGTGTAGCACACATCCACTAGATATTGAATTCTCACAAGGTCCATTGTCAGTGTAAAGCCAAATTTAGACGATTTATACTTCCTTGAGCAAGTTGGGCCTGATTTATAAAAATGGACAGTAGACAATAGTGCCAATCCTCGAGGACATTTTTAAAATGATTCTTCCTACAGAAAGATGGCAACGGATGCACAAAACAAAAGGAAGGAAGAGGAGAGATCCAATGAGAAATCCAAACCAAAAGGCCGATGTCCTTCACGATTAAAGCTAATTGTTGATGCGTTTGGCTATTAGGAAATAAAAGTTTGATATGATGGGATAGGACAAGATTATATATCAACCTCTCCAATAAATTTCTCATGGCCCATCATCTATTTAGGAATGTACACTTCTCGACATGAAAATGCATGTCCAATCCGATAGTTAAAAAAAATGAAAGAAGTAACTCATAAGAAGGAAAAAGAAAATATCCATACAATACGATGCAGATCTTAAGCTCCGTTTGTTTCGCAAAAAATATATTCCTCAATTTCCGACATTTGGCTGGCTTAGAAAATAAGTCAATGGAAGATATTTTCCTAGTCAACGAAAAATTTATACTTAAATTCAGAAAAATTATTTGACAACAAAAATTCAGGAAAATAATTTCCTTTTTTAAAAAATTGAAAATCATTTTCCAAAATTTGACTAGATCTTAGTGCTTGAACCCGAAACTCTATGCGTGGCCACAAAAACCTTAAACCTGGTTAGGCGTCCAGGACCAGGTCTCCGGCGTTCGGACCCCCCGATACATCAAGGTCGGGCCTGTGGCCCTGTGCCTATGCTCGGGACCCCCAGTGCCCGCACCCATATCCATCGAGGCCAAGCCCAGGTCCCTAGCACCCACGTCCGAGTCCATCGAGGCTGGGCTCGAAGCATCGGTTCCCGTGCATGATGCCTCGATACTTGAGCCTATGTCCACAAAGGCTAAGTGTAGGATCTTAGTAATTGAGTTCAGATTCCCAACACTTGGACCTGAGTCCACAAAGGGCATGCTTGGGTCCTGGGCGCCCGAGCCCGGGTCTATCGAGGCCGAAGCCCGGGAACCTGGTGCCCGTGCCCTGATCAATTGAGGCCGGGCCCGAGACAATGGTGCCGCGCTCGGGTCCATCGAGGCCGGGCTGGTACCCTCTCGCGCCTCAGTCTATCAAGGTCTGGCCCAGCACCCAAGCGCTCGCACCCGAGTCCATCAAGGTCGAGCTAGGGACCCAGGTGCCCTTACCCCAATCCCAGGCACTCGAGTCGGGGAACATCAATGTCGAATCTAGGACTGGTGTCCGTACCTGATTCCCCGGCTGACCATGGGCAAGTAACTTACGCTCAAATAGTGTATGTCTATTTGAGAAAATCAAATCAAAATTTTCAAAACAAATGAAGGAAAATATTTTCCAGCTAAACATCGAATAATATTGTCATTTTCTTGAAAAATGACTTTCTGAAAAATATTATTCAAAAGCGACTATCACCAAATTTGACTCTTGACGAGAAAGAGGCTGCTAGAGAAAGGGTTCCAACAACCATGATATGGTGTTCATCGGCAACGCCAATGGTGACTGCATTGCTATTAGGGGTGTGCAAACTGGACCGGACCGGACCGGCCGAGTTGGTCCGGTCCACAGTCCCAATAAATGGGACCGGTGATAGGGCGGTCCGGTCCCCGGTCCCATGGTGGATGGGTCCGGACTGGACCATCCAATATATATAATTGTATATATAAAAAAAAAAGAATTAGAAATGTTTGACTTCAAACTAAATAGTACAATGATAAATAAATAAATAAAAGAACCAGTTAACTACTGAACTAGTTAACCTAATTTGTAATTTCCCCAGAATCCCCACGACACTCACTCCTCTGAGTCCTCTCCTCTTGGTCTCCACTCGTATCTCGCCTTCGCCTCTCCGCTCGTATCTCGCCTTCGCCTCTTCGCTCGCTCGTCTCGTAGTCCCGCCTCTCGCTCGTCGGCATCGTCGCTCATCTCGCATTTCGCAACCACTGGCGTCGTCGACTCGCCGCTTCCTCTCCTCGTCTCCATCCTCGCTCGGTCGCTTCGATCTTAGGTAAAAACCCCAGGTGATCAATCCCTCAGTTCCTCTACTCTGATTATCCATAAGTTCTCTTAACTGAGAACTCCTGATCATGTGGGCCTGGTGGCTTCCTCTCCTCTCAACTTTTTTTTTTTGTCCAAATCCCTCTCGAGCTTGAATACCATTAAAACGGCTGAGTTTTAATGGAGGTATCCCCTTGTGCTCCGATGTTACAGCTTGTCCAAAAGAAGAGTTTTCCATTAGTATAATTAGTCGTGGATCATCAGACTCATTAGCCATGCATGTATTCCAAGAATTAGATTTCTATAAACAGCTAGTGTTAGTGGTCCCATTGGGACCGGTCCGGTCTGGTCCTGGTCTGGTCCGTGGTCTCAAAAAATTGGGGGACCAAGACTATCGGTCCGGTCCCCGGTTCCATACCGGGACCGGACCGGCCCGGACCATGCACACCCCTAATTGCTATCCACGACCAAGAATGAAGTTCTTTTTCATTGCTTATTTGTTCATTTCTTTTTTAGAAGTTTTAACACCCTATTTTTTTATTTTTATTTTGGTTGAATTAACACCCTACTTAAGCGAGATAGTTTTTTACCCCCACTTCTAGTGGCCGAGCTCATGAAAACTTCTCCTAGTGAATTTGCATCTACAAACGGTGATGGATAGGATATCTCATGAAGAATAATTTTTTTTATTCAGTGATCAGGTAGCCTCCGAATCAGCTTTGTGCACCTTAACTAGTCTGTCTTTTCGAGCGTACTCCCTCCTAGTTGTCTGGTGCATATAAGACTTTACCCGTGAATTGTTATCAATAAGATTTGAACACAAGATCACAAAAAGATGAGTGAGCTCATTTAATATCTAAACTAGCGTATTAGGAGAATACCTTGTGTTTTGTTAACAATTAAGAAGGGTAAATTGCCAAAAAAATCTTAAATCTTTTGCAATTGTATCAATTCGATCTTAGATCCCTTTTTTTGTCAATTGAGTCCTAAACCTTTTGCATTTGTGTCAATTTAGTCCAACCGGCCAACTTTAGTCGGCTAACGCTGGCGTGGATAATTTTTAATAATAATTTAATATTTTTTCGAATTATTTTTTTCTTCTTCTTCTCCTTATTTCTCCCTCTAGCTCTTCTCCGGGATGTCTACGTCAGCGTCGGCCGGCCAAAGTTGGCCGGATGGACTAAATTGGTACAAATGTAAAAGGTTTAGGACCCAGTTGGCAAAAAAAAATAATTTAAAATTGAATTAACATGTTGACACCTAAATTTTGATTCTTCCTTAATCATGCATTTTTACATAAAAATGAGAATTATTTGTAGTTCTTGCCAAAAATAATTAATTAGTTTTCACACATAGCATAATTAATTTAGTTTAGCATGCATTGCATTGACATTGATTTAGACTGGCGGTGCGAGAATGAGCTTAAATCGGCAGGCGATTGAACTGGACTTATCAAAATATTTTCGGCAATAGAGGAGGGAAGTGTGCCGAAATTTGAGAGGCCACGAGGTCTATTTTTTAGCCTAATTCAGCCCATTTAATGTTCAACTTGGGAAGAAGCCTTAACATAAATGCACATTTAATTGAAAAAGGCTTAATTTGAGTCCACAAAAGAGCGAGCGAGCCCACGAGAGATTTAAAATTTCTGACAAACCCACATAATGGGCTGACCGAAATTTAGAGGGTCTAACTGTACATGTTTTTCGGTCCCATGGGCCAAATTGCAAAAATTCCATAATTGGGGGACTATTTCGTAAT
Organism: Lenwebbia sp. NSW1173648; assembly: GCA_029784005.1. NCBI lineage: Eukaryota > Viridiplantae > Streptophyta > Magnoliopsida > Myrtales > Myrtaceae > Lenwebbia > Lenwebbia sp. NSW1173648. Next base: position 17,011,229 of record JARCGZ010000012.1, on the reverse strand, counting down.
TAAGCATAATTGGGGGACCATTATCCTTCATCTTTATCACATACTGCAACCTCTCTATTGTTCTTTTTTGTCTTTATTTCTTTTTATTTCCCTTCTAGGTTGATTCGTGGATTCTATTTGCAGAAAACGCCATAAAGGTGGACAATTTTCGGCTCACAAACTAACGTGTGAAGACCGAAATTTGAGAGAGAAACACGGTAAAAAAAGAGAGAGGAGAATAGAGTGCTTGGTCTCCTCTTGGCCGAGAGTCCCCCAGGCGAATCCTTCCACGGTTGGCTTGTTTTTCTCTGTTGTTTCACTCAGTGTTCTGCTGCTGCGTGTTGTTGTCCGAGCGGTGCTCTCTTAGCCTTGACAACGCCCTTTCCATCGTTGGATTTGCTGTCCACACCAAGGATTAGCAAAACCCGAAGCTGTTGGGCTATCAAATCAAGATCCGAAGTTGCTGTATTGGCGCCAAAGAAAACAGCTGCTCGGTGTTACCATCCCCAGCTGTTCGCGGTCGTTGTTCGGTGCCGAAATAGGTGCTGTTTGGTGCTGAAAAGGTGCAGTTTATAATGATTTTTGCTGCAGTTTCTGTCTAGGCATTTTTCTTCCGTTCCTGGTTGCTGTTCCAGACGTTTCCTTGCAGGATTAGCTGCTGTTCAGTACCTTGTTCTTGCTGCAGATCAGTCCCGTTTATTCCGTTGTTCGAGGTTGTCTCTGAGGCGCAGTTCGGACAAGTTTGGTCGCTGATTGGTGCTGATTTGATCGCTGTTTTGGTGCCCGAAATAGCTGCTGTTCGGTCCAAAACAGTGCTGTGTTTTTTGGGTATTTTTGCTCATCGTTCGGGATCGATTACCATATCTTTTTGGCGCAAAATACTCGCTGTTTGGTACTGCTAAAGGCGCAAATTAGCTGCTGCAGTATTGCCTTGTCGGATCTATCGAATAAAACAACACCAGCACGTGGGTTGCCTTGTGACCAAGTATTGCGTTTCGTTAACATATTGTTGTTTATTTGTTATTCTGTTACCGAGTCCTTAGCGTCTGTTACACTGATCCTAATCTATAGGAATTATGGGTTAGTGGATTTATTGCTTAATATTAGCGGTGGAAGTGGAGAACGTGTAAGTGCACCGTTTGAGCTATCAGCCTATATAAAGGCAATGATATGCATCAAATAAAAGATCCAGACAGCATTTTCTCTTCTATTGTTTACTCTCTCTAGAGGTTATTGAACCATTCTTGCCGCTTGTCCTTTCATCAATTTGGTATCAGAGCCAGCTTCTAGGCATTTGGTGAGTATCTCTATTGCCAAGATGGGTGATCTTCAAGTCGTTGGCGGAATCAAGAAGCTCAACAACCAGAACTACAATTCTTGGTCTACCTGCATGATGTCTTACATGCAGGGCCAGGATTTGTGGGAGGTTGTAAATGGATATGATGTGAGACAACCGGAGGCTGAAGATGCGAATGGGACATTGCGGAAGTGGAAGATTAAAGCGGGCAAAGCCATGTTCGTTTTGAAGACAACGGTTGAAGAGGATGTGCTGGAGCATATCTGGGATGCGGAAACTCCCAAAGAAGCTTGGGATACGTTCGCCAAGCTCTTCTGTAAGAAGAACGATACGAAGCTCCAACTCTTAGAGAGTAAGTTGTTGTCGGTGGCGCAACGCGACATGACGATCGCACAGTACTTCCACAAAGTGAAGACGCTATGCCGAGAGATTACTAAGTTGGATCCGGAGGCTCCTATTGGCGATACCAGGATGAAGCGGATCATCATCCATGGTTTGAAGCCAGAATTCAGGAGTTTCGTTGCTGCCATACAAGGATGGCAAACTCAGCCATCGCTTGTAGAATTCGAAAATTTGCTAGCTGGTCAAGAAGCCTTAGATAAGCAAATGGGAGGAGTCTCGTTGAAGAATGAAGAAGAGGCACTCTATGCCAACAAAGGCAGGTGGAATTCCAAGCAGTATGTCGACGGTGGATCCAAAATGAACGATGACAAGGCGAGAAGTCATCAAGGCGAAGGGAGCGTTCGTGCAGGGAGAGGTTCTAAGAACCATGGCAATGGCCAAAAGTTTGAAGGGAAGTGATACAACTGCAAGAAGAAGGGTCATATGGCGAAAGACTACCGGTCAAAGAAGAAGGTCGTCGAGAGTAACACTGCTACTTCCAAAAGTGAAGACGAATGGGATGCTGAGGCTTTCTTTGCTATAGATGAAGAGGAGCTAGCCCTTACAGCAACAACATTCAATCAAATCGATTATGAGAATGATTGGATCGTTGACTCAGGCTGCTCAAACCATATGACAGATGATAAAGAGAAGCTGCAGAACTTGTCAGAGTACAAGGGAAGTCGGGTGGTGGTGACGGCGAATAACTCAAAGTTACCGATAGCTCACATCGGTAATATGGTAGTCTCTCCCCAATGTAGTGATACCGAGGTGCCACTCCAAAATGTCTATCATGTTCCAGGTATGAAGAAAAATCTTCTCTCGGTAGCACAATTAACATCTTCTAGCCATTTTGTCCTGTTTGGTCCACAAGATGTGAAGATATATCGGGATCTTGAGATTACAGAAGAGCCGGTAATGAAGGGACGAAGATTGGAGTCAGTCTACGTGATGTCCGCAGAAACCGCATATGTAGACAAGATGAGAAGGAACGAGACGGTAGACTTGTGGCACATGTAGCTAAGTCACGTTAGCTATTCCAAGCTAGATGTGATGATGAAGAAGTCGATGTTGAAGGGACTTCCACAATTTGAAGTGAGAACAGACAGTGTATGTGCAGGTTGTCAGTATGGAAAAGCGCACCAATTGCCGTACGAAGAGTCCAAATTTAAAGCGAAGGAACCATTAGAGTTGATTCACTCTGATGTGTTTGGACCAATTAAGCAATCCTCCATTGGTGGGATGAAGTACATGGTGACCTTCATTGACGACTTCTCGAGGTACGTGTGGGTTTACTTTATGAAGGAAAAATCTGAAACTCTTTCAAATTTCAAAGAGTTCAAGAAGGTAGCGGAAGTGGAGGTTGGTAAAAGAGTCCATTGTCTACGCACCGACAACGGGGGAGAGTACACCTCAGATGAGTTCTCAAATTTCCTTCGGGAGTGCATAATACGCCATCAGTTCACATGTGCCAGCACTCCACAGCAAAATGGGGGTAGCGGAAAGGAAGAACAGGCATCTGGCAGAAGTATGTCGAAGTATGCTTCATGCAAAGAATGTTCCGGGACGGTTTTGGGGGGAAGCGATGAAGACTGCTGCCTTCGTGACCAATAGGCTTCCTCAACAAAGGTTATGCTTTCTTTCACCTTTTGAAAAAACATGGAACATGAAGCCTGCTGTTAGTCATTTTCGAGTTTTTGGATGTGCATGCTATGTATTTGTACCTGACCACTTACGTAGTAAGATGGTGAAAAAGGCTATTAGGTGTATCTTTGTAGGATATGACAGTCAAAGGAAAGGGTCGCGATGTTGCGATCCAACAACCGGGAAGTGCTACACATCTCAGAATGTGGTGTTTGATGAAGCTTCCTCATGGTGGTCCTCAAACAAGGAAGTACTACCAGACTCAGAAGTTTTTAAGGAAGTGTTAGAAATTTCTCAATTCCAGTTGAGTTCAAGTGAAACAGAGGCTGCAGACGATGATGGAGATGTTGAAGAAGGTATGGCTCAAAATCCTTGGCAAACAGGTGTATACCAAAGGCCAAGCGAAGAAGATGAGCCAAGTGGAGCAGGTACACCAACTGCATTTAGAAGATCAACAAGAGCCAGAAAGCCAAATCCCAAGTATGCCAATGCTGCCATAGTAGAAGAAGCAGATGCAAAAGAACCAGAGACATTTGAGGAAGCGTCTCAAAGTCCGGAGTGGATTAAAGCTATGGAAGAAGAAATTGCTGCATTAGAGCGAAATCAGACTTGGGTGCTCGCACCAAAGCCAACAGATGTGAAGCCTATTTCTTGCAAATGAGTGTACAAGATAAAGCGTCGCACAAATGGATCAATAGAGAGGCACAAGGCTCGTTTGGTAGCTTGAGGGTTCTCTCAACAATATGGACTAGACTATGATGAAACGTTTAGTCCAGTTGCAAAGTTTACAACTGTACGAGTCCTACTAGCACTTGCAGCTAGCAAAAGTTGGAACTTGTGGCAAATGGACGTGAAGAATGCATTTTTGCATGGGGAGCTAGATTGGGAGATCTATATGGGCCAACCGATGGGCTGTCAAGATCATCCCGAGTATGTGTGTAAGCTCCGGAAGGCTCTCTATGGGTTGAAACAAGCACCGAGGGCTTGGTATGGTAAGATTGCTGAATTTCTTACTCATAGTGGTTTTCGGTGACATCTGCGGATTCTAGCTTGTTTGTCAAAGCTAAAGGAGGGAAGCTAGCTATTTTGCTGGTGCATGTGGACGATTTAATCATCACAGGAGATTGTGAAGAAGAAATTCTCCAAACTAAGGAGAATTTGTCAGTTCGCTTTCAGATGAAAGAACTTGGACAGCTCAAGCATTTTCTTGGTTTAGAGGTCGACTGTACTCAGGAAGGAATATTTCTCCATCAGCAAAAGTATTCCAAAGATTTGTTGAAGAAATTTGTAATGCTTAAATGCAAGCCAATCTCGACACCGATGGAGCCAAACGCCAAATTGTGTGCTCATGAAGGGAAAGATTTAGAAGATGCTACCATGTACTGGCAGTTGGTGGGTAGTCTTATCTACTTAACTTTAACAAGACCAGATATTTCTTTTGCAGTTGGTGTGATGAGTCGCTACATGCAAAGTCCAAAGAAGACTCATTTGGAATCAGTTTGTCGAATCCTGAGGTATGTGAAGAGTACGCTTGGCTATGGTATTATGTACAAGAAAGGTGGAGATTGCAGACTAGTTGGCTATTGTGATGCTGACTATGCAGGTGACCATGATATCCGGCGTTCAACTACCGAGTATGTTTTCATGCTTGGGTCCGGAGCAATTTCTTGGTGTAGCAAAAGACAACCAACAGTGTCTTTGTCAACCACGGAAGCAGAGTACCGAGCAGCAGCGATGGCAGCTCAAGAAAGCACTTGGCTTATGCAATTATTGAAAGACTTGCATAAGCCAACAGAGTATGGTATCTCTTTGTACTGCGACAACTTGTCGACAATACGTTTAGCGGAGAATCCAATTTTTCATGCAAGAACTAAGCATGTGGAGGTGCATTATCATTTTATTAGAGAAAAAGTCTTGCAAGAAGAAATTGAGTTGGAGCATGTTAGAACGGAAAACCAAGCTGCAGATTTGTTTACAAAAGGCTTGAGTGGCAACAAGTTCGAAAGTTTCTGTCATCAGCTCGGCATGGTGAAAAGAGTAGAAGCCGGTGTTAAGGGGGAGTATTGAATAAAACAACACTAGCACGTGGGTTGCCTTGTGACCAAGTATTGCGTTTCGTTAACATATTGTTGTTTATTTGTTATTCTGTTACCGAGTCCTTGGCGTCTATTACGCTGATCCTAGTCTATTGGAATTATGGGTTAGTGGATTTATTGCTTAATATTAGCGGTGGAAGTGGAGAACGTGTAAGTGCACCGTTTGAGCTATCAGCCTATATAAAGGCAATGGTATGCATCAAATAAAAGATCCAGATAGCATTTTCTCTTCTATTGTTTACTCTCTCTATAGGTTATTGAACCACTCTTGCCGCTTGTCCTTTCATCAAGATCCTCCTAGGCGCGCGCAAGGTTCTTAGCCGATCGGTCCAAATACAATTGCTTGGTGCTCAAGGTTCTCGCTCGACTTCAAATTAGGTGATTTTCCAGTCCATGATATTCTGAAAATACTTGAATATTTGCTGATTATCGATGCATTATAATTGCTTAATCTGAATTCTTGAAATTTCAAGCAAATTATTGGAAATTGGGCATATTTTCGGATTTCGGATATATTTGATACATGTCTGGTTTGAATATAAGATAATCTGAACCGTAATCATATCTTGAGAATATTGTGCATATCTCGAATTTGGAGCATATCTTGAGGATATTGAGCATATATTCGGTTTTGTGGATATATTTTAGGGTACTTGACATATCTTGTGACTCGATTTTCAAATAAATCCGAATTCTGATTTTATCCTGAAGATATTGTCCATATTATCTGAAATACTCGGATTGTCTTGGATTTGAATTTTATTTTTTCTGAAAATTCTGAGTATATTGGATAAGACTACTCCAATTGAACATATTTTTAAAATTTGGGAATTGTCTAAATACTTTGAAAATCTTAAGAGATAACTTTCCTAATTCTAAAAGAAGTGAATCCTTGGTGGATAGGGCCATATGCCCTTCATAATTAGGCAATCCCCTTAGTTGGCCGAAAATTCACTTTCTATTTTTATACTATAGTCTTAATCAAATAATTTTATAATCTACTTTGAGTATAATACATGCTCCCATGTGCCTTTGTCCCTTAGGAAATGTGTGCATTAAGGATGATTATTTGACTTCCCCTCCCCCCCCCCCCGAAGTACAATCTCATCCGCACATTGAAATTGTCCGTCACATCCCATAACTTTGGGATCGGGCCAATTAATTTCACAAAAATTGAACTTTACTATCCGACCCATAATATTTGGGTACGACTTTAGTCCAATATTTAAATTCACCATCCGACCCCATCCCCAGGGTACGACGTGAATAAAATTCCCCTTCCGACCCTAAACTTTGGGTACGAGGCGAATTTGTCCGAAAAATTCTGATTATAAGGTGTATTATGCTCAAGGTTTATTAAAATTTTATTTAATTTTTTCTATAAAAAAAAATTTCATCACACCTTGGTCTTAAATTAAATTTTCGGAAATTACATCTTAAGATGACTTTTAATAATAAAAAAAATTGGAATTTGAGTAATCAATTCCTTAACTTATATTAATTGTCGGACTAATCTCAATCCAAAGAGAAAAACCAAAATTTCATTTAAGAACAAGTCATTCATATTGCATCATTTACGTCATTCATGCATTTTTTTTTCATGTCATTAGTATAGCTCATGGTAATTTTCGCATGTCGTGTCATTAAATAAATCATTTTGCATGCCATTTAGGTTAGAATTCATATTTATTTGCATTAAAATCTGATTTTTTCAAAGTCATCATGCATAATTATTTTTCTTGTCATGACATCATATAGTTAGATTTTGCATTCATATAGTTGCATTCATACATTACATTCATTTAATCAAGACAACCCAAAAACATAATTACACCTTAATTTTCATGTGAATCAATTGAATTTGCCAATTCAAGGAAATTTTCATAAGAATGGTACCGAAATGGCATTAATTGAAAAATTAACGTAATCAAGTCCCCGAACCTAAATCTTTGGTTTGCAGAAAATAAAGTATCCTCCCATACTTTATTTAGGTATCGTATCTACTTACCAAAAAGGATTAGTGGCGGCTTCAAAATAAAAATCTTTTGAAAATCATGTAAACCTAATTTACGAATTGGTAGAGCTTGGGAGAGATCGGGCTAGGTTAGTTAATTCATTCAATTAATCTGGTAATCCATTAACCATGAATTTTTTTGAATTTTAGGTCGCGACATAGCACAATTACAATAGATTTAAAACTTTTTTTGTTACTTTCCCCAATTAAGAAAGACCTAATAAAAACTGTTGATCTGTATTCTCGGCCACTAGGACATATTTTGTTCGAAAAATGTTCTAATTGATAATTAGTTTACGGGAAAATCTTCCACACACTAATGATTATTACCAAAAATATGACTTTATTGTACACCCCTTGTATATAGAAGATAAACCCACAATGCAGTCACTATAGATTACGAAATAAGTCAAACACAAATCCTAATTCCTCCTAGTTCCTTCCTAATGGCATTGACTCGACTTGCACATGACTCACCGTGTTGATGTTTGTTAGAATATATATTAATATGGACTTTATTAATTGTTATTATAATTATTAATTGGTCTAATAAAGAAAAGATATACAGTTTCCTATTTAGTCTAATATGGAGCTGGATAATGTGGGCGGAGTTAAACCTTATCTATAATGAGGGGATAAATTACAAACTCTATAAATGGAGCTCTAGTCCCCCCTCTAAACCCTAATGTCCATATAACCTCACATAAAGAGTCATCAGAAAGCGATACGTGAGGAGCCGTCTCATTGAAGTCAGTGATTAAGGTGGTTTTAGAGGAGAAAATCTTGGAGCATTGATTCATCGCTATTCCCTATCAAGAACGATGGATTCGAAACAAGGTTCGTCAATTCTTCTACTTTATGAAACTGTGATTCGCATATCTATATGTGATGATTTTGGGTTGCTGCATAAAGATTAAAATCGCAGCTTACATGTGCCACTTTGCGATCCTTTTCTTTTTCCCTATCCATGTGCGTGAGAGAGTCAAATTTAAAGAAAATTTCTCAATATCTCTTACGCTGTGAGCTTTCGATCGAAAAAAGTTTACTGCGGCCATGCGCCAGGAGTTTCCTCACGCTTGCTAGACCCGACCTCGCGTGCTCGGCACGTGCAAGGTTGACGTCATCTCAGCGCGGTATACTCGTCCCGATTCGTTGACTCGACCCGACAAGTTTCACCGTTGACTCGGACCGTTCGATCGGATCGGTCGTTGACTGATTTTGACCGAACCGCCTCGACTCGATTCGAGTAGTTGCTCAAGGGGTAGCGATCGGACCGATTTTAAAGACCGGCTGAGGATCGAACACCTGCTTCGCACGTGTCAGGGCGCATGAGGGGGTGTGATAGCTCCGAACGGCGACTTTCAGGTACCGGAGTGATCGTATGCTTATGCTCTACCATGTGGTATATTTACTTTACATGTTTGATTTTTTTATGGATAAAAAAATTCGTACGGAACTCCAAATACATGTATTAGTTGGGGTATTTTTGGTATTTTTCGTACACTTTTCACCTGCGCGTGAGGAAATGAATGTTAGCCCACATTTGACTTTATTTGAATCTTTGAGAATGAAATACTCCCTTTGAGGTATTGTCTTTTCGACACTTGAGGAAATCGTCCTTTTTCAGGCATCTTGCCCCAGTAAGACATGTCTTGTTACTTGTCACAACGAACTTGGCGGCTTTGCCCCAATATGCTCTTCTGGTGAGGAAGGAAGAATTTTGTCTTCCGATTAATCTCTTGATGGAGATGAGGGATTTGCCCCAAATGGACTCCTCTTGTTGATCTCCAACCATCCACCTCTGCAATTTGAGTCATTTGACCATCTTCGACCTAAGCCAAGAGACATATGTCGACAAGTTAGACCATATATGAGACGTTTTCATTAGAACGATCACATTTTCCTCCTTGAAGTACCACTCTTAGGGATACTCTGCACAAATCAGCGGGTGAGCAACATCAAAGTGTATGCATGAAGTTTTTAAAAAAATTATTTTGAGAGATATTTTCAATAAAAGAATCAAGAAATGGGGAACTAGTCCTCATATCATTGGACATCGTCGTTCCTCAAAAACTCGTTTGGAAACTAAGAAGCGTGCGGGAATCCAGGCCTCAAGCTTCGAGAATCAAAGATAAGTATCATCATCGGGCTTTCTTGGAATATTCCCGCACGTCCTTAATAAAACATGCATATGTATTTTATTGAAACTCACTAATAAGGCCGTATTACAAGGTATACCACTTGGACCAACAGCTCGAGATCCAAGGATGTTTCTTTTTCTTTTTTGCAAATGAAGAGAAGATTGCGAATGAACTAAAATATAAGTAAGCTAAAGAGTGATGATGAAAAGGAAAAAGTAACTCCCTTATTCATTTAAGCCGATGTTCCCGTCCGTTCAATCAGTGGGGACAACATTGACATAGTCTTCGCTAGGGTCATCCATGTACCCCATGTTTACCTCATGGTGTTCTAGTAATGGGTCTTGTTGCCCGTTTTGCTTTGCTTCCTTGAAATCCAGAATATCATCGTCAATAAGTTTCTGAACTTTGATCTTAAGTCAAATACAAGTGTCTGTACTGTGCCCTTTCTCCCCCATGTGGTAAGCACACGACTTGGTCTTATCGTAACCTTTGAAATTGGGACGATTATATCTCGACACTTCCATAGTCACCAACTCCCCTTCCAAGAGCATTGGGAGTAGTTTTGAGAGTAACAGCGGAAGTGGTGTAAACTGCATCAGTGATTTCTTTTTGGACTTGAAAGCCCTAGGTGTTCCACAAGAGTTGCTACCTTGAGTAGGAGTTTCCGAAAAGTTCTTCAGTTTCGGAGGGTTTGGCACAAACGCTACACCAACGGAAGATTTGTTGTCTCCGTTTGCTGGATATTGCCATCCAAATGGCCCTTTGGGCGCCCGTCTTTCTCTCATAGCCCACTCATGTCTTTCAGCCACCTTGATTAAGTGCGTGAAGGTCTGGCACCCAAAAGTGTTCAACTTATCGAAGTAGTCGTAAGGCAACGCCTTCAGAAAGATATATACAAGTTCATCATCAGGGATGGGGGCTTGACTCGTGTGGCCATAGCTCTCCAACGTTGCGCGTAAGCTCGGATGCCTTCATTCTCCTTCTTGCTTTCTCTAATGAGGTCATCCCATGTCGGGGCTACTTCCACATTAAACTTGTACTGACGTAGAAATTTGTCTGCCAGATCTTCCCATTCATCAAGTTTTTCGATAACCAAATCAATGTATCATGACAATGCTACCCCTATCAGACTCTCTTGGAATATATTCACTAGCAATGAGATGTTATCAGAGTACTTCGCCATCTTGCATAAGTAATATTTGAGATGTGCTTCAGGACAACCCGTCCCATCGTACTTTTGCGCGAAGTTAGGTTCTTTATAATCGGCCGGGACTTTAATTTTTGCAAACGGTGTGATCTTATCGAACCTCGACAGCTCATAACCTTGGCTGGTCAAACATTCTTCGATCTTAGCCAACCTCTTAACTCCCTCCTCAAGCTTAGCAACAGGTTTCTCTTTCTTCTTCTCTTCCAGATCAATCACAACGGGCGTCGCCCTAGGCGGGACCTCAACATTAGGAACTTGGTCTGCATTCGAAACCGAATTGGCACCAGCGGATCCACTCGCCTCCGGAGCGATAGACGTGGTCGGATGGGCCACTTAGTTGAGGTAGATCGGTGCAGTGGGTCTTGCATGAGTAGCCGTCAGCATTGCTTTCATTTCTACCATCATGGCGTTCATCTGGGTCATCTGGGTCTCTAAGTTACCCACACGCGATCCTAATTCTTCATGTTCCATTCTGGCTCGAAGACGGGGTCTAATATGAGTCCTCCTGAATTCCGTGATTAGAAACTACCTTTTCGAGATGAAAAAGCAAGTTAGCTCATGGCATTGATGATTTCGAGAAAATACAAAACCCCTTTTAGTTTTATATTTTCTTTTGATGAAATAGTAATGAGAGACATCCATTCGATTTGAGCGGTCGTACAGGTCATCTCCTCAACACGGTTTCTTCATAAGAATATACAATTAAAGTGGAACAAATGGTGATTACTCAAAATGCCCCTTGTATATTCCATTAGAATCTCATAAGACCCGACAAGACACGCAATTCACTGATTACATCAAAGAAATAGATCCCTATACATCACCCAAAAGAAATAGAAGAGAAAGGAAACTTTATTACACGAAAATTGAAAGCTCATACAACCAAAAGAGGGTCTAATGGAATATAGTGCTTAATCCTCGATGGGTACGACGGCAAGACGAAGGCGTTTGTTCTGCTAGGCCAAGGATTCGGCTCTGCGGCTTGCATCATCTCTTTCTTGGGCGGCCTTCTCAACAAAGACCTCTTGGAGTGTTAACTTGGTCGACCACTTTGGGTAAGGCTCTCAAAGCACGGCATATGTAATCATCGGATACATGGTGCTCTTTCATATCTCCATCAAGTTCGGACCCATCCACCATGGTAATGGACGTCGTATGATAGTCCCGCCAAGTGTGGGCTATGTTGGCGACCATGTTGTCCAGTTGCGCTTTTCGTCCTTCAGCGACTTCTTTGTGATACTCCAATGTGATGGGATTGGGCTCAAGAGGAGGAGGGATTTGTTGGATGGCACGGAATTGACGGATTACCCTAAAATGGTAGTATGACATAGCTCCCGTTAGTCCCAATAAAGGGATGACGTTGTCGAACCCATCGGCTAAGCAAGGGTTGGGACATGCGAGCCACTTGGCATACCATTGGATGCGAATAGGGACAAGAGCATTGAGATAGTTGAGCCACCTAGAGAATGCCCAACAAAGAAAGAGTTTGTTCTTGTTAGTGAACCGAAGCAAAGGGTGGGAGGAAGGACCGATTCGAGCGATTTGCATATCGGTAGCGAATTCCCTATTGTGAGATATCATCCACACTTGAAGGAGACCTATCGGTGCTCTAAGAGTTCTTTTACTCGATTTCTTGAATTTTGAGAGAGAGATGAAAGTTTCCCCAAGGATTAAATGGGAGAATTTCTTACGGCTACATACTTGGAAAACGATGTGAACAACTAAAGAGGTCATGCTTTTGTTGATGTATGGAAAGATGATGAATCCGAAGAAAAGCTAGGATAAAGATCCTGGGGATTTACGCCCCCTATTCTATAGGTAAACCCAGGGAGAGTTCATCGAGGAATGTCATAGGAATGGCATTAGTGTTTCCCTTAAGGACACTTTTGATGAGAGTGAAATTGACTTTCAAGAACTGGCTAAGGAGCGAAACCAAATCGATTTCGATCGGAGGGGTGGCTAAACCGAAGGTTCCTCAAGACCTATCATGGCGTCGTATTCTTCAAGAGTTGGAGTGAGCTCATATTGGCCTATTACGAAGGAAGAGGACTCGGGACTCCAAAAATGCGACAACGCTTTGACCATGGCAATCCTCGCCTCCAAATGGATCAGGGACGTTACGTATCCTATCCTTTTCTCCACATACGCCTTGTGGGTGGGTGGAAGCCGCTCCCACATGTCGACTATCGCTCGTGAAAAGTGCGCGATCTTGATCTCAGGTGGACTCATTTTCTAAATCCTAATGAGAGGCATTTATGTTAATCACCATTTGCTTTTTGAAGAAAATTACATTTGATCGAAAGAATTGAAATTGCGAAAAGGAACAAGACTTACAAACCGTTCAAGGAGAGAGTATGGCAATCACATAGATCATGAGCATGCAGACTTGTGATGTTTTGACACCTAAAGGGTGAGGTACCTAAGGTTTCTAGGCTCCCACTTTGAGTTCTAGAAAGGGTTGATTCCATTGCACAACTATCATTGCATTGGCACCCGATCCATAGTTCGAAGTGAGCGGAATTGAAAAGTGGATTACCCCATGCTTTTCCCCACGGAGATTCCATTTCCAATTCATTCTATTGGCTTCCTAAGGGATGCGCCCGGGGTTTTAGGCACAGTTGTGTGAGCATTCGATGTTGTGCTAAAGCGATAAATATGCATTTAAATTTAACAATCAGCGTTTCAATATAATCATCCACACAACATACATCTCAATCCCCATCTGCAAGAGAAAATAGTCAACAAACACGCATCCCCTTATAACTCCCATCTGCAAGATCATTTAACACAAGCTAGCAACTAACCTCGTTTTCCTCGCGACTTTGACACGCATTACAAAATATAGACCAAGTTAGATAACACTCAACCGGTTTATTACGGCTTAAATCCTCTCAAATTCCTAGTGAAGTTGCCAGTCTATCGCGACCCGGGAAAAGTTTCGAGCCGGACCGCGCGCACGTTGGGGGGCGGTAGTGGGCCCTCGATTTTTTCGGATACGTCGAGGGTGCTCGCCTAATCAAAAAATTTGGGTGAGCGGCGAAGCTGCACCGAACCGAGAGAGACGACTCGTGCGGGTTCATCTTCATAGGGGTTCGATGAGTTTTCATCGATCTTTTTCGAGGAGGCGGGGGGCGCTCCCGTCACCTCACACCCTATGGCGAAGAATTGGCGGCTATTTCGTTTTAGTGTTCGAAAAAGCTCTTGGATTAACAAATATATTTTATTTTGAAAAGACTTAGAGTCGCCACTAACCTTTTTGGGGGTTGGTTAGAAACCCGATTAGGAATGAGAGATCTTCATAATCCTTACGTAACTAGAGATTCTAGGATCGGGGATTTTGTTACCCTAGTTTACACTAGAGTCCATCCGGTTACCGTACAGAATTTATCATTACCTAACTTGTGAGCACGTGAGATTTTACCAATTTGACTCATAATCATGTTCTTGTCAACTGCTAAGTGCTCATGCAAATGTTCTTGTAGATGGGTATTTTTCATGGCCTTTTCTATGTTTGAATGTACTCTAAAAAATAAAATCATCCAAAGCAAGCAAAGGGCTAAAGAGGGGGCATAAAAAAAATAACTACCCTAACACGACATAGGACACGGGACACGACAAGACACGACACGCCGACACGTGTTTTTTAAAAAAATAGAGAATTTCGACACGTTGGGACACGTTGTATATTAAATATATATATATATATGATAAATTATTATTTTTATAATTTCATCTGCTTTTTCCTTTTTTATTCCCTAATAAAGAACACAAAATAAAAATTAGAAAAATTACTAATATAGAAATAAAAGCCCAACTAAAACAAAATAAATTCAGAAAAAGTATCACTAAAAATCAAAACCCTCTCTCTGTATAACTCCAAACCCTTCTCTCTCCCTCTTTTTTTTTTTATGGTCATAATAATACTTTTATTCAATTAGAAGAATTCCCAGTCCAGGCCCTTTCGGCCTTCTCTTGATTGTGCAATTTTGCACGGATAGAGATGGAGTGGTGGCCCTCGTGGGAGCCTCCACATCTCAAAGTCTCCCTCTGTAACCCTTCTGTCTCCTTCTTTTTCCAACATCGTCATCCCGCCGCCATCGCAGTCTCCTTCTTCTTCCTCCATCTCGTCCCGCCATCGCAGCCGAAAGAAGGAAACCTAATTCTCGATCGCAGTGCATCCCCAATCATCCAGTTCCAACAGGCACACCTCGCGATGGTAAACCCTAACCTCCCATGGCGAGCCAAGGCGAGGCGAGCCAAGGCGGCGAGGGGCGAGGCAAAGTCGAGAGCAGAGAGACAGAGAGGGGGAGGAAGATGAAATTAGGTTAGCGATTTAGGGCTTTCAGATTTCGATTTCACTTAGCTTAATTTTCCCAAATTACCCGAGGACACGCGTATCCGAGCGTGTCCCGATCGTTGACTACGTGTCGGAAGCTCGAACACGCATTGACCGCGTGTCCGACCGAGTCCGAGCATGTCGGGCGCGTGTCCGACACCGACATGTGTCCGACACGCGAAAAAGCCCCAAACTGCCGAGTCCGTGATACATAGAAAATCACAAAGCAATTCAAATCATTCAAGGAACGGGCCTCGGGATCGGCCTTTATATGCACACATCGCGATTTCCCATTGACCCCGTTGACTCGCTTAAGAATGTGTTGGTTTTAACGGGCCCACGAGATTCCCCACGTGTCACGCACCGGCCCTAACATTTATCTAACAAATCACATGCCATCAGCTCTAATTCGATCATGCACATAGGCCTTTTGAGCCTTGGAGATCAATCAATCAAAACAAGATTAGTGAGCCCCAAGAGGATCACTTATGGAATCAAATTGATTATGTTTAGGCACGGTTACCAATGATGATGAGGTCCGATTGCAATGGTTCAAGCACTCATGGAAAGCTTATGACATGCTGATTAAACTTCATGCGGGCCATTTTTTGTGTTTTCCAATGCATTGGCACGAAAATGACAAGTTTGACCCTACTATTCAGAAGCATGCTCAGAGGAAAATCGGTGATCATAAAATGCCTAAAAAATAGTAAACTGCGTGCAAAAATTCTCATATTTTTTATATACAAATGGGAAAATGTGTCCTTGAAAACTTTCTTGTTTTGCGTTTTTACCTAAAAGGCTCCCATTTACGTGTGAAAAATCATTTTTCACAGAGGCTCGGCAGCTAACAAGCAATTTCCACAGAACAGACATACTTTAGGATTAAGCTCAAATGGACATCCAAATCTCAAAATTAATGCACCAAACTTTCCAGTCTACTAAATAAAATCCTAATGAACAACTTTAATTTTTTGATTTTCTTCAAAAAAAAATTAAACATGAGATAATTAGGAATTAAAACAGACATGTACAGAACAACATTCTGACTCAAGAACATCCACAGATTAACATGAAACCCTAAAATGCATTAAAAATACGAAACATGTATGAATATTTTTGGATTTTTTTATATGTTATGCATCAAGATATCCTAAACGAATTTCATGAAGAGGTTTTTATGAAAAGAGATCTAGAAAAATCCTTGAAAAATCACGAAGCAGCAAAGGTCAGCTCAGAAAACTTATCATCATATTCAAAGCAACAGAGTCACAGATTCAAACTCCACACCACGAGACCCTTTTGACATAGTAAACGATGTCCATTTTCGTGCTATAATATATCAAATTGAAGCTTAAGACGTGCTCGACAACTCTTTAGAACACCATTCCACGAAATATAGATGTTATGGCTCTCAAATTCGCACTACAGTAAGATTGCACATTCTGACCCGAGAATGAAGACATGTTAAAATGCACCACAACATCAACCAACGCCCATAAACATGTAAGATTAATTTCCTAATGACACATCAACACCTTATTCAGCAGGCAACAAGTATCAAGCGTCTCTGATTCTCCTCATGCTTCGACGAAAACTCATCCTCCAATCCATTAGCCTAGGAGTTAGAGTACTAGAGTTATAGGGGTCTTCATGTCTCAACAAACCTTTGATGGCCAAGGGGGGCACGTTACGGCGCCAAGGACTCGTCCTAGTACGTTGTCGTAAGGGAGGGTTCAAAGCTAAGAGGTGCCAGAGGGCCGGGAAGTGGCTCGGGACGGCTTGGCAAGGGTCACCGGCGTAGGCGCCGGAATTGGGCCGAGGGCTTCGAAGCTTCGCCGGAGGCTCGTCAGACCTCCGTTCGAGGGGTGCTCGGTGCGAGGATGACGGAAAGGGAGTAAGGAAGGTGATGGTGGTGGTGGCTCGCGAAGGGGAATCATCGGTCGACTGGTGGAGGCTCGGGAAGCTCACGAGTTCAAGGGAGCCGAGAGAGAGATAGAAAGAGAATGAGAGAGAGCGAGGTGTGACAGAGTCAGTTTTCTTTTTCTAAGAATGAGCCCCCCCTGATTTTTGGTGATTCTCCCCTCTCTATAGCCGAATGGTGTGGTGAAGCTTTTAGAAGATAAGTCACCAATCGTGCACCAATCCCTAGAAATTCTTTGTACCATTGTCCTTGAGAGGATATTCCTTATCCACTTGACAACTCACCTAATTCATCCTCACCTCTATTTTCTCTTGACATGAGAAGGTTCTAGAGCAATTTCCCTTATTGTCATAATCCCAACGAAGATGATGATTAGTATGACAATTAGTGAAAATGACTATGCCCAAAAAGTGAAATAGGTTTGACCATGGTACATTCAAAAGCCCTTGGATCAAATGTCATGACTGACTCGAAATAATAACGATAGGAAAAGGCTTAATTAATTAATTTTTTAAGCTCGATTAAGGCATGAAACCTCATGATTTAGAGAAATTATGTCCCAAATCGAATTTTTTGTGAACTAATGTGGCCAAAATGTAATTAAAATTAAAATAAAATTACTGACTATTTTTTTGGATTTTTTTTGGGCGCAAATGCTATTTTTTTCATTTTCGGGGTATTTTTGAATTAAAAATAATATTAAAAATGTCGAAAAATTTGAAAATTATTTTTTGCTCAAAATTGGTTCTTTAGACTTGGTCAAGGCTTTCAAAGTTGATTTTTTAATTTTATGAATTTTTATGGTATTTTTAATTAATTTTTTAAAAATAAAATGATCAAAAATCAAGTGTCAACAGTTGTCTAAGTGTGAGCCTAAAGGTAATAATTATTTGGCAATGGCTTGTGAATCTAATTTATCAGAAGCCCCATCTTATTCGTGGTGGCTAGATAGCGGTGCAACTAATCATGTTCCTTTTACCATATAGGGATTCATAAATCGGAAGAAACCAAATAAGGAAGAATAAAAAATCACCGTAGGAAACAACACTAAAGCTGACGTCAAGTTCGTGGGAGATGTTATTTTAATTCTAGACTCTGGTTTTAATTTGATGTTAAGGAATACATTTTATGTACCTTCTTTTAGACGGAATTTAATTTTCGTATCAAGTTTGGATATGTGTGGTTACTCTTTTGAAATTTCAAACAATGCAATTTCTATTTCTTTTAATTCAAATAAAGTTGGGTATTGCACTATGTCCAATGGATTGTACAGATTATGCTTGTCTCCCAACGAAATATACGTCGCTTATACAGCTGAAAAAGTTATTTCCAAAAGACCTTTACCTAAGGAACAGTCTTACGCATTATAGCATAAACGTTTGGGTCACATCTCTAAGGAAAGAGTGGAAAGACTAATAAAGGCAGACATTCTACGCACTCTTAAAAGTGACTTAGACATATGCGTAGACTGCTATATAGGTAAGATGACTAAAATAAAGAAGATAACTACAGTCTGTAGTTCTCACTTGTTAGAGATCATTCATACAGATATAAGTGAACCCTATACAGCAAAGTTGTGTAGAAATTTTTATTTCATCACATTTATTGATTATTTTTCCCGATATGGTTATCTTTACTTGATTAAGGAAAAGTCTGAATCTCTTGACAAGTTCAAGATTTTCTGGACTGAAGTCGAGAAACAGTTGGGAAAAAATCATCAAAATTTTCAGATCTAACTGCGGTGGTGAGTATTATGGTCGACGTGGCGATGCTGGATAGCTCAAATGGCCATTCGTCAAATACTTAGAGGATTCTGGGATTGTTGCTCAGTTTACTATGCTCGGTAGTCCTGAATAGAACAGTGTAGCTGAAAGGCGTAATCGCACCCTTATGGATATGGTGATGAGTATGATTAGCAAACTAATTTACCTGAATTTCTGTGGGGTGAAGCTTTGAAAACAGCGCTTTATATTTTAAATCGTGTTCCTACGAAATCTGCGCCACTTACTTCTTTAGAATTATGGACTGGACGTAAACCTAGCTTAAATCATCTGAAGGTTTGAGGATGCCTTGCAGAAATAAGATTGTATAATCCAACCTTGAGTAAGTTGGACTTCAGAACCACTCGGTGTTATTTCGTGTCTTATCCAAATCATTCGAATGGATATTGATTTTATAATCCCAATGGAGGAATAATAATTGTGGAATCACAGACAGCGAAGTTTCTAGAGCTAGATATGGCCGAAAAAGGTGATTACTCACATACTATTGAGGATAACAGTACATTGGGTACTTCTATGTCATTTTCTCTACCTATATATACAATTGTGGAGGTACCTACACCACAGACTGAGCTTGTTGAGGTTCAGGAACCTGTTATTGAAGCAGTTCCTGATGAAGTTTCTCAAGCCACTCAGGAACAGAATGAGGTTGAAGATGCTCCTTTAAGGAGATCCGTTAGGCAGAGACGATCAACTATACCACCAGACTATATAGTTTATCTGCGAGAGCAGGATTATGATATCGGCTGTGTTGTTCATCTGGTAACTTATACATAAGCTGTTTCTTGTTCTCAGTCTGATTTATGGTTAGATGCGATGAAAGATGAGATGCAGTCTATGAAACATAATGATGTTTGGGAGCTTGTTGAATTGCCTGAAGGTTATAAGCCCATCGACTGTAAATTGGTATATAAGACTAAGAGGGATTCCAAAGGAAAGATTGAGAAATTTAAAACTAGACTGGTAGCCAAGGGATTCACTCAGAGAGAAGGAGTAGACTATGAGGTAACTTTTTCTCCAGTCTCTTCTAAAGACTCTTTTAGAGTGATAATGGCTCTAGTAGCTCATTTTGATATTGAGCTTCATCAGATGGATTTTAAAACTGCTTTCTGAATGGAGACGTTGATGAACAAGTCTATATGGTACAACTAGAAGCTTTTGCAGCAGATGATACAGGTAATTTGGTTTGTAGATTGAAAAAGCCTATCTATGGTTTGAAACAAGCTTCTAGACAGTGGTACTTAAAGTTTCATAGCATTGTTACTTCTTTTGGATTTATTGAGAACAAGCTAGATCAATGTATATACTGCAAGGTCAGTAGGAGAAAATTTATTTTTCTCGTTCTTTATGTTGACGACATCTTGCTTGCTAGCAGTGATATTGAATTACTGCATGAGACAAAGCGAATGTTGTCACAGAATTTTAACATGAAGGACCTTAGCGAGGCTTCTTTGTCCTTGGCATTGAGATTCACAGGGATCGTTCTCGCCGCATTTTGGGCTTATCTTAGAGGGCATATATTGATCGTATTTTGGAAATATTCAATATGCAACAATGCAAATCAGGAATTGCTCTGCAAAGGTGATAAATTGAGTCTTTCATAGTGTCCTCATTCAGATATTGAGAAAGCACAGATGAAGAATGTACCTTATACTAGTGCACTTGGTAGTATCATGTATGCTCAAGTTTGTACTAGGCCAGACATTGCTTTTGCTACAAGACTTCTAAGCAGATATCAGTCAAATCCAAGACACGATCACTAGGTTGTTGCCAAGAAGGTTTTGAGGAACTTAAAAAGGACTAGGGACTATATGCTGATTTATAGATATGTTCAAAACCTACAGCTAGTAGTGTATTCAGATTCAGACTATGCTGGTTGTCAGGATGATAAGAAGTCAACAACAGGGTACATCTTTATGCTAGCAAGTGGTGCAGTATCATGAAAAAGTGAAAAGCAGAAAATGGTATCATCCTCTACCATGCAAGCTGAGTTTATAGCATGCTTTTCGGCTGCTACTCAGGCTATTTGGCTCCGAAATCTCATTAGGGAGTTGACTGTATTTGATTTTGTCGATAGGCCCATACAGTTATACTGTGATAATAAGTTTGTAGTGTTGTTGATTAACAACAACAGATGTCTCAAGGGTCTAAGCATATTTGGGTCAAGTTTTTTACTATAAAGGAATCCGTACAAAATGATGACCTTGTAGTAGAGCATATTTTTACAGATGGTATGATTGCTAATCCACTGACTAAAGGTCTACGCCCTTGTGTATTTGAACGACATGTCATTAACATGGGCTTAGAAGCATCGTGAGATGCTATTGTTTAGTTGGAGCTCTTTAGTTTTTGCTCTAATAAAATTTATATCTGTATTATGTTACTTTTGGTAACAATTTTGATATGTATTGACTCTTTTATATTCAATAAAGTGTTTATGAATGTAATATTTTTATGTTGAATACATATCTATTTTAAATCTCAATGTATTGTGTAAACCTTGAGTGATGGCTAGGGCATTTATTTTTAGCCATAGACATATGTCTTGTTACACTTAAAGTATAGTTAACTATAAAGGTAAGACATATATGGGTTCGCTAAAACCATAAGGATATTCTCTAATTGCACATTCGGTTTCATGACACTTAAAGTAAGAGAATGGTGACTGACAAGGAGGATAACATGTAAAGCTTCTCTATTATTTGAGATGTTATCCGTTTGCCACACTAGCATATTAAATCCATATCCGTTAAGTTAAGAGCACTTGTGACCATGGATGGCTCTATGTCTTTTGATGCAGTTACTGTCATGATTCGGTGTTTTAGACTTTATGGGATCGGATTGACTATTAGGAATTATCTCTAGACCAATATAAAGATGCGCATATACAGTACAACTTCAATTAATATAGCCTAAGTGGGAGAATGTTAGAATATATATTAATATGGGCTTTATTAATTGTTATTATAATTATTAATTGGTCTAATAAAAAAATATACAATTTCCTATTTAATCTAATATGGAGCTGGATAATATATATATATATATGGAGCTGGATAGTGTGGGCCGAGTTAAACCTTATCTATAATGAGGGGATAGGTTATAAACTTTATAAATAGAGCTTAAGTCCCTCCTCTAAACCCTAATGTCCACATAACCTCACATAAAGAGTTGTCAGAAAGCGATGCATGAGGGACCGTCTCATTGAAGCCAGTGATTAAGAGGGTTCTAGAAGAGAAGATCTTGGAGCATCGATTCATCGCTATTCCGCATCAAGAACGATGGATCCGAAACAAGGTGCGTCAATTCTTTTACTTCATGAAACAGCGATTCGCATATCTATACGTGATGATTTTGGGTTGCTGCATAAGGATTAAAATCGCAGTTTACAATGTTGGCCCTCCATCCTACACAACCGTCACGGCGGCCGTGAATTCCCAGTCAGCTTCGAGGACTGCCATCGTCGTCGGCAGAAGGCAGACCTCAAGGTCGATGCTCCCGCCTCCCTCGCAGCCGGGATAGACTGAGACCTTGCCGTCGTACTTGTGCGCGTATCCACTTCGCAGAGCCACAGCCTTCCCCCAGCCCGAACTCGTTGCCATACTTGTTGAACCGCATCGAGCTCCCCACCATGATGCTGTACCGATCGAACGTCTTGTCCAGGTGGTATAGCTGCGGCCTCTTTATCCACTCCCGCAGCTTCGAGTCCCCGTGCTCCGCAACCGCCGTGTGCAGGAGCCGCGCCGCCCACCCGAGGCCGCTGCCCAGCAGCTCCCCCACCTTCGCTGCCACCCTCAATAGGTTGGTCGAGTTTCCGAAGTATTCAGGCGGGAGCGGGGGTGTCCAGCCTCCCCCGGTTGTTCGCGGCCATTCGGCAGCCTGTGACCTGGTCGGGCGAGAAGTGGCGGGCGCGGGTGATGCACCGCCATACGAGGGCAGTCAGGGACTGGAAGGACGAGATCTTGGTGGTGCCACATTGCCGGTTCGCCTCCGCCTTGAGCCCAGCAATGGCGTCGGCGGAGAAGTGGAAGACTCGCTCCCTCAGCTCTGGGGCCTCAACGCGGGCGAGGAACGAGGAGGGGTCGTCCGTGTAAGGCAGGCTTATGGGGCCGGGGTGGTTCTCTGGGAACCACCGGGTCAGCACTGGAGGACGTGACAGCTGGACAACATTAGCGGCGCCTCTCTCTTGCGCCTGGAAGATCTCGGACCACGAGTTGAAGAAGAGCCAGAAGGAGGTGCCGTCACCGACGGCATGGTTCATGGAGAGCCCGATGAAGATGCCGTCGACAAGCTCGGTGACTTGCACGGACAGCAGGGACAGGTCATGGCCGTCGTGGTTGACTGCCCGGTCGTGGTCGAAGAAGGACTGGACGACGGCTGGAACGTACGTAGGGGAGAGAATGTCGGCCATGGTCAGGTCAAGCGCAGCGTGGATGAACCGGGCCCCAGGGCTATCGACACAGTCGACCAAGACGGTGTACAGCTAGGGTTCAGCCCTCTTGAGGGTGGCGAGGGGGCCAGCGAGTGGGTAAAAGTGGGCGAGGGCGGAGGAGAGAGAGCGCTTGAGTTTTGCCAAGAAGGAAAGGGATGAAAGCGGGGCGGTCGAGGGCAGGGTCGAGGCAGGGAGGAGGGAGGGGGAAGAGGAGGCCCTTTTGGATGTAGTGGAGGGAGAGCATGGCAAGGTCCCACGGCGGCAAGTGAAGAGGATGGTTGGAATGTGGCGGAAGCCGGGGCGGTTTGATGAAACAGTCGGAGAGGAATCGGACGGATTGAGGAGGAGGAGGAGGAGTCATGGTGTGGGTTGTGTTGGTTGAGACTCAGAAGAAACAACAAATGGTCAGTGGGCTTCTGGGTAGGTACTGATGCGACTATTGGCGGTTGGTCGTTTTATTTATAGGGGTTCCCTCCCTGGGAGAAAATGCAAATAGATTTGTTCGTGCGCATGGAGTTGTTTGATGGGGGGTGGAGAGTGGAGACCAAGACCAAGTAAACATTGCCCTTTGATTCATTCTCTACCGCTAGTATGCAAATTAGCTGAGGTATTTTTTTTTTTTTTTTAATCTTCTATAGATTTGAACCCCTCTACCAAAATCTAAACAAAGGTCTGACGCTGAGAGAACCGTCTCCGTCCGCCTTCTGTTTCCGAGAGTCATTTGAGGCTCCGTTTGTTTCACCGTCCCAGGAGAGGTCGAGGCCTACATGAGAAAGATGGGGAAAGGAGGCGGAGGAGGAGGAGGAGGAGGAGATGGAGGAGCAGCAGCTCTGGAGATGAGGGCTGAGATGGTAGGTTGCGGAAGAAAGATGGGGAAAGGAGGGGCTTTGAGGAGACGAGGACGCAAGAAGAAGGATTGGAAAATGATTTTCATTTTTTCCAGTTTTAGAAGGAAATTTTTCATTGACCGAAAAACATTTTCTTTGACCACATATTATTCGCCTCTCAAACATTAGAAATTTGAGGAAAATATTTTCTCCGTCAAACGAACGAACGGAGCCTTAACAGTAGATTCATTCCCTGTCTGTTTTCCGGGAGTCATCTGAGAAACAAGTGACTTAACAGTAGATTCATTTCCTGTAATACGATACCTATATTGCCTAATTCTGTTCCAGGTTGAAGGCTTGAAGCCAAACACTGTTACTGTTATTTTGTGGTCAGATTAGACTGAACTAACAAAACTAATTGTCCTTTTCGGTTCAGCAAGAACAATGGACCACCAGGTACGGACCGAACAAAATCAGCAAGAGAAAATTAGTGGAGCAGCAGTCAGTCTTCGGATGCTGTTTTTGAGACTTCACGGCAATAGCTGTGGATCCTCCAATCACAGAACAATAGAGGGGACAAAAGAAAGGACCAGTCCAGTTGTCCTTCTCGGCACAACAGCAGCAAAGGACGCCAGATACAGCAGGGAGGAAGCAAGATCAGCAGTGCAGCAACCAGTCTTCTCGGCCAAGGGAAAATCCTAATCACCGAACCGCAGGGACCACAAACAGCAAGGACAACTCGTCCTTCACGGTGCAGCAGGGATTCAGCAGCAACAGAGCAACCAGAAGGACGTGAACAGCAAGCCTCACCAGAAACAAGGACCTAAAAAAACGTGATTTCCACCCAAAGGAACTTTTTGCCGAGAGCTTGTTCTTTCTTCCTCTTTTTTTTTCAATCTCACATATAATCTGATTTTTTTTGTTTGTTTTGAGTGAGAGTGGTCTCTTTAAACCCTAAGCATAACGTCATTTATATAGGCAAAGACGTTGCAAGTTTGGGGCTTATAACTTTTAATTTTCTTAAAACAGACCCTAGGATCAAAATACAATGTTATTTAAGTCCTGGGGGGCCTAATTGCTTAAATCAAACTTAAAATTTTCGGCCACAGTGTATGGACATAGGGCCAGCCAAAATTCATGACATATGTGGGCTTATTGCGCATTTTTGGACTCAATTCAGGCTTTTTTCAAATAATAGATAATAAATTAAAAGCCTTTATAATTTAAACAAACATGAATGGGCTGATTTGAGCTTAAAATAGGCTTCTAAGGCCTATTAAAATTTCGGCATTCCTTACCCATAATGGCCGAAAATTCCAATGCCGAGCTTGGTGCAATCATTCGTCAACTTTTTGCTCATTTCCCTCGCCGCCGGTCCAAATAAATAAAAACGCAATGCATGACTGTCAAAAATTAAATATGAAAGATGAATTTATTTTTTGGTAGGAATTAAAATTTAACTCTTGATTTTTATGCAAAATAAATGATTAAAGAAAGAAAATTAAAATTTAAGTGTCAACAATAGTTGATTTTATAAAGTTCTTGAAAGAGGAAGGTGGAATTGAAATCCTAAACTCGTGCTTTTAAATTTAAAAGAATGCACCGCATTGGCTCATTATGAGAGAGTGGCGTGGCCTAAGAAATAGAGTCATAATATATTACGGTATAGAATTGGATCAACTTAATACGATTAATAGAAACATTGCCAAGTATTTAAAAACATTATAAAAGTCGGAATCACGAAGTCATGGAATCCCATTTCTATATAAGAGGTTAAAGATGAAAATATGAATAGGAGAATTGCCAAAGCAAGGAAATGATTTCAATCAAGTCATGTGTGAAAATTAGAAAGTCCCAGCCACTTCTTGTGTAGATCAGTGAGGGCGGCCCTCGCGCCGACCCTTCCAGATTTGCGAGTCAGCATATCTACAATAAATTCTGCAATTTCACTCACCTCGAAGTCACGCCCACGCGATTGAAGCTTGATTCGATGATTGTGGTGAAGAAGAATGTTGATCTCAGTCACGCCCACGCTCTACTTATGAAGAAGACGTCTTCTCTCAGTTTGTGTCAATTGTGTAAAGATGAGCATTAGGTTACCCTGAGCTTGATTCTTTAAAATGACCTTGTTTCTCTTGTTATTCCCGAGAACAAAAAAGTAAATTTTTTTTACTTCTTATTTTTGTTCCAAATCTTTCCCTGGCCACTAATCTATTTCGGGGAATAGAAAAATTAATTGACGCGCATCTATTCCGGGGAAGAAAAGAAAAGACTATCAAGTATGACGAGTTCGAATAATGTTTATCTCAACTAACCTAGTTTTTAGAATATTAAAAACTCGATGTTGAGACTCGATTTATTTGGAGGAAACATGAAATGTCGAAAGTAGAGAGAAAACCACAAATTCGAGCCAAGAAATCACATAATATCTTTGTCAAATCATTTCCTTACAACGTTCGCCACATTCGACTAAAGATTATCGAAGTTTCAATATCGTAATTAATTGAAATTTTTGCAACCAAAAAAAAAAAAGCATTCAGAGTAAAGGAAACTAGTATGGATTGCTTTAAGGTCTCTAACCTGGCAATCCCATAAAGTGTAGAACACATCTAATAGATATTGAATATTAACAAGGTCCATTGTCAGTGTAAATTAAAATTTAGACAATTCTTACTATTATTAGGATTTTATAGGGTTCTGTACAAAAGAAAGGCCGTAACCCAAACACTTCAGTTTTGTTCAATAACTAAAAATGGGCTATTGTCCAAAACCGCAATATTTCTTTGAGCGAGTTGGGCCTCGCATCTAAAATTGGACATTGAACAATAGGCAGGTAACTCGCTGACTCTTTTCGAATGGCTGCTTACAGAAAGACATTTTATTGTTAGTGGCAACAGATACAAAAGTAGAGAGAGAGAGAGAAATCCAATGAGAAATCCACTTTGGGCTGCATTTTAGTCATATGAATTTCTAGGCATTATAGGATTAGATAAGATAGAATATGATACTTAGGAATTTTTCTATATCCTATTAACTGTTTGATAAATCACACTAATAAAGCCGAATATTTTCACATTCTATTATATCCATCGTTTGATATGAATGACATATCAGTGTAAATGTACCTGAAAATGCACAAACAAAGATAACATCCATCAATTAATCATGAATATTATATGATCTAAACCTTTAACAGCAAATAAGCTCATTGCAACGTTGTAGAATAACGGGTTCGACTATGACAAGCAATGTAATTGTCGCGACCTAAAAATCATTTATTTAGGCTAACGGATTATAAGGTTAATTAAATTAACTAACCTAATTCGAACTCTCCCAAGCCTACCGAATCACAACTTAGGTTCAAATTTCATGCAAAAGATTATTAAAATCGGAGCCGCCGCTAACCGTTATTGGTAGGTCGATTAGAAACCTAAATAAAATAGCGGGAGAACTATTCTATTCCTACGAACCAGAGATTAAGTGTTCGGAGATTTGGTTACATTAATTTTTTCAATTAATGCCCTTTCGGTACCAATTTTCATTGAAAAACCCTTGATTTGATGATTTACGGTTTTCTCTTATTAAGTGAAATTCTAATGCAAACTATATGACATGGCAAAAGTATGCATGAATGACGTGCATGACATGGCAAGATATGCCCTATATGATATGCATGAGAATGATTATTTTTTTTTGTATTTTTTTTTATGAATTTTCGGATTTATGGAAATGATAAATAAACAATTTTGCCCATAATATACCTTTAATTCCGAAAATTCCGATTTTATTCGTAACGTACTCTTACATTAGGGTCGGAAAAACGAATTAAACATAGAATTACCGTCACCCCTATATACATAGGGCTGGAATTATCAATCCGCATTTGATGTATAATTCTCATGTATATACGAGCACGATCATATTTCAAAATAGAAGTCAAATTGAGTGCATTGATATACATATTTCGAAGGGAAAAGGCGCAAAAAGGGAGCATGTATTATGGGCATGATTGTTTATTTATGTGCAAACTTTAACATAAATAGAGCAATCACATGAATAAACGAATATGCATAAGAAACATAATAATAAAGTGCAAATCATCACAAATTCGACCAAGCATGGTTCAACCAAGAGAGAGGGATGTGCCAAAAGTTCTAGCTCCAAATTTCGGTTTTGATAATAAATAAATAAAAAACTAAATCGCTTATCAAAGAAATAAACGCTTTCGATATACTAAATCGTAAAGCGTTTCAAGCAACTCCAGGTTGCGAACAACTCCAGGTTGCGGCCTCTAGGGCGGCATACATGGTTGATTGAAGGCAATACAACAAAGTAAGTTTTAAGAGTTTAAAGCTTTGATAATCGGTAAAGTTTGCTCCCTTTTTTTGAACAAATTTTTTTTTTTTACTTTTCAAACCTTGACGCAATTCAAATGAATTCAGCAACGAGACATGATTATCTGCATATTTCCAATCAAGGAAAGCATAAATCTTACAATCAAAGGTCAAAAGTATTACCTTTTTAGCCAAAAATTCTGCACTTTGCTCGAGTCGCCTAAAAAAAGTCGCCTTTTGATCCGAATTTGTAGCAAATTAAGCTCAAAACCACAAGGGACTTTGGACCGATCAGTAGAGGTTTCCTATAGCTACTCGGTTTGATGAAGACGACTCAAGGACCAGCTGCATGAACGTGAATCAGCAGTTTCAAAAAGCACCGAACAGCAACTTCCACGGGGCTAAACAATGCCAAGATGAACCACCGAACAGCAGAGCCAAAGGTGCCAAGTCAACAGCACAAACTTTGACTAATCAGCAGCACTTTTTGCACCGAACAGCAGCTCTGGAACCCAGGAACAGGGAGCAACGAACAAGACAAAAGGTAAAGTAAAGGATCGGTCAGTAGAAATTGAGGTCCCCACCGAATAGCAATAGCCGCAAAGCACGAGCAAACTGGATGCGTCTGGCTTTTTCTTGGCTCGTACTGCAGTGAACAGCGATCAACAGGGACGGAGGAGGAAAATTGATCGCCGAAGAAGAAACCGTGATTCTCAATGGAAGGCTTCGGTTGAAGATTTTTTCTTTATGGGCAAGGTTTCCTAATTCTATTAGGATTCATGTTTCCCTTTAGGAAGCTTATCTCGAAAAATCTGAATATTTGATCAATCTTCCCTAATCTAGAGTGAAATTTTCGGCCACAAGAGGTGTGCATATGGGCCAGCCGAATTTCACATTTGTGCGGGCTTCTTGTGCAATTTTGAGCTTCAATCGGGCTTCAATTAATTAGAAACTAATTAAATAAAGGCTTTATGAGCTAAATTAAATCAGAAAATAGGTTCACGAAACCATAGAAATTTCGGCACATGCATAGAGTGGGCTTAGCCGAATTTTGCTTTGCATTTTGGACTCATTCTCACAATTTTGGGTTCAAATTAGGCCTTTTTTCCAATTGAATATGCATTTATACCAAGCTTTTTCCAAAATTAATTATTAAAATGGGCTGAAAATAAATTCAAAAAATAAGCTCAAACCCCTAAATGAATCTTTTGAGACATTGCATCAATGTTGCCGAATTTTCATGCTGTTCCGGGTCCAGCCGTCTTTCAAATTTGAGCTCAATCCCTTGCAGTCAGTCTTATGCACATGCGAAAAGATAAATATGCTAAAAATAAACATGAAAAATGATTTTGTTATTTTTGGCAAGAACTAAAATTAGTTCTGATTTTCTATGTTAAAATAACTCAAAAAGGTTAGTCAAAATTTAGGTGTCAACAGTAATGAGTTACAGCAACATCGACGAGATAAATCAGCTAGCGAATTTCGAATCTAGTATGAGAGAGAAAGCATGCTCATTCACCTACGCAATTTTGAAAAATATTGCACTTCGACTCTCTCGCCTACCTCATTTTTATTTAGTTATTTTCTATTATCTTCCTCTCTTTTCTTCTTTATTCCCTACCATCACTCATTGATAAATATTTTAGTAGATATAAGCTATACTAATATATGTAAAGTATGTAATAAATATAAACATTTCAGAATAGAGAAACTCAAATATATGAATAAAAATAGGAATTAGTAAAAATGAAAATTATTTTTCTCTTTAATTTTGAATTTTATTTTTAATATTAGATATCGTATATAATTCATATTTAATTGTTATTGTAATTTTATTAATTTAAGAAGCTTGTTATTCAAGAAAAATAGCTTTCATACCATGGATGTAAAAAAATCCTATCCACCTCTATCTCACATCTCCCATGGAATATTTTTATTTGGATTATATCCCTCTTATATCCAATTTTATCCTGTCTTAGGATAAAACGAAAGACATAATAAGATAAATTTTACGTTATGGTAAGTTTTATACTAACTACCAATGTAGCCTCAAAGATTATCATCAATGAAGTCCTAGGTCCAATACCAAAAGACCCAAGTCCTTCTCAATTAGAGCTAATTGTCGATGTGTTTGGCAATTAGGAATAAAGTAGGATACGATGGGATAGGACAAGATTATATAGGCACCTCTTCAACCAATTTTTCATTGCCCATCTAGGAAAATTACTGCATAGGAAAAACGGGTATATGCATATCCAATCCAATAGTGTTTGTTAAACATGATTAGACAAAAGTTAAAAGAAAAAAGAGAAGAAAGTAACTCATAAAAAGAAAAAAGAAAATCTCGACTACGATAAAAAGTGGGAAATTTTTTCAAGAAATCCTAAATCTACTGCAATTTGACCAATTCAATCCTAACCTTGTAATTATGCTAATTGTGTCATAAACCTTTCGATAAATTTCCAATTTAGTCATTGCGGCCAATTTTGGCCAAAAATTGCAGACATTGACGTATGTCGTCCTATGTGGCACGATCGATTGTCACAAGCTGAAGGAGAAGAAGAATTTGGGGAATGGGAATGCAACCCTTTTTTGTATATTCAGCTTGGAATAAATGTTACATTTGTACTGCTATTTGTAATGCAAAGTGCACATAGAAAAAGGAAAGAAATACAATGATTTACAGTGTATCAATTTGTGATTGTGATTGATTTCCCAATATTGCGATCAATTTGTAATTGATCACAATCTGCTCACGCATATTTGATAACAGATAACACTCCCCCTCAAGCTGGTGGCTTATATATGTCCAAGATACCAAGCTTGCTCAAAAGGTATGCGTGTTGTCTCTGGCACAATGCCTTGGTGAAAATATCCGCCGGTTGTTCTGCTGTATCAATTCCAGTTGCTTTAATTATCCCTTCCTGGATCTTCTCCCGAGTAAAATGGCAATCAACTTCTATATGTTTTGTCCTTTCATGAAATACGGGGTTTCTCGCAAGCTTGACAGCTGCATCGTTGTCGCAAAACAAAACTGTTGGCCCCTTAATTTGGATCCCAAGATCCTGAAGTAGTCCTCGCAACCAAACTATTTCGCATACAATCTTTGCCATTGCCCTATATTCTGCCTCGGCTGACGATAGGGATACGGTGGCCTGCTTCTTGGTTTTCCACGAAAGTAGAGATTGTCCCAGCTTGATGCAGAACCTAGTGACTGATCTTCGACTCATCGGACATGTAGCATAATCAGTGTCGCAGAAAGCAGTCATTTCCATATTGCAATCTCATGATAAAAGGATACCCAATCCTGGCGACTTCTTCAGATATTTTACAACCTTCAAGGCGGCATTCATATGAGACTGCTTGGGTTTCTGCATAAATTGACTCAAGGTCTGTACGACAAAACATATATCTGGCCTTGTCATCGTGAGATAAATCAGTTTTCCAACTAATCTTTGATAACTGGATGGATCCTCGAGCAATGGATCATTAAGTTCTGATGATGTGTCCTTATCATAATCAGCTGTCGTCAACCTGATTTTTTGCTCGATGGGGATAACCGCTGGTTTACATCCTGATAAACCTGCCTCTGATATAATCTCCAATATAAATTGCCGTTGGCTAAGAGAAATTCCCAAGTTCGAATGGGCGATTTCTATACCAAGAAAGTACTTGGGTGGTCCAAGATCCTTGATATGAAAAGTGGAATGAAGATATTCCTTCAAACCTTTTATAGCCAGATCATCATTTCCCATAATAAGAATGTCATCCACATAGATTATCAGGTATATACATGATGTACCTTTTTTCCATGTGAACAAAGCGTAGTCATGCTTAGATTGCATGAATCCTGCTTTGGTAAGAGATGCGGTGAATTTTGCATACCACTGTCTCGAAGCTTATTTGAGCCCATATAAGGATTTGCGGAGACGACATACTCTAGACTCCCCCTGTCTCCGTAATCCATCGGGAATCTCCATGTAAATTTCCTCATCAAGATCACCATGAAGAAAGGCATTGTGAACATCCATCTGGTGTAGCTGCCAATCACGAAGAGCAGCAGTATATAAAAAGGAGCGAACCGTGACGTCCTTGGCTACTGGGGAGAAGGTTTCATGATAATCGAATCCTTCTTTCTGAGTGAAACCTTTGGCTACGAGGCGTGCCTTGTATCGCTCAACAGAACCATCAGCCTGGTACTTAATCTTGTATACCCATTTGCATCCAATGGGTTTGCGATGTTGTGGTTGAGGTACCATCTCCCAAGTCTTTTCAACCAGAGCCTTTATTTCTTCTTCCATGGCCTTCTGCCAGCGAGGCTCACGAACGGCCTCATGATATGAACTGGGTTCACGTTCTTCTGATATACGACTGACGCAACACATATGCTCCGGAGATAATTTCTCAAAAGATACGTAAGAAAAAATAGGATAAGGAATACCTCTTGTATGTGAAGAATTACATACGTAATCCTTAGTCCAGGTAGGAGGTCGGATCATACGACCTGATCGTCGCGGTGGAATATCTGCATTCATAGGAGAGCTTTCGGACATCAAATGATCCGATTCATCCTGATTGAGTTCTCCCTCAGATGACGAGAGAATTTCCTCTGCCGGTGAAATGGTAGCATCAATCGGGCTGGAAGAATGAACATCAGTCGAAGCAGTTGTAGTATCAACAGATGTATGTATCGGTATGGCCATTGGATATAAGGCTGGTGACACTGATACTTCATCACATAAGAAACTACTGTTTTGTGAGAATGCGGTTGTTTTGTCTGTTGATGACTCCATTTCCTGGAAAGGAAAAACTTCTTCGTGGAAGACAACATCTCTGCTAACAAAAAATTCTCCCGAAAACGGATCATATAAACGGTATCCCTTTTGTAGAGTGGGATATCCCATAAAAATGCAAGGACTAGCCCGTGGGGCCAATTTATCTCGTGGTCCAACAATTCCAACATAGCATAGACAACCAAAAACTTTGAGGTGACAGGTATCGGGTTTCTTTCCATAAAGCATCTCAAAGGGACTTCTACCACCGAGAACTCGAGTGGGCATGCGATTAATTAAATAAGTAGTTGTGATCACACAATCGCCCCAGAAGGTCTCGGGAATAGATGCTTGAAATTTAAGGGCTCGGGCCACTTCAAGAATATGACGATGTTTTCTTTCGACGACACCGTTTTGTTGAGGGGTGTAAGTACATGAGCTCTCATGTAAAATTCCAAGAGAGGAGAAAAGTTCCTCACAGTTATGATTAAAGAACTCTCTTCCATTATCTGTTCGAATTTTTTGAACAGATTTTTAAAACTGATTGCGAGATGCTGAGAGAAAGAACTTCAATTTAGAGAATACTTGGCCCTTGGATTGCATAAGAAATATCCACGTTGCTCGGGAAAAATCATCTACAATTGTAAGGAAAAATTTTGCTCCATCACGATTTGGAGTGTGATATGGGCCCCAAACATCAACATGTATAAGAGCGAGTATGTCTGTGCTATGAATATCATTGGTTGGAAAAGGAAGTCTGGATTGTTTTGCTAGAGGGCAAACTTTGCACTGAGGGTATGGGTGAGAAGCACTATGTCCAAGACGTTGATGAAGAATCGAAATTTTATTATTGGCATTACATAGTGATTGCTTTACGAAAGGAACGGATTCTTTGGAGAAATCATCCCAAAAATATAGTCCTTCGGAAACTCTACCCAAGCCCATCAGTTTGCCAGTCGAAGGGTCCTGAAAAACACATTTATCGGGTGTGAAGAAAACATGACAGGAATTATCCTCACAGGCTCTAGAGATAGATATGCGGTTGAATGTGAATTGTGGAACATATAGGACATTTCGGAGTGTTATATGGGGACTGATTTCAACGGTTCCAACTTTTGTGGCAGAGGTGGTAGTCCCATTCGGAAGGCGCACAAATGTGGACGAGTCATGTTTATCATAGACCATAGAGTAAATGCTATCATCGCAAATAATGTGATCACTAGCTCCCGAGTCAATAATCCATGCATTACTTGCGATCGAATTCATCAGGCAATATGAAATACTTGAAAAACT
This sequence comes from Lenwebbia sp. NSW1173648, assembly GCA_029784005.1. NCBI lineage: Eukaryota > Viridiplantae > Streptophyta > Magnoliopsida > Myrtales > Myrtaceae > Lenwebbia > Lenwebbia sp. NSW1173648. The sequence goes on along the minus strand of JARCGZ010000012.1, from coordinate 16,976,771 downwards.
AGCTCCTTTGTTGTCCACCTCCATCATCTTAAGAGCCCTCATCAATTGCTGGTACTGCTCATAAGATATTGGCTGATTGATTCCAGTAACTTGATTTGTTGTTGATTCTTTGGCCCCCTTTTCCTTACCACCCGATTTCCCATGTAATTTCCAGCAATTTTCCACCGTATGATGTGGGCGCCTGCAAAAAACACAATATAATTTTCCCTTATTTTCGGCATTACCACCTCCTGTCCATGTGACAACTCTTGAGCCATTAGATGGGACCGATTGTTGTTCTGATGTGGCACTACGGGAACCATCCGATCCAGCTGAAGATAAGATGAAGCTTGAACCGTCCGATCTTCTGAAGTTATCTCCACCGTCCACTCGCTTCTGATATTCGCTAGCCTCCAAGGCTTCGTCTGCTCTCCTAGGGTTTGCACCGTGGACACCCGAGGCGCTCCTCCTCTCTCCTCCGCTCTGTACGTTCTCGCCTGGACCCCTTCGTCGTGAGTTTGCCTGAGCTCCGAGGACAAAACCTTCGCCTCTCCCTTCGTGCCCTGAGGTAGCAGATCTCTGGTTTTCCTCTTGAATTGCCAGTTGGTATATACGGCCAAGCGACGGAGGTGGCTCCATCGCGAGGATTTGCGTTCGAAACGGTAAGTAATCCTCGTTGAGAATGAGCAGGAACTGTGTCGCCTTCTCCCGTTCTTTGATCTCTTTGTATTGCTTTAGAGTCTCCTTGGGTCCTTTGAGCTTTTCTTCAACCGCCTCCAACTCATTCCAAAGGGCTGAGAGCCTGTTGAATATATCTTTAATCGACGAGTTCCCTTGTTTTAATTCTGATAGCTGCTGTGTTGTTGCGAAAATTCTCGCCTGATCTAGTTTGCCGTACATTTCCTTAATATTTTCCCACATCGTGCGAGAATCCTCCGTCGGAGGTAAACCGGCCGCGACCACTGAGTTTACGCAATTCCCGATCCAGGTTCTGACGAGTTGATTACATTTGTTCCACAGTCGAGCTAAGCGCTCGTCTGCTGGCATTGGAATGGTTCCATCGAGGAAACCTTCCTTGTCCTTGGTGACGAGTGCGCGCCGAAAATCTCGCCCCCATGTTGAGTAATTCTCTGGACCGGTGAGTTTATATGAAATTAAACGGAGCTCTGGTCCGTCCCCGGTGCCTGTGTACAGGGGATCGCCAGGCTCCGGACGACCTGTGATGACCGAATAAGGGAATGGAGCATACCCGGGTTGAGGTGTCGGGTAGGTATTTCCTCCCAAGCCGAAGCTCCTCGGATCCGCCGAGTGACTCGAGAATTATATTCCGGGCTGTGACGCTAGATAAGGATTCTGGCTCGCATCCGTAGAAATCGGTTCTGAGGTCTGTCCAGCAATCCTAGCATTGGACTGTGTGTTTCTTTCGGGCTGATTGTTATACATTGCAACCCCTGGATAGATCAGCTGCGGCATTGCATAAGTCCATGGATGGTAAGCTCCCTGAGCTGGTATCCACGGTATGGATTGTTGGAACCCAGATTGGTTATTCTGTGTAGGTTGAGCACGCCATGATTCTTCCATGTGCGCATCTTGGGTGATCTGCTCTGTGAGTGAGACATCCTCTGGGTTAGTCTCTCCTGAATTTGGATTCTCTTCTGTTGTGGGTAGACTTGTAGCCATGGTATCGATGGCTAGAATAAAGGTAAGGTTTATTCGAATACTGATTCCTAGCCTGAGTTCTAATCACTATTTTGCAAGATAGAGTTCTGCAGCAACAGTTTGTAAAACGGCAAGAATCAGTGACTCGAAAGAACGTTTTGCAGAAGCTTAGGCTCTCGGATCGAAAGCTCTGATACCATGTCACAAGCTGAAGGAGAAGAAGAATTTGGGGAATGGGAATGCAACCCCTTTTTTGTATATTCAGCTTGGAATAAATGTTACATTTGTACTGCTATTTGTAATGCAAAGTGTACTTAGAAAAAGGAAAGAAATACAATGATTTACAGTGTATCAATTTGTGATTGTGATTGATTTCCCAATATTGCGATCAATTTGTAATTGATCACAATCTGCTCACGCATATTTGATAACAGATAACATCGATCCCGACATACATTTTTTTTAGAACTTTTTTATTTAAATTTTTTGGATTTTCTATTAATTTTTTTCTTTTCTTTTTATTGTTAAGGGCCAACAAAGGGCCGTCGGCTACTAGGCGAGGCCTGCGAAGCCTACACCGGCAGCTGGCGAGGGTCAAGATCACCTTCACATGTTGTTGGTTTCACATAATAAAACTGATGAAGATCGCATGCAAACCTCTTCATTGAAAAATGTATCGAATGGTATAGGTTAGTGGCTACTCATAAATCTAATCTTCAATGCATAATGAACGAGAAAAATCAAGTTGCAAATGGTAAGGCTCGAAAAGGCCGTGCTAAGCGCATGTGCCACTTTGCGAGAAGAAACCACTCGCGCTCGCTTAGTAATTCATCAACTTCCCTCGGGACATCAAGAGAATGGCCTAATAAAAGAGAGTTGATCAGTATTCCAGGCTACTGGAACATTCCTTGTTCGGAAAAGGACAACAAAATCAAATTAACGTATCAACGTGTCCTTGATATTTAATCGAACAGTTCAAGGAATAGAGATAAGTCAATTTAAATTTCCAAGTCGAACAACGTCTTTATTCCTTCTTTCCTGATGGCGTTTACTCAACTTGCACATAACCACCGTGATGGTCCTCCGACCTACGAAACCGTCACGGCCGCCATGAATTCCTCGTCAGCTTCAAGAACCGCCATCTTCTCCGGCGTTAGGCAGATCTCAAGGTCAATGCTCCCGCCTCCGTCGCGGCCCGGATAGCCTGAGACCTTGCCATCAAACTTGTTCCCGGGCCCGCTTCGCAGGGCCAGGGCCTTCCCCAGTCCGAACTCGTTGCCGTACATGTTGAACCGCGGGGAGCTCCACATCATGATGTTGCACGGATCGAACAAATTGCCCCGGTGGTGCATCTGCGGATTCTTTATCCACTCCTCGTTCCACTTCCGCAGCTTGGCGTCATTGTGCTCCGCCACTGTTGCATGCAGTTGCCGCGCCGCCCATCCGGGGCAGCCATCCAGCAGCTCCCCCGCTGTCGCTGCCGTCCTCAATGGCGTGACCATGTTCCCGAAGTATTCCGGCGGGAGCGGGGGGTCCAGCCTGGCCCGGTTGTTCGCCGCCATATAGCAGCTTGTGACCTGGTCGGGCCCGAGGCGGCTGGCACGTGTGATGCACTGCCATACATGGGCAGTCAAGGACTGGAAGGACGAGATATTTGTGGTGCCGCATTGGCGGTTTGCCTCTCCCTTGAGCTCCGCGATGGCATCGACCGAGAAGTGGAAGAATCGCTCCCTGAGCTCGGGGGCTTCGAAGCGGGCGACGAACGATGAGGGGTCGTTCGTGAAAGGCAGGCTGATCGGGCCAGGGTGGTTCTCTACGAACCACCTGGTCAGGACCGGGGGACGCGACAGCTGGACGACATCACGGGCTCCTTTCTCTTGCGCTTGGAAGATGTCGGACCATGAGTTGAAGAAGTGCCAGAAGGAGGTGCCATCGCCGACAGCGTGGTTCATGGAGAGCCCGATGAAGACGCCGTCGACGAGCTCAGTGACCTGCGCGGACAGCAGGGACAGGGCGTGGCCGTCGTGGTTGACCACCCGGTCGTGGTCGAAGAAGGACCGGACGACGACCGGTACGTACGTAGGGGAGAGAATGTCGGCCACGGTCATGTTGAGCGCGGCATGGATGAATCGGGCACCGGGGCCGTTGGCGCAGTCGACAAAGACGGTGTAGGACGGGGGGTCGGTCCGCTCTAGGGTGGCGAGGCGGCCGGTGAGTGGGTAGAAGTGGGCAAGGGTGGAGGAGAGAGATCGCTTGAGCTTTTCCAAGAAGGAATGGATGAAAGCGGGGCGGTCAAAGCCGGGGTTGAGGCAGCGAGGGGGGAGGGGGTAGAGGACGCCCCTTTGGATGTAGTGGATGGGGAGCATGGCGAGGTCCCATGGCGGCAAGTGGAGAGGGTGGTTCGACCGCGGGGGAAGTCGGTGTGGTTTGACGAGGCAGTCGGAGATGAGTCGGAGGGATAGAGGAGGAGGACGAGGAGCCATTTGTTTGGGTTGTGCCCTTCCTTTGAAGAGGAGAGAGGATGGTTCGCATTTTATAAATTTTTTCCTTCACTGCTCGAATGCAATAAGATTAGGGTTTTTCTTTTATTTTTTATTTCACTTTTTTGTCTTGTACCATTGTAGGGGCTGCTCATTATCCCCCTAAATATAGCTAGTTATATTCCAGCCGGTTCTGAAGAGTCGTCGGTCCGATGAGATGACCAATTCAGCATTGACGGTCGGTCGGATACAGACCAAGAAGGGCCCGATAACGTAATAATATGTTTGTCAAACTTATATTTGTCATTTCATCGTACCATCTAAAATCTTTCTGACACGAACAAAAGAGAAGTCAATCTGATTATATTATTAAGACAAGGATGTGGATAAAAGGAAGGTTGAAAGAAACAAAGAAAAGAAGTATCAATGACGTAGGATTCCAATATCAAAAGGTGCATGACTCAACTCATAAAAGAAACTATAATAAAGCATGGATCCATAACTATATGTGAATCTCTTCATAAAAGAAAAGTCGAGAGCCTCGGGCCAATAAGAACCGAGAAGATTGACTCAAGAACTGTTGGATATTATGGGGTATATGGGAGTACCATGGTCCGCTCATGTATGCTATCCCAACCCCTCATTCTCTCAGATAACTGCCGGAGGCAGTTACTCCTTTTAAACGTAAAAAAGGGTCGCGTCTGTTCTTACGTTCAAGTATGAACGAGAGAAAAGAGAGAACAGAACGAGAAAAAGAAAAGGACAACGAATTTCGATTCCACTTCCGAACGTCAAACAGACGAACGATCTCTCGAGGGACTGCAACGGTAACATTTAATCTGTGGAAAACGAGGTATGTCCGTTCTGTGATATACTTCTCCGATCAGTGACTCAAGTAAGTATCTGGGCTTGTTAATTCCGAATAATTCCTCTGCGTATGTATTGGGATTGGTTCCCTTCATTGGTATCAAAGCGTATGTTCTTGTTTCCTGATTGATTGTGAAGTTTTGTTCCTGAATTAACCCGAAAACACTATTTTCGACCGTACTGTTCATCAACGTTTGTTTTTGTTCTATTCATCAAAAATGAATTTAGAACACATCAGAGGAACGGGCTCGGCGAGACGAAGATTTGGAGTGGTCGCCCATCGCGAGACGACGTCGGGAGTGCCCGCACGCGCCACGGCGGTACCGGGCCTTCGGAACAGAGGCGAAACATCGCCTTTAAGCGTGTTTCACTTCGGTAAAAACTGATTATTAACATACCATCAGATTCGTATCGACGAGACGAGTGTTTTGATGGGTGTAACGTCGACAGAGGATGCCGGACGGAGGTTCACGCACCGCCACTCTCCGGCGGGACCGATGCGGCTGGGAGCCACGTGCACTGCACGTGGGCGAGCCGTCGTACGCATGGCTGACGTCATCAAATGACGTCACGATGACGTCAGCGGGTGCTAACCGACCCAAGAACCCGGCCCGGCCCATAACCCGACCCGGTACCGACCCGTTGACTGTTTTGAACGTTGACCGTTGACCGTTGACTGGTCAACTGTTGACCGCTGACCTGCAAAATTACATTTTTGCCCTCGAACTTTCTGAAAATTGCAATGTGGTCCTCGAACTTTTTGAAAATTGCAATTGGGTCCTCAAACTTTCGGGAAATTTCCTTTTTGGTCCCTGAATTTTCAGTAAATTGCAATTTGGTCCCTCAAATTTTTGGAAATTTCAATTTAGTCTCCAAAATTGTTGAAAATTTTGATTTGGTCCTCGATTTAAAAAAAAAAATTCCTTTTGGCCTCCGTTGACCAAACGCGCCGGAGCTTTGACCGGCGCGTGGAGGCGCGTCCAAGCTCCGTTTTGGGCGTGCGAGATACCGTTGTGTTCGTCTCGAAATTATCTTCAATTTGATATATTATTTGGACAGGTTGGATGTATTTAAAATTATGAAAATACGTATGAAACCCATGATACACGTATTTTGGGGCGTTTTTCGAGTATTTTTTTTCTTTCTTCTATATTTTTGTAAATATAGAGGATGGCTTACATGTTCATAATCGCATGCAAATTGTGTAGAGCATGATTGCTGATAGCATGTATAAAGTTTAGAGTACTTGCTATTTATATCTTGTATTATGAAATTAGAGTATGATTTGTTGCGTGAATTATTTGTGTATTAATTCAAATCATGCCATGCCATGTTATGATTACAAGATATAGGGATCATTGAATGATTTATGATCTTTATTCGAGTGGGGAGTTCAATAAAGTTTTAGTAACTTTAATGAACTCAATTTTACATAAATGATTATGTTAATGATAATTTCAAGTGAGGATTCTTAGACGATGATTGGGAACATAGTGAACTTTCGAATCTGAGACCTTATGTGAAATTATTCATTAATGTAATTAGTTAGTGTAAAATAGATGCATAAATGTTATGCATTAATAGTTCGTGAATACATATCTATAGAACTTCGTGTTCAGATACAATGGCTATAGCTTCTTAGAATATCGTAGCTGAGCTTAACAAAGGAGAGAATTTGAACGGCGAAAATTATGAAAACTGGAATATGAAAATCCCGTATGTGCTAGAAGAGCAAAAAGCACTAGAAAAGCTCTTAACCTAGTTATAGAAGAACCTGGAGATGGAAATACTGCACATCATAGAAAGTATAAAGAGGCATTTGCTGCATGGAAAAAGATGAACTCTATTGCTCGCATTATGTTGCTGAGTAGCATGGAAAATCGTTTTATGCATAAGTTCAGGCATTTATGAAAATGCCAAAGTCAAGTGGGAAGCATTAAAAACTAAGTTTGGTTAGACATTGGTCACCAAGTTGAGATAGATCACTATAAAGTTTGACACTTATATGATGCCACATGGGCAGAATATAAAATAATATTTTGAGAAGTATGTCAAACATGATAAGTGAATTATAAAATAAGAGCTGAGTTTTTTTTGCAGTTGATCCATTCAGACATATGTGGTTCAATGAATGTGAGAGCAAGGCATGAGGTTGTTTATTTCATCACATTTATAGATAATTACACTCAATTCGGACATGTTATTTTTGATTTCTCATAAATCTAAAGCATGAATTGCTTTGAGAAATTTTTGAGGTTTTAGAAAATCAATTTAAAAAAAAAATTAAGATTCGATCGAGGTCGAGAAAATCTATCTGATTAGTTCAGATGTTTATGTGATGGAAAGGGAATAAAAAAAAGGTTATTATTCCAGGGATTTCTCAACAGAATGGAGTTGTAGAGAGAAGAAACATGTCTCAATGAAAATGATTAAGTCTATGATGGCGCAGGCTAATTTGCCTATCACCTTTTGGGGTGAAGATTTGTTGAATGCTGTCTAGATATTTAACCGTATGCCTTCTAAATCAGTTACCTTCACTCCATATGAGTTGTGGACAGGTCGAAAATAAGATTTGAGTTTTCTCAGACCTTGAGGATGTGCTACTTATACACACGAGTCTTCCCACAAGTATGGGAAAATGGGCCCTAGAGGCAAAAACGAGTATCTTCATGAGATACTGAGAGCACTCGAAAGGGTATGTGTTTATAGATGAGCAAGAAAGCAGACAGTGTAACTGAATTCGAATCACGAGATATCACATTCTTAGTGAATGAATTTTAGAAAAAGGGTGAGATAGGTGAAGATTATTCTCTGTTTAAAACCTTGGATAGTGATAATGATTTTATTGAGGCATATCATCCAAGTGGGAGCAATGTGAGAAGTGGGGAATTTGTTTCGAATCAGTCTCAATTGCAACCACTTGATGTGAAGATGTAGTCGTTATCTAATCCAAGTGGGAGCGTAATGGAGATTAACGTACTAAGTGTATAATCTCAAATTTGGCGAACAAGTCGCAAAATCGTTCTCCGTCGACTTGTCGACGTTTAGACATTGAAGGTAAAGCTTTCATGGTTGCTCCACAAGAAGAGAATGAGCCAAGGAATGTAAATGAGGCTCCGACTTGCCCCGATAAGAAAAATTGGATACAAGCAATGGAAAAAGAGATGGAGTCAATGAGATCAAACCAAGTTTGAGAATTGGTTGATCTTCTAAACGGATGCAAAGCCATTGGGAACAAGTGGGTTCTCAAAATAAAGCGTAAAGCTGATAGCTCGATTGAGAAATATAAGGCTCGTCTTGTGGTGAAAGGGTATATTCAACAAGAAGGAATTGATTATGAAGAGTTTTTTCTCCTATGATGAGATTTATTTCAATTCGTCTTATTCTGGCAATAGTGGCTAATATGGATCTTGAATTACATCAAATGGATGTAAAGACTGCAATTCTCAATGGAGAATTAAAAGAAGAAAATTATATGAAACAAACCGTTGGGTTTGCTACAGAAAGCCAAGAACAAAAGGTATGTCAACTTTTAAGATCGATATATGGTCTTAAGCAGTCTTCGAGACAATGGTATATACGTTTTTCATAATGTCATAGTGGCATATGTTTTTTGTAATGATTGATGAATATCATTGTATATATATCAAAAGATCCAAAGATCAATTTGTGATCTTATCATTATATGTTGATGATATACTAATTGCCGAAAGATATATGGAGTTTGTTGATACAGTCAATAATTGGTTATGTTCCAATTTTGAGATAAAAGATATGGGTAAATTTGCATATATTCTTGGAGTTAAGATTTCAAGATATTGTTCAAAGAGATTATGATCTCTTTCACAAGAGACTTATATTGATAAAGTTCTTGAATGATTTCGTATGCAAGACTGTAAACCCAAAGATACTCCTATTGCAAGAAGTGAAGGATTGAGCCGTAGAATATGTCCTGAGACTCCACAAGAAAAGGAATGAATGGAAGGTGTTCCATATGCTAGTGCTGTTGGAAACTTAATGTATGCTATGGTGTGTATAAGACCTGATATTTGTTATGTAGTTGGAATGGTGAGTAGATACCAATCCAATTCAGGTCAAGCACTTTGGACTGCCGTCAATAGAATCCTGAGGTATCTAAATGGTACTGCTAATTATTCGTTGAGTAATCAAGGTAGAGATCTGCGCCTTGAAGGCTATACTGATGTTGACTGAGGAGGAGGTTTAGATGAGAGAAATTCTACCTCTAGATTTGCATTCTTATTTAACAATGGCGCCATATCATGGAGTAGTAAGAAGCAAACGTGTATAGTCTTATCCACAATCAAAGCCGAATTTGTGGCATTATCAGCAGTAGTACGAGAGGGTGTTTGTCTTAAGAGATGTTTGGATCAATGAGGTGTTGCTAAGGATGTTGTAGGTTCAATTATTGGTTAATTGTGATAGCCAAGCAGCAAGAGCTTACACTAAGGATCCACGGCAAGACGAAACATATAGACACGAAGTATGATTTTGTGAAAGACATGGTTGTATGAAAAGATGTGAACGTACAGTACATATCTACGCATAAAATGATAGCAGATCTTATAACGAAGTCAATTCCTAGAGATGTTTTTCCTTGGTCATGTGTTGACAAAGGGATTAATTCCATATATTGAAATCTCTAGGATTGCGTAGAAGTTAAAGTAGTGGATACTTATTTTTCCCAAAGTTCACAATTAATGGTATGTTCCATTATTATTAATGCTTGAGTTTGTTCGATATTTATGCATATTAATGCTTAGTGCATTATGTTGAGAAGGTATGTCGGACAGATAAGAGATTAGCCCACTCACACGGGTAATTTTAAGCTCATTATCTAGGTGATAATTGAGAGCTCGAGCTTAAAGTATAGATGTCGCTTTAACTAAGTGTTAAGATGAGGACATATTATTTATTATGTCCGAAAGTGAAATAGCCCACATATTTCACTTTATCTGTCTTAATGCCAGATGTGAGTTCTGAAGGATTCTTTCAAAAGAGTAGATTTGTGAACTCAAGTTAGACATTGGGTATGTCTGAACTATCATCTGTACGATATTAAGTGACAAGACATACGCTCCATGGGAAAGGAGAGAATACCGTAATACGTATTTCATACTACGTATGCATGAGACGATCAATAAGAATTGGCGGAGGTTTTGATCTCAACTTTCAAGCCTTGTGAGACTCTTGAGAGTAAAAGTTCCTCAAATTTGTCCCATCACGACTCTTACTTATTCTCAAGATTTCTATTCAGTGTTCACTATCTTAGAGTGTTGCCAATGATCATGAGATTGATTCGATCTAATGGGACATTTCTAGAAAAGCAAGCTGAACTGAAATTGAGAGGTTTAAGGGAAGAGGAAGATCAATTTGTTTTGATGTCACATTCTATCTTTGTATTCATAGGTCGACCAATTATGATTATTTGAGTTTAATCATGATTGTGAATACAATGCATATGAAATGCTTAAAGAGATCAAGAGAGATATGATGTAAATGTGACTGATTGATCTAGGGTACTGCATACTGGATCTACTCTGAGTTAATATGCCCATTTTGAGCTGCTATATACTCCTAACAGATATATGGCAACGAGCTCTCGTAGTATGCTGGTCGCACGGATTATTTGTTGATATGAACTTTGCAGAAAAGAGAGAAAGTTATGTTTAACCCTTCGTGGGCAAGTGGGAGTTGTTGACCCTTCGTGGGCAAATGAGAGTTTTGGATAGCCCTTCATGGGCGAGTGGGAGATGTTGGATATTATGGGGTGTATGGGAGTACCATGGTCCGCCCATATATGCTATCTCAACCCCTCATTCTCTCAGATAACTGCCAAAGGCAGTTACTCCTTTTAAACGTAAAAAAGGGTCGTGTCTGTTCTTACGTTCAAGTATGAACGAGAGAAAAGAGAGAACAGAACGAGGAAAAGAAAAGAACGACGAATTCCGATTCCACTTCCGAACGTCAAACAGACGAACGATCTCTCGAGGGACTGCAACGGTAACATTTAATCTGTGGAAAACGAGGTATGTCCGTTCTGTGATATACTTCTCCGATCAGTGACTCAAGTAAGTATCTGGACTTGTTAATCTCGAGTAATTCCGCTGCGTATGTATTGGGATTGGTTCCTTTCAAGAACAAATTTCATGAGAGATTCCATTGGAGAATTTTGACCTAACCATTGATTGCGAAGTAATGGGAACGGCTTACGTATATGAATTTAGGTAGGACTGCCAGAGATGATTGAATGACAAGACCGGTATGGACAGATGTCCGCGGCGGAGAGAGAGGTATGGCCGCACGAGCAAAGGCATTCAAGTAGACTCGGGTGGAGCTTCAATATGGCGATCAACTCACTTTTCCTTGCCTGCCGACCTTGGCCTTATTTTTGCTTCCTTATTCAATTTTTTTTAACATTACTGAATCTTGTTCAATCCAATATGATAATATGATCAAAGGCAAAGCAAAACAAAGGTTCATTATTTAAAAAAAAAAGACATTATCTAATTATGTAGAACTACAAGTAGTTATCTAGAAACTTTCGTGTCCGTTTTTGTAGTAGCAATGGAATTAAGAATAAAACCATCAGCTATAACCCCAAAAGAACCAAATTTCATAAACAACATAGAGGAAGAATGAAAGGAAATATTACTGAGATAATCATATTTATTTCCGTAAATATGCTCTTCATGCACTTGAACTCGCTTGGATCACGCTAGACAAATGGAAGCAGAATGGCGAGAAATGATAAGAAATGTGTGCCGTGGTGGAAAAATGTGGATACGTATGTTTCTCAACAAGCTAGTTATAGTCAAACCTACGGAAACATGTATGAGTTCGAGTTAAGGGTCTCTCGTATATTGGGTAGCTTTCGTTAAACCAAGAAGATATTTTATGAAACGGGCGGAGTTGCAAAAATATAGACGGAAAGACTATTTCAGTAGCGGCGTCCAAAAAGTCTAAACAAACAAAATTTATTATTTCGAGATAGAAAGATAGAATCAAAGGAAAGAAGTCTTGGAAATGAAAAAAACAATTGCAGGTTTCTTCTGGAAAATAATATTTCTTCTTCTTTTTATATAACTTCATCCTTTGCATTAACATTAAAAGAAGAGATTAAAATTGATATGATTCAACCTGAAACCCATTTAAATATAGCGGATAACCGTGAAGCCTGTGAAATTAACGTGTATTCAAATCATAGGAGTAACTGCAGATATGCTCATATCGGTGACCTTATTGCTGCTGTGATCAAGGAACCATTAGCAAACACACCTCTAGATAAATCATAAGTGATCAAAGCTGTAATTATACGCACTAATAAAGAACTTAAATGTGACAACAGCATGATAATACATGATTATTTCTACGTGGTTCATGATGCTGCCATTCGGTCGTGGGGTCACTGCAAATTTTGACCTTAGGCAACCATGTTCGAGAGGCAGTCTCTCTCACGACCACATTCGACGATGATTTGATCACTTGGGTCATGATCGGCAACTTGATCGGTGAGGATAATTAGCCAACAATTCCCAATTTGAGTTGTTTTTGTCATTTGGATATTCTATAAAGTCAGATTCAAGAACCGGCAATTCATTGAAAAAGCTAGGATATCACTCTCATACGGGGAAAATTACACACAAAGTCATAAACCAATTATAATTGTGTCAATTCAGTCCTAAACCTTTTTTATTTCTGTCAATTCCGTTCATTTGACCAATTTCGACTGAAAATCGCCGACGTGGCGCGGCCGTCGCTGACGTGGATAATTTTTATAGTATTTTACTATTTTTCAAATCATTTATTTATACTTTTCTTTTTTTGTTTTCTTTTTCCTTTTTGTCTGTTCTTTCTCTTTCTTTCTTTTTTCTTCCTTCTTCCTCCCGTCGATCGCCGAGTCTGGCGTCTAGCTAGAGGCGAGGGCCGGCAAGGTCGACCTTGCCGACCTCTAGAGAAGCTCGCCCCCGCCGGCCATTGGTGAGGACGAGGCGAGGTCGGTCTCCCCTAGCCATGGTGAGTCTTGACCTTGTCGGTGGCCAACAGGGGAGAGCTTTGCCAGAGATCGGTGAGGTCGACCTCTCCGGCCCTCGCCTCTAGCCAGTCACCGAGTCCGGCGACCGATTGGAGGAAGAAGGGAAAAAAAGAGAGAAAGAAAATAAAAGAAAATAAAGAAAAAATAATTTAATAAATTCAAAAAAAAATATTAAAATTTTCCACGTTAGCGCCGGCCGCACCTCGTCAGCGATTGCTGGCCAAATTGGTCGAATGGACTGAATTGACACAAATGCAAAAGATTTAGGACTCAATTGGCAAAAAAGAAAAAGGTTTATGACTGAAGTGAGACAATTATAATAAGTCTAAGACTTTTTTTTGTAATTCTCCCCTCTCTGATGCATCCAACCAATATGTAATATATGAAATTTAACATACAGAGTGTATGTAATTTCTCTTCCAATCTCATTTTACAACTTATCCGAACAACCAAAAGGCAACCCGAGTTACGAGTCACGGCTTCACCGCGGATCTTTGTTTGAAGGGATTGAGGCTCGGTTTATTTGGACAAAAGAGAAGTGTGTCAAAAGCAGAGAGGAAACCTCTCGCGAATTAGAGGCAAGCGATCATAATACTTTGTAAAGTTATTTCCTTTTACTGTTTGCCCTCGTAAATAAGATCAAAGTTTCAATAATTTAGTCAGTTGGAAAAATTTCTGAAAAAGACATAAGCATTCACCGTAAAAGGAAACTAGTATGCTATGGACTGCTTAGAGGTCTTTGGACCTCGCGCTCTCATCCCTTTTCTAGCACCCCCATGTAGCACACATCCAATAGATACTACACACTTTTATTACGACATTGCACATGTTGATTGTCTCTCCGCAATTCGATTAGGGTTCGGTACAAAAGAAAGGCCTTGATCCGAACACTTTTCAGTTTTTTTAATAACTTAAAACGGGCTTTTGTACAAAGCCTCAAATACTGCTTTGAGCAAGTTGGGCCTCATATCCAAAAATGGATGATAGAGAACAGTGTCAATCATCGGGGTAACTCGATGACGCTTTTCAAATGATTCTTCCTAGAAAACGATGGCAACAGATATATATATATATATGAGATAATTATATGAATGGTTCCTGAAACTTGATCTAATGTGTAATAGCGTTTCTCGACTTTTAATTTGTTCAATGTGGCCTATGTGCAATGCCGTCCTTAAATTTTTAATTTGTTTAATATGGTCCCTGAACTTTCAATAGATGTTCAATTTAGTTTCTCAACAATAATGAAAAATGCCCAATGTTAACCCTTCCAATTATTCAAGTTAACGGAATTTACTGTTTTTGACTTTCAATCTGATAAGTTCGAACGATGGACCAAAAAATAACGTTTCATGTGGATTATCTATATAAGATATTCAACTCAAATCAGGATATACTACTTTGAGTAAGTTGGGCCTTATATCCAAAATGGACTATAGACAATAGTGTCATGTCAATCACCAGCAACACAGAAGGTGGCTCCATTGCTATCCACGACCAAGAACGAATGAGTTTTTCATTGCTTAACTTCACATTTCTTTTTTGGAAGTTTTATCACCCTACTTAGATGAGATAGTTTTAAGTTTTATCCCACTCTAGTGCCCAGGATCTCGGGCCAGTTTTGTGCATTCCAACTAGTCTACTTTTTCGAGCGATCTTAGGGGCACAGTGGCCCGGTGCATATTGGACTTGAGAAATGAATTGTTCTCAGCAAGATTTGAACCCTAGATTATGAAAAGATGAGTGAGCTCATTTCCCATCTAAACTAACTCAGCAACTAAAAATGACCTAATAAAAGCTGTTGATTAGTATTCCCGGCCTCTAGGACATATTTTTGTTCGGAAAAGGACGACAAAATCAAATTCTAAGAGAAAAAGAAAAAAAAAATTGTTCGGAAAAGGACATATTTCAAGTATTACATCAGTAGGTACGATCTTTTTGATTTGATGCTCCATACTCAATGAATCAACTTTGAAATTTTCTAAATGAGATTTTGTACATGGTTAAGTTTACTTTTCTTGTGCGTTAACCCATAGACCAAGTGTATATATAATGTAAACTCATAATGTATCCGCTATAGATTAAAACTTAAGTCAACTTAAAATTCGTAGTCAAACGACGAATCTTTATTCCTCCTAATTCCTAATGCGCGTTGACTCCACTTGCACATGACTCACCGCGTTGATGTTGGCCCTCCAACCTACGAAACCGTCACGGCGGCCATGAATTCCATGTCAGCTTCGAGGACTGCCATCGTCGCCGGCGGAAGGCAGGTCTCGAGGTCGATGCTTCCGCCTCCCGCGCGGCCGGGATAGGCTGAGACCTTGCCGTCGAACTTGTGCGCATACCCGCTTCGCAGAGCCACGGCCTTCCCCAGCCCGAACTCGTTTCCGTACTTGTTGAACCGCGGCGAGCTCCCCATCATGATGCTGTACGGATCGAACGTCTTGTCCAGGTGGTAGACCTGTGGATTCTTTATCCACTGCTCGTTCCACTCCCTCAGCTTTGCGTTGCTGTGCTCCGCCACCGCGGCATGCAGCCGCCGCGCCGCCCACCCAAGGCCGCTGCCCAGCAGCTCCCCCACTGTCGCCGCCGTCCTCAATGGCGTGATCGAGTTTCCGAAGTATTCCGCCAGGAGCGGGGGGTCCAGCCTTGCCCGGTTGTTCGCAGCAATCCGGCAACCTGTGACCTGGCTGGGCGGGAAGTGGCGGGCGCGTGTGATGCACCGCCATACAAGGGCAGTCAGGGACTGGAAGGATGAGATATTGGTGGTGCCGCATTGACGGTTGGCCTCCGCCTTGAGCCCCGCGATGGCTTCGGCGGAGAAGTGGAAGACTCGCTCCCTGAGCTCGGGGGCTTCGAAGCGGGCGAGGAACGAGTTGGGGTCGTCCGTGTAAGGCAGGCTTATGGGGCCGGGGTGGTTCTCTGGGAACCACCGGGTCAGCACTGGAGGGCGTGACAGCTGGACAACATCAGCGGTGCCTCTCTCTTGCGCTTGGAAGATCTCGGACCACGAGTTGAAGAAGAGCCAGAAGGAGCTGCCGTCGCCGAGGGCATGGTTCATGGAGAGCCCGATGAAGAGGCCGTCAGCAAGCTCGGTGACTTGTACGGACAGTAGGGACAGGGCATGGCCGTCGTGGTTGATCGCCCGGTCGTGGTCGAAGAAGGACTGGATGACCTCCGGGACGTAAGTAGGGGAGAGAATGTCGGCCACGGTGAGGTCGAGCGCGGCATGGATGAACCGGGCCCCGGGGCTGTTGGCATAGTCGACGAAGACGGTGTAGAAGGGGGGGTCGGTCTGCTTGAGCGTGGCGAGGCGGCCGGCGAGCGGGTAGAAGTGGAAGAGGGCGGAAGAGAGAGAGCGTTGGAGTTTTGCCAAGAAGGAAGGGATGAAAGCGGGGCGGTCGAAGGAAGGGTCGAGGCAGGGAGGAGGGAGGGGGAAGAGGAGGCCCTTTTGGATGTAGTGGACGGAAAGCATGGCGAGGTCCCACGGCGGCAAGTGGAGAGGATGGTTGGAGTTGGGCGGAAGCTGGGCCGGTTTGATGAAAGAGTCGGAGATGAATCGGAGGGATGGAGGAGGAGGAGTCATTGTGTGGTGTCGGGGGTTTGGTCGGCTCAAAAGGGAAGATGATGCGTTTATGACTGGAGGATGCGCTTTATTTATATGATATGGGGTTTCCCCTGGCAGTTGAGATGGGCAAATAGAGTTGTTTGATTGTGGGGGTAGGTAGTAGGTATAAAAGATTGCATTTTGTTTATTTATATTTGGTCAAATTGAACTCCCCCCCCCCCCCCCCCCCCTCCCCGATGTAAAATCAGAAAGCTCGCACCAACTACGGGGACGACTCCGTAAACGTCAACTGCAGGAGTTTGATCTACGCTTGACTAGTACAATATGACTTTTTGGTCGTATTGGCAGCTAATCGTCATGTCACTTGCTCCCCAAGCCCGAGCAATGCTCGACCATTTTCCTTTTGCTTTTCTTTCTTGACAACGTTTCCTGCTTTGCTTCGACAACCTCGAATTCGCCCGCAACCCGCTCCTCTCAGCTGCCAAGGGAACTGCTGCTTGTGATTCGATCATAGCCACAATTAAAATTTGATGATTTTTTCGCTGGCCACCCAATTTCACATGTCACTCGCTTGTAACTGAGTCAAAATTAAATGGCCAAATTGACCGAAAAAGCTTCAGATTGCGCTTCTGATGAAAGATAGGGCTCTTCAAGTCAACATCAGCAAGGCTAGAGTTCTTCACTTCAATCAATTGGAAATGTTAGGTCACAAAAGGAGGGCAATGTTGCGAATATCTTGGATCAGAAGCTAGCGATTCATATTCGGGCATGTCCAAAATCAAGGTAGGTCTGCTTTGTCAAATTTTAGGGTTTTGACTTTTGAAATTTAGGGTTTATGATTGGGTCGCGTTTTATTTGGATAATGTTGCTTACTCTAACCTTGTAGCGAGCTAATTTTGGCTTCTTCGATTGGATTGATCCTCATAGGTGATGAGAAGTTATCGCTTGCAAAGAACAAGATCGATTCAAGCCGACTCAACAAAGCAGAAAGAGAGAAGATTCTATTGGGTGGTCCGATCATTTTGGGTCTGATACTTTACATCGTCTTTTGCCCTCATGAAGATGTTAGCACTGAAGAACATAGGTGCCAAAGATGTGGGGACTGATGGGGCTGTGATTGCTTGTTGTAATTTTATTTTGGAGCATCCGTTTTTCTCTTTGATTTGGACATTGAACCTAGTCCAATCGATAATTGGCAACCATTAAATTAAGCGGATATCACCCTTAAATTCATCCAATCATCATTTAAAGGAACAAGTGTACTAGAAGTTTTAAAATTTGTTGCGGAAGTACAATTAAATCCTAAAACCTCAAAAAAAAAAAGTGCAATCAATTTTTCAAACTTATTAAATTGATACAGTCGAATTTCTCCCTTATCTCCATTCAAATTGATGGATGGAAAATGATAACCTCGCTTTGTTTATTCATTTCTCTCTCCTACGTAACCATTCACTTAAGTGAGACATCCATGGTGGATTAAAACGGCATTCAAGTAGACTCGGGTGGAGCTTCAATACGGCGATCAACTCACTTTTCCTTGCCCACCGGCCTTGGCCTTATTTTTGCTTCCTTATTCAATTTTTTTAACATTAGTTAATCTTGTTCGATGCAATATGAGAATATGATCAAAGGCAAAGCAGAACAAAGATTCATTATTAAAAAAAAAAAAAAGACATTATCTATTTATGTAGAACTACAGGTAGTTATCTAGAAACTCTCGTGTCCGTTTTTGTAGTAGCAATGGAATTAAGAATAAAACCATCAGCTATAACCCCAAAAGAACCAAATTCCGTAAACAACATAGAGGAAGAATGAAAGGAAATATTACTGAGGTAATCATATTTATTTTCGTAAATATGCTCTTCATGCACTTGAACTCGCTTGGATCACGCTAGACAAATGGAAGCAGAATGGCGAGAAATGATAAGAAATGTGCGCCATGGTGGAAAAATATGGATGCATATGTTTCTCAACAAGCCAGTTATAGTAAAACCTACGGAAACATATATGAGTTCGAGTTAAAGGATCTCCCGAATATTGGGTAGCTTTCATTAAACCAAGTAAGATATTTTATGAAATGGGCGGAGTTGCAAAAATATAGCTGGAAAGACTATTTCAGTAGCCGCTTCCAAAAAGTCTAAACAAACAAAATTTATTATTTCAAGATAGAAAGATAGAATCAAAGGAAAGAAGTCTTGGAAATGAAAAAAACAATTGCAGGTTTCTTCTGGAAAACAATATTTCTTCTTCTTCTTATATAACTTCGTCCTTTGCATTAACATTAAAAGAAGAGATTAAAATTGATATGATTCAACCTGAAACCCATTTAAATATAGCGGATAACCGCGAAGCCTGTGGAATTAACGTGTATTCAAATCATAGGAGTAATCGCAGATATGCTCATATCGGTGACATTATTGCTGCTGTGATCAAGGAACCGTTATCAAACACACCTCTAGATAAATCATAAGTGATCAAAGCTGTAATTATAGGCACTAATAAAGAACTTAAATGTGACAACAGCATGATGATACGTGATTATTTCTACGTAGTTCATGATGCTGCCATTCGGTCGTGGGATCGCGGCTAATTTTGACCTTAGGCAACCATGTTCGAGAGGCAGTCTCTCTCACGACCACATTCGACGATGATTTGATCACTTGGGTCATGTCGGCAACTTGATCGGTGAGGATAATTAGCCAACAATTCTCAATTTGAGTTGTTTTTTTGTCATTTGGATATTCTATAAAGTCACATTCAAGAACTGGCACTTCATTGATTAAGCTAGGATATCACTCTCATACGGGGAAAATTACACATAAAGTCATAAACCTATTATAATTGTGTCAATTCAGTCCTAAACTTTTTGCATTTCTGCCAATTCCGTCCATTTGGCCAATTTCGGCTGGAAATCGCTGACGATGCCCGGCCGTCGCTGACGTGGATAATTTTATAGTATTTTAATATTTTTCAAATCTTTTATTTATACTTTTCTTTTTTTGTTTTCTTTTTCCTTTTTGCTGTTCTTTCTCTTTCTTTCTTTTTTCTTCGTTCTTCCTCCAGTCCATCGCTGAGTCCGGCGTCTAGCTAGAGGCGAGGGGCGGCGAGGTCAACCTTGCCGACCTCTAGAGAAGCTCGCCCCCACCGGCCACTGGTGAGGACGAGGCGAGGTCGGTCTCCCCTAGCCATGTCGAGGCTCGACCTTGCCGGTGGCCAGCGGGGGAGAACTTTGCCAGAGATTGGTGAGGTCGACCTCTCCGGCCCTCACCTCTGGCCAGTCGCCGAGTCCAGCGATCGGTTGGAGGAAGAAGGGAAAAAAAAAAAAGAGAGAAAGAAAATAAAAAATTAATTAATTAATTAATTAATTAATTAATTAAAAATATTAAAATTGTCCACGTCAGCACCGGCTGCGCCTCGTCAACGATTGCTAGCCAAATTGGTGGAATGGACTGAATTGACACAAATGCAAAAGATTTAGGACACAATTTGCAAAAAAGAAAAAAGGTTTATGGCTGAAGTGAGATAATTATAATAGGTTTAAGACTCTCTCTTTTTTTTGTAATTCTCCCCTCTCTGATGCATCCAACCAATATCTAATAGATGGAATTGAACATACAGAGTGTATGTAATTTCTCTACCAATCTCATTTTACAACTTATCCGAACAACCAAAAGGCTACCCGAGTTACGAGTTACGGCTTCACCGCGGATCTTTGTTTGAAGGTGTTGAGGCTCGGTTTATTTGGACAAAAGAGAAGTGTGTCAAAAGCAGAGAGGAAACCTCTCGCGAATTAGAGGCAAGCGATCATAATACTTTGTAAAGTTATTTCCTTTTACTGTTTGCCCTCGTAAATAAGATCAAAGTTTCAATATTTTAATCAGTTGGAAAAATTTCTGAAAAAGACATAAGCATTCACCGTAAAAGGCAACTAGTATGCTATGGACTGCTTAGAGGTCTTTGGACCTCGCACTCCCATCCCTTTTCTAGCACCCCCATGTAGCACACAACCAATAGATACCACACACTTTTATTACGACATTGCACATGTTGATTGTCTCTCCGCAATTCAATTTTTTTAATAACTTAAAATGGGCTTTTGTACAAAGCCTCAAATACTGCTTTGAGCAAGTTGGGCCTCATATCCAAAAATGGATGATAGAGAATAGTGTCGACCTGGAAAAAGATGGCAACAGATAATATATATATATATATATATATATATATATATATATATATATGAGATATAGTTCCTGAAATTTGGTCCAATGTGTAATGTTGTTTCTCAACTTTTAATTTGTTCAATATGGTCCATGAACTTTCGATACATGTTCAATTTAGCTTCTCAACAATAATGAAAAATACCCAATGTTAACCCTTCCAATTATTCAAGTTAACGGACTTTACTGTTTTGACTTTCAATCTGATAAGTTCGAACGATGGACAAAAATATAACGTTCCATGTGGATTAATATCTACATAAGATATTCAACTCAAATCAGGATATACTACTTTGAGCAAGTTGGGCCTTATATCCAGAATTGGACTATAGGCAATAGTGTCAAATCACTAGCAAACGGTGGCACCATTGCTATCCACGACCAAGAAGGAATGAGTTTTTTTTTTTTTTTTTGGTAAGTAAGAACGAATGAGTTTTTCATTGCTTAACTTCACATTTCTTTTTTGGAAGTTTTATCACCCTACTTAGATGAGATAGCTTTAAGTTTTATCCCACTCTAGTGCCCAGGATCTCGGGCCAGTTTTGTGCATTCCGACTAGTCTACTTTTTCGAGCGATCTTAGGGGCATGATGGCCCGGTGCATATTGGACTTGAGAAATGAATTGTTCTCAACAAGATTTGAACCCTGGATTACGAAAAGATGAGTGAGCTCATTTCCCATCTAACCTAACTCAACAACTAAGATTGACCTAATAAAAGCTGTTGATTAGTATTCCCGGCCTCTGGGACATATTTTTGTTCGGAAAAGACGACAAAATCAAATTCTAAGAGAAAAAGAAACAATATTTTTTGTTTGGAAAAGGACATATTTCAAGTATTACATCAGCAGGTACACCTTTTTGATTTGATGCTCCATGCTCAATAAATCAACTTTGAAATTTTCTAAATGAGATTTTGTCCATGGTTAAGTTTACTTTTCTTGTGCGTTAACCCATAGACCAAGTGTAAGTGTAATGTAAACTCATAATGTATCCGCTATAGATTAAAACTTAAGTCAACTTAAAATTCGTAGTCAAACAACGAATCTTTATTCCTCCCAATTCCCAATGCACGTTGACTCGACTTGCACATGACTCACCGTGTTGATGTTGGCCCTCCAACCTACGAAACCGTCACGGCGGCCATGAATTCCGTGTCAGCTTCGAGGACTGCCATCGTCGCCGGCCGAAGGCAGATCTCGAGGTCGATGCTCCCGCCTCCTTCGCGGCCTGGAAAGCCTGACACCTTGCCGTCGAACTTGTTCGAATACCCGCTTCGCAGAGCCAAGGGCTTCCCCAGCCCGAAGTCGTTGCCGTACGTGTCGAACCGCGGCGAGCTCCCTATCAGGATGCTGTACGGATCGAACGCCTTGTCCAGGTGGTAGACCTGTGGCTTCTTTACCCACTCCTCGTTCCACTCCCTCACCTTTGCGTTGCTGTGCTCCGCCACGGCCGCATGCAGTAGCCGCGCTGCCCACCCGAGGCCGCCGCCCAGCAGCTCCCCCACTGTCGCCGCCGTCCTCAATGGCGAGATCGAGTTTCCGAAGTATTCCGCCGGGAGCGGGGGGTCCAGCCTTGCCCGGTTGTTCACAGACATCCGGCAAGCTGTGACCTGGCTGGGCGGGAAGTGGCGGGCGCGCATGATGCACCGCCATACAAGGGCAGTCAGGGACTGGAAGGATGAGATATTGGTGGTGCCGCATTGACGGTTCGCCTCCGCCTTGAGCCCCGCGATGGCTTCGGCGGAGAAGTGGAAGACTCGCTCCCCGAGCTCGGGGGCTTCATAGCGGGCGAGGAACGACGAGGGATCGTCTGTGTAAGGCAGGCTTAACGGGCCGGGATGGTTTTCCGGGAACCACCTGGTGAGGACCGGGGGACGCGATAGCTGAACGACATCAACGGCGCCTTTCTCTTGCGCTCGGAAGATCTCGGACCACGAGTTGAAGAAGAGCCAGAAGGAGGTGCCGTCGCCGACGGTGTGGTTCATGGAGAGCCCGATGAAGAGGCCGTCGGCAAGCTCGGTGACCTGCACGGACAGCAGGGAGAGGGCATGGCCGTCGTGGTTGATCGCCCGGTCGTGGTCGAACAAGGACTGGACGACCTGCGGGACGTAAGTAGGGGAGAGAATGTCGGCCACGGTGAGGTCGAGCGCGGCATGGATGAACCGGGCCCCGGGGCTGTTGGCACAGTCGACGAAGACGGTGTAGAACGGGGGGTCGGTCTGCTTGAAGGTGGCGAGGCGGCTGGCGAGTGGGTAGAAGTGGAAGAGGGCGGAAGAGAGAGAGCGTTGGAGTTTTGCCAAGAAGGAAGGGATGAAAGCGGGGCGGTCGAAGGAAGGGTCGAGGCAGGGAGGAGGGAGGGGGAAGAGGAGGCCCTTTTGGATGTAGTGGACGGAGAGAAAGACGAGGTCCCACGGCGGCAAGTGGAGAGGATGGTTGGAGTTGGGCGGAAGCTGGGCCGGTTTGATGAAAGAGTCGGAGATGAATCGGAGGGATGGAGGAGGAGGTGTCATTGTGTGGTGTCGGAGGTTTGGTCGGCTCAAAAGGGTAGATGATGCGTTTATGACTGGAGGATGCGCTTTATTTATATGCAAATAATTAGCTGACCGTGCTATGCTTATCACCACAAAAGGCGTTGGAGCGTCCACTGGCAGTTGAGATGGGCAAACAGTGACTTTTCTGTCATATTGGCAGCTAATGTCACTTGCTCCCCACGCCCGAGCACTGCTCGTGCATTGTCCTTTTGCTTTTCTGTCTTGACAACGTTTCCTTCAATCAATTGGAAATGTTAGGTCACAAAAGGAGGGCAATGTTGCGAATATCTTGGATCGAAGCTAGCGATTCATATTCGGGCATGTCCAAAATCGAGGTAGGTCTGCTTTGTCAAATTTTTGGGTTTTGACTTTTGAAATTTAAGGTTTATGATTGGGTCACATTTTATTTGGATAATGTTGCTTACTCTAACCTTGTAGCGAGCTAATTTTGGCTTCTTCGATTGGATTAATCCTCATAGGTGATGAGAAGTTATCGCTCGCAAAGAACAAGATCGATTCAAGCTGACTCAACAAAGCAGAAAGAGAGAAGATTCTATTGGGTGGTCCGATCATTTTGGGTCTGATACTTTACATCGTCTTTTGCCCTCATGAAGATGTTACCACTGAAGAACATAGGTGCCAAAGATGTGGGGACTGATGGGGCTGTGATTGCTTGTTGTAATTTTATTTTGGAGCATTAGTTTTTCTCTTTGATTTGGACATTGAACCTAGTCCAATCGATAATTAGAAACCATTAAATTAAGCGGATATCACCCTTAAATTCATCCAATCCTCATTTAAAGGAACAAGTGTACATAAGTTTTAAAATTTGTCACCAAAGTACAATTAATCCTAAAAAAATTTTAAAAAAAAAATTGCAATCAATTTTTAAAACTTATTAAATTGATACAGTCGAATTTCTCCTTTATCTCTATCCAAATTGATGGATGGAAAATGATAACCTCGCTTTGTTTATTCATTTCTCTCTCCTACGTAACCATTCACTTAACTGAGACATCCATGGTGGATTAAAACGGGGTCGGTCCTTCCCCTTTAGCCCTTCAAAACGGTGTTGAAATCATTGAACGACGAGCCCCAAGTTGAACGCCTGCAGTCGAACCCTAATCGAATTGCGGAGATACAATCAAATTTGGAGGGAACAATTAAGGCATTGTAATCACTAACTTTAGCCATGCAACCCTAAACTGCCAAATCGAAGAATCACGACCAGAAGAATGAGGGCGCCAATGTCTGAATCAATTGGCGGGACTCCAACTGAGGTCAACTCAAAGCTAACCTATTATTGTGGTCTTCAATCACCAATTCTCACGACAAAGATAAGAAAAAGCACACGGAAAAAACAAAAACAAAAAGTAATGGTTGTGGTAAGTTCGATGATCCGGGTTGTGGTGATTTTTTCATGTAGGTTGATTTGAAGATAACAAATTGAACAAGGAACATGATAGTTGACCTCCTTGAAAGGAATTGAGCACTATGTGAATCAAGCCGATCGAGGCGCGAAGAAGTCGACGTGAGCACACTACTAGCTGAAATCAAGAATCAAAGGGTAAAGCATAGACATTTAAAGGAGAAGCTCTTCTGGGGGAAGAAAGAAAAGACGGTACATCAATTGGCATTTGTTTAGTTCATGTGCTGTATTGTTGTGCTGGTTGTACGTGATGTCAAGAGTTGGTGGGTAAATCTTTCGTAGTTCTCTATTATGTTGAGACATTTGAGGAGTAAGATTGAGATATTTTTTTGAAGGTGTAAGTGAATTAGTGATGTGAATGTAAATAGTTTTAGGTCTCCATAGTTCTCTGTTTTTATGTCAATGAAAGCAAATTTTGTTTGATATCAAAACAATGAAATTCTTTTGTTTTAATTTTGAGGTCCAATAATTGGAACTTCTGTGTTTTAATTATGAACATAATGTCCGGTTCTAATATAGTCATCAATCTATAAGCAATGACCAAAGAGTGCACCAATTTCCACAAAAGAAAAAAGAACATCTACAGAAGGTGGAACACCTTTTCAAAACCAAAATCATCATTGGCATTATTTTACAGTAGAAAACCAAAAAAAATATCACCTACTCTGGCAACAAATGCACAAAATATATCAATCCAAGTCCATGGTCACTTTCGACCCCCCCAAAAAAAAAAAGTGCATGGTCACTGTCTCTAGTGGTCCCGTAGGTTTGGTCATCAATTGACTCATAAGTCTTGAGATTTTCCTTATAGCTGGTCTTATGAAAAAATTATCAAAAAATTCGTAAACCTATTGTAATTGTGTTAAATCAATTCTAAACTTCTTTTTTTGTCAATTTCTTTTTTATCAGAAGAAAATATTCATTTCACTTAAAAATAGGTACATGACATCAAGACAAAACCAATCACAAGCGTTACAATCTAGTGCAAATCTATAAAATAGATCAACTTGGCTGCAACAACTCCCTCCTTTCACAAGAACAGATTTTTCATAACATCATAACGCAATCGGCAACCGATCACCGAAACTCGCATCATCATCGGTGATGAGCACACCTAGGTTCGGCGTCCCAGCACCATCACCGTATAGAGATAATAACAACACTAATATGTTGAAAAAGCACAAATAACGTCTTGTAAACCCCATATCTATATCTAGATCGGGATAGAAGAACTTCCAAATTTAGATCTAACCCTAAATCGAGAGAAAAGAGTTATAAAGCAGTTACAGTTGAAAGGAGCTTCGGTGACTTGCAGAGCTTCAGTGACTTGCGGTGACTTGCGGAGCATTCAAAGACGTCCACAAAATCAGCGAAGAAGTATTGAAAATTCTTAAAGATGAAAAGATAGGGAGATGGACAAGAATATGGAGAGAGAGAGGGAAGATGGAGGGAGGGAGAGAGAGTCTCCCTCTCCCTCAAGGAGGTTCTTCAATGGAGGGAGAGTTGGGTTTGGCGGCGGATCAATTTGGCTGGAAATTGATGACATGGACGCCAGCCGTCTGACATGGCGCAGGCCACGGTGATATGAATAATTTTTCGTATTTTTTTGTCCTTTTTTTTCTTCTCTTCTTCCTCTAGCCGGCACGTCGGTCTCGTCGGCTGCTGGCGAGGCTATCAAAAAAAAATGAAAGAGAATGAAAGGAAAAAAAATAAATAATGAAAAGGAGCTATGCTTGAGTTGTCCTTTACTGCATGTAAATTCGAAGTTTTATTTAGAAAGAAGGACGGGAGGGGAATTGGAGAGAGAGTGAGCCCATATAGAAGAGGAGAACTCAAATCACTTTTTTTTTGTCAAAATAAAATTTCATTTACTTTCCTCGAAATACAAAAGAGAAACATCTCTGTTCAAATAGCACAACATCAAACCAAGACAAATCACATACAATTACGAAATAAAACAAGCTCATAACAAGATAAATCATCAGAACAAGATTATAGGTCGCATACTCAAAGAGCACCCCTGTGATTTTTTCATACCAAAATCGGCGGCCGATCACCGAATCTGTCTTCAGTAATGAGCACGCATCGAGAACTCCATTTGTTGTTACGACTTTGCCTTTCGGAGGTGCACGCCTATGTTTGGCGTCCATAACACCATCACCAAGCAGAGTAAAAAGGTTGAATGAGCATATTTGACACCTCTAGAAACCTTCACGAAGCTCCTCTGATCTTCTTTAAAACTGAACTTGTCACCAACCAAACCCGAGGAAAGCGAAACCCCGAAAATGTACACGAAAAAAAACCTCAAATCTAGACTAGATCGAGATAGAAATCTCCTCGAAACGGGAGAAAGAAACTTCCAGATCTAAACTAAATCGGAAGATAAAAACTCCCAAAACGGGAGGGAAACAAAAAAGGAAATAGAGAACGAAAACAACAAAAGAAGAAGGGGAGGGGAGGGGAGGGGAGGGAGAGATCTAGCTCAAACCCTCCCCTCCGTGGAGGTGAAAGAAGAAGGCCTTGTGAAGGGAGGAGGGAGAGAAGAGAACTAGGGCCGGCTGGTGTATGCGCTTTGACGAACAGACCTAACTCAAACCACTTTGAGCAAGTCGAGCAACGGATGAGGGTGAGAGAGAGGAGAGACGAGGAGAAGCAAAGAAGACGAGCAAAGCATATTTTTGGGGAGTGAAAGCTTGAGGCAGAGAGAGGAGAAAGAATAACAGCTTTGGATCTCCCATTTTCAGTGCCTTGAATGGCGAGTTGCCATTAGATCTACTGATAATAATAATGTGGAAGAGATAATTGTAATGTATATTTCGATGTATTGACAAATAGTACATGAGTCTATTTACAAACTTTATTAGATAACATAATATTTAATATAATCAAACAAGCATATACACTATCAAAGGAGATATATGCATAATGAAATTAATATCCTAATATCAGCTAACCCCCCCCCCCCCAAACCGCAAGGTGAGTTGAAACAAATTAACTTGAGTTTGAAAAATAATTCAAACAATGTCACAAAATCTTCGATTATCGTGCAATAAATGATCCGGAAAAAATGAGCTCAACGAATCCGAGGTGGGGTGGGGCATGTGATGGCTCCAAGCTTCCGTTGATGACTAAATTTCAATATTAGATCTGTTCTCATTCAACATGTTTTTGTTGGGAGGACCTCTAGTGTCTCACACTTGCTAAAGGGCTCACTCTCACATATAGTGCTCGTTGACAATTTTATTCTTGTCTCCATGCCAAAATGCAACTCGCAAATAGTCAACGGTAGGAGCCAAAACGTTTGACGGTCGGCTCTAATCTATTTGGAATTATCACTTCATAGTTGTAATGATCCCTGCAATTTGAGTTTGATTTAATACGGAATACTTAAAAAACCCACGTATTGTTTTTCATAACTTGTAGAACTTATACATACATCAAATTCCAACAAAAATTCAATAAGCTCTTAAGAGTTTAACTAGCACACCTATCCTTTTTGGTCAATCAAGAAATCCAATCCCAGTTTGAAAAGCCATTAAATCTTTGAATCATAGAATTTTACTTTTTACCAAAAAAAAAAAAAAATTCTACTTTTTACAACTTCTTTTCCATAACTTGTGTTTCCATAACTTCTTAAACCATCAAAAAAGAAAATTCATAATCAGAAGGGATTAAAGATAATTGGACGCAAAGCGCGAATGTCAACCTCCATTAGCACATTCTCCTCCCTAAGGCAGGCAAGCAAACTACCCCCGAGTAGCTGGAAGTTAAGACAGGTGCAGGCTAAATCATTCATGCGACCGACCAAGTAAAATTTCAGACACTTGAAGGTAGACACTTCAGAGAGAAAATTCGCATCACCAGATAAAAGAGGGCTTTCCGTATTCCCCCTGTGAAGATCGCCAAAATTCTATCTTCAACCTTGTCGCAAATTTCAAACTTTGATCAACCAAAGTCCTGTTCCCTAAAACCCTACACACCAAGTTCCATCCCGTTACTACACACTCATGCAGGCAACGCTGTCCTATGTTCTTGAAAACCATTACCCAACATAGTCAACGACGTAAACTGATGAACAAGATGAGAAGGAAGAGCAAAACAAATCCACAGCAAACATTAACACCAATGGAAACTGAGTATCTAAAATAATCTCCAATCCTACACCAGGTTTCATAGCTAAACATGCAAACCAGTCTAAGAAGTGATACCAAAGTCTAACCAAACTGAGCAAATTTTCAGCACTCCATCAAAAACATATGGTGCCGCTCAAGACATACGTCAAGGCTCCTGCACTCCAACATCTCTCGTTCAAGCCACACACTTAAGAGACAAGGTTATCATTCAAGGATAGACCAGCCAGCTGATCCACCGGGCTGTTAGCCTGCTGCTGAGAAACGCTCCTCAGGACATCCAGTGCCTCCTCCACTTTCGCCTTCAGTGCATCCGGTGACTCGAGCAGATGCAAAACCTCAGTCTGGTCCATTTCCAAAAGCATGCCAGTCACTTTGGCTGCATTATCATGCTCCAGCTGATCCACCAATGGGTACAAATTTTCACCCAGCATCTGAGTAATAGATCAAAGAAAGCAGAGGTTGCAACTTCAGACTCGAGTATTGAGGGAAGATAAACCTTTTCACTGCAAAGAGATTTGACTTACTGTTCTCTGCTGTTCAGGTGAAGAATTTGCAAGCGCTGTAGCCAGCGCTGTGATGGGCATGGGTTGTGCAACCGAAGGCTCCCGCCAAGCCATGTCCCCCATGCCATAAGGAACAGGAAACATGCCTCCAGAACCTGGCATTTGCACTTCCTGTAAATTGCGACCAGGTGGGTACCGATACATGCGTCCTCTTGGGAGCATCTAGTACATGAAACAGAACAGGTATTTATGACCAGATGATAACCTGTCTTGGAAAACAAAATGCTTACATTCACTTTCAACCTACCTGCTGCTGCATCAACGGCACAGGCTGCTGATTTTGTTGCACAGGACCTGCTCCCCGTCGTCCTCCAGGACGTTGACCCTGTTGGACAAGGGGAACAAAATAATTGGGCATGGGAGCCCCACCAGGCCTCATCCCTGGAACAAGTTGCTGCTGATAACCAAATCCAGCCTAGAGAGTACATGAGATCAATAACATCGAAATTGTATTGCGAATTCATAAACTATACCACAAGCCACATCGACTCTCACCCGAAAATATCTGCTACTATTCCAGCAACTATCTCAAATAATGCCCAAAATATCAAACAGATGACCTTCAATAAAGCTCAGAGGCCAGCATGTGATGAATTGATATCACATCAAATACACCAAACACATACCTTTGACTTGGACCACAGAGGGAGAAGTTTGTAAAACAACATTGCAAAGTCTAATTAGAATAATAGAGAGAAAACATTTATATATACTTTGAAAATGATAATATAACAAATGTTGATTGAGCCGAATAGGTTGACTCAGTGATGCATATGTGCTTTATTCAAAGTTTAATAGATCCAGGATACAGGTAACTTGGGCCTGGAATTTAATCGAATCATAAGATACAAAATGAGAATTAACAGATATTGAAGACTGCATGGCAAACGTATAAAAGCACACTTTTGTGGGAAAAAATAAACTCCATCCGAATAGCACACAGACACCGTATTCAACAAATACAAAAGGCCAGATGAAAGGGCCACAGACAGAAAGCTACGTAATTGGCACAAAAGTGATAGCAAGAATCATTCGAGAAAGATAAGATTATAAAAGAAAAGATACTTAACATTTAACCAATCAGTGACGAGATGAACGAAGTTCATTCAGGACAAAAGAAAGAACCAGATTAGCGGACATCACCACATTGACTTGTGAAGAAATTGATACTTACTTGTGGAGGGATGATGGCAGGAGGACCTTGCCCGTACAAAAATTGTTGCCCCAAACCTGGAGCACCAGGAGGATACATAGGCATTCGAGGCGCGACAGATGGTGCCATAGCAATGGGTCTCATCTGAGAGAACTGTGCCTGAAGATGAAAACAACAGCAGAAATCAGAAGAACTTTCTCAGGATGGATTGGTTATACTTCAACTAGGATTGAGCACTGGATCAAACCAGCCTGGACCGAGAACCAGTTCAGTTCCCGGTTCCAAGGCCGGAATTGTTCCACCCAAGAACAGGTTCAAACCGGTTCCAAATAGGTTCAACTGGTTCTGAACCGATTTTGAAGCCTCTTTAGGGAAAAAAGAATACTTTTGCAAACATTGGGATTCGAACTATGATATCAACATGAACGAAAAGGTGCAATTTCAATAGCGTTACGATAAGAATTAGGTTTTTCTACATAAAACATATAATGGACACGTTCGAGTTGAACAAGGAATCGGATGGGAACTCGCCAGTTGAGGAACTAGGAGCCACACAATCAGTTCCTCAATCTATGCCGAGAAGTGACCAAGACCCGCTAACTAGTCATATTTCCAGCAATAGTAGTTGCACGTTAAATGTTGATTTCAAATGGAAAGAGGGAAAGTCATGGAACAACCGACATCTTGAATTGATATCCTCTTTCGTTTTTCAATTAATGACCTTGACGAGATACTTTTGCAAAATGTTCAGACAAACTATATAAAGCTCCTAATGAATGAAGAACCCAAGTTGATTCATCAAAACCTAAAATTTATTTGCATGTACAAGCCTTGTCAGATAAAGAGACACCGAGAATAATATCTTCCCACCCTCGGTCTAAAAGTAATTATTTGAATTGAATAATTGAAACTGAACTTATGAATTATGAAGCCACCACTATGACAAAGGTAGCCAAACAACATAAAGCACGCAAAAAGCCATACAACAGATAAAACAGGCAATGAGGAAGGAAAATCGATCAAAGCTGCGAAAACCAACCAGGATATCATTCTTCCTGCAATATGCCACCACAGATATTTACCTGCAATCTAGCTCTTCTCTCTTCTTTCCTTTGGGCAAGTGCAACGTACAGAGGTTTGCTGATAACTATCTTATTAGCCATACCAGCAAGCTGTAATACACAAGGACATGATACTTCCCAAATGCATATTGCGCAAGTAAAATACTATGTCAAACAGACACCGACAATTTTAGGACTTACAGCTCGAGATGCTTCATCAGGAGATGAGAATGCCACAAATCCAGAGCCCCTGCTAATTCCATTTGGATCACACATAACCTGTATAACCGCGTGGAATAAGATAATTTATAGGCTCCCTATTCAAAACTTAGACGAAGGACAAAGGAATTGTTACAATTCGTAGATACACTACTTACTGACCTTACAAGAAGTAATTGTTCCAAACTCTGAGAACAATTCCTTGAGTTTCTCATCATCAATGCTATCATCGAGATTCTTAACATAGAGATTTACACCTTGATATTTGTCTACTGTTTCCTTCATGCTCTGCTCAAACCGTGATTTCAGCTCGAGCTCTCTTTCAGACTTTTTTTGGGCTCTTCCAACATACCATTCCTTCTCATCAATCTTCTTACCATTCAAAGAGTCAACTGCATTGGCAGCGTCATCTGCATTGTCAAAATTGACAAATCCAAAACACTTTGATTTCCCAGCTCCATCTTTCATTACTACAGCACTAGTTATGGGCCCATACTCGCCAAATGTCTTCTTCAAATCCTCATCTGTAGTCGATTCAGATAAGTTTTTCACATACACATTGTTGAATTTTGTCCTGTTAAGAGCAGTATCCCGTTCTTGCTTGCGGAGAAAGTGTCCAACATAAACTTGCTTATCATTGATCAGCATTCCATTTAACTTATCTATTGCATTTTGAGCCGATTCTTCATTATCAAATTGAACGAAACCATAACCCTTTGACTGGCCTTGACCATCAGTGGCCACTTTGCAGGAAAGAATGTTGCCAAATGAAGAAAAAGTATCGTGCAACGCTTTGTGGTCAATCGTCTTGTCCAGATTCTAAACATCCCAGGAAAAATGAAAACATTAATGCTTGGAAAAAAAGAATAGGAGCAATATTAAATTGAGCCACTAGACAAACTAGACATATGCTCCCATTAAACATCCATCACCTCATTTAATACATTTAGAGAGAAGAAATATTGAGGTCAGCTAATTTAAGGGGGAAAGTTCCGAAAGGTGTACTAAAGTAAATAGTAGTACCTTGATAAATATGTTTGCAGCCCCACTCTTGCGGATGCTAGGATCCCTATGGGAATACATAATTCGAATGGGCTTGGTATTCAATGGAGTGAAGTTCAGTACATCCAAGGCCCTTGCCGCTGCGTTATTGTGGATCAGGTCAACATAGATATACATGTGAACTTTTAAAGAAAAGCACAAGAATGTGTGCATACAAGCATAACTGTTAGCAGGGAGATAAAGCATGGCAAAGGGATCAAAGACTAGGGGATAAATGTAGTGATACAGGCACAGAAATAATGACTACCAAAGCTACCAAAAGCTGCAGAACTAATGCTGTGAAAAAGAAAGCGGCTTGAACTGGAACAGACTTTGTGACTGATAAGACAAGAATGTCAAATACAAGCTGACAGCCTAAAAACTGCATTAAGTAACAAGTTCAAGGAGAACTCTTCCTCGGCAGTTCAGATAGAAGCATAATTCAGAAATAAGGGTTTTAACAAGTTGCCTTCACAAGATCAGTCGCCACATTTCCTCTTCTCCAAGGACACAAACTCTCCCATTAAGAACTTCAAGAAAAAATTTCAGTCATTTTTAAAAGTAGAGTGACGGGTGGAGCATCACGTCACTCGCCTGTCACTCTCAATCTAGCGTTTTGACAAAGTGATTGTGCATTACCAGGATAAAACTATGTTCTAGAAGTTACACGACAACTCCAAATTGGCCTCCTTCACCACAGGGGCAATTCCATAAGATGGCTTCTCATATTATATTCTGGCTAATAAAAGTAGAAGACCAGGACAGATAAAAAAAGATGACACCCGACAGAGATCATAAAAGGGTTTCCTGACCACATCATGTGCATGAAATTCCACGGGGCCCCTCCCGAGGCAATCCTCGCATCTTTACCCAATCAGATAACTCTTAATCACACTTACAAACTGACGGTTAAAATGACCGTTCTCTGCCAAATGCAATTGCAGATCGTAACATTTACGTTGCTTAATACGCGTTGAACAGTGTACGTTAGCAAAATACCAACCAAGATAGCAGCAATTTACACTCAGTCTCATTCGGCATCCGCACAAAAGCACACAATCGATTAGGCAAAAAAAAAATTGAATTTAAATTTACTCCAGTGTAGACAAACTGACCATCCTGAGCATTGCTATAGTTGACATAGCCATAACCCAGAGATCGGCGAGTGCTCAGGTCCCGGCAAACCCTCACTGAGACGACTTGGCCGACCTGGCTGAACAGATCGTAGAGCTGGGAGTCGTTGACAGTGAAGTCCAGATCCCCGACGTACAGCGAGGTCGAGAGATACGGGCTGGCGCCCCCGGCGCCGGGCACCGGAACGCCGTTCGGGCCACCGATCGCCCCCGCGGGCGCAGCAGCAGCAGATGCTTGATGTTGCACCTGAATCTGCGCCATTACTAGTCCAATCGCAAAAAGGAAAACCCTAACTCCTAACTCTCTCACAAAACTGTTGCTTTCCTCTTCCCGATAAGAATAGAAGATCCCTCTCCTTCAGGTCGAACAAATAATCCCCTAAATCTGAAGCCTAAAACAGTATAGCCTGACCGGACTATAAAACCGTAAACTTTCCTGTGATATTTTTTTTGAGTGCTTTCTTCGAAACAAGAGAGACGACGAGCAGATAAAACTGAAGATAGGATCGATCGCCGGAGAAACCAGGCGGAGGCCAGACCAGACGGCGAGAGCGACGACGAAGAAGAAGACGATTCGATAAAAAAAAAAATTTGACGGGAGGTTTTTTTCGTTTTTTTGGGGGGTGGGAGGGCAGAACCAACTGCACCGCACCGGCGTACAGAGAGCTGGGGAGCTTATATACCATCGGAGAGCTTCAGCAAACCCTAGCTTTGGGTCTGTGAGTCGGAGATGGATTGTGGACCGTTGGATCGATCTGCTTGCTGCATAAGCGAGGGGCCCACGTGGCAGTTTCTACGGCTAACGGAACCGCTAGGACAAGTGTGAGTTTAAAGAGAGAGAGAGAGAGAGAGAGAAAATGATGATGGGGTTGGTGCGGTCGGGTCAATAGAACACGTGAGGCCACGTGGCGGCTCGGCAGCTCACCGCGGCGCCGTGTCCCGGAGGTTGTTCCACGAGCTGAGCCAATAGCCAGCGTGGAAAAGTCGTTGCTTTTCCGTTCGCGCGACGCCATCTCTAAAACGAGCGAAATGTGGAAGACAGAAAAAATCGGGTACGAGAAATTAAGGAAATCGTTAATCGATGCATTTAATTAAACGAAGGAGTTTAACTAGAAAAAAAAAAAGGGGAAAAGAAGAGGTATTAAAGTTTTGTTTGTTTCGTAAAAAATGAATAATGTGAAAAATATTACATAAGAATGATAGCTTGTATCATTTGTAAAATAAATGAAAAATATATATTTTTATCGTCCACGAAAAAATTTAAATATAAATTGTTATTCATAGTGAAAATATTTTTTATCGATTAATTATTTTAACAGATACAAACTCTTATTTTTTGGAAAATAATTTTTAATTTATTTATTTTTCGCGAAACATACGTAGCTTAAAACTAATTGAGAGAGATTATTTCCACCGATTTTCACTGAATAGACAAAATGTCATAGCTGATTTCTATATTTGCGTAGTGTTTTTTTTTTTTCATTTTGGTTATTTGCTTATTACGGTTTCCATGAAATGTTAAACTTATTTTTGTTTAGAAAATAAATATCTGTCTCTTCTTCATGAGTATTCTTATTGCACCTTATTCATCGGTCGCCACTCGTGCCATCAAAGGCTTACTTCCGTGGTGAGTTTGTTAGTTCTTGTTTGATTGGTCGCAATATTTGATACCTTGATCCACATGATTCAAAACTGAACTTGTTCAACCAATCTACATGGAGCTTCGGATTTGACCAATAAAAATCCAAAACTAATACTTCTATAACAAAATTACTCCAAGATTAATTTTCATCTCAAACAAAATTTCAAACCCATACCTTGATCCAGATAATACCTCCTGTGAATAGTTATGCAATATCCCGCTAAAAATGCTTACATGTTAAAGCACAAGACAGACGACTATAAGACGAATTTGACGTGAAAAACTCACGTGCATTCAAACATATGCATTTTAACTCAATGTTGCACTGGAACGATAGATTTGGGGTCGGGGCGAGGGCACGTGTCGCCCTATGACGCGTGGAGGTCTCGGCAGAGTTGAGTAACACCCCCCACGCCCATATTTATGAGTCTCTATTAGTTGTTCGGCCTGTGTTTTATATTAACACATTTTGACTGCACAACGCGTATGGTAGGCTACCAAACTGGATCATTCAGAAAATGTTGGCTCAAAATCGTCAGTTTGTAAATGCGATTAAGTTACATCATGGTAGCGATTAGGGATGGGCTAAAGAAAAGACATACTGGATCGGCCTGCCCAAGTTGGCTCAAAATTTTTCGGGCTCTACTAGGCCCATGTCGGTCCACATGTCCTAAATATATATTTTTTAAGTTCAAACTAGTCTGATTGGAGAAATAACACAGCCTTGTTTTCGGGCTCTGATAGGCGCATCCACGGGGCGGTCATAGGCGGCGGGAGTGGTGACTAGCAGCGAACGGGCGGTGGGGAGGTAGACTTGGATTGAGAATTTGGGTGGGTGGGTTAGTAGAGTTGCGATATGGAAAGTGCATTTTTAAGAGTCGAAGATGTAAGTGCTAAAGTTAGAGAAAATTCACAATATATTTTCACGCGAAAAATAAAAAGAAAAAAGAGGAGCGTGGAATTCAATTTCCAGCCTCTATCTCCAACCGAACCGAAATGGCCAAATCCTATACGCTCCACGCAAAATGGCCTTGCCTCGGTTTAGGCTGCAAAGCCTCGGGCCGGACCACAATTTCGACAAAAGCCCGCCGGTGCTTACCCCTAGCAGCTATCGGAGTTAAAGTTAATTAATACTCTCGTAAGTCATAGTCATCGCAAAACGTGGTTTACATAGATTAGATTGAAAAAGATAGACAGGTGGCAGACTGTCGATGGAGAATATAATGCTGCTAATTTGGTTTTCCCTTGCCTTAACTTCCCGTTGCTAACCTCGGAAGTCGGAACTAACCTAAGCAAATCCTTTGGAAAGTGCATCGAACGTTTCGACAAAAGAATTTTTTCAAAAAAAAAAATACGTGCGGACCGTCCAATGATGCGAGGATACGTCTCTTAGAATAATCTCTCCAACCAAAGCACGTAGCTTTTGATGGGCGCTCCGGTTCTTGGCGTTTCCTCGTGTCAAGCCGGTGACCGTAGATGGCGACGTGGCGGCGCACGTGGCCACGCCTCCGCCGTCCATCCGAA
This sequence comes from Lenwebbia sp. NSW1173648, assembly GCA_029784005.1. Classification (NCBI taxonomy): domain Eukaryota; kingdom Viridiplantae; phylum Streptophyta; class Magnoliopsida; order Myrtales; family Myrtaceae; genus Lenwebbia; species Lenwebbia sp. NSW1173648. Next base: position 16,939,516 of record JARCGZ010000012.1, on the reverse strand, counting down.
CTTAAGCAAATCAGACGTCGAAAGTGGGATTCCTATCTAAAAGAAACCACCCCCCCAATAATTTTTGGCTCTTTACTTTATTTCACACTTTATTTCCACGTGGCACAGATGATGGAATTTAAAATTACCTCTACAAATGGTAAATTAGGTCTCGAGTTAAGTGACGTGTGTTTAGAATATATTGTTTAATTTTTGCTAGGTATTTTTTTCGATATTCATGTTCTAAGAGCAAGAGGAGTTGTGGGGTGGGTGGGTTGAGAGATATGTCTTCTTTTGAATTTGCCCCTTTGTTTTTCTCTTTTCTTCTCCCCCAAGCGACATGACCACCGCCTGCCGTCACCGCGGCCCGTTCCTCCACCAGTTTGTCTCCATCAGCGTCATATTCTCTCTCTCCCTATCTTTCTCTGTCTCTGTGTGTAAATGTCATGTAATGGCCAAAGGTATACTCACGGATCAAGATCGAAGGAGAGCGAGAGGCGAGGCACAAAAGCGTGGAGCAAGTGCGACACGCCGCGACTAGGACATAAGTGATGGAGGTGAAGACGAAGATGGTATAAGGATTTTCTTGTACATAATCCCAAGTACGAAATATCTCCGGATCAAAGAATAAATCGAGCATCATTCAATTATCCTGTGTAAGTTAAACGCGGTTTACTAGACATTTAATTATATTACTACTCGCTATCTCATGTGTCGGCCACGTTACATTAACTTGGATTGCGACGCTCAAGTTGAAAAGAACTAACATGCTTTTCCTAGGGTGGACAGACCATAGTAACTTGGACGGCCCCGTCTCGTCTATGATTTCTTTTTTTTACTTCATCTGTTCCAAAATAAAGAAATTAGTAAAGAGAGAAGAAAGGCAAAGGCAAACAATATTCACCACCCCTCCCCCTCCATTCTTCACCACCCACGTCCAGCAGACGGAAGCTTTTACGTAATCTCCCACCACCCTCCTCCCCCTCCTCCATGACGGCGACAACCTCCCTCGTTCTGGACCACTCTCTCTATAGACATGTACTGTTCCATTGCTTTTGTGGTGTCCAAAAGAACATCGTAAGTAACGGTTCATGGTGGCTTACTCCACCTTATCTCCTTATCTACTTTTGGTTTTTTCTTTAAACGTCAGTTTCCGCCAGAGTTGGCCCAGAAGAGCAAAAGGAGAGAGTAGGTCCATCCTCCTTCCTTCATCCACCTCCCTCTCTTGTTCTGGACAAAAATCAAAGAGCACAGACGATATGATCTTAATTGCTTCTGTATATTTCGAGCGTCAGAGATGTATTTCATATTTGTCATCTCTCTATCAAAAAGAAATGGAAAAACTTCATCAGTGCCAAGTCTTTTTCCCCCCATGTTCAGTTGATCAATCGGCGCGTGGAAACTAAGAAAAAGAAAAAGATCAAAACTCGGTTACCCACCACTACAAACTACAGCAAAACGGAAAAAACTTCAACAACAAAAAAAATATATCAGATAAAGCTAGATGATTATATGGGCGATCCTTCGCTTTAATTCAATCGCCGTCCGAGTTCTCCGATTTTGGGTACTCGTTCAAGTCCGGCTTCTCCGCATTCACCCGGCTCGAGTTCGACTCTGGAGCGTGGAGCTGGGCCGCGGCAGCCTGGAGGGCGTCGACCCGGGCCCCGACCTCAGTGGCCTTCTTGCGTATGGAGGCAGCGGACAGGTCCCGCAGCTCGTCGTCCTCCTGGAAGACGAGCTCGGGGAAGTTGAGCCGGGCCGAGGGGCCGCGGAGGTAGAACACCGCGGTGTCGTAGGCGCGGGCCGCGGCGACCGGGGTGTTGTAGGAGCCAAGCCAGATCCGGGACCGCTTGTTCGGCTCGCGGATCTCCGCCACCCACTTCCCCCACTTCCTCATCCTTATTCCCCTGTACGGCTTCTCAGCTGGTTGGCGATTGTGATGATGTTGCTGTCCCTGCTTGCGCTTCTCCGCGGTTGTTCCCGTCGCTGTTGTGGCCGGTGTTGCAGTAAAAAACTCACCCTCCATGGTTGTTGACGGGGGCCTTCTTTCTTTTCCCCCTTCCTTGTTAAGCTCAGGAACTACAGAAACTCGGAACAGAGGAGCCAAAAAAAAATAGTTCCACTCATGGGGATATTCTCACACTCGAATGATCCCAGAAAACGCTTGCCGCATGAAAACCCTTGTTTGCGTTGTACGAGAATATAAATATGAATTTCTAGAGAGAGAGAGAGAGATAGGTGAGGGAGGGAGTTTCCGACTTGGCTGCGAGTCTGTCGTCCGGGGACGGCTGCCACGTTGCTTTTCCCTTTAAGATAATCCAAACCTGGCCGACATAATCCATCGCTCCCATCTCTTCTCTGCAATTTTTTTTTGTTTTTTTTTGTTTTTGTGTGATTAGTTTTTGGTAAATTGGGTAATGATTCGTCGAAAGCTTGATTATCGATTTAATCGCTAACAGTACTGCGACGGGTGCGCGTACATTTGAATGATCGGTACGATGGGTGCCCTTAGTTCATTTTTGGGGCTTTGAGCCTTCATAACCCCTTGAAAAACATGTTGAGATATTTGTAAGCCTCCCAGCCAGCTTGGTTATCGATTTAATCGCTAATAGTGAGTTGTCTACTTTCCTCTCCAAACTTTACTAAAAAAATTCAATGTTACCCATCTTAAAAAGTAAAACCCTAGATCTACTGCTCATCTTCCTTCTTTAACGAGGTCGGCAAGGCATATCTGACAGGCGACGATCGCTGGGTGGCGCGACCCAAGCGGCCAGAGCCCTTCGCTGGCTGGCAAAGGGTTTTGATGTTTTGCAATAAAAAAGAGAAATATGCGGCCAAAAGGCCCTTGCAATTTTTTTTTTTTATTTGCCAAATACTACTTTTCCAATGATTTTTAACCAAATGCCACTTGCATTTCCTCAAAGCCACTTAGGCCAAAGACATTTACATTTGCTCAAAGTCATTTTCAAAGCCGAACCAAACGCACCCGTAGTACCTCTCACTAGGGCAAAAAATTTGTCTTGATGGACAAATCCAAGAAAAGATTTACTACTCCATAAACAGATTCGAGTCTACACATAGTTTTCAACGCTTCCGCAGGGGAGAAGAAGCTTCGCATCAAAAGTTATTCCAGAATTAATATCACAAAAAACCTCAAACTGATGCACTTGTGATAATATTATCTTAAACTAATTTGTTAACCACCAAAAACCCCAAACCGATACATTTGTGACAAATTTACTCTTTTATTAGTTTTCATTAACTTTTACTGTCAAATTGCTGAGTTGGATGACACGTGACAGTTGACGGTTGTACTAGTTTAGGGGTTTTTACGGTACGTTTGTCAATTGTACGGTATTAACTCAATTTAACAGAAGCTAACGAGGGGTAAATTTGTCACAAGTGTACCAGTTTGGGTTTTTTGGTTGTCAAAATATTAGTTTAGAGTAAATTTGTCACATGTGTTGCAGTTTGAAATTTTTAGTGGTAAAAAAATTAGTTTATGACAAATTTGTCATATACTAATTTGGGATTTTTGGCAATATTAACCAATTATTTCAAGGCTTCGCAATCAAGCAAACAACAATGAGCTCATTATAGTAGTAGCGTGGAATGCTGATTGGACATCGAGATATTGAGGTTCTCCCTAACCAAACCCTAAAGAGCAACCCGAATTCTAAGCAACATCTTGATTTATTAGCATGCTTAGACGTTACCATTGATAAAATTCATTGGGATCGGTTCGGTTCCACATATTAATATTTTGAAATTTCTCAAACTAATGATTCGACCTTTATGAAGATTTCAATATTTTCTATTCTAACAATTGGCGGAATTGAGCTACGGCTGCATCTTCCTCCATTCCCGTCGACCATTCTCTTTGTTGGTATGTTGCAAATATGGACATTGTTCACTTCAATATTGAGCTAAGTCTGCGTATGAATGATATTCATAGCTTTTTTTGGTCGAAAAATGATATTCATAATTTATAAGCTGCCAATTAGAGGGATGGTTTGGGAAAGTTTCATTGAGATAATTATCCAAAAAGTCCTAAACCTATTGTACTACAGTCAATTGAGTCATAAACTTTTCAATTTGTCCAATTAAATCATAAACCTTCTTGCGATTTGCCAATGTAGCCTTTATGGCCAATTCTGGTCGGAATTTGAGAATGTGGGCGCCAATCATCCTACATGGCACGGCCGTCACTTACATGGACAATTTTTTTTGCGAATTTTTAAATTTTTTGAATTTTTTCTTTTCCTTTTCTTTTCTTTTCGTTTTCTATTTTCTTATTTCCCTCCTCCAATTGCCGAGGACTCGGCGATGGTTATTGCGGAAGGAAATAGGGAAATAAGAAAAAATAAAGGAAAAAAAATCGGAAATTTTTGAAAAAGAAATTGCAAAAATCGTCCACGTCAGCGATTTTCTACAAAAATTGACCGGAATGACTACATTAATAAATCGTCAAAATATTTAATTTCAAATTTGACCAAGAAATCGGTCATTGTATGATATGTTTAGTACTTTCTGGATAATTTTGCCAAGTTTCTACATACACATATTTCACATAGCGTCAGTCTATTGTGCTACGAATTCTATTCTAAGCGACAAAGTAAAATTTTCCCTCTATAATTTTGCAGAAAATTTTGTATACTTTCCTTCTACCACAAAACATGTCTGGTCTAATAAAGTCAATTTTACTTAAATTGATAAGCATGGAGATTCTCTCGTATGGGATAACTTTACGACTTATTAGTTCTAAATACTTCTAGGCATATACTATGTTGATGAGTATGACATACGGAAATATTTAGCACATAATTCTTGGTCAAATCTTTTTCCTTTTGAAATATCACAACATAGTATGTTGAACATACAATGTAAGTGGTCACCTGTAACATTCCCGTTTAGAGGGTATGAAACTGAAAGGGGCACGGTGGCCAGTGGCTGCAGTAGGCGGAGGGAGTGCCGACGTGGACAGTTACGGCTTGATCACGCAAGCACGAAGTTCCACGCCCCTCACGCATGTCAAACTGAACATCATTGAACGACCAATAAAATAAAATTAGGCAAGTCTCGGATTAAATTATAATGTTGCACGCACTTTAGTATGTGAGCATGTGAATCATTAAATCGAGCGAACACCCCATGAGAGTATAAATGATGTCACCTGTCGGCATCTCTGCTTGGTGTCTTGTCCATCCAAATCATCAGTTCGTGTGAATCATTAAGATCGTCGAGAGGGAGCCAAAATCCAAACTCGTCGTCATATCCAGTTAGACTCGTCTTCACTGAAAAGTTTAAGACAATGAGTTCTGGTCAAACTTGAATATATTAATCGCTCCACACTATACTAATTCTTTGACGTGGGACTTATCTAACACAATTCACATGTGTATCTCAACAATTTTCCCCACACATGTGGGCTTAGTGTTAGGTCTGATCATATCTTGGCTATACGCCTAACTTCACCAATGGTCTCTTTCTCCCCACCAAATCATAAAGTCTGTCATCGGGCCTGCGTTGCTACACCACAACGTCCACATCCTGGAAACCGCGCCGATCATCAAATTCTTTGATTGAGATATTTACCAAGCACCAGAACAAATTGGGGGCTCACCAATTTACCACCTGGCTATGATACAATATTTTAAGATTTGGCGTACAACCACAACGAAATATTGAGTAATGGAGAGAAAGAAGAATCGAGTATAAGGTTTATCCTGGTTCATCCACTATAATTCACACCCACATCTCTGTTACAATCTCAATTATAAAAGAAATATCTTATATATAACAGTAGTTATTCATGGGCTCAAGCATAAACTATCAATAAAATACCGACTCAAACTATAAAAGCCTTATGGCTTTTCAAGAGCACTGCCCCCCTGAGACCCTTGTGCCTTCCTTGCAATGAGGATTGTGAACTATAGCCCGAAATAAATAATAACGTTTGCAAATCGAGGATTAATGTATCAAAGGTTGGAAATTTGTTGACTCGTTGATGAATCTAATGGGGCGTGGATCTTTGCCCAGATTTCAGCTGGCTGTTGTTATTAACGAGTCAAGCATGTTGAAATTGACCCTTGCGAGCTTGGTGGAATTGTAAATTTTGGAGAGCTACGTGGTATATCGATGTCTCATACTTTTCATGAAGTCGTATGTCTAATTAATTGCAAGGTATAAGAAATAATTCAAAAAAAAAAAAGCGTATCAAGGCAATATTTTGTGGTTTTTTTTTTTGACATTTGAATGATATTTTAAATTTCGACCAAATTTTTTAGAAAGCGTCGGCAAACAGTTATTGATTTGCAAATCGTTTTAAATATAATTTCCCTTGCTATATTGTTTTCGGAGTTTTCGGAGGATACGATATGTTGGCTTTGCGTGGGGGGGAGAAATGATTAAGCACGGGCCGCTTCGATGTGGACAAGTGGACAGAAGAAAACGAATTAGGTCAGTGGCGGTGGCGGAATGGACGGACGGATCGGCTTTTCACAGTCGCTTTCCATCCACGCCATCGATTATCTTCTTTCAAGTGGAAAAATAACAACAGGAGATAATTACTTTTTATAGTAACTTAAAGAAAGATTATTGTCTCTTCCTTGGGGGTGTGCAACCGACCTGGATAGATAATTATAAGACCGGACCGGACCGGACCGGACAGTCCGAAAAAGAAAAACTAGTCGCATTCCCGATGAAGACCCATCCAGAACTGGATTGATCTTGGAACCGGTTTTAGCTACAATAAAATAAAATAAAAACCCCTAATTCTCTAAGTTGAGCAATATCATTTTGGATAAATGGGGAATGAAGTTTTATAATTTATGTTTTATGTTACATGCTTGAACTTTTTATTGTTTATAATTGTGCGTGATTACGTGTTTAACTTTTCATCATTTATAATTGTACGTGACCACGTGTTCATCTTATGGATTGTTATTTTTGGCGAATAGGGATTTATGTTATTTATCTTTTACTTCGAACCGTTTTGTTGCTCATACTATTTTGCTGTAAAAAATGAAACCAACAAAGGAAAATGAACAGAGGTTCTCATGTAGACCCTGAAACCCAATTGGAAAAACAGAGTAGGTTCCATAATTGGTTCCAGGAAAACAAGGTAAGTTCCAAGTTTTAAAAACTGGGAATCGGTTATAACAGGGTAAGTTCCAGGTCTGGAATCTACCCAACCTGCAGCCGATCATCCCAATCTTCCGTGCATATCCTATCTGGTGTAGTACCCGCGGCCCCTTTCGACTTATGATTGACCATCATGAACCGAAAAAATACGTGATGATGATTTCCAATTATAGAAGAGAAATCGATCGGTGAACCTCATAAATTTGATTTCACATTACGTGTTTGGACCAATCCATAGGAGGTAGACCGACTTGGGCGGCCGGTCTTCGTCGCGGTCAAACTCGAAGCTCCGCAAGGCATGGTCAAGTCTCAGATCTAGTTCGATGCTTGATCCGAGGTCATCCGCTTCAATCACATGTCGCTGCCAAGCGAGATTGGAGATGGAGTGGCTTTGAGGGCGGAGGAGGTGGGGCGCCAGTGGACAGAGACTGATAGAGAGGACGAGACAAAGAGACGGAGCGCGATGCATATGGCTCCCCATTTCGATCCTTGAAAGTCCTTCCAGTGTCGAGCATCTTTCTCCACTAGTCATTCCATGGCCAAAAAACTGTCATCCATTTTTTGAGGCAATCTTAACTTCTTCATTTTATACGGAATAAATCATTCTACGCATGGATTGCAACATATCATGTGAACACGTGAGATATGAGATTTTGTCAGGCCATCGCCTAAAAGCTTCATTTTTCAGAACAATTGGCAGTGGTCCTACAAAATTTCATATGGTATCAGAGTAGGAGGTCTTGAGTTCACATCTCTCCGAGCCCCATTTTCTTCTCCAATTAAATATGTCAACGCCTAGTACTAGGCAAAAAGACAAGATTAGGCGTGATGGAGAGTGATAAAATACTTAAATATTAAATCACGCCATAAGCTTTTAGAACAGTTGGCAGTGATACCACAAAATATCACGTGAGAGATGATTTTGCCTTCAAAATTCCAACACAAAATGATTTTGCTTTTCTGATGAGCAATCAATTTATGGAAATAAAAGTGATTGATTTATTAACATAGCATTAGCAATTCCATTAATGTATAGTTTCTCCTCATATGAATGAAGAAACTAACAGTGACATCACTCATAATCATTGAAGGAAGGCCGGTCAAAATATGCATCGGTGTTGGGACATGAATGAGCTTACAGAGTCAAATACGGCGATTACCGCCTTAACTTATATTAGTTCGGATTAGTTTGAATAAGCAATATATGAATACGGAAAACACATTCATATCTGTTCGTCACGGAGCGATAGAATTCTGCCTTAAGATTTAGATAAGCCTTGGAAAAGAACATGAAGTAAAAAATATTTGATTCAAGCTGAGGCCGAATCAATGAAAATGACAAAAAGTCGGCGCCCCCCGGCCGGCATATGTATGCCGACAACACCGTAAATGCACTGCCATTATTGGTGTAATGGAGTTGTAGTGGACACCGGTTGCAATAATCTAAAGCATAACCCTACACGTGCGCACATTGATAGAGAACCTGAAAAAACGGCTTTGCTAGCCGAATAAAACAAAGTTCAAAAGTAAATAAGAACGGCTTGTCAGCTCGTAGTTTGACCGCTTTTAAGGACAGCCGCATGCCATTTTTCATTTGATTTAATCAAACATGAACCTTCAATTTGAATGGAGGATTTCCGATACAGCTCTTTTGCGACCACTTTTGCTGTGAGTCGATCCACTTTCAAAATTGCAGCCAATTTCAAAATTGCCAATTCAGTTGTAAATCTTTCATTTGGATCTATTTAGTCCAGAACCTTTTCAATTTTACCAATTCAGTTGAATGGAGGATTTCCGATACAGCTCTTTTGCGACCACTTTTGCTGTGAGTCGATCCACTTTCAAAATTGCAGCCAATTTCAAAATTGCCAATTCAGTTGTAAATCTTTTATTTGGATCTATTTAGTCCAGAACCTTTTCAATTTTACCAATTTAGGTTGAAAATTGATGACGTGGACGCCGATCGTCCTACGTGGCACGGTTGACGCTGGCGTGGATATTTTTTTTTTATAGTTTTTCTTTCTTTCTTTTTCTTCCATAGCCTGTGCCGGTGGCCGGGGCCATTCCCGGTGAGGATCGGCCGCGCCTGGGGGAGGGCGAGGCCCACCCTCGCCGGCCATGGAAGAAAAATAAAGTAAAAAAAGAAGTATATTCAAAAAAATTATAAGAAAGCGTCTTTGTCAGTGCCAGCCGTGCAACGTAGGACGGTCGGCGTCTACGTCAGCAATTTTCGACCTAAATTGGCCGGGTGATCTCAATTGACAAAACGTGAAAATGTTTATGACTAGATTGGATCAATTGATAGGTTTATGACTAAATTAGTATCAATGCAATGGCTTTAGAACATTTTTGATAATTTTCTCGTAACGAACATGTATATCCAACGTCAATAGACCACATATTGGGATCAACTGAAATTCCCAAAGTCGGTCTTTTGCACTGGGTACTCACATAGTACAACATTAATATCATCATTTGTCCGTCGTTGGATGGCACCGATTAACAAGAAAAATTCAATTAGTTAGGCAAATCCCAACCATTCGATGTGGACAACGGCACACCGCACATTATTGTATCGTAGAAATTTGCTTACCCATTTCCACACGCACTTCTTTATGTTGGATAAGAGGAACCAAACACCACCGGTTGAGGCTGAAAAGGACATAGCTGGCCCAGAGGACATGAATTCATATATATCAACTATTTCCTCACGTTGGATGAAGTGTAGATTAAACACTATGATTAACGTTTGACCCAACTAAGAGCTGCACATTCAATTATTAATCCGAAAATTTGAAGTACAAGTGTAACAAAAGTAGCGCATTACAAATTCATTTTTTTTTTTAATTTTCTCTAAATATCTGATTACCGCTTTCGTGATATTCTAGACCGTCAATAATTCCTCCTGCAAAATCCATTTCGGTTCCACGTACTTAAGGACTTTCCAAATAGTTCGGCAAAAAAAAACAAAAAAAATTTCAAATAGAAAAAATTGTCAAAAAAGTCATAAATTTTGTCGCACTTTTGCCAATTCAAGCATAAACCTTTTAAGTTTGTTGATTTAGTCCTAAACCTTTTCAACTTTTTCCAATTCAATCCTATTGATCGGAAATCGCTGACGTGAACGCCGGTCGTCCTACGTGCACCGCCGCGTGGATAATTTTTAATAATTTTTAATATCGTTTTCGTATTTTTCATTTTTTTTTCTTTGTTTTTCCTTTTTGGGTTCAGGGGTTGGTAAGGCTGCCGACGGTGTCACATAGATATTAAAAAATAAATAAAATAAAAAATAGAAAAAATAGAAAAACTTATTAAAAATTATCAACGTCATCGTCGGCGCTACCACGTAGGACGGCAGGCATCTACGGCAGTAATTTTCGGTCAATAGGACTGAATTGACAAACTTAAAAGGTTTAGGACTGAATTAGTAAAAGTGCAAAAGATTTATGACTTTTTTGACAAATTTCCCTTCCAAATGTAATAACAACGTTATGAAATCCAAAGCTAACCTATAAGACCTTGCTCGACATTGGTGTACTTTTTAGCTTTACGTTGTGAGCTTTTAGGGAAAAATTGCCACAATAAAATCTTAAACTTATCGCATTTGTACCAATTCAGTCATAAATCTTTCAACTAGATCAATTTAGTCCTAAATCTTTTGATGATTTGTCAGTTTAGTCAATCCGGCCAATATTGACCGAATATCACTAGCATTGACGCCGATAGTGCCACGTAGGACGGTCAGTGCTGACGTGGATAATTTTTTTGATTCTTTTTGAATAATAATTTTTTATATTTTTTATTTTATCAATTTCTTTCTTTCTTTTCCTTTTTTTCATGAAGTCCGGTGAGAGTCGTCGGTTGATCTTCACTAACCACAGGTCAAGGGTCGCGGCCCTTGCCTAGACAGCCATTGACCGAGGGTCGTAGCTCTCGCCCATGGCCGAAGAGGACTTCGCGGCCCTCGCCGGGCTTAGAAGAAGAAAAAGGAGAAGAAAGAAAAAAAGAAAAACATTAAAAAATCATATTTTTTTAAGATAAAAATATAAAAATTGTTCACTCCAGTGCCGGCCGTGCCACGTAGCATAGCTGGCCTCCATGTCAAATTTTCGATCAAAATTAGCTGAAAGGACTTGGCAAATCATCAAAATATTTAGGACTAAATTGACTAAATTGAAATATTTAGAACTGAATTGGTATAAATGTAATAGGTTTAGGACTTTTTTGATAATTTAGCTTCAGTGATACATATCAACTTGAAACTCCATTTCTTGACTAAAACACTTGCAGTCATGCACAACTCGGGACTATTTTGTTGTACCACAATACCCGCCTTCATCTATGATCTCTTTTCTTGCTGGACCAACTGTCTATTTTCTCTTTTTGCCAAATCAACCATGATTGACAATTATCACTTGAAATCACGATTAAATCCACTAAAATTAACCATCAGCTCTGACACTATTTTTGTGCTCCCTTGGTTGAAACTTGATTCCTTTATCAGGGGAGATCACCAAGAGAAAAACCTAAATTTGACCCCATCAACATATCCAAGTAACCAATCTTCACTTATAAACCTAACCCGATTAGTTATAAACCAATTAGAATACATGAACTGCTTCTCACCACATGAAATCTCCAATTAGAGGTGTCAAAATTGGTTGAAAACCCATATTGAATAAGATGGGTCAAATATGGGTTAGTCAAGTTTTAATAATGGGTTGTTAGTGGGTTTGAGTTGTAAGCCTTTCTTATATGTGGATTGTAAATGGGTTTGTCTTTAAACTTATTTACAACCCGTTTAACTTATAAATGTTATTAGTTTTTTTTTTTGGTCGAAAAAAGGTTATTAGTTGAGTCAACCCATTCATGAGATGCCGTTTTCTTGAATAGTTTTTATATTATATATATTTTTTCTTTTTATTTAATATTATTAATTTTAATTTTTTTTTTCGTTTTTCTTTTTTCCTATGAAGTCTGGCGAGGGTCGCGACCTACCTCGCCCAGCCCTCGCCAGGTGTGAACGACGGCTGCGACCCTTGCCAGCGACGAGCGACCCTTGCAGGATTTCCTAAAGAAAAAAAAAGGAAAAGAAAATAAAAATTAAAAAAGTCATAATTTAAAAAAATTATAAAAATTGTCCCACTAGACGTGTATTGCATGAAAGTGTTTTAGTAATATAATTAAAAAATTATAATAAATAATTTTTCCTAGATTGGATTAAATATAGAAGTTTTCAAGTAATATGGGTTGCGTCAGTTATGGGTCGTGTCGTGTGTGGGTGTAGGTCGTTAGATTGGTGTCGCATGCAAATGGGTTAAAATGGGTTAAATATGTTAATTTGGGTCGAACCATTTTCGACATGACTCACCCGTTTGACAAGTTTATCTTTAACGTGGGACTTCTCATACACAACGCTATGGTGTATTCCAACAAATCCAATTTGATATTAAGTGATTTGAATGCTCAAATCAAGCTCCATATCAACTAGAGCCCAAAATATCGAACAACTGACATTTGCAAAATATTTTTCAAAAAATGATCATTTATATCGCTTACAAATTTGAATGAACGAAAATATTTTTATCGTCTACTCGAATGTTTAAACACAATTTATTGTTGGTAACCACGATAATTTTTGTTGACTAATTTTTTTAAGCAATGCATGCGATTCTTTTTTGAAAAATATTTTTTAAATCACTTATTTTTTGCGAAATAAACCTAGCCTATTTCATCTATTTTAGACTCTTCCATTTTGGTGACGGCCCAAAGAAATAGAGAAAGTAAAACCGTCGGTTTTCTCGGTACAAGGCCGAATAGTCGGTGGACCGGGCCCATTCGAGTTAGCCCAATCATGTTTGGAGCTTACGAATTTGAACTTTTTGTTGTGGCACGTGAGAGAACCAATTGGAAGGAAGACGAATTGAGAAGATAATAGTTGGTTGGGGATATTACACGACCATGACACGAAACACCATAATCGACACACTACTTATTGTCTGCTTGTCAACAAGACCCAAACTTTAGACTCCGTTTGTTTGATGAAAAACTGATGTCGGGTAATTATTATTCGACTTTTCGGCGTTTGGGTGACGGAAAACTATTCGATCTATGGAAAACGTTTTTTATGCACCGAAACGATTTCCCCTTCTAGCAAGAAAAAAAATCACTTTCCCTAAACCACTAAACAGATGAAAAATAATTATCTTTCTTGAGAAAAACTTCATGAAAAATATTTTCCTTTAAGATAAATTTTTCAGCAAAACAAACGTACCCTCATGTGATTTCAGACGATCTTCTATGTCCTATCTTTTATAATTTCGAAAAATTACATTGAAAGCCCTAAATCTTGTCAGGAAATGAAATCAAAGCTAAAACATTTATTTGAGGCAATCAACTCATGAACGTTTCATACGAGGTGTTCAATATTAAACAGAAATTAAATCTCAAATGCTACAAATTAATAGCGAAAATCAAAAGATAAAAGTAGCGGTCGATCTGAACCCACGCCTGAGATGTCAAACATGTAAAATGTGACTTTTTTAAAGGACCACTTTCTTGATGAACCAAAAGAATGGTAGATCTTTAGGACTGGAATTGTCAAAAAACACATGCTTAGCATCTTTGTTAAGGCCGGGCTAGTAGTGTGGCTAGCCTTTTCCCCCAAGTCAAGATTTGAAAAATATGCAAATGCTAGCTGATGAATCTAGATGGAGTCCGACCAAAAAAAAAAAAAAAAAAAAATTTCTAGATGGAAAATCACTTCGTGAGATTCTTCTTCCACCTCCAGGACTATTCACATCTATTGCACGTAAACAACTAGAAGTCAATAGGAATGCGGAGCCTCCAGACAGTCCGATCTTCGCGCTCGTACTCCTGCATCATGGGAAAAGCAAATTAAAATAAAGACAGCTATCTGCTTTTATCGTATAAAATTACCAAAAAAGTTATAAACCTATTGTAATCGTGTCAAATTCAATCCAAAAACTTTTTTTTTGATGATTCAGTCCACGCCCAGTGGCCGGCGACGCATGTGGTCAGCGAGGGTCAGGAGGCTCTAGCCCGTCTTAGAAGAAAAAAAAGAAAAAAGAAATAAACAATTAGATTTTTAAAAGAAATACAAAAATCAGATTTTTAAGATTATAAAAAATCTGATTTGTTTTAAATTATAAAAACTGTAGAAATTATCCACAATGATTTAGTAATACAATGTTTTCAAAAAATTATAAGAAATTAGTTTTCTTAGATCGGATCAAATATAGAAATGTTTTAGTAATATGAGTCGGGTCAGGTACGGGGTTCGGGTTGAGAAATTTGCGCTGCGTATAAATAGGTCATAAACGGGTTAACGAGTCTATTTGGATCGGATAATTCATGATCCGACTCACCCATTCCACAAATTTAGTAATTTGTATTCAATACACCGAGCACTAAATTTACTCCCTATGAGATGCTTAACAAGTGTTGCGAGAACACTAAGACATCAAGGGCCCCCCCGCCCCCGTCGTCGCAGCACGAGACGCTCGGAGGTCCCCTCCCGGAAATCCGCAACAACGTCAGGACAAGCATGACGATGAATGAGATTGATTTTCAACGTTGGACAGCACCCGCATTTGCGTTGTCACAAAGCGAAAAAACAACGGATTTCTAGAAGGCCCCCCCAATTCTTTAAATGACTCGTGTGGGCACACCAACACTACACACACCCCCCACCAAAAGAAGAAGAAGAAGAAGAAGGACCCATTCATTTTTTTTTCTCTCTCCTCTTTCAATACAATAATAACAATAATATCGCCAACCAACGCGTAATTCTTTTTAATGAAGCCGAAGGTGCTGCCGGTTCAATGGGACGGCGAGGCGACCATTAAATGAAAAGAAGAAGAAAAAGATTAATTTTTTATTTTAATTAGTCAGATATAGTGGCGGCCACGGTTCCGGTTCATGAAAACCGGGAACCGGAACCGACGGTTCGGAACCGCCCGTTCGGGCCGGTTCGTAATTTTTTTTTTACGCCTTATTTTTGCACGGTTCACCGGTTCGAAACCAACGGTTCCCGGCCGGTTCAAGGTTTGGGCTAACCGGAACCGAGCCCGTATGCCACGGGCCGGTTCCGATTTTGACCCGGGTCAGTTCCAGGCCCAAATCGACCCGTGGCTACCACTAGTCGGAGAGACTAATCAGGTGCGGGGCGTGCTTACATCACATCTCGCAACTCAAGACAAAGAGAGACAACCCCCAATTCGGGTTCATCCGTTATTTTAAACCAATTCAATTCATCTGCCCATATGATGAGATGAACATGTTATTAAAATTGTTCCTTGATGATATCCATTGACTTTTCCGCATAATGGGATTTGACACTGATGTTATCCTTTCTTAGGAGCGCACAACGAGATGCACGGTACCTCCACTCGAAGAGATCGAAAAAAAGGGAACTCAAAATATAAGTCCACTAATATATTCGATTGGGCTCAACTTCACTCAAAAGCTTAACGTAACGAGTTATGTGTTAACTTGAGTATATTAACTGTTCCAAATCATACCACTTATTCGATACGAGACCTTTTTAACACGTGCTTTCTCGGGATTTAACTCATCAGTGTTCTCGTGATCATGGAACACTTTTTGTTTAGGAGCAAAACAAAAACAGGACGACCCCCATGAATTTTTATGATTTGAACAAGACCTTGCGATCAATCAAAGGGGCAACCCGATTTCACTATCTGTCCCGTGTGACTGGCGCCATAAGATAAACCCACCAAAGGAAAATGAACACGCAAAAATATGACCATATGTTAGGAATTCCTCCGTTTTTTTTTTTTCTAATGCCGAGAGTCATAGCCACGGTTCATGAACCGCCGGTTCCCATTCCAATTTATGGAAACCGGAACCTAGCCCTTAAGTGGCGGTTCCGGTTCTGGTTTTGAATCGCTGGTTCCAGGCCGGTTTCGAGCCTTGTTTCGGTTCAAAATCGAAAATGAAACCTCCGGTTTCGGTTCCGATTTTTGAGTTTAAAAATTAAATTGTAATGAATTTGTAATAAAATTGTAATCAAATTATCAAATAATGAATTATGAAATTATGAATGATCAAATACAAATTATAAATTGTAATCAAATTTAGGGGAAAAAAAAGGGAGGGAGAGGGAGTTTGAACTTAATGAATTATCATTAAGCGCATATAAATTGTAATCGATGTTTTTTTTTTATCCCCATTTTTTCACGGTTCGGAACCGGCCCGGAACCACCGATTCCGAACCCGGTTCAAGGTTTGAAGAAACCGGAACCTGGCCCTTATGCCACGGGCCGATTTCAGGTTGAAACCGCGGGCCCGGTCAACGGGCCGGTTTCGGGTTTGACCAGGCCGGTTTCGGGCTCAACCCGGCCGGTGGCCATGATTAGCTGGGACTTTTGCTGATTGTTTTTGGACCATTTTTTTTTTCGTGCTGCTGCCTTTCTTGAACCAGTCTTCAGTCCACGCCTTCCCTTCCTCTTCCTTCATTCCCATGCCCTCTTTCTTCACCAAGAACCTCTTTTATCGCGCAATCCCCCTTCCTCTCAGCAGCAGCACAGAAGCAAAAGGTCTCCAGAATCAGAACAATTCGAAGGAGAAACGGAATACAGAGAGTACGGAAGCAGATTTCGACCGTCATCAGATACAGTGAGGAGATGCAAGGATGGATCCAATTGACATTGGCCGCCACGGTCGTCATCGTCCTAACGATCCTCGCCGCCGTCTTCGCGTGTCGGCGTTGCAGTTCGAAAGGGAGCGGCAGCGGGCAGCTCGTCACCAGGACTAGGACAACCGAGTCTCTCCAGGATGGGATTGCCAAGCTCCACCAGACGAGCCTGCACCACCAGCTGGATCGAGAAGGCAGGAGGCGGCCGGGTTACCACGCGTTCCGCCGCGGGGCCTCGACGAGGCCGCTCTTCAGTTGGGCCGATCACCCGTCGCTCGTCACGGACGCGGTGGAGAGCGGGTGGTCGAGGTTCGCGTTCACGGGCTACAAGTCGTCCCCGTCGACTCGGTCGACCCTGCTCGGCGTCTGCGCCACGGGCGACCAGAGAAGCGGAATCGAGCCGGAAATAAGCTGGGAAGTGTGCCAGGGCTCCGCGGACTTCATGCAGAAGATAAGATTGAATCCTGGATTGCTGAAGAAGATAAGTTTAAGCAACAACAATCCTATGGCAGCTTCATCTGCTATCAAGACTGCCTTGCCCCTGCCGGGCCCTCCATTGGGCAATTCCTCTTTTCCTCAGGAAGCCTATTTCGAGATCACGATTGTGCACTCCAGGAGCGATCGCGATACCGGCAAGTCTCAGGAAGGCGAGAGGACTAAACTCATTCATGATAGTTCCAATTTGAACGCCGACTCGGAGTCCTTGGCCCATGTTACTAGCAACGGTCACGGAAATAACTACAAGGTCGAAGAATTGAAGCTCAACATCAAGGACGGGGGCAAAGGCGAGTCCGTGGAGGTGTCGCTTGGTCTCACGGCAGGAGGTTCTCTTCCTCTGAAGCTGCCCGGAAGCTATCCGGGTTCCATCGGGTTCAACTCGAATGGCTCTGTCTATCTTGACGGTAAAACTTCTGGTCCTTGCATTATCATCTCCTGTGCACATTTTGATAAGAAAAGCCGAAAAGGAACGACCTTTATCATCGACAGTTACTGGGCAGTAGGAAAAAGTTCTTGATGGAATAGCTTTCGGTTTCCATAATCGCACTTCGATTCATATGGTTCGTTAATCATGAAAAGTGGAGGCGAATGGCTTATGTTTTTTTTTTTTTTTTGCCACGAATACTTGTTTTCAGCGCGATTGAAGAGTCAATCGTAAGGAAAGGCCCGTGCTTTTTTGACATTGCCAAGATTTGCTCTACAAGAACAATCACCATGAAAATGAAATGCCTTTTCCTGTTCAGATTGACTATACAGTTTGCTGCTGTCGCTGTGTCGTTTTCCCTCCTGTTGTTGTCTTGCTTTTATGCAACTTACTGTTGGATTCTTTCGCGTAAGTTTTGTCCTTGAGTCACGATTAACTCGATCAAGTAAACTGAATCTTGCTAATTATTTCACTGTTTTTGAGGTTGTGAAAATTTGAGCTTATTGGCCTATTAGCAGCTAACTTACCCTTTGGAGTCATCTTTCATTCAGGGATCAAACTCGTGTTTGAATCCGAGAAGGCAGAATGGGGAAGGACGGAGAAGGTGATCGGATGCGGGTTCGACCCCAGGCAAAAGAAGGTCTTCTTCACGGTAGACTCGGAGCTGATGCACGTGATCCACTGCAAGACGGGTGAGTTTGGTGCTCCGCTCTATCCGACGCTCGCGGCGAACAGCGACGTCATGGTTCTCCTGAACTTCGGACAAGCTGCCTTCAGATATGGACCCGCAAACACACAGCGCACGTCGAATCCTTGCTTCATTGGCCCGCTCACGAATACCCCTGCTGCGGCTCTGGGTTATGAGGACAGCAGAGAATTGTTTTCGATGGGAAGGATCGACTCCCAGTGGCTTAACCAGTTCATGAGCAGAGGCAGCCACAACCATGGTAATAACAACAGCAGAGTTCGGGATTTCGATGATGAGTCCGAGGCTGATCTGTTTGAGATCGCTCTGGATAGTAGCGGAAGATCCCCCAACACAGTTTTATAGCTACGAGAAGCGAAATGTCACCGTGTTATATATCAAAGTTTGAAATTTTTTGGCACCAGAAAGCTGACTGCTTGTGTGTGAGCATGATAGTCTGAGAGGGATTTGTTTCCTTCCATCATAGAAACTGATACCGAGTTTGACACAGAGATCTACGCCTTTCGAACGAAATCAGAAGCCGTTCGAGAGTCTTTCTAGTGGTAGGATTCAGGATAGTTTCTGTACATCTCTAATAGCAGTTATTCTTTGATTTTGAAGGTTATTTACTCCTAATGAGACTTCACTTTGTTCATATCCTAATACAAATGTCCATTCACCTCTGATCTTGCTCCTTCAGTGTCTGGAACCAGTTAAATTATCTATTAAATTTGGACGAAGATTGCAGCAAACAGTTAAGTTAGACAGAAAGACGGCATCTGCGCTCTAGTATTTGGGGCAATATGAAGTATATTTTCCCTTTTTGAAAAGGAATCCCGCCCGACACAGTACCGCAAATAGCGAAAACATATGGGAGAAATGAAACTCCTAGGTGAAAAATCACAGGAAGAAGGGCTATGAAGAGTGTGACAAGCCAATCTCTCAATCACCGTGAATATAGAATCTGGTGATAAATGCTTGCGAGGCAGTCAAGTTCACTATCTTTTTGGTGAAACCACCAGGTAGTTGGCACCAAGAATGATCAGACCAGTTTTTTTTTTTCCCAAACAAGATCAGGGGTCACCGATTTAACTTTAGAACTAAAGATTATGCAGAGTGGCATGCACATTTTTCTAATTGGTATGAGTACCAAAAACAATGAAGGAAGAACAAGAACGAAATGAGAAGTAGATGGAAGTAGGCGTACAATGAGGGGTTTGACATTTGATGTCGCAATCATAGTTTCGGGCGAAGACGGCAATTATTCAGGTCTTTGTAGGCAGAGAACAAGAGTCATTGACTTCACAGAATTTTAAATGGCAAGGAATCAAGCGTGACAACCAGATGCATTGGTTTAGTTTCACAACCGAGACCGGGTATTCCAATAAAATAACTATTGATTATGATAGTTAAGGAGGAGTTAGCAGAAATGTCATATCAAGTCCAACTCCAGAGTTTCTAAAAAAAACGTGGACCTATATACTTCCGTGTACATGCAGATGCTCCAGATACAATAAAAGTAATCTGTTCATACAAGAATGTTGCCACCTATCACGCCCACGCCTAAGCTGAAGGTAAGAATTTCAAGGAATGGTTCTAGTCAATGAGAGAGAGAGAGAGGTTGAGAGTTATCATGTATCACGAGGTTTTAAAAGCAAAAAAGAAAGAGCCAATATTACATACACATCGCCTGTAAGGCTGAAATAGATACCTCTTGCAGCAGAGAATAACCATTGTCCTCAACTCCGAAGCCAGCGAATTAATCTGTCAACAAATTGAAGCACTCCAACTTCAAAGAGGAGACTGTAAATAGACTAAAGAGCAGCACTTGAGCCTTGTTTTGCGATCACCTCAGTTTAACTTTGGTACCCATCTTGCACAGAACACAGAGGTCTGCCAATCATAAAGCTTAACACTACACGAGAGGCGGATATTGCTTGGCTTGTTGCCTCACCCTTCTCTGGTACTCAGCTGGATCCTAGTCACCAGCACCACAAAAGTTGCGCCACAAAGCATTAAGGGACACGAAAAAAAAAAAAAGGTCGAGCATTCGAAATAGGTAAAATGAGACAACCTTTACAAAAAGTTGGTATTCGTCATGGTCTGCTGGACTAGCGGGGTTGGGCTGGTCAAGCAAATCCTGAATGCCCACTAAGATTTGCCTCACTGTGATAGAGGGTCTCCACCCCTTCAAAACATCATGAAGGAAATTGGATTCGGTAATGAATTCAAGTAATCATTTCAAGCATCACAAATTTTAACTAGCAGTTACACTGAGTATTTACATCTTCATTGAGGATTGACAGACAGACCATGCCTGAACCATAGACATTGAGGTGGAAAAAATCCTTAGGGAACATGCACTTTGGAGCCTTGCTAGGGTAATCCTCTGTAAAGTATAGCATAAGCGGATAATTGCCACCTTCCCAGTCAGTCTGCATAAGAAGAAATGTCTTTGTACATTCAAAGTACTTTTCATAGACTTCTCAAATCTATCCACAGTGTCTCTCTAAATTCTCATAACTCCATATCAAACTGAGCATTTAGATGGCACTCAATCAGATTAATGCAAGCTTATACATATAATATGGTAATTAGTTAGCAGATGATGCAGGATAAGCATCGCTCAACAATCTGGTAGAACTATACAGATAAACCTGACAATACTTATCTATCAAATGACTATCAATTTTAACTTTTTACTTCCATTTGGTCTCATATGATAGTTGTTCTTGACGTTATTTTGACAAGATATAACAAAGAGTTCCTTGTCACTGAAATAATATCCAACTTATCCAGACCACAGCCCATTACCTTATCATCTCAGTTGCAACTTGCAACTTAAAGAGTAAGCTTTAATGGTTTTCCTAGCAAGAAGCGGTCATCATTGCCTTTCAATTTATCAAATACAAGGCAGCAGATTCTCATGAATTATGTTCCTCATGATGGTGGAAACTGACTAGCCAATGATCAAAGCCACAATGTCACTTTCTGGCAAGTCCACTTTAAAACAAATTATCACCTACACACTCCAATATCAAGCCCCAATACCACAGGCAAACTCGTCTGTCTGAACTTAAGCTAGTACTCAAACCTAATTACCGAGCCATTCTAACTTTTGGGTCAATTGAAATCAAAGACCAAAAACTAACCAACTTGAGGCCAAAAAGCGTGAACTTTACTCACAAAGCAGTCAGTTCTTAATATTAGGGGTCTTCCCAGGATCTGATATATTTCAACTGAGTCTCGTCATGAACACGGCAACCAGAATATATTTGCTTATACAGAACAGCAAACTCGGTTCCAGAGATGCAGATATACAGCCAAGTGCAATAAAAAGATTCCACCACTAGCTACATTGCATATCTTCTGGGTGATTATACCTTCAACATTAAAGCCACAGTTCACACCATCTAACACTTCAGATTATACTATATACTGATCAAGCACATGACCATGAAGCACTGACTGGGTCATTTTAGTCTAAGTGGAGACCATAGTTACAATTTCAATGCCAATGAATACCCAAGAGGGAAAAAGAACAGCAAAGTTATACTATTTATAGGTCAGGGAAGTGAGGACTAACACCAGCTCTGCCGGGAATAATGCAATGCCAAACCATCAAGTTCACGGACCCATCTGGAGCGGTCTCTGGTTTTGCCACGAAACCCTATTGTTTCCAGGTTCAGTCGACGAAGAATTTACAGGAATTCAGAAACATTAGAAAGCGGAAAAGAGAAAAGGCAGATGTATCGAAAGAGAGAAGGAACGGTCGAAAACGAACGTGGGGATGACTCCTACGCCAGGCTTTTCGCTCCTCCGACAAGCGACCCCGAGCGACGCCAGCGGACATGCCCTCCTTTCTCGCTCTCTCTCTCCCTCCGCCGACCGATCGAAGAAGCCCAAAGCACAGGGTGGTCTTTTCGCCCGTATCACAAGAACCGACCAAGTTGAGGGTTTACCCGTAATTGTCTATCGGCAGCAGAATCTTTCGTATATTGTGATCTGCCACTGCCAGCGCCATCGCTTGGAATTTCATGGGGATTTCGCTGATATTCCTTTAAAAAAGTTTGAAATAATTGGAAAATTTATCCTTTTTTAAATTTCGAGAAAATTCCAAATAAGAGTCCGAAGTCTTCTCATTTTCTCAAATAAAGGCCCCAAATGAATATTGTTTCAAATAAGGACCCGACGTGACATAATATATTTCAAATTAGGGCCTGAAGTGACATAATACGACGTCTTGTTGATCGATTGAAAAAATGAATATACTCTGATGCGTGAAAACTATCCCAAAAATTTCACTTCTATACCAAAAACCCAAAAGAAGATGCCTAAAGCTCACTCTGCCAGATAAGATCACACCACACTTCTAAGTTCTAAGATCTGTGATTGACCCATCCCTCGCCAAATGTAAGCCCACCCCAATTTCACCCCAAATTATACTGAGGAGAGCATCAAAATAAGGAGTAATGGCACTGTAAGTACTATTAACTTTTTTTTTCTTTTTTTCATTTAATCAAGTAACTCAGACTTTTTAAATTCGGTTTTAAAAAAGCCATTTGTTAAATTCGTGGAGAATAAATGTTAGGAAAAATGACACAAATGATCCATAAATTTTGGTACAATGTGCAACGTGATCCCTGAACTTTAACCCAATATATAATGTAATTTTTGAACTTTCAATTTGTTCAATATGGTCTTGAACTTTTTGGAACATGTTCAACTTAATCCATGAATTATAAGAAAATGTCCAATGTCGTCTCTGAACTAGAATTAAGGGAAGGACTACATTGAACATTTTCCTATAGTTCCAAGACTAAATTGAACATATTCCAAAACTTCAAGGACCATATTAGTCCAATTAAAAGTTTGAGAATCACATTGCTTATTGAATCAAAGTTCATGGACCATTTGTGTCATTAACCCTAAATATTAACATGGACACTATACCGTAAATAGCGCTTAACTAACCATGTGACTCTACGGCTGAGATATTGGATGGCTAAAATCGATCAAGTCAACAGTCTATATCCCTCCTCATCACTCAGCACTTCAAAGGAGAAAGAGTAAACGAACCCCATCGCCAACTGTGTTTAAATCTTGCAGGATGAGCAAGCCACGCAAGCAAAATCGCATTAACGAAGTCTTCACATCGAACCAATCGAAAAGTTTAAACATTTAATTGAACGAATAAGAAGATTACCTGAAGTGTAAAACGGACAAAAATTTCATGTCTCCGCCGAAGGTTGTCAAAGGCATTCAATGAGAACATATAATGTTTTTTTTTTTTACACACTGGTGTCTGCAATATTTTTCTATCTACTATCCTCTTATCAATAAAGACGCTGATCCAGTACAAACAAGGACCCGCAGTAACTAGCTAGCACGGTTCCTTGTGCAGGTCCAGTGCACTGTCATCCAACACCGCCTCTTTAATCTCTTGCAGCATCTTCAACACTTGCCACATCGTGGGCCTCTGCTCCGACGATTTCGCGCTGCAGGCCACGGCGATCTCCAAGAGCATTGCCAGCCGGTCGTCGCCCCCGCCGCCGTCATCCTCCCTCGTCGACCTTACCCAGCCCATCACGTCGCCGGGCATCGGCCGCGGGTGCTGCGACGGCGGCCTGCTCGTGAGGAGCTCCAGCAGCAGGGTGCCGTAGGCGTACACGTCGGACTTATTGGTCGGCACGTGATGAGGGTCTCTGGATTCGGGCGCCCGGTAAGTGGCCAAATCGGGGTCGTCGACGTCTAGGGGAGTGGGGGCGAAGAGCACCGAGAGGCAGTAGTCGACGAGGCAGGCCTCGAAGTCGGGGCCGAGGAGGACGTTGGAGGAGTTGAGGTTGCCGTGGACGAGGCGCCACGCTTGGTGGATGTAGGAGAGGCCCTGCGCCACGTCCTCGGCGATCTTGAGGCAGGATGTCCAGTGAAGAGGCTTGGCCCTCGCTGATTTGGATCCTACAAAGCATTGTCATGTATAGTGTCAACGTACCCATAAGGCAAAATATCATGTGCCAATTTTCGCTTCTCGCTTAAAGCCGATGGATGCATTCGATATTATAGACAAAAGCGGTTCAAGGCAACGCAAACAGAAGCATACGACAGGGACTTCGCTACAAATTTTTCTTTTGAGGTTTATGACTGTCTTTTCGGTGTCGGCTCCGTTGGTTGTCCCACGCTGCTGTAATCGGAAGTTGACCATTCACGAGACAAGAAAAAAAGGAGAAAGGAAACTTGGGCTCCACTTCAATCAGACGACGTCCCCCGACTACCGTTCGAGTTTTGAGCTGGCGGGTCTGATTAAGTAGGGCCCCCCCGTTAGCCCTACCGATCTGATCCTACCCTGTTCTGTGGTAATCAAGAACAGTTGTCCAGCAGAAATCACCAATAATTAATCATGCTTAGACATGGGTTAACGTCAATCTCATCCTGACGCAACGTGCTTCCCGCAATTAACTTAACGACACATCCCTCGATTCCCAATGCCCCCGTCGTCCCCCAGCAAGATTCTCTGTTAAGAAAAGCTAATAAAGCTCTACCCACATGCTCCCAAATGATCGATCATAGTCAGGCAACTGGGTAATTTGATGGAGAGCTATTAAATCTTACGCAAACTGTATGATGATCACGTGTCGAAATCTCGATGGTGATGTCATATGGCAATG
Source organism: Lenwebbia sp. NSW1173648 (assembly GCA_029784005.1). NCBI lineage: Eukaryota > Viridiplantae > Streptophyta > Magnoliopsida > Myrtales > Myrtaceae > Lenwebbia > Lenwebbia sp. NSW1173648. The sequence goes on along the minus strand of JARCGZ010000012.1, from coordinate 16,914,443 downwards.
ACACTGGAGAGCACAAAAGTCCAGGCCGAGTCAACTCGGGCATTCGACTCGAGAAGGAAGAGGTTACCGTGAATCAAAGAGAAGAGGCTGCCGTTGGGCTGATAGTCGTAGATGAGGAGCCTCTCTTCCTTGGCCTGGAAGTAGGCCCGGAGGGGCACCAGGTTGGGGTGCCTCAGCCCGCCCACCGACTCCATGTGCCGCTCGAACGCCTCCTTGCTCGTCCCCGCCATCTTCCCCCCGTCCATCCTCTTCACGCTCACGATCAGCCCGCTGTCCAGCACCGCCTTGTACGTCGTTCCCGTCGTCCCCCTCCCCAGCAGCTCCGCCGACGCCCTCATCAGCTGCTCCAGCGAGTACAGCTGCGCCTCCCCCGCGCAGAACACCAGGCTCCCGCTCTTCGCCGTCACCTGCATTCCTTGCACCCTCTTCACCTGCAATAACCCCGCAAAATGAAAATATAAGTAAGTGATGATTGGACTATGAAAGATAACCACATTCGTTTTGCAACTAGAATAAGGTCATACAACGTATAGCGTGCAGTCTCCTACTCACCTTCTCTTCCAGCTCGTTCTCCTGCTCTATCTGCATGACGGCCGCGGCCTGGGCGGCCGCAGCGGCGTCTGATGCCATGATTGGACTCGCGGCTAGCCGGGATGATTCCCTCTGTTTCTTAAAGGCCACAGCGAAGCACAGGAGGGAGCACACCAGCACCGCCACCCCCGAGGAGAACCCGAGGATGACTGCCGTCCTCTTGTGCTTCTTTTGAGCCGGCTGGGTCTTGTTGAAGCCGTGCACTTCCGCGCTCTGCCCCATTGCCGTCGCCGGAGGCGGCGGCTTGACGCTCGCCGCCGTGGAGGACGTTCCGAAGAACGGCGGCCCAGGGTTGCATTCCTTGTTTATGATCTCCCCGCAGAGGCCCGGGTTCCACGAGTAGGACGAGAGCTTGAAGCGAGCTAGGACCGGCGTGACGGGTATCGCGCCTGTAAGGTTGTTGCCGGAGACGTTGAACGTCTGCAGAGAGGACTGGTTGAGCGGAGGGATGGTCCCGTTGAACCGGTTGCCGTCGAGCCTTAGGTAGTACAACCGGTCCAGCTCGGCCAGCCAGGAAGGCAACGGACCGGTCAAGGCGTTGTGCGACAGGTCGAGGGTCCTGACCCGGTGGAGCGAGAGGATCGACGGAGGGAAAGAGCCGGTGAAGGCGTTGTGGCCGAGGAAGAGGGTCTTGAGGTTGACGAGGCCGGAAAGGTCAGGGATCGGGCCGGCGAGCGAGTCGTTCTGCAGGCTCAGGACTCGGAGCTGGTCGAGGAGAGTCAGTGAGTTGGGAGAGAGCTCGCCGCCGAGCTTGAGCCCTTCGAGGACGAGACGGACGGCTCTGCCTCGGACGCACTGGACGCCCTGCCACTGGCAAAAAAAGAAGCTCGTGTCGGGAGAGAAGCGAAGGACGCCGTTCAAATCTGCCTTGGACTTGAACGCCAAAAGGGCCGATGCATCGGGCGGTAACAGGAGGTTCGACGACGGAGGCGACCCAGAAGCGGCGAGCGCAAGAACAGGGCAAAGCAGAGCAAGAAACGACAGTGTGTAGAGACGTGGTGGGGTTCTTCTCTTCAGCATTGTCGTTGATGGGAAGGGGCCTGAGAGAGCTTCTTTTTCTTCTCTGATGTATCGATGCATTTGCTGCTTCCTGCTGTTTTTGCTTTCACACGACTTGTCGTCCTCTCTGCTAGTAGTTTGAGTCTATTGCAGGAGAAAATATTGGCATGGAGGTAGAGAAGGGGCAGGAGGTACGTGACAAGAGCATGTAGATTACAGACTAGAGAGAGAGAGAGAGAGAGAGAGAGAGAGAGAGGGAGGTGAAGAAGGTAGGAGCTGTCGTCTCGTCTCGTCTCGTCTCGGGACTGAACTGAGCGAGCCTCAGAATCACGTGAAGGTGGGAGAAAAGCCTGTGAAAGAATCTGATGTGTAAGAAGATGAATTGCAGGTACGGCTGGCTTTTCTTTCTCCTGCATCAGATGGTTGTCTGGTTATGGACCCCACCCTTCCCCTTCTTTGGGCCGTGACCTACGAGCCCCACCCTCTCTCTCTCTCTCTCTCTCTCTCCACATAGACTTTTCAAATTCTCCTGTCTCCCCCCTCTTTGCGGTGACATGTGAGCTCACAGTAGCCACTGGGCACTGGCCACTTCGAGACCTGAGAAAGTAAGAAAAGCTCTCATGACCTTCCCATGGGTGTTATTATTTTCTCCAAAGCTTTCTCGCGACGGTAACGACCAACGAACTTCATGGGATGCATGGAATTTGTTAGATTTGAGAGGAGCGAGATGAGGCTTTGGTTGGTTTGCCCATGTCCGAAGTCGTGGTATTTAACAAAAGAGATTGCAATTCACGAGCCGAGGAGAGGAAATTGTTCTAAGGAACGGTGACGCGACGCCTCACTCGATTCGGCAGACAAAGATTCCAACAACTTCCATTGAAGGAACGCATGAACAGAACAGGAATTGAGGGTTTCACCAAACGTGGGTTTTCCCGAACGATGAGGGAAGGGAAAGTGCTAACAACTTCCGCTAAGCATCTTTACCTGGAAAATGGAGATTTTTGTGGGTTTGGTTTGGATGTGCATTTTTTACTGAACCTGACAGTCAAAGCCCGGCTACCCTAGTTTAAGCTGTAGATGTGCAGTGCCCCTGTGCTCGTCCCCTCTTTCAATGTGGAGTCAACGTATATCAACGAATGAATCGGATCGAAAATGGTTCGGCCCGTTTCAATGAAACCGTTTCGGACTCATTCACACTCAATACAAATCTAGTGATGCTTACTCAACTCGATTCATATTCCTAAAACACTTATATAGTCAACCCGTTTTGACGTTAAATTTTACCGTCAAATTGTTGAGTTGAATGATACGTGACAGTTGACGGGTGTACCAATTTAGAATTTTTACCCTCTGACCAGCTTGGATATTTAACGGAGTTTGGGATAAATTGTTGAGTTAAATTTATCACAGGTTTACCAATTTGAGATTTTTTGTGGTAAAAAAATTAGTTTGGGATAAAATTGTCACATGTGTATCAATTTGTGATTTTTTGTGGTCAAAAAATTAATTTAGGATAAATTTATCATATGTGTATTAGTTTGAGGTTTTTTGTGATATTAACCTAAGAAAAAAAAAAGTGAGAGTCAAAAGCCCTAAAGTTTCACATGGCATGATTCGAATTGTCTCAAATCCATAATTTCTCCTAAGATGTCTCTAGAGGCCGTTCGGCTATCTTTCTACCAATGATCCATTTGATTGTAAAAGCGTTGTCGTGGTTTTCTATACAAAGTGTTGTAACGTGCAAGTTTTTAACAGCTTTTAATGAGCAACTAACATTTAGATTTTTCTTTATCGTAATTAACTGAAGATTGATTCTTGAAATTGTAAAAGCACTAAAGTGATCAAAAGTCGGGATGAACGAATCTGGAGCATATGCATATGATGTTGTATTCACAATTTTGACCGCAGCAACAAAGCTCAGGCTCGACAGTCAATTAAAATCTACACTTTTCAATTTAGTCAATTTAGTGCTAAATCTTTTGACGATTTTTCAATATAGTCCTGCTGATCGATTTTGATGAGAAATCGTTGACGTAGTGGTCCAGTCAGTGCCAAACATCATATGTAGCGTGTCGGAGCTGACGTGAACAATATTCGTATTTTTTTTTGAATTTTTTTTCCATTTCCCTTTTTTCCTTTTTTTTTTCCTTCCAATTTTCCTCCGCTAGTTGTTGGCCACAAGCGAGGGCTGTGACACCCTTGCTATGATCGGGCAAGGGCCATGACAAGCCTTTGCCCAGATCTGACGAGAGCCTTGATGCCCTCATTGACCACAAGAGGGCTTGCAAGCCCTCGCCCAATGCCCAGTAGCCGGCAAGGTCATCCCGGCCATCGTTGAGGCCCTGACAATCGGCCAAGGGAAATAGGAAAAAAAGAAAAAAAAAAGAAAATGAAAAGAAAGAAGAAACTAAAATTTTCAGAAAATGTTCAAAATTTTGCAAAAATCGTTCATGTAGGACGGTCAACATCCATGTGAGTGATTTCTAGTTAAAATTGGCCAGAATGACCTACATTGAAAAATCGTGAAAAAGATTTAGAACTAAATTGATCAAATTGGAAAGTTTAAGACTGAATCGGTTGCCGTACAATAAATTTAAGACTTTTTGGACAATTATCCAAGTCCTCATCCAAAAATCTCTTCATATCCTCTATTTATGAAAATACATTTTTGCATCCTCACTTTTTTGGTAGCACCACTTTCCATCTCTCTACAAAACCGTAGTTACCATATGGTCATTTCCATACCCAAAGCACCCCCATCCCTTTTCCATGTGACAACATTCACCCAAAGCCACACTTCCTATACCCTAATCCAGCAGTCACCGCCCATCATGGCACTCCCGAGGTTGGGGTCTGCCGGTGATTGGGTGTGTTAGGATTTTAGGGGATTGGGAGGATGGGGCAGGGTGTCCTCCATGTAAGGGTAGGTTGGTCTTTTACTGTGTTGAAATTTAATCCAAGTTGCAAAAATTGTAGATTTTTTTTTTCAAAATAATATTTCATTCATTTCCTCGATCGAAATACAAGAGAGAAATATCTCAGTTTAAAGAGCACAACTTCAAACCCACATAAATCCCAGATAACTTCAAAATAGAACAAACTCCAGATAATAAGAGAAATCACCAGAATAACGTTATAGGTCACACATTCAAGGAACACACTTACAAATTCTTCACACAAAAATCGACGGCTGATCACCGAATCCGTCTTCAGTAATGAGCACACACCGAGAACTCCATTTGATGCTACGGCTTTGCCTTTTGGTGGTGCTCGCCTATTTTTGGCGTCCCCAACACCATCACCGAGCAAATTAAAAAGGGTGAATGAGCATAGATCTAATACCCGTGAAAGAGAAATCGTCACGAAACTCCTATGGTCTTCTTCAAAACTGAACTTGTTTACCAACGAAACCTTAGGAAAGTGAAGGCCCGAAAATATACATGCAAAAAATCTCAAATCTAGATTAGATCGGGATAGAAATCTCCTCGAAATGGGAGAGAGAAACTTCTAGATCTAGACTAAATCGAAAGAGAAAAACTCTCAAATTAAAGAAAACAAAAAAAAAGTAAGGAAGCAAAATAATTTGAGAAGGAGAGGGGGGAGGGAGAAAGAGACCTCTCCCTCATATTTGCTATGGCGGCCGGGAACCTAGGGTGGGGAAGGGGGAGAGAGAAAGAAAGTTTTTTGGGAAAGGGCATACAACAGTAATATTGAGTATCAAAAAGAAATTGTTGATTGAAAAATAGAATATGTAAGAACCGAGGATGTTCATTGGCATTTCAGTGGGCAGTGGTCGCGCATGGCAACACTTCTACTCTAGAAATCAACTTCTGGGCAGAAGTTGAATTTTCTACTTCTGCTTTTGAGAAGAAGTTGATTTTTCTACTTTTAGAGGAAAGTAAATTTTTTTACTTATTCAAGTAGCTCCAAAACTACTTTTGGAATAAAAAAATGCTTCAGAATTAGAAAAATAAAGTTACGTAAATGTACTAGACCGATGGAATCCAGGAAAATAGCAGCACGTGACATACACGAACCGACATATGTTAATGCATCTCAGGAAGGAACAGAAGGCAGACTAGGTCGTTTCGCCATGTTTATGGTCATCACCAAAAATAATGTCTTTTTGTCGTTTCATCCTGCTCCAATCTTGAGAGTTTTTAACTTTTCAGAATATGCTTCTGCGTATCAAGATGAAAAGGGAGAAGATGCAAATTCCTAAAATTTCATACACCAGTCCCAATAAAGAAAAAAAAAAGACTTTATAAGTGAAAGAAGATAATTCAATCAAACTCTCATGACTGCATTCCCAGTTAGGGAACCGACTTGATTCGAACGAGGTATGATTCTTATTTAGGCTTTTAGTCTATGAGAAAGTCAAAAACAGTTTAGAAATCATTTGAAACTCTCGAAATAAAAGTTAATTCAGATAAATCGTAAACGAGCTGGAACTACCAATGGTGCGCCTTGCATGTCGCGCTGGCTTGTCATTTACTTTTTGTATGCATAGTAGACATAGCCTCATCAACATATGGTGGCTGCCTCAATTTCTCAACATACCATAAGTTTCTTTGGCCTTTCACTTATTATTCTCATCAGCAATGTTCATAGTCATGAAAATTTGACAAGGAACAATATAAGGTCAACATGTATGTTGCAATTAATTACCCTGTTTAATGATCGGATGGGAACAAGCCTCGCTTCGTATTTTTATATCATAATCGTATCGTGTCATAATCTTGTGAAGTTAAATTTGGGTCTAATCTAAATTACACGTTAATTAGTCGTGTCATATCTTTGAAACACAAATCCAAAATGTTTATTAAACGGGTTATCTCACACGACACGACACAACACGACCTTTTAAGATATAAATTCATATATGAATATGCAAATATAACACTACTAAACATGTCAACACAGTTATGTTTAAAGGGACCTCCTCAATTTCATTAGGAACTGTATAGTTTGCAATAAAAGCAAGCAAATGCTATTATTCTATAGCATCGATCTGACGATGGTGGAAGCACATGAAAACATCAGCCACATGCCAATTCCCCATCACTCACCAGCTCTTCGGGATGAATCCATGTTGTATGGCGCAGCTGAAGACGACGTTCACAATGGTTTCGCTTTTGACAGCGTACTGTATAATACTCTCCACCTCCTCATCTCTGTACTTAGGATTGATGTACTTCAACGCTTGCTTCAGCTCTTCCTTGCTGGCCACACTTGGCTTTCGGACGTTGGTCGGCGGCGACGGCGGCGGCGGAGGGGGAGGAGGAGGAGGATCTACTTCGTCGTCATCTTCAGAAGCATAGGTAGAGAAAGGGATCTTCTCTTTCTTGTAAGTTCGACAAGGACCCATTTTTTGTGTTCTGATAAGAGATTTCTGGGTAAACTGGGGATGCAGAAATTGAAGTTATGTGAGTGGAAGTCTTACTGTTATCTTTATCATATGGGAATCTATTTGTTTATTAGGTTAGAACGAGAAGGAAAAGAAAGGAATATGAGGTGGAGTCACCATATGCCGACTCCTCCTCCTTTATATTTGGCTTAAAAACTAAGCCAAGATCTATGAAGTAGATATTGGTCTTGGATTCGAGGTTCGGTCAACGAGTCACGGAGGGCTTTTCGAGATGATCCTCTGCAATTCTCGAGAAACCACAAAAGGTTTGCACGAACCTTCTCGCCTCTCGCTTGCCAATTTATCTAGCGGAAAATAAATAATAAATAATATCTTATATTATTTATAAAATTGAATAAGTGAAAAATATTTTTATTGTTCACAGAAATATTTAAATATAAATTATTGCTGATAATGATAATTTTTTTTGATTAATTATTTCGAGCGATATAAAATGATCATCGTAAGAAAAATATTTTTCACAATATTTATTTTCTACGAAATAAATGGAGCCTAGGCGTGAGATTCTTTTATTCATTAAGGTACAGGAAAGTCTCTAGCTCTTTGATGGAAGGAACATCGAATGACATCACATATTTGTATTAGAGATGTGACGTAGATGTGATTGATAAATTTGTGCTTGGGATTTGACATGCTATATCTTGGAGATTTGGGTGGGGTTAATCTCGTGCATATCTAATATTTTGTTGGGGTCTGTTACGCACGACTTATATGCTGTTTATTGAAATTCCCGCCGCCGATTTTTCACTATCATTACTTACGTGTATGTGTGTATATGCGCAAGTAATGTGGTACTCAGAATCACGTAACGTAATATTGCTTACTAGTGGGTACTCGCGCGTGGTTGCAGAAAAACTACTTCTATGCAGGTTTAAAAGTCATAAACTTATTGCAGAAATGCCAATTCAGTCCTAACATTTTAAATTTAACCAATCTAATCCTAAATAATTTGCCAATATAGTCCTTCTCACGTGGACAATTTTAGAAACTTTTAATAGAAACTTTTAAATAATTTTTCTGAATTATTTGCTTTCTTTTCCTTTTTTTCCTTTTTTTCCTTTTCCTTTTCTTTCATTTCATTTCTTTTCTATATATGTATGTATATATTTGTTTTGATGGTGGCCGGCGACTAGCATTGGGCATGTTAGTGGCCCTTGCCCAAAGCCCTTGTTGGCCACAGCAAGGGCATTACAGCCCTCGTCAATCGGTGAGGGCGTCCCACATGTGACCTTTGCAACTATTGGTCCTTTCAGTGCTTCGATCGGTTGTTGGTGAAGAAATAAGAAAATCCACAGTCATTGCCCTGATGGCTGGCTTGAACCATGTACACATATAAGAGAGGTTTTGGTTTAGAATTAGTTGAATGGGGGTTGCCCTTTATGGATTTTTGTTTATAAGGGTGAATATCCCGTGATTTATGATCACCCCAGGCCAGTATCTTTTGAAAATTCTTATGTAGGTTGAATTCCACAAGTTTATGTAAAGGTGTCCGATTTCATTTGTCTCTTTGTACATCTTCATGTGGAGACAGATTGGCAAAAAACTGATTCTGTCTATAACTCCTTGCAGGTTTTCCAGACAACTGCCGTTGGCCTAGGACACATGAAATCAGAAAAAAAACAAAAAGAAAACAGGTTCTCGGGCAGACCCTGGAACTGGATCGAAAAACAGGGTCGGTTCCAAAACAGGTTCCAGGACAAATAGGGTGGGTTCTAGGTTTCAAAAACTGAGAATCGGTTATAAAAGGATCGATTTCAGGGTTTAGGTCTGGACCCTACCCACCCGGTCCATGGTCACCCCTACTTGATGGGAACTATTCTACCGCCTTGTGTGAATGGTGCAATGAACGTGTAGATCCATGCAAATAAATTTGGGGGTGAAGCTTTGGACCTGAATTGGACTGGTTTGGCTGCTCTTCGCCTTTCAATTGGAGGCCCGTTGGGTAGGGGTGAGATAGAAGATAAACGTAATGTTGGCGTGAGCTGTATTTCCTACAAATTATGGAGTTTTTTCCTTAATTACAGTTTGTATAAGAGTCTTCCTTTTTTGGTCTTCTGCTTTGTTGGGATGTTAGCGTTAGCCCTTGTATTGTATATAAGCAAAAAGAAGAACGATTGTAAGTTGAATGGAAATATTTTCAATACAGAGGAAAAAAATTTCTACTCGCTTTCTTTATTGCGCCGTCGTCTTGCGCCAGCCGACTTCGTCTCGCTCGATCTTTTTTATTTTTCTAGCGATCGACCTCGGATCCATGGTGGATCAGAACCCTACATGAGCAGTAATTCCCCACCAAAATCAAGGGGGGAATTCGACCACGGAAGCGTTTTTGGAGAATCTGACCACCAAATTGACTCAGATTCTGAATCAAAACCAGACTCCTCTTCCAGCATCAACACCGCAAATGATTATGCTTCATCTCAGATTACAATTAATTTTGAAGGGAACCAATTTCGAATACATACGCAGCGGAATTACTCGAAATTAACAAGCCCAAGATCTTACTTGAATCACTGATCGGAGAAGTACATCACATGACGGACATACCTCGTTTTCTACAGATTAAATGCTCCCATTGCAATCCCTCGAGAGATCGTTCGTCCTTTTGACGAAGTGGAGTCAGAATTCATCGTTCGTTCGTTCTCAGTTCTCCTCTATAGAAGAAAACGTCGTTCTACCTCTTGAACGTAAGAAGCGACGTGAACCTCATCACGGTTTAAAGGAGTAACTGCCTTTGGCAGTTAACTCTTGAATGAGTAATGGGCTGGGTTAGCCCATCTTGGTTGGCCCACCCATCTATATAACCCAACATCTCCCACTCGTCCATGATGGGCTATCTATAACTCTCTGTCTCTTCTTTGCAAGGTTTATATCAACAAATAATCTGTACGACCAGTATACTACGAGAGCTCGTTGCCATACATCCGTTGGGAGTATATATCAGCTCTAAATGAGCTCGTTGCCATACATCTGTTACGAATATATAGCAGCTCAAATTGGGCACATTAACTCAGAGTAGATCCAGTATGCAGTATCCTTGATCAATTAGTCACATTTACATCATATCTCTCTTGATCTCTTTGAGTACTCGAATACATTGTATTCACAATCATGATTAAGCTCAAATAATCATAATTGTCGACCTGTGAACACAAAGATAGAATGTGACATCAAAATAAAATTGATCTTCCTCTTCCCTTAAACCTCTTAATCTCAGTTCAGCTCGTTTTTCTAGAAATATCCCATTAGATCGAATCAATTTCATGATCATTGGCAACACTCTAATATAGCGAACACTGAATAGAAATCTTGAGAATAAGTAAGAGTCGTGAAGGGACAAATTTGAAAAACTTTTATCCTCAAGAGTCTCACATGTCTTGAAAGTTGAGATCAAAACTTTCCCATGGAGCCTATGACTTTCCACTTAATACCGTGCAGATGATAGTTCTGACATATCCAATGTCTAACTTGAGTTCACAAATCTACTCTCTTGAAAGAATCCATTAGAACTCACATCTGGCATTAAAGACAGATAAAGTGAAATATATAGGCTATTTCACTTTCGGACATAACAAAAAATATGTCCTCATCTTAACACTTTGTTAAGGCGACATCTATATTTTAAGCTCGAGCCCTCAATTATCACCTATATAATGAGCTTAAAATTGTCTCATCTCTATTTATCACACAGTAAATAGAGACGATTACCCGTGAGAGTGGGATACTCTTTATTGTCCGACATACCTTCTCAATATAATACACTAAGCATTAATCTGCATAAATGTTATGCAAACTCATATGCATCAATAATGATAACAAATACCATTAACTGTGAACTTTGGGAAATATAAATATCCAGTACTTCAACTTCTACGCAGTCCTAGAGATTTCAATACATGGAACTAATCCCTTTGTCAACATATGACCAAGGAAAAAACATCTATAGGAATTGACTTCGTCATAAGATCTTCTATCATTCTATTCGTAGATATGTACTGTACGTTCACATCTTTTCATACAATCACGTCTTTTACAAAATCATACTTCGTGTCTATATGTTTTGTCTTGCAGTGGATCCTTAGTGTAAGCTCTTATTGCTTGGCTATCACAATTAACTAATAATTGAACATACAGCATCCTTAGCAACACCTCATTGATCCAAACATCTCTTAAGACAAACACCCTCTCGAACTGCTGTTGATAATGCCACAAATTCGGCTTTGATTATGGATAAGGCTATACACGTTTGCTTCTCACTACTCCATGATATGGCGCCATTGTTAAGTAAGAATGCAAATCTAGAGGTAGAATTTCTCTCATCTAAACCTCCTCCTCAGTCAACATTAGTATAGCCTTCAAGGCGCAAATCTCTACTTTGATTACTCAACGAATAATCAACAGTACCATTCAGATACCTCAAGATTCTATTGACGGCAGTCCAAAGTGCTTGACTTGGATTGGATTGGTATCTACTCACCATTCCAACTACATAACAAATATCATGTCTTGTACACACCATATCATACATTAAGTTTCCAATAGCACTAGCATATGGAACACCTTCCATTCGTTCCTTTTCTTATGGAGTCTTAGGACACATTCTACGGCTTAATCATTCTCTTCTTGCAATAGGAGTATCTGTGGGTTTACAGTCTTGTATACGAAATCATTCAAGAACTTTATCAATATAAGTCTCTTGTGAAAGAGATCACAATCTCTTTGAACAATATCTTGAAATCTTAACTCCAAGAATATATGCAGATTTACCCATATCTTTTATCTCCAAATTGGAACATAACCAATTCTTGAGTGTATTAACAAACTACATATTGCTCCCAGCAATTAGTATATCATCAACATATAATGATAAAATCACAAATTAATCTATGGATCTTTTGATATATACGCAATGATCTTCATCAATCATTACAAAATCATATGCCACTATGGCATTACGAAAAAGTATATACTATTGTCTCGAAGACTGCTTAAGGCCATATGTCGATCTCAAAAGTCAACATACTTTTTGTTCTTGGCCTTCTATAACAAACCCAACAGATTGTTCCATATGAATTTTTTCTTTTAATTCTCATTTGAGAATCGCAGTCTTTACATCCATTTGATGTAATTCAAGATCCATACTAATTACTATTGCCAGAATAAGGTGAATTGAGGTAAATCTCATCATATGAGAAAAAAACTCTACATAATCAATTTCTTCTTGTTGATTATACCCTTTCACCACAAGGTGAACCTTGTATCTCTCAATCGAGTCATCAGCCTTACGCTTTATTTTGAGAACCCATTTGTTCCTTATGGCTTTGCGTCCGTTCGGAAGATCAACCAGTTCCCAAACTTGGTTTTGATCTCATTGACTCCATCTCTTCTTCCATTGCTTGTATTCAATTTTCCTTATCAGGGCAAGTCGGAGTCTCATTTACATTCCTTGGCTCATATTCTTCTTGTGGAGCGACCATATGGACTGACCATGAAAGCTTCCCTTTCAATGTCAAAACATCGAGAGGAAATACTTTTGCGACTTGTTCGCCGTATTGGAGATCGTACACTCAGTACATCATTCTCCATTACACTCCCACTCGGATTAGATAATGACGACATCATTACATCAAGTGGTTGCATCAAGTAGTTGCAATTGAGATTGGTTCGAAACAAATTCTCCACTTCTCACATTGCTTCCACTTGGATGAGATGCCCCAATAAGATCATTATCACTATCCAAGATTTCAAACAGAGAATAGTCTTCACCTATCTCGCCCTTTTTTGAAAATTCATTCACTAAGAATGTGACATCTCGTGATTCAAATTCAGTTACACTTCCCACTTTCTTGCTCACCTATAGACACATACCTTTTCGAGTGCTCTCAGTATCTCATGAAGATACTCTTTTTGCCTATAGGGCTCAATTTCCTATACTTGTGGGAAGACTCGTGTGTATAGACAACACATCCCCAAGGTATAAGAAAACTCAAATCTTATTTTTGACTTGTCCACAACTTATATGGAGTGGAAGTAACTGATTTAGAAGGCACGTGGTTAATTATCTAGACAGCAATTAACAAAGCTTCACCCCAAAAGGTGATAGGCAAATTAGCCAGTGCCATCATCAACTAAACCATTTTCATTAGGGTTCTATTTCTTCTCTCTACAACTCAATCCTGTCGAGGAGTTGTTAGAATAGTTAACTGTCTTTCTATTTCTTTTTCATCACATAAACATCTGAACTAATCAGATAGATTTTCTTCGACCTCGATCGGATCTTATTTTTTTTTTTGTTTAAATTGATTTTCTAAAAGCTCAAAAAAAAAATCTCAAAGCAACTCATGCCTCGGATTTATGAGAAAATAAAGCAACATGTCCGAATCGAGTGTAATCATCTATAAATATGATGAAATAAACAGCCCACGCCTTACTCTCATATTCATTGAACCACATATGTCCGAATGAATCAACTATAGAGGGCACTCAGCTCTTGTTCCTTTTCCAAATGGTTTCGTCATTATTTTTTCTGCCAGGCAATGCTCACAAATAGGCAAATAGACTTTTTCAATATTGCCCAATAAACCCTCTTTGGCTTATCTAAACATTTGCTATTGGCCAATATGACCCAGCTTAGCATGCTATATATTCACATCATTATAGAAGATGTAAATAGGGAATAACTACCATTCATATTATTGTACTCAACAATCAGTACAATGAAACCATCCAAAAATTATCCAAAACCATAATAACTTGTTCCCAACGACAAGTCATCACCATTGTTATGAAATTTCAAACTGAAACCAAGTTTAAATAATGCTAAATGGAAACAAAATTCCGTCGAGTTTTTGGAGCATATAACATATCATGTAGGAACACGGTGCGACCACCGCGCATATTCAATTGGCAGGTGCCAATCCTTTTAACTTTCACTCAGAAATTGTTTCCCACATTTATCCACTTTACTCCATGTGAAACTCGTTAAAATTCCACGAAGGCATTTCTGTCCTTCACAACACGGTCTGTGGCTCCTAAGTCTACAATCCACAAAGGATGAGATTCAATTACGAAAACTGAACTAGATACATAAGTAACACTCTCGAGTGCACAAAGGGTTTCTAACTTCTTTGGCTCACCACAGTCATGAGTAAAGTGACCCTTTTTTGCCACAGTTAAAACATTTCACCATTGAGATGTTTTTCTTGAAAGGATACTTTCCTTTCCCATGTTGGTTAAACTTCGATTTCTATCCTGAAGAATCTGTTCCCTTGTCATTCCACTTCTTGAACCCACCTTGACGCTTACGCTTCGAGCACGAAGCCCCATGTGAGCTAGGACCAGCATAACAAAATGTAGGTTTCTGGTTTAGCCGCCAGAAGGTGGTCCACCTCTAGTTCAAGACGGCGCATAGCATCCTCAAAAGTCTTTACTTTTTATTGTGGATCAAGTGAATTTTCATATGCACACAGCTATGAGGTAAAGAACATATTACTGCTGCTCATCAGTCAAAATGTGGCATGCATCTTACAGTTCACTTATTATGTTTGACACGTGCCACAAAAGTTGTTTCATATTCTGCCCATGAGGCATCATATAAGTGTCAAACCTTATAGTGATCTGTCTCAACTTGGTGACCAGTGTCTAATCAAACTTAGTTTTTAATGCTTCCCACTTGACTTTGGCATATTCATAAATGCCTGAACTCGTGCATAAAACGATTTTCCATTCTACTCAGCAGCATAATGTGAGCAATAGAGTTCATCTTTTTCCATGCAGCAAATTCCTCTTTGTACTTTCTATGCGGTGCATTAATTTCATCTTCAGGTTTTTCCATAACTAGGTTAAGAGCTTCTAGTGCTTTTTGCTCTTCTAGTACATACTGGATTCTCATATTCCAGTTTTCATAATTCTTACCGTTCAAAGTTCTCTCATTTGTCTAGCTCAGATACGATATTCTAAGAAGCTATGGCCATTATATCTGAACACGAAGTTCTATAGATATGTATTCACGAACTATTAATATCTAACATTTATGTATATATTTTACACTAACTAATTACATTAATGAATAATTTCACATAAGGTCTCAGATTCGAAAGTTCACTATGTTCTCAATCATCATCTAAGAATCCCCACTTGAAATTATCCTTAACATAATCATTTATGTAAAATTGAGTTCATTAAAGTTACTAAAACTTTATAGAACTCTCCACTCGAATAAAGATCATAAATCATATAATGATCTCTATATCTTGTAATCATAACATGGCATGGCATGATTTGAACTAATACATAAACAATTCACGCATCAAATCATACTCTAATTTCATAATACAAGATATAAATGGCAAGTACATTAATTCCATGCAAAATATTCATAATATTGCATGCAAGGGCAAAACAGTAAATTTACGTGGGCATGGACTGAATTGTAAATTAACTGATGGGGTTAAAATCGTAAATTTCTGGCTCAGTTAAGGGCAACAAGGATAATTCACGCGTCCAGGGGCAAAACCGTAAATCCAACATGCAGGCGAAACAGTGAATCCAACTAAAGGGTGAAGGCTAAATGGAAATTTCAGAGCGAGGGATAAAAACGTAAATCCCCACTGCAGGCGCGGGCGCAACAGTGATTTTCGCGCGGGAAAGGGCACAACCGAAAATTCACAAAGAGGGAGGGCAAAACTGAAATTTGCCGCCTCACCCATCACTGTCCTTTTTCAGGCACGTGCACGCCTCCTCATGCTCACAAGAACAGTGAATGTCCTTATCCATTTCGTCCCTTCTTTTGTTTTTTTAATGGAGAGCACACGTCAAAAAACCCCCACGTGGATGCCTGACCACAACTGCCCATGCTGCCCGAGCGGACTGCCCGATGGGCAGTTTCCTTTTCTTTCTTTTTTTGTGTGTGTTGGTCTTCTTCCCCAACCCAAAGAACAGCAGGCTTCTCGCAAATTTTCGCTGTTTCCACCGCGAAAAACACCGTTCGATTCTCCTCCGACGGCCCGCTTTGATCCAAAATTAATAGTGGGTTTTTAACATCACGTCGGCACTACCACATAGATCCAAGAATCAACGAAAATGGTGAAGAAATTTGCCCGAAATCAAGCAAAAATAGCTTGGACGCAAAACCCTAACCCGCGAATTTCAATCGTCAAATTCGCCTCCGGCAAATACCTAAAAGCCGAATAACCTTAGGGCTTTTGTTCCCCGTGGTGATGTGACCCTGCTGTTTCGAAGCCAGCTCGTGATGTGCCGGAATTTCGTCGGAATAGGCCAAAAATCCCGCCAGCCAAAAAAGCTCCAAAAAACGATTTATCAAAAAAAAAAAAAAACCCCACAAAATTCATTAAAAAAATCGACAATTCATCTAGAAACATAGACAAGACCAGAATTCAAGTTCAAATGCTCTGATACCAATAAAGGGAACCAATTTCGAATACATACGCAACAGAATTACTCGGAATTAACAAACCCAAGATCTTACTTGAATCACTGATAGGAGAAGTACATCACATGACGGACGTACCTCGTTTTCCACAGATTAAATGCTCCCATTGTAATCCCTTGAGAGATCGTTCGTTCTTTTGACGAAGTGGAGTCGGAATTCGTCGTTCGTTCATTCTCAGTTCTCCTCTATAGAAGAAAACGTCGTTCTACCTTTTGAACGTAAGAACCGACGTGAACCTCATCACGTTTTAAAGGAGTAACTGCCTTTGGCAGTTAACTCTTGAATGAGTAATGGGCTGGGTTAGCCCATCTTGGGCGGCCCACCGATCTATATAACCCAACAAATTTGGATGGAACCAACTATGGCTTATGGTCTCAGGTTGTCGAGATGTACATCATAGGTAAAGAGGAGCTGGAATACATCAATGGAGACCTCCCTCAGCCTCTGCCTACAGATCCTGTTTTTCGAAAGTGGAAAATCGAGGACTCGACTGTGAAAGGATGGCTCATCAACTCCATGGATTCGGCGTTGATTGGCAATTTTATCAGATTCCCTACCGCTAAAGCTGTGTGGGATTCCGTAGCTGCCACCTTTTTTGATGGCACCGATACTTCCCAGGTGTATAATTTAAAGCGCCGGGTTTCACGACTCAAGCAAACTGGCAGACCAATAGAAAAATACTACAATGATCTTCAAGGACTCTTGCGTGAAATTGATTTTCGCAGGCCTAATCCCATGGTGTGTCCCGCAAATATTGAGCTCTACAATAATGCTGTTCAAGAGGACAGAGTTTACCTTTTTCTGGATGGACTTGATGATCGTCTCGACAAGGTTCGTGCAGATGTCTTGCAAATGCAACCTTTTCCCACCGTTGAGCAAGCCTACGCATGCGTCCGTAGGGAAGATGTGCGCCAAACCGTGATGCTGGCCAATGCCGATGGCTTTTCTACGGGTACAACAATGGTCTCACGGGGTAGTCAAGGTGATCCGTCTCTGCAGTTGACGGCTGGCAATTCGGTGGGTAGAGGTGGGCGCCCTCGTTCCGTTGTCAAGTCCAAGTCTCAGGTGCCCGGCGGTTGTTCTCATTGTGGCAATTCCAAACACACTAGGGACACTTGTTTTAAGCTGCATGGATTCCCGGATTGGTGGGATGATTTTTAAGCGAAGAAGAAGAAATCTGAGGCAGAACCGGGCAAGAGCGCAGGGCAGGCATCCTTGGTGACTGGGAGTTTGCCTCTTTCCTTGGTTCCGATGGTAGCTTCAGCTGATTCTTCCACTCCTGTCCTTCCTCCTGAAGGACATTCTCACGAAGGAGATTATTGGGCGTGGTACTAAGAGGGATGGGCTATACATTGTGGATGATCTCAGCTCTGGCTGCGCCTATCACACTCCCGGTCGGTCTGTTAGTAAGGAGAAGGATGTTTGGTTGTGGCATTGTCTGTTGGGACACCCATCATTTATATATTTGAAGTACTTGTTTCCTGAGTTGTTTCGTGATTTATCGGATTCTGCTTTTCAATGCGAAACATGCATTATGGCAAAGAGCCATCGTGTTTCTTTTCCTTTGAGTTCTAATAAAAGTAGCAAGCCTTTTTTGTTGGTTTATTCTGATGTGTGGGGTGCATCTCTAATAACTACAATGTGTGAAATGAGATGGTTTATAATCTTTGTTGATGACTGCACACGTATAACATGGTTGTATCTGATTAAGCATAAGGATGAGGCTCCTAACATATTTCGCATGTTTCATAAAATGGTTGCCACTCAATTTGGAGCTCGTATTCAGATTCTCCGCATGGACAATGGCGGTGAATATATCAATCAACACCTTATCTCTTTTTTAAAGGAACATGGTCTCATCCATGAGATCTCTTGCACTCAAACCCCTCAGCAGAACGGTGTGGTCGAACGAAAGAACCGCCACATTCTAGAGACGGCGAGGGCTCTTCTGGTCGGCGGTAATGTTCCAAAAAGATTCTGGGATGCAGCGGTGGTCACAACCGTTCACTTGATGAATCGTATGCCCTCACGTGTGTTGCAATTTCAAACTCCATTACAAGCTCTATCCTAGTATGTGCCTCTCCCTTCAATCTTGGCAATACCCCATAAGGTGTTTGGGTGTGTGGCTTTTGTGCATCTTCACAAGAACCAACGCACCAAACTTGACCCGTGTGCGGTGCGGTGTGTATTTATTGGCTACGGAACTCACCAAAAGGGGTATCACTGCTATAATCCGATGACCAAGAAGACACATGTTACCAAGGACGTGACTTTTATAGAGTTTGGGTCCTTTTTTTCTCCACCCCATTGTTCCTTTCAGGGGGAGAATTATAATGAAAGAAAAAATTGGTGGGACATTGGCATGGAGGGGGCGGAGTCAAAAGGGTGTGTGGAGTCCCAGGTGCGATTGGGTGGGGCTGGACCATTAACCAGCTCACAACAAGTTCCAATGATGGAGTTTGATGAAAACCTAGGCCATGGCGCGATGGCAGACAATGAGGGGGACGGTGATTGTTTGTCAACTGAAAGTGGGGATGACCAGCAGCCTATTTCTACACCTAATGAGCGAGATCAGCCTGCTCCTTCGCAAATTGCCCCTTCTTCAGTACTCGACCACTCTCCTGAGAATGATCTTGAGGTAAGCTCTCTTCCTAATCTTGAGGTTTCTGATGATTCTGATATGGTTGTTAGATATAAACTCCCTGATAGGCATAATTGGGGCAAGCCACCTAGTCGGTACTCATCGGATGTGGAGGAACGAAGGTCTAAATATCCCATTGTAGATTTTGTGTCAACAAGAAGGCTATCGAAAATTTTTAAGGTTTTTGTGTCAAATGTATCAATGGTTCGAATACCGAATGGGGTGGGAGAGGCCTTGAAGGATCCAAAATAGGTCCAAGCTATGAAGGAGGAGATGGAAGCATTAGACAAAAAATCAAACTTGGAGGCTTGTAGAGTTGCCAGAAGGGAAGAAAGCCGTGAGGTGTAGGTGGGTGTTCACCATTAGACACAAGGCAGATGGTACCATTGAGAGGTACAAGGCTCGATTGGTTGCAAAAGGGTACACACAGACTTATGGTGTGGACTACCAGAAGACTTTCTCTCCAGTTGCAAAATTGAATACTATGTGGGTTTTGCTGTCACTTGCCGCAAATCTGGATTGGCCATTGCATCAGTTTGATGTGAAGAATGCATTTCTTCATGTAGATTTGGAGGGAGAGATTTACATGGAGGTTCCACCTGGATATGGGTGAGTTGATAAGTCGATTGCTGTTTGTAGACTGAAGAGGTCGTTATATGGTTTGAAACAGTCACCTCGTGCCTGGTTTGGTCAGTTCAGCTCAGCCATGAGGAGGTATGGTTATTCCCAGAGCAATTCAGATCACACTTTATTTTTGAAGCAAAGCCAAAGTAAGGTGACTGCCCTGATCATATATGTTGATAATATGCTCATCACAGGAGATGATAGTGAAGAAATTTCGAGGCTTCAGAAAAGTTAGCAGAAGAGTTTGAGATGAAGAACTGGGAGGACTGAAGTATTTCTTGGGTATTGAGGTGACTAGGTCTAAGGAAGGAATTTTCTTATCACAGAGAAAATACGTACTTGATTTATTGGCTGAAGTGAGAATGCTGGACTGTAAGCCCGCTGATACTCCTATGGTGCAGAATCATAAGCTTGGGGAATACCCTGATCAATTACCAACTAATAAGGAGAGGTATCAAAGGTTAATAGGAAGATTAATTTATTTGTCTCACACTCGCCCAGACATTGCTTATGCAGTAAGTGTTGTGAGTCAATTTATGCGTGCTCCTAGTGAAGAACATATGAATGCAGTATATCGTATCCTTCGATATCTAAAGTTGGATCCAGGGAGAGGGATAATGTTTGCAAAGAATGGTCACCTTGCAGTGGAAGGATATACGGATGCAGACTGGGCAGGGAACACAACAGATAGAAGGTCGACGTTAGGTTATCTCACATTTGTAGGAGGTAACTTGGTTACGTGAAGGAGCAAGAAGCAAAAGGTTGTAGCCTTGTCCAGTGCCGAGACAAAATTCAGAGGAGTAGCGAAGGGGTTGTGTGAGTTATTGTGGCTTAAGACACTGTTGTTCGAACTTGGGTATCCACCAGAGTCTAGGATGAAGTTGTTTTGTGATAATAAAGCCGCCATAGCTATCTCCCACAACCCGGTTTAGCATGATCGAACCAAACATATTGAGGTTGATAGACACTTTGTCAAGGAGAATTTGGATGCTAAGGTAATTCAGTTGCCTTTTGTCAAATCTGAAGATCAATTGGCCGATGTATTGACTAAAGCTGTGTCAAGTAGAGCATTTCAGAGCTCACTCGTCAAGATGGGTATCGAAGATATCTTCTCACCCATTTGAGGGGGAGTGTTAGCGTGAACTGTATTTCCTACAAATTAGGGAGTTTTTTCCTTAATTACAGTTTGTATAGGAGTCTTCCTTTTTTGGTCTTCTGCTTTGTTGGGATGTTAGGGTTAGCCCCTATATTGTATATAAGCAAAAAGAAGAACGATTGTAAGTTGTATAGAAATATTCTTAATACAGAGGAAAATATTCTTCTTCATGTAATACATTCATTCTTAGGCTCCCGTAAGAGAATGGCTGAGCAAGTGTCGGGCGGGGCATTATGAGATGGGTTTAAGCTGGCCTTAGACGGCGATATCCGCTCTCTCGAAATAGAAATATGTTGATGTTTGGCTTGTTGATGCTGTTAAGAGCAGCAATCTTGAAAAAAGAAAAGAAAGAAAATCGTCACTAAAGCCGCTTTTGATGAATCCCGGAGATGGTGTTGCGTTTGGCGTTCGGAAGGGGCTTTGGGCCTCTAAAGTCCTTTGAGTAAAAGTTGTAGCCTTTGATAAAAAATTTCGGGACCACTTTGAATGAAAGCATGGAGTAGAGGGTCGGTGAGGCTCACAAATGGTCGCGTGACGCTGGCTGAGGGGCCACCGAGGGTCGTGCAAGGCTTGCCGAGGCTCGCCTGTCGAGGGTGTTGCCAGTTGAGGCTCACTGACGCTCGCCTGGTCGCCGGTTGATTGGTCGACACTTGCACGAGATTCGGCGATGCTCAGCAATGCCCACCTGGTTGATGCTTACACAAGGTTTGCCGGCGGTCGCCTTTGTCATGCGCGAGGCTCGCTGGTCTCAGCAGCCATGCCATCTATTTTGCATTTTATTTTTTACTTTCAAAGTTGCTTTGCAAAAACACACCAAGATTTGCTTCTTTGGCATGCAAATGGGCTTGAGGATGCGAAGAATGGAAGAAAAATGGCCCCGTGCCTTTTGACGGTGTTCCGAGTTCCATTGCTGATGTTTATAGCTCGGATCATGAATGGGCTTCTAGGATCGCTACTAGATCTGATGTTGACTGTATTACTATTTAGGTCAACTGTTCTACTTGTGTTAATACGACGTTGTTTCTTCCCATAAGGGCGGTTATTTTCCACTTCGTTTGCCGTGTTATGAAAATCAAAATTCATTTTATTTTCTCTTTTTAGAAAGGCGTATTTCCCAAAATTAATAGCAAAGCATTCCCATCTTCTTCATATGAATTTGGGACTAACTGAATGATCTTTCAAAAGTAGCACCGGGGAAGAGAGGGCATGACGAAGTATTTGATGAACAGCGAACACTGAATGTTTTTCTCAAAACGACCATGAGGACTGATTAAGGTTTAAGATTTTGCTGTACCGATTTCTGACCATAGAAGAAGGTTTACCAACCCATGAATAGAAAGAAGAACCCAATAAATATTGGTAATTATTAGGTAACCAAGCATGTTAATTGCAGTTTTAATGCCTCTGTTGACATTCAAACAATTACAAAGAGCAAAACACAGTTGGATGATTAGATTGCATCAAGCTCTATGACCGGAAAACCTCCGACAAATGCCAATAGGAATTCCCATCTCTCCTCCATCACATCATTGTTTCTCCATAAGAGAATGTCAAATTCCAACGATTGAAGACAGTCAGCGATCACGGGGGGTTGTCAACCGTCCCCCCCATTGCCCCAGGCGCTGTAGCGTAGCGTGCACAAATTCCTCCCGGGATTTTAATAAAAAGAGAGTTTTCCTGACTTCATTGACTCCAACCAGAATGCTTTCCACCTTAAATCAATATACAATTCATAGCCCCGATCGAACGACTTGAAGTGAAGTGGGCATCCTCGCATGATCCACCACAACATGCTTTTTCTACTTTAAAATATTGTATCGCATCGAAAACGTAGCAAAACTCCGTTCGATTAACATAATCTAAGATCGATATAAAATAAAATCCCCCCCCACTAGTCGGATGATTCACTCCCCACCAAATCTACAGTCCATTCACTCTCTCTCTCCTTCTCATTTTCTTTCTTCTTTTTCTTCTCCCCTAAGTCACAAGGTCTTTCCGACCAAAAAAAGAAAAGAAAAAGTCACAAGGTCTTTCTTTTAAGTACAGAAGTCACAAAAGAAATAACTTAAAAAAGGAGGGGCCAAAATAGTAGACAAAAGAAACCCGAAGACAAAGGAATCCAACTTCGCCCACCTCCTCCTTGAGAACAGAGCCAAAGCATCTTCGCGTTGACAATTTGAGCCCCCCCCCCCCCCCCTCTCTCTCTCTCTCTCTCTAAAGCAGAATAGCTTCTGTCGCTTCCTTCACGTTCAATCAAACAGCAGCCGGGGGACCAAGCAATCGCTGGTGGACCCCGTTGGATCAAAGGACGGCTAGGAAGATTCGAGGACCAACGGCGCCTTCACATCGGCGACGGATTGGGAGTGGCTGTGCTCGCCTTCGTAGGTCACGATGAGCATGCCCGGGTCGTCCAGGGCTCGCTCCACGTGCTTCCTCGCCGGGCATCCTCTCACGCTGCTGCACTTGTAATAGCCCCTAAAGGAAATAGGAGAAACGAACACATCGTCCGTCAATTATTTGATGCAATCAATCATCTACTCAAAAACTGTATGGTTGACTCGCAAGTCAAGCTCAAGACTCGATTTTTAAAACACATTCTCAGATTTGATAAATGGGTCCAAGGAGATAATCATGAATACGTTGCTCCAAGCGATAAGAGACAGGTGTATCCGGAGATGGAGCAACGTGGGGTTTGCTTTTTTGGGGAACGTGGATGGGTTACGTGTGCTGTGCGGGAGAGAGAACAATGGTCAACGGGTCAAATGAGTCGGACTGAGTGAAAACCGAGTCATAGGTCTCGAGTTACGCGTCCCAAAATAACGAGGAGATCAGAGAAGAGGACTAGTATGTATCGACCATCGGCATGGTGATCGAAGAGATCACAACGCAGGCTAAATAACGAATATGATAATCAGGATCGATATACTTCCGTCAATCGACCTGCTGCTTCGTCACTGACAAAGACATAAACCAACACGAACAAGAACAAGAACACGAAGACAGACCTTGGATGAGGAGAGCCTTTGATGGGCTTCTGTCCGTACTTCCTCCATGAGAAATCATCTGGTGGGATGTCCGCCATTTTCGAACTGATCGCAGGGACTCTAACCACTCTCTTCAACCTTGATTTCCTGCAAAATCAATCCAAATCTCGTCAATTTGACACAAAGCCCATTTCAAAATCATCCAACTGTCAGGACAAAGACCAAGATCTTCAACGCTACCTCTTCTTCGAGCAATGGCACTTGCCGGAGGAGGACGCGCACTTCAGAGCAGCGTCGTCCATGGAACTGCACTTCCTCTTCAGTGAAAACGACGACAGGGGAGGCTTGTCAGCCGAAGAAACCTGCGAGAGATGGTGCGTCATCTGGAACTCCGTGGAGAAGGATCTCTGCACGCTGTCCGTCTCCCCAGTCAGTGACGACAGGAAAGAGGAGTTCGCAGCGGAGATCGGCGGCGAGGCCGAGAAATTTATCGTCGTCGGCGTCGCGGACTCCTTTCTCTCCGCCTTCGGAACCACCGCCGCCGGATTCGAGTTCTGGTGGATCTGATGGTGGGGGTGGGGGTGGTGAGGCAGGGGGGGCAGGCGCTGGATCGGCGTCGGGCAGTAGACCTTGAAAGCCGAGCCCGGTTCGGCGCTCTGCAACCGGGCGCTTCCGACCAGGTTTTCCGCCGGTCGGGCCGGGTTAAGCACTTCAAGTTCACGGTTCTCAGGGAGTGGAGCGACGGGGGCTCTCCTGAAGCGGGCGTGACCGGTCCTCGCCCTGTCGAGCAGCGAGATGACCTTCCTGAACTTGTTGACGGCGGCGTCCGTGGCGGCTTCGATGTCCACGGCGGGGTTCGGGCCCTCCGAGGAGGAAGACGACGGCGACGAGGAGTCCTGCCCAGCCCGTCGGCCGCTGCCGTCGGAGGAGGAGGACAACATCTTTATGAGATTCTCGACGCTCTGTATGCCGGCGGAGGCCGCCTCTCGCAGGGCGCTCTCCTCCTTCTTCACCGCGAAACCGGCGTCGGTTCCGTAACCCATCATCAGCTCCACGGTCATATCTCTCTCCCTGGAGCGATTAGAGAAAGCACACATGAAGAAGCTGAGTCCAAAAGGGTCTATAAGAAGAGAGGGAAGGGATTGCAGGACATAGATAGATCTCCGACGAAGAAAAAGAGCCAAAAAGCAAAAGCACAGAGGGGAGAGAGAGAGAAGAAAAGGAGGAAGGATTCGAGTCAAACTGACGCCCCCTCTCCTTCCTCTTGGCATTTACAAGGGCATCTCTGGTCACTTGGCCTGTCGCTTCTTCTTTAATTTTGTGGTCAAACGGTTGGGCCTGTAGGAGCGCTCCACGTGGCGATCATGCGAGGGCGATTGACCGCGGCTTTTCAATTGGGGTGGGGGACCCACATGGAGCGATAGATAGGACCTGTTGGAGACCGTGCAAGATTTGAAAATGATGAGAGGGGGAGGGCGATAAGGTCAAAAGGAGAGGAGATTGATAATGATGGAAGGAGAGCCGTTGGATGGGGGTCGGGGTTGGTGCCAGCGAGGAAGAGTTGACCTTTACCAGCTTTTAATGCAAAAGAAAAGGGAGGAGGAGGAGGAGGAAGAGGAGGAGGAGGGGGTCTCCCCAAAGTCGAGTGCATCTCTCTCTCTTTTACCGGGAACCGGAAGCTGCGTCAAAGCCCGTACCCGCAAGTCACATGGGATTCTCTCTCCTTTCCCCATACAGTAGAGAGAGGGAGGACCGGAAAATTTTCGGCTTTTGCTCTTTCGGTCAATTTGCGGGGCCCCACCGGCACGAGATGCGTTTCGAGCCGTTTATCTCAATCTTTTTATTTTAACGTCGTCAAAAACAAAACCTTTTTCTTTTTTCTCTTCGTGTTTCATCTCTTTAATTTCAAAATTCAAGGTTAACTATTTCCCCCCTTCCACCAGGCAAAATGGCCTCATATAAAAAAAAAATAAAAAAAGAAATTGGTTGTGTTGTGTTGTGGGGGTGAGATTGCGAATGGAAATCGAGTTCAATCTGAGACTTTTATGCGCTCATCGTTGACCGTTGAATTGATGCTTTTATCGAAGATATTTATGCACCCCAATACTAGCATAAACCAAGAAAAAAAAAAAAACGACAAACGAGGAAGGAGGCTCGAAGATTGCACGTTTGACATGCTTTTGTTGCTTCCGGTCAAACTTACTCGTTAATCGCTTTGAAAATTTTGGCCCAAAAGCGTTTCGCGTGTTCACGCAATCTTGTCTTGGGGAGGGGGGGAATCAATTCCAAGGACGCTACCGTGTTCTGACTTAAACCTCGTTGAGGCAAACTTGCGTGCCCCACCTTTGGCTTTTTGTCCGCACATCGAATTCACGAACGAGAGCGCGAACATGAGCCTGATCTGATACGCCTTGGGCGCATTCACATGCATCAAGCACAGCGGATCGATTGGTGCGGTTCATACCGGTATGGAGGCAAACACGCCGGCCCACGCCTGTAGCTTGATATGGTGCGAGACGAGGGTATAGAATTATCCGAGTAATTGGTCCAGCGTCGTGTCAATAAATAAGTCTTGTGACGCCGGAGTTTGACTCCGCGATAAAATATCTTTTACCGAAAGTCGTACTTCGATTTTTGTTAGAAGAGACGTGTTCTGTGACGATTCCGAATATAAAATATCACAAGTATACAAGAGAATAACTTCACTCAATCAGAACTTAATGTACACATACTGTGCCGAAATTTAATCGACGACAAAGCCTGTGGAAGTAGTCACTTCAAATGGAACCCAGCGTACACAAACTATGTTGCAATTTAATCGACCACAAATCTTGAGAACATGAAGATGCAACTTTGAAATTTAGTCGATGACGACGCATGTAGGATATACAATGGAGATATCCGTTGGAATTGAATTAGCGACGCGGATATAAAAACTACAGCAAAAAAAACAAGCCGAAAATTGATTGACAACGTAAGTCCGGAAACTAAAACTGCAGGAATTGTAAGATAACATATCTGTTCGTTCGTTCGTTCGTTTGGGGGGGTTGGGTTTGTCCAAAATTGAGCACTAGTTCTTTTGGTGTCATAGATCTTATTTTTAGGTGGTTATTACTTTAAAATCGCTCCTTGATCTTCTGCCTTTTTCTCTTCTCCATGATCCGCTGGACTTTATTGCTTTTTCCACGAGCGATTTCAAATTAAAATGTTATAGCTGTTTCTTGGCGCCCTTCAGACATCTAGACTTCCTCCAGTATCTCAATTGGTAACTCACCGTTCCTTTTTCATTGGTATCATTGCCGATTGGTTTTGCTATGGCGATGGTCAATCATACGCCATCGTAGATCAACAGCCGATTTATGGTCATCGACGTGTATTAACATCGTCCACTCGGTAGAACAATGAGTGACATATATAGCATTGACAACCCTTTATCTTTTCGGCACGCGGGTACTCGTGTCGACACCTTGAGATTAGGCGAAATATTCTTTTTCGTGGCATGCAAGGCAAGCAGAGTCGTTACATAAATCCCCGAATTAGACGACCAATTTCTCGAAGCTCATGGACAAACCTTTTCTTTTTCTTTTTTCTTCTTTTAAATAAAAGGGGCAGCCATCTCTCTAAGTCAAGTATTGTTTCACATTCTTCCGCGAGCAAGCAAAACACAAAAGGACACAAAAGCATCAGGACCAATAGAGGGACAGCCAATACAAGAAGAATCCCCCCAACTTCGCCTCTCTTTCATTCCTCGTATTATAAAACAATGTCTGTTGACCCTCGCCCTTTTGCTTTTATGCTTTCACGCTGTGTGAATCCTGGACTGGTGAAGGATTTGATCGTATCAGATCGATATGCATGTGAGCTGATCTGAGAATACTGAGTAAAAATGCAAAACCCACGAAACAAAGTGACGTGTGACCTCAAAACATCTCTGCTCTATCTCTCTCTCTCTACACATAAAATAATAGTACGATGGAAGCTTGAGAAAGTTGACGAAATCATGGGCAGCGCACAAATCATTGATTTAACAAATAGATTTCGAGATCCATCAGCGAACAGGAACTGCAACGACTCTCGCTCGCCAAAGTTTTCTCTGCTGTACAGTACACTCTGGTCGTGGACCCGTGGTCACGGGCCTGTCAGAGCTTAGAGCAAACTGATGCATTTGCAGTTTCGCCCAGTTTTCGCCAGGAATCCCCACTTCTATCTGTTTATCGGAAGTCCAGCGCCCCCATCGAGCTGCTCCTCGATTTTCTTTTCAGGAAAATTTCAGCAAGGGGCCTCGTATTATTGTTCAACCTACTATATCTAGGTGTGAGCATGGTTTCGGGGTAGAATTGGAAACCTAGAATCGGACTTGTGGAGAACCTGCTTGGTTTCAGATTTCAAAAATTAAAAAACATATTTCAAAGGGTAAGTTCCAAGTAGATAGAACCTGGAATTTGTAACCCGTAACAAATTTTTGTGTTTTTCTTGATATATATTTTTGTGTGACCTTGCGGTATTCCATGGCGTCCAATGACGAGTGTGTAATCTAGAACCACAAGTCCGAGCTTCCATTTCCGAAGATATTTATAACTTGGACTTTTACTTTGTTAATGTTTCATTTCTTTTTTTATGTCTAAATATGAGTAGTGGTGAGTGGATTATAACAGCAAATGGTGGTTATTAAAGGTGATGATTCATTGTAATTGTTCAATTAAGAATATAGGTAAAACCTGGGTAGACCTTGAAGCGAGCTTAGAACCTGTGACATGATAAGTTTCAGGTTCCAGGATATGCATGATAGGTTTCAGGTTCTAAAAAATGATGAACTTGTTCCGAGTATGTTCCAAGTTCCACCAGGTGAAACATATACGGAACATGAAACCGCTCACCCTTAACGATATCTCTTTCATTTGTCTTTTTTACCAACCTACTATATACGTGATCTTTTTCCACAATCGTATGCATGATTTATCGAGAGCCAAAAATTCACTTCTGTTGTGCTACAGGGCTTTGTGATGAGAGAGAGAGAGAGAGAAGCCCTACTCGGAAAAGAAAAGCATGTGGAATATTCGCAATTTTGCAACAGGACACAAACTTATCAATCTTGCTGCGATGTTTCGAATCTTCCAAAGCTCTTCCAAAGGCATGTGGACAAGCTGACTTGTGTGATATGAATCGCTGGTCGACTCTTAGTCAACCTGAAAGAAAGATATGGATACCCGTGACATCCGAAGGAGAAAGGAAAACAAGCATGTATGAACACAAGCATGCTTAATTGTACCAACGTTTTGTCTCTTTATTTATTTCTCTCTTTGTGCTTCTTGCACATGTCTAGAACTTCTACTCGTGTGACGTATTTAGTGTACTATGTAATCGTATATATGCTCATTTCCATCGTGTCGCCATTAAAATCACAAAACAGGGCAGTGGTTTAACTGAGTCGAGTCTAGTCGAAACAATTCGATACTCGAACTTGACTCGGCCATATATGGCTTGATACTTGACTCCAATTGCTCGAGCGTGAGCGCAAAATTTCGATCGCTTGAGTTCTAAACATATACGAGAATTACTCGACTAGGTCTCCATTCAAGGATAGATTTTAGTGTAGAAATCAATTCACACTCGAACTCAAATGGTAGAAACCCGGTCAAATTGAAGAAACGGTACTTTATCGTAATTCAAATTTCAATTACTCGATCAAATTCATAAGTTCTTTGAGTCGATGTATTTTCAAGCTTGAGCTGGACTACGTTTAAGTACTTAAGCTATTTTTAGCTATTGACCTATCTCTGCATGATGATCGACTCTAGTTCTAGCGGTCTACAAGTTGAAAAGGCAATTGAAATATCTTTAGAGTTTTTTTTTTTGCGCTACTTTTCCGTCCCTCTACTTGCTCTTGTTGCCAATCATGGTTTGAAAATATTTGGGCCTACGTCTTCATATCCAGCGCATGGGCCGGGCTTTGAGTTTCTGTTATTGAGCTATCTCTGCATGGATCTCTTGCGGTTGGCATGTCATTTTGCATCAACATGGGGTCCGTGCCATGGAGAAGACAAAGGTGCATAATTAAAGCCTAAACCCGTCAAACAGGAGGTTGGGCCGGGTTTGAATTGGGCCATAAATGATTCGGCCTAATAGCCCCATTTATTGGGAAGCAAATGTAGTTGCTCACACCCGACCCGGTTCATACCCAACACATTTTCCTAAATCACTTTCATATCTAATCAAATTTAGGAAAACTCATACCCAAACTGATGTGAGAGTGCGGAGTGAATGCGCGCGATATCAAGTGAGGGCGAGAGAAAATGAAGATAGAGTCGTAGAGGTGGGTTGGCTGAACCTTTCTATAAATCGAGCTTGCGATATTGCTAGTTCTCATTACACTCAGAAGCTGGAATTTTTACTCGGGGTTGGTTCTACGAAATCTGTTTAGTATGGAAAAAGAAAAAAAGAAAAAAAAAGGATGAAGAAAGAGGAGGGAGGGGGGGGGGGGGGGTGAAGAGAAGACAGGACAGTAGTCTTTCTCCATGTGGTTTGGAGAATCTAACCCTATCCATTCCTTTGCGGTGGTCTCTGTCATCTTGTTCACTAAGCTGAGCTAGCCAACAGCAACAGCACAGAAGCGAGAAGAGCACAGGATTTGGATTTCGGTGCTCACTCAACCTGCTGATACTCAGACACTTCCATCTTCCCATCACATGAAAGGGGATCTTCAGAATCTCTCGACGGGAGTGGGGAGATCCATGTGCGCCTCTTGTTGTTCAGATGATGCCGGCGAATGATTGATCAACAGGCCAGGGAGGCAGACACCGATGACTTTGGATCGTGGCGCGTTATTGTGACTAATGAATGAGGAAGCGGCCCGTCTTTCTTCTTGATGTTCTGAATGCTCCCGGCGGGCCCCTGTTCTTCCGGCCCCGTGGAATTGATCCATGCCTATTTGGCCATTGGCTTTGTTTTCCTTTTGCGTTCCCTCCTATTACATCTCTCCATTTCCCATAATAAAGTTATTGAATCAAGGTAAGAATGGGGTAATTCTAGGGGTGATCGGTTCACAGGATGGATGGTTCCACCCTAGAACCAAGAACCGCCCGCTAGGGACCGATTCCGCAAAATGCGAACCGTAAACCACCCGCTCATTCCATGGATCCACCCGAAAACCGAACCACCGGTCCGGTTCCAGAATGGATCCCGGTTACGGTCCTAATGTCTACCGAATTTTCTGTGAAGAAGTTATGTTTTACCTTTATTTGTCAGAAGCCTTTCTCAAAGCTATGATCATTCTTTGGAGGACGTAACTTTTGATGTAACTTTTGATGTACTGTGCAATAGATACACAAAGGCCTTGGAAGCCATAAAGAAACTTCACAAAGACAAGGCACAAGGGATAAAGCTATATAACAATAGACTCAGAACTTGGAAGCCATAAAGAAACTTATGTCGCCTCTCTTCAGCAAGCAAGCAAATGACATAAATCAACTTCTCAATAGAGGAAAAATGAAGTTGAATACTAATCTCATAAATATGACTCAATAAAGCTATATAACAGTAAACTCAGAACTTTCCTTTCCCTTTTTACTTTGTAAATCAGAATTCTCAGCTCAATGACGTTGAGAGATGATTTCATTTAAAAAAATTGGCCCATTCATATTATGTAAAAACTGGTTTGGTTGGGTCGGTTGGATGGTTCCCATTCGAAACCGGGAACCGAACCGATACCGGCCGGTTCTAGAAAATTGAAACCGGAAACCGAACCGTACCCGCCGGTTACGATCCAAAATCAGCCGGTTGGGTACGGTCCGGTTTGGTTGGATCATAATTTTTTTGCTCACCCCTAGGTAGTTCTATGGTCTCTTGAGAAACAGATCCTCTCGTATCGTAACAAGTCACAATTTCTTGTACTATTTTTCGTAAAATTCCATCTTATTACGTCAAAACATAAATGATTTGTGATCAGCGAGCGACATTTGCTCTTTCTTTACATGACGGTCATTGAGAGTTTAGGGATCCACTCCCCAAGGATCCTTAGAAACACCCGGTAAGAATGACGATAACGCGTTCTGTATATAAGTAATGATCAGTTTGCGAATAAAAGATCGATTTGCTGGCCATCTTGATGGATGCAAAAGACAGTTTTTTGGAGGGGAAATACTATTTAGATATCCTATTATGTATGAAGCACGTGCTCTGGTTCATTTCGCGCCAACAGAGACATACTGTACTGCCAAATTTGTTCAAGTTTGTGATATCTCTCTCTATTTCTCTCTCCAGCAAAATCACATAGCATGACAATTTGTTTAGCATAGACATTACATTGTTCGACGATGGATTTGCGATCAGGACTCTTTCACCCGAACGGCACGCGGCAACGGATGAACTGGGAGGATTTGTCGAACGCTCGCCATCCATATTGATACCGATGGCATCGACTCACACTCGGACCAAATTAAAAATCTCACAACCGAAGAGATAACAACATCTACTCGTCTTTCTTTCTTTCTGACTAAGGGCTTTTGCTTTGACAAGGAAAACCAAGGAATGGTGACATGTATGGCCCTTTTGTGTTTAGTCGGATCCTGCAAGTCTCGTGAATATCAAAATATCAAAGGAACCAAGCCATCAAAGAGAGAGTGGTTTGTCTTGTATCCCATAATTAACCAATAAAGATCCATAATGAATCTATCGCACGGACCCCACGCAGCTCCATAATTGCAACATGCCGTGTCCCTTTGGCACGACAGGCATGGTGGGGGAAATCTGAAAGACCAGGACCCTTCTTATGTCGAATATCTAAATTTGATCCTATCAACGACGCAAGAAAGTAATGAAAATTCGCACAACATAAGAATTTACGTGGTTCAGCAGGGGAGATGTTCCGCCTACCTACGTCTACGGGGAGATGAGATCTGTTTCACTAATAACGTAGAAAAGTGTACAGCCGATCTTCTCACCCTCTCTCTACCATAAAGACCTGTTTCGCCTTAAATACATATAGCGAAACCCTACATGGCACACATTACAAAATTGCCCACATAGCCTAAAATATTTAACTTTCCCATACAAATCCTGCTATGACTGAACATAAAACGCCTCTAGCGGCTCGGGGGCGCTGCCCCCGCGACCCCCGCCAAGGCGGCCCCCCCGGACCCCTGCCCGCTCACCGGGGAGTGGGACCCCCGTACTGTCCAGTCGTCAAGGGGCCTTTCGAAACCGCCTCATAATCTCTTGGATAACAGAATACAAGACATCAACCTTAACGTCTTATATATTTGTCTGTTGTTAATCCAAAGTCTTATTTAGGCTATGCTATTTTATACGAAACGAATCATCTAGAAACACTTTTTTTAAGAGCGATCGTTTGTGTCGCTTAAAAAAAATGAAGGGATGGAGAATATATCGTCCGTCCGTGAGAATGTTTAAATGTAAATTGTTGTCTATATTGAAAGAGAGAGTGTTTTTCATTTCATTAATCTCGCTGAGACAAACGAGGCTCATAAGTTTATGGTTTTCGCACATGTGCCCTCCTCGGAGATGCTCCTACCGATTTTTACGGAGTTGTTCTCACGGAAAGAAGAGGAGAGCCAAAAAGAAAAACAATTTTCCCCTGCCGTCGAATTTCTTTCTTACGTTTACAACCAGTACCAGCCAATCACCACCTCATCCACATGGGTCGCACGTGTCAAACCATCATTTGCCAGCCTCCATTACTCCCTTTGTATTTTCCTCTTAAATTACATTCCCGAATCTCTCTCTCTCTCTCTCCCTTTCCCTTTATAACCCCATCATCATCACTCAGCACCCGCACTCCCCATTCATCATTCCTCTCGCTCCAGAAAAGCCCATCTTCAAAAGAGAGAGAGAGAGACTAGAAGATGGGTGTTCACGGGCCATCAACATCACTTATGGGGGTGCTCTTCTTCTTCTTCTTCTTCTTGGCCTTGTCGTCGGCCGCGGACATGTCCATCATCAGCTACGACCGGGCCCACGGCGGCCGGCCCGGCCGGCGCACCGACGCCGAGGTCATGGCCCTCTACGAGTCGTGGCTCGTGAAGCACGGCAAGGCCTACAACGCCCTGGGCGAGAAGGAGAGGCGGTTCGACATCTTCAAGGACAACCTCCGGTTCATCGACGAGCACAACTCCGAGAACCGGACCTACAAGGTCGGCCTGAACCGGTTCGCCGACCTGACCAACGAGGAGTACCGGTCCATCTACCTGGGGGCCCGCCCCGACGCCAGGAGGCGGCTCGCCAAGAGCCGGAGCAGCCGCCGCTACGAGCCGCGGCTCGGGGAGGAGCTGCCGGAGTCTGTCGACTGGAGGAAGGAAGGCGCGGTGGTCGGCGTCAAGGATCAGGGAAGCTGCGGTGAGTCTCTCTGCCGATGACGATCCTCTACTTTTGGTAACTCACGATTTCTTGGAAAAAAAGGGGGGAGAGAAATTTGTGGTTAAGTTCGACGTGAAAATCAGAATATTGTTTTCACCTACATAAAAACTTCCGATACTAATAAATTTCAAAATGGGAAAGCAAGTTAGGAACTGAAAACAAGAGGATTGCTCATTAAAAACCTTTTTTTTTCCCCCTTATTTATCATGTGGTTGCCGTCTTTTGTTGTTTTTATATCTTCGGATGATTTATTTGTCTTCGTCGGAGTTTCCCATTTCCTTTTGTTTTTGCCCGAATCATTTCTTGCGTTCAGAGGAAGTCCGGAAGACGACAATGTTGGGAATATGTTTCTTGGCTTGGTCGGGATGATAATTACAAAGGATTGTGAAGGGCAGTCTTGTCCTTACCGGAGCCCGGAGTGTCGTGTTCCATTTGTGCAGTGCTTCATTTAGGAAGGAAGAGTTCATCGGGTTATAGGTTGAATTTGACTTTTCTTCAGAACGTGACCATGTTAGAGAGTGTTCATGAAGCTGCTTGTGCCGACCTCCTTTTGAAAATGATCTTTGGACTCTTACGTAGCGAGAGGTTTTACGTAACTGACCTACTTGAACCAGCTCATGTAACTAAATTAAGTTCAAATCAAGACACTAGATCAAGATATCTCCTGTCATGGCGGTCAGTAGATCTCATCGTCTTATCTGATTAATTTTCTACCAAAACAAAGGAATTATCTTGGATCATATTACAGTAAAAAGAATTCCAGAATATTCCTTTCATACATGTGAAATACTGTGTTAGTAGACACAAACGATGAACCAGCGAAAGCAAGAGCATGAGAAACGTGATTATTATGGTATTGCTTCCATTACCCCACTAAAAAGTACTCATGCGCCCGCTTCACACTTGATTATTGGCACGGCGACCCATTACGCTCGAAGCGTAAACGAACAAGATTGAAAAATGCATGCGGAAATGGCGTTGTCGACATGGTTTAAGAGGGACGAGAAACATTTAGATGATGATGCCTCCTGAAGTCTCATTCTGATCATAGGGTCTTCATGTCAATAACCTGCATAGCTCACTTAAGGATTGCTGTTTACTTATATGCATTTGTTTAACAAGTTTTTGGGGTCGTAAATCTTTATCAAAAGTCTTAATATTGATCACTAATACTTCATTTTCGAAGATATGTGAATTGCGTTTGAATTGTATCTGATAAAATCAGGGAGTTGCTGGGCCTTCTCCACCATTGCCGCCGTGGAGGGAATAAACAAACTCGTGACCGGCAATCTGATCTCGCTGTCGGAGCAGGAGCTGGTGGACTGCGATACTACTTATAACGAAGGTTGCAATGGAGGTCTTATGGACTACGCTTTTGAGTTCATCATCAACAATGGCGGGATTGACTCTGAGGAAGATTATCCGTATAAAGCTGTCGATGGCAGATGCGACCAATATCGAGTCAGTATTGATCCACATGTCTTTCAGCGGTTAGAGAGAAGCGTTTCAATAAGGATTCTCTCATGTTTTTTCTTCTTCTTTTGTGCAGAAGAATGCCAAGGTTGTTTCGATAGATGATTACGAAGATGTTCCAGTGAACGATGAGAAAGCATTGCAAAAGGCAGTCGCTAATCAACCAGTCAGCGTGGCCATTGAAGCTGGCGGTCAGGAGTTTCAGTTGTACCAGTCGGTAATATCCTCTCCTGAGCATGGCAACTTTTGCGTCTCTTTCGAAGAGTGAGATTAATCAACATGAAGTAAGCTGTGAATCTGCAGCTTATACAACTTTGAAAAACCCTTTTCATGAATCAGTTCCTGTTGGTTTAACTAATGCATCTATCAGGCGTTCTTCCTAAATGAATTGAGTAAGCTGGTTTGCTCTTCAAGTTACACCCACAGAACATCGTCAACCATCATTTTTCTGGAAGCATTCCTGAATTGTAACATGCATCCCTCAGGAGTTATTGAGCTTAAAAGTTTTGTGCCACTTGCATCAGCAACAGATTTTCTTTACTGTAATCTCTGCAGGGTATTTTCAGTGGACGATGTGGAACTGCACTGGACCATGGAGTGACCGCCGTAGGATATGGCACAGAAAACCGCATGAATTACTGGATCGTA
Source organism: Lenwebbia sp. NSW1173648 (assembly GCA_029784005.1). Taxonomy (NCBI): domain Eukaryota; kingdom Viridiplantae; phylum Streptophyta; class Magnoliopsida; order Myrtales; family Myrtaceae; genus Lenwebbia; species Lenwebbia sp. NSW1173648. Next base: position 16,878,080 of record JARCGZ010000012.1, on the reverse strand, counting down.
AAGAACTCTTGGGGCAAGAGCTGGGGAGAGGATGGTTATATCAGAATGGAGCGTAATGTGGCCAATACTGTGACTGGCAAGTGCGGGATCGCAATGGAAGCGTCTTACCCCATCAAGAAAGGCCAGAATCCCCCGAACCCAGGGCCGTCTCCTCCGTCTCCGATAAAACCACCAACCACTTGCGATCGTTATTACTCGTGTCCCGAGAGCACAACTTGCTGCTGCGTCTATCAGTACGCCAACTATTGCTTCGCCTGGGGATGCTGCCCGCTTGAGGCCGCCACGTGCTGCGAGGATCATGAAAGCTGCTGCCCCCATGAGTACCCCGTCTGCAACATATATGAAGGGACCTGCTTAATGGTAATAAATCATAAAAGCTCTCGCTTTGATCAGTTAATATTTCAGGACTGGCCTCGTTGCCGTCTGAGGGCATTTCTTTTTACGTGTGTGGATTGGATTTTGCTGATGTTGATATTTCCCGCAGAGCAAGAACAACCCTCTAAGTGTTAAGGCACTGAAGCGTACCCCGGCAAAGTTTCACTGGGCCTATGGGAGCAGTGGCAAGAAGAGCAGCGCGTAGTGAGAAGGTTTGCCTTTTAAGCATTGGGATGAACAGCTTTGCCAGAGAGTGAAGCAGTTGCAGTGCGTCACTATGATACACCTACTTTCATTTCACTATACTAAGGGGATGACAGCTGAGCCTCAGTATTACCAAACAGATTGAAAGTTTAATCGATGTTAATCAGACGAAGAATATGTATATAGTGCTGTGCTGTATTTATTGTTCATGTTGCATTTGATCAGCAGACCGATTATTCCTGGCTTCCAGCATGTACATTTATGGATCCAGTTAAATTAATTTACATAAGAGGAAGTATGCTTAGTCCTTTGAATGCTTTCTGTTGCTTAATGATGCATATTCCTTTTTTCCCGCCTTCTTAGTTTTTACTGTGGGATTGTGGAGGGATCAGAGAACATTTCCTTGTTGCAAATCCTCATTGACAGTCTTGAATGTTGAGTAGAGTTTCAGGCATATTTGTCGTTCAGAATATGCACATGCTGTTTAAGCACTAACCTCAGCTCAGCCACGGTATCATACCATGTCACATTCAAAGAAGAACAGTGCAATTGGAGAAGATGCTCGAAACTCACCATTTGGGCAAAATACTTCTGCAAAAGGTTTGACGGGCTTTGCGAAGTCATAATAGAATAACTCAATGTATAAGTAAAAGTAAATGCCTCCTCGCAGATTGTATGAGATGCTCGAGACAGCGAGCTAGATAGAGATTTCCACCAAAACTTAACAAGAATTGAAGATCCAAACGTCCATCGCCAAGAAAGCTCTTAAATGCAAGATGGGGAGGATCATCCGAGACATGAAAAGCTCGTCTGAAAAGGGGTATCCATGGTTAGCTTCAATTGCGGCCGGAGGATTTGCAAAAATAATGCTCATACATTGGTCTGATGGGCATATTGAGAATTAGTACTTCCTTTGTATCTCCACTGCTCTCTCAGGAAGCGCCAACACGTATTCTACAACATTATCATGCCCACACACATGTCGGAAGTTTTTGTCTTGGTCATTGTCTTATGCGTCGAAGGAATGCTCATGAGCATACCACGTTAGCTCACACAGATGTATTTCTTGAAGTTTCATCTTTGCATGGCCCTGAACAAGTAAGCTTCTATGTGCTGATACAGCTAAGGTGATCACTGTACATTTAAACAAACGAATACTCTGTAATTGGTGGACTATGAGTTACTGAATTTGTTTGGCAATCATCACAGGGACAAATGGAGCTTATGTTATCTCAAGACAACCGATCATCTCCCCCCCATTGCTCATGCATTCTTTTTCATTGTGGGCAAAAAATGTGTGTTGAATAAGTCCTTGTTAGTGACCCCTGTTTTCTTTCGGATGTGTCCACTTTGACCCTCTCCAATCATGGAACTGTCAAAGTCTCTGCATTCTTTGAATTGTTTGAGAAGAGGAATGACTAAATCAATGCACAATGGCTTTCTGATTGCATAATGAACCCATTTGCTCGAGGAAGCAAATAGAAAGAGAAAAACAACTTCGTTTGTCGTACGTTAAAATAAGGAAAATATCCTAAGTGACCCTGTAAATTAGCAATACCATGAGCAGCCAATCGGAATTCTCTGATCAATATATGGCTTCAACTTTTTTTTTTATTTGGTCGAAATATGGCTTCAACTTTGACAAAGGCTTTCTCGCATCTTCTATCCGCGGGTAATTGATAACTCCATCATTCTTCTCTTCAGTTGTCCATTCCACTAGACTGGTTTCGGATGTCAATGGATAGCAATTCTGTGCAAGCGATCAGTTTCTGATGATTCACATTTACTAGGAAGCAGAGTACATAATTGCCCCTTAGGAAGGTAAGTGGTTGATGGAAGGCAAGTGTATCATTACCCCTGAAGAGATCATACCACTTCTTTCAATGTTCAGTTCTCGAGAACCATTACTCTCTAGGATTTAATTGAGCAAGGTTATCTTGCTCAGATTCGATGACACTGCCCAGCCAGTTTACGACGATATGGATAACAAGTTAAAGAGAACTGCCACAGATTTTCTTCTGCCGCGGAACTTTTTTCTGTCCTTTGCCTTTTGTATCTCAACTCCTGAAACCTGTTTTTTTTTTTGTTTCGTTCTTGATTTGTAGGCATGGTGGAGAAGTTAAGCTCACGATGCATTGCTCGTCGAATTTCACTGTTAGTTCGACATAGTTTCTGGCATCTATATGTTTACTTACGTCTTTGTTCCAAACAGAGCAATGTATTTTGTCTTGTGGTTTTGCAGCAAGCTTACAGCAACCACTTATCAACCACCACCGCCGCCGTATGCAAACCTTGACCTCCGCGCATTTGTTTGCTCTCGGACAGCAGCAACCTGTTAGATATTTCAGCAGTTTTGAAATATCTTTAAAATGATTTTGATAGAAATTATGACCATTATGATTAGCCATAATTATTTCCAATGGTCAGTTTTTTAACGGTGTCATAACGGTTTTCTAACGGCCATACAGCGGCCGTATAACAATTTGTAACGTTTGATTTTGTCTTTCATAAAACCTCCCACGGTCATTTTCTTTAATAGTTACCAATTGATTTATGACGCTTTCTTAACCGCTCTATCTTTTGTTTTGCATATAAATTAGACTCCAAACCACAATTATCGGTTCTTGGATTGAGAAAAAGAATTTTCATTTCCTCCACATATCTTTCATTTTATAGTTGGGTTATATACATAACGTTGCTCTTGTTCCTTCTTATATTCAATGCGAAGTATAGAAGAAGGTCTGTTGTATCTTGGGAGGATAGCCGCTAGAAGCCTTACGCACCGGGTTTCGTACTCCGAGGGAAGAAATTATCCTTAAGGATAGTGCTTACACGTCTCAGACAATTGTTCTTACTTTTCTCGTCTTTTCCAACATATTTCCTACGATTGTTATTTTTATATTATCTAACATTTTTCCAACAATCTTAAGGATAATTGCCTTATGGATTCCATACTGGAATTGCCGTTGCTACCACCTCTGTTGGAATTGAACGAGGACTCTGAGATGGTGAAGGACAAGTATCGCATATTCGTGGGCAACTTGTCATGCGACATTACCAAGCATCAATACTCGACCACAAAAGAGCTTTTGGTCATTTCGGTAAGATTATTGAGTGTCAGCGTTCGTTTGGCGTGAGCTGGTGGTGAAAGGAGTCACGTTGTGACCATACATGAGTGCTTGAACGGTTGATGGATGATAATGGCATCCGAAAATGGCGGCGGTGGATGGCCGACAAAAATGGTCCGATGGTGGTCTGGCGATCGGAAGCGATGGACGATGGGAGTGTTTATATTTCTGAATAGATAATGGCATCTTGAAGGAGCTTGAACAAGCTGGATTTCAACACCTTGACTGTCCTTACGAAGGAATGGGCAGGTTTGCTTTTACCTACATTTTTTTGTTCTCACACGTAGTACACACATCTCGTGATGATGATTGGTTCCTTTGGTAAGTGCTGAAGGATATATGTCTTTTCCATCGTGAGGAAGTGCTCTGTTAGCATGATTATGGTTAGAATTTTTTGAAACGCGCGTTCTGTCGTGTGTATTGATCCATGTGAGTCCATAGATATTCGTATGCTGTGAAGGAGTGTTTGTAAATACTTAGACTTGCATGATCTACTTGTATTACGGAGATAGAGATGCAATTTGTATGCTTGGATGGTGGACCATTATGAGCATCTGCTCATTCTCTAATTTTCAAACGTTGTCTTATGTTGGTTGTGCAACTGCTACAAATAGGCACAATTGCTTTTATGATCCCTTTATAGACAAACCTGAGCATCTATTCTAGTTTGTTTTGTCATGTGTACGTTGTCATGACCCGAAGGTTGTTTGGCGGCGGGCTAATGGATTGCCGAGGCCTCATCCATTCGATAAGATGGTGAAACCCAGGCGCGGGCCCTCCCAGGCCCATACCAAATCGCGACGAGAGATTTAATTGTCGGGCTCGACCTTAGTGTCGTCGGGTGACATGTGCAATGTGCGCATGCCAACGGAGTCGCCACCGGTCATTTTTGGAAGGTTGACCGAATACCTTACTGAGCGGTTGGGAGAATCCGTTCGGTTCTACGGAACTAGAGAGTTTGGGTTCGGGGACTTAGTTACACCAATGTTTCCATTGACGCCATTTCAGTACCTAAGTTGAGTGATTTTCCTAACTATGGACTTCATGCAGATGACTCGGGATGAGAAAAGCTCTAAAATCTAGAAATTTCATGCAGACGAGAGTATCTAACCTAACAAGCATAATCAGTAAGGATAAAAGCGCAAATCAAAAAACCAAGAACATGCGTAAAACGCACCTAATCTCAACATGACATTCATAGTGAAGCCCTATAGGCTTAGGGAGCACCTGGTTAGAGTTTGGGATTGATTTGGGAAGGATTGGAGATAATTTGTCAAAATGGGCAAAATCGTCATTTTTTTGGAAGGATCGGGATCAAAGTACCCAAGATAGATTTGGCCAGTTGATTGTGGTCATTTTCTATTTTTCAGAATTTTTTTGAAATTTTCAGAATTTTTCTAGATGATTTTCCCATGAGGGGCCAAATCTTCATTTTCGAGGGAATAAGAAGGCAAAATCATCAAAAATAGGATTGGCTAGCTAAACGGATCTATTTCCTAATTTTTGAGATTTTTCTGAATCTTTTTTATTTTATTTTATTTTATTTTATTTTATTTTATTTATTTAATAATAATTTTATGTTTTATGTTATATATATATATATTGATTTTTTTTAGAATTTTCTATTTTTTAATATATTTTTAGGAATTTTCCCGAATTTTCTATTTTTTTTATTGATTTTTGTGATTTTTCCTATATATTTTTATTTTTTTATTTTTATGAATTTCTTTTATTATTCTTCGGACCGGATCGGGTTGACCCGGCACACACCTTGCCGGCGCTCGGCTCAGACCATATGGGTCCCTGGTCAGCCTAGACCAAAACGACACCGTTTTCACATTTTTTTGAATTTTTGAATTTTTTTCCTGAATTTTTTTATGTCTTTCCCGCTAATTATTAATCATACGCTCCAGATAGTGCCACGTGTCACCCTATGGACCGTCCGATCAAATTTTAATATTTTTTTTAACATTTTCTAATCTAATGGCGCAGAAGGCACCACGTGGCTAATTCACGACCGCCGGATCAATTTTTAATTTTTCAATTTTCGAAAATCATTTTATTATCTGAAAAATCATTTTTAATATTTTAAAAATTCTCAGATCGCAACACATGGCCAAATTGTGTCCGTCCGATCGATTTTTTATATTTTATTTTTAAAATGATTTAAAAAATCGGTCAATGCTGGCGTGGACACCACGTGTCGAACACATGGCGCCATGTCACCATTGGCCGGTCAACCGAGCGCTGACCAGTCAAGGGGTCGCTAGGGAAGACTACCGGCCGACTCGCCGGAATAGTGATTATTCCTGCTAAATTCGCCGGAGTACCAAAACTGAGAGCGAAACTTGCATATTCTTAGCTCATTTTGTTACCAAACGAACCTAAAAACGCTCCAAACCAACATATCCCGATTTCACGTCCAAAAATACCCTAAAACTAACCAAACCATGACCGGCCGAGCCAAATTTTCCGGCGAAACTCAAATGCTCAAAATCAACATCAAACTTGTAAACCAACTATCCAAACAACATCCAATGAAGTCCAGGAAGCTTACTTGCACGACCGAGAGCTTCGATTTTGCTCGAAACGAGCTCGGGAGGCCGAGGGGGTTCAACCGAGTGTTTCAAGACCAAACAGATGCAAAACAAGCTTAGGACTAGTTCAAGGCAAGAATAAACCAAAAATTTCAAATAATAACGCCCGGAGTAGCGAGTTGCAGCCGGACCCAAGCTTGAAGCTCAACAATGGCACTTACCGTTTTAGGCGACAAGACTTCGAATGGCTGGGTTCTACGGGTTCCTTGGATTGGGAGGAAGCTTGAAGGATGGATTTCGTGCTTCGATTTTGCTCCGTCGGGGCTAAAACCGAGCTCGAAGCTCTCGGCATCCGTTAATGGCGATCCGGAATACACCCTCAAACCTCACCCATTTCTCACGTTGTTTTCACTCCCTCGTTTCCTCTCTCTCTACTCTGCTCATTCTCCGTCCTTTTTGACGTGGAATGTCCTCATTTTATCCAAAAATCGTGAATATTCCCCGTACCCCCCTCGGCCAAAACTGATCGTACAAAAACCGTTTTGGCCAGCTCACTCTCGTACACGTCGAGCTGTGCCAATGTACCCGTTGCGAGCAGGAGTGAAATGGCAACAATGCTCACCCCTCTCGCGCTTGGATCATGGCTGTTTTGGCCCTCAAATTGGGCATTTTTCGTCCGGGTCTGTTCTGCGTACGATGGGGGTACCTGAGGAAGACGATGAACAGTACTGGGTCGGCGGGTCGGATTCGTCCGACCTGGTTGACCCGGTTGCTCAAAATTCACGAAATTAAGCTTAAAAACGACCAAATATTCTGAATTGAACCTCAAAATTGAACTCTATACCATGGTTTTCATCTAAAAATGATGACATTGAGCAAAATTGGTTCGAATTTGTGCAAAAACCCTAAATTTTAATTTTGACCCGAAAATAATTTTTGAATAATCCAAACCCTAAACGGTTGAATCGAACCAAACCACCCTCACCAATGGATTCAGAATGATGAAAACTATAGGGTAGTGGCGTTGGATTTTCATGATCATCCCTAGAAAAAAGTTTAATTGCACTTTGAATGAAAATCAAGGACTAAATTGCAAACATTTTAGGTCTTTTTCCAAAATTGCTCAATATGTGAAATAATTGGACCAAAATGCAATTGAAGTCATTTGAAACAACTTTCGTAACTTTCATATAGGGACCTAAATGCAAAAATCTGAAAAAGTAGGTTCCCGATTGAATTTTCGAATTCTAAAGTGACCAAAATTCAATTGAAAATAAAAAAAGGCTAATTAATAATTTTTTGTATTTTTCTGGTCACGGATGCAATTTTTTTTTCCCATTTTTGGGGTATTTTCTAATTAAAAATATTATTAAAAAATGCCAAAAAATTCGAATTTTTTTTTGTTCAAAAATAGTCCCTTAGGCTTGGCTAAGGCTTCCAAAGTTGATTTTGCAATTTTCTAAATTTTTATGATATTTTTAATTAATTTTCTAAAAATAAAGAGATCGAAAATCAAGTGTCAATGTACGTGTACGTGTGTAACTTGTGAAATGTGTTATCATGTACATTGTTGTATGGAAATAAAGTATGTTATTTTATATGAGACTAAATGAGCACAAAGTGTGGATCAAAAAGAAAGATATGAAGGTCAAATATGCACTTGAGAGTTGTAATTTTACAACAACGTGAATATTAAACTATGGCATTTTATATAGTGGATTTCCCATTGTATTAGAAGTATACAGTGAAGTTAACTGAATATCAAATTCAGATGAGATAAAATCCACTAATATGTGGTCATGTTCACCTTTGTGGAGGTGTTGAAACTTGGAGATTAGCCAAAAATATTATGGGGGAAATGACAATACTGTTAAACCAAAAGTCGATTTGGTTGAAGCAGATGATTTTAATGACGAAAATTGTTGCGGTCATTTCTCAAACCAATATTGTGGCCAATGTGAAAAATGTGTAGTAGACTCAGGTGCTACCAAGCATATATGTAAAAACATAATGCTTTATCATTCTACACTCTAATAGGGAAAGGAGATGAAAATATTTATCTTGGTGATTCGAGAACTACTCAAATTCTTGAAACCAACACGTTACGTGTCATAGGCATTGTGATTGCCAAGAGGTACTAGCCATTGCAAAGAATGAAAATTACAATGATTAAAAGAGACACATCCGATTGAGACAATGTGGTAAAGCAATTGCTTGAAGATGGAATTATATCCCTCGATTACATGAATTCAGAAATGGATTTCTATTCATTGAGGGGAATGGGACTTAAGCCAATTGAAGAAAATCAACGGTGATGGTAACCTAACCTATGTGATTGGCGATCCCATGAATTAGGTTCATATGGGTAATAACAAGTCACTTGTTGATCTAGCTATGCACTATTAAAATTTAGGGAAAATTTCAAATAATGGCCCCAAGTCCTTTCATTTTCTCAAATAAGGGCCTGAAGTGGTCATTGTTTCAAATAAGGGCATGAAGTGCCATCTTTGTCTCAAATAAGGGCCTAAAGTGGCTATAACTATTTCAAATAAGGGCCTGACCTAGCCGGTCGGCCGGCCGGCCGAAAATTCCGACCGATCAAGGGTATTTTAGTCAAAATACAATTTTAATCTAATTTTTAGTTAAACTAAATTAAAAAAATGTAAAAGTAAAAAAAAAAAGGGAGAAACAGGCTGGAGGGGGCTGCCCTCCCGCCTGCCTGTGTTCTTTCTTACTTTTTTTTTTAATTTTAATTTTGGAAAAACAGAAAAAAGAAAAATATAGAAAAAAGAAAATGGCGAAAATGCCCCTAATCAATAGTGAGTCGGGCCCTTTTTTTAGATTGGTATGGCCACTTCAGGCCCTTATTTGAAATAATACCCACTTCAGGCCCTTATTTGACATAATGAGGGTACTTCAGGCCCTTATTTGAGAAAATGAGAGGACTTGGGGCCCTTTTTTGAAATTTTCCCTAAAATTTATGTCCCTCCTAAGGCGAGAATAGTGCAAGATTGCAAGGAAAAAGAGGTTGAGCCAAGCTCTTAATGAATTCCATAGCCGTTATTGGTGGTGTATTAAGTTGCAGAATACACTTGATGAAATCACCTATATAAGTGTGGTATATAAGTGTGGAGTGAGGCTGCTCTTATGAGAATTTTTGGCGAAAATATCTAGAGCACTCATGAATAAACCAAGCATGCGCATGGCCTATTAACGCAAAACCGCGTTGAACAACAATCCTTGTGGGAGTGTAATGTGATTGATGAAAATCATAATTCACAAAAAGGAATTGTTGGTTCATAGAAGTTTCAAATTTCACCAATGATTTCGTGAATTGTATTTTATTCTTTCTAGGGCTGGTTCATAGCCTAATCAGCACCAGTTTCGATGCATTACACTCTAATAACCCAGCATTATTCTATTTTTTTTTTCAAAACTTTTTGAAATATGTGGGGGTTTGTTGGATATTTAAGCAGTTTTGAAATATCTTTAAAATGATTTTGATAGAAATTATGACCGCTATGATTAGCCATCATTATTGTCAATGGTCGGTTTTTTAACGGTGTCATAACGGTTTTCTAACAGCCATATAGCGGCCGTATAACGGTTTTGTAACTTTTGATTTTGTCTTCATAAAACCTCCAACCGTCATTTTTTTTAATAGTTACCAATTGATTTGTGACGCTTTCTTAACCGCTCTATCTTTTGTTTTGCATATAAATTAGACTCCAAACCACAATTATCGGTTCTTGGATTGTGTAAGAGAATTTTCATTTCCTCCACATATCTTTCATTTTATAGCTGTGTTATACACATAACGTTGTTCCTGTTCCTTCTAATATTCGGTGCGGAGTATAGAAGAAGGTATGTTGTATCTTAGGAGGATAGCTGCTAGAAGCCTTATGCACCGAGTTTCATACTCTGAAGGGCGGAATTATCCTTAAGGACGATACTTGCATACCTTAGACAAATTTTCATACTTTTCTCGTCTTTTCCAACATGTTTCCTACAATTGTTATTTTTATATTATCTAACATTAACACAACCATCATTCCGGTGTTGCCCATCCCCATCCCCACCTCCTCCGTATCAGACAATTGTTCTTACAGTTCCGCAACGTATCCGGCAACCTCTGGCTCCTATCACTTGGCTCAACCGCTGTATCCGCCTTCAACTCAAGGCTCGAGTTATTACCCACCAGGTAAACTCAATCCGCCATGTTTCATTACTAAAGTGATCACTGTGACGCAGGTTCAGTCTCTGGAGCGTAGCAGCTGCAGCCCCCGGGATGGCCTTAATCTGTTTGACTGTATCACTCATCCAATGAAGATGAGGAAAGCTGCTGCTTTTAGTGTTTGAGTTTGTCTCGACACTTTCTTGTCACTTTGGATTGAAGACTTGCTCCTTTAACTGTATTAAGCTTGAGCACATCATACTTTAGGTAGTGGCCTTGTGTTTTTCTTAGTCCCATTGATGGTTTATGGTCATACCCACTCGCAAAAAGAAGGCGATCTAGCAAGAGTTCATCGAACTTGAAACTAAACACCTTCATTCTCGTACGCCCTTTTCTTCTTTATTCAATTGCGACATTATACTAAATTGAATGCGGAAAGAGCGAGCATAACTCGACTTGTTAGATTGAAACAGTTTCGTTCGTCTCAGGATCGCATAGAATTAAACGGAACCAATATTATGCGGACCGGAATAGAGCTTAATTTCTCTTTTCTGACAAATTTTCCGATGAGGTTTTGTATAAGCACACAAGAGTTCTTATTTTTGACCCCCCCCAAAAAAAGAAGAGAGTTCTTATTAATAAACAATAAAATTTACCTCTTTTTTGTACACCAATTCTTCTCTTAATATATGCAACTAATATTCGTAATTAAGTAAATCTAGCAATTGCCTCTACAGCACACGTTAACATGGCTATTGAAGAAATAATAATAAAAATACTACATTTAGATTTAAGCATACATGTAATTAAATAAGAAGTCAAAAAATTCGGGTCGGGTCGGGTCGGGTCGGGTCTTTTATCTGTGACAATTTATGATGAGAATTAAACGTATTTATTCGATTATATGGCAAATCTGAACTGAACGGGAGACAAATTTTAATACCCTTAAAACTAACAAAAGTAAACATGAATCCTCCCAACTCGGTACGAGAACTGCACTTCCAAAAGCCTTGGATTTTCAGATCAGTTCCGGGAGTACTAGAATAGAATTGGCACTTTTTCTCTTGGTCAAAACTGAAGAGCTCTTGGATCGACAGATAGAGATAGAGAGGGAGATGGAGATGGAGATTTTTGGGATCGATTTCAGCTGTGCTTTTGGATCTCTTCGCGATGGGAAGATCCCAGAAAAAGACTGTCTCCTCCCGCTGCTGTCCAAGCTCCTCGGCTATGGCATCGTTGCTGCTTCCACCACTGTCAAAGTCCCTCAGGTTCTTCTTCTTCTTCTTGATACCCAGACCATAACCCTTTCCGTATCATGGATTTTATGGATTCTTTTATCTGATCAGCAGCATGAAACGTCCGATCTCTTTCCTTACCAAACCATGATTAATTAGTATTCCCCTGCTACCCGCGGAGTGCCTGAGGACAGAGCTCTATTCTTGATTTGTTCTCTTGAAAAAGAATACGAGATTTTGATGCAAGGCTCGACCCGTTTCTGCAAAATTGGATAACTTGTGTAATTGGGTTCAAATTGTTCGTCTCGGAAAGCAAATTTAGAGGTTGATTTGGGGGTAAAGTTTGAATCTTCCCGCAGGAGACGCTACTTAAGAACAAGTTGCTGCAGGGCTTCAGTTGCACTGATATTGTTGTCTGGTTTTGTGGTTTTGGGCTTATATTCTTGCAGATAATGAAGATTTTGAAGCATAGGAGTATTAGGGGCCTTAGTATGGTGGCCTTTGAGCTTGAAGTGGTCGGTTACACTATTGCTTTGGCATACTGTCTCCACAAAGGGCTCCCCTTTTCGGCTTATGGTGAATTGGCATTTCTTCTTATCCAAGGTTTGTCTTAATCTGCATTCATGTATAGGCGATGTTAGAAATTTCTGTGTCGTAATGCGATGCTTCCCATGAGTCAAATACAGTTTATAAAACTCTGAAATTTAAAATGTAACGCATTTGCATTTCATGTACAAGCATCAGAATCACAATTTGACTGCGCTGGGGAATAGTAGAACCAAAGCGGATGCTATTTTTTTTTACATGGGCCAATTGTGCGAATCTAATGTAGTACCGATAAGGAAAAAACTCTGGCCAAAGGAAAAAAAGGATAAGGAAAAAAGCTATCTGTCTGAGCAAATTTTGTGAAGTGACTGGTTGTGCAAGCTCTTCTTTATGGTTATTGTTACAAAATTAAGTAGTCTAGGAATTCCCCAAAGAAACATTCATTTAGTCACATCAACATAGCATTATCGGAAGCACATGCATCTTTTACCGAATAACAACGGCTGTATGATAATGAAAATTTCGTAACTGGCAACTATATCTTGCTACCAGCCTATTTGATATAAGCTATAGGGCTATAATTTCCTCCATTCCTGATTGTAGGAAATTTTCTCCAACCATGTCTCTGATTAGTTGATTACAAGACATGATCAACATGCAAAATTTAGTATGAGTGATATTCTTGGTTGTAACCCACTAATCAAAAGCATGGTTGGAGAAATTTTCTGCCTCCAACCAGGGATGGAAGAAATATGGCATGGTGATGGTGAGTGACCAGCACCTAATTACATTGTCTTTTCAGTGAAATCAAACTTCGAGGAATCTCTCTCTCTCTCTCTCTCTCTCTCAAAAGATATAACTTGATTTGCTTATTCAACAATCAAATTCTGTTGCTCAGAAGATCACTCATACTATTAAAGAAATTAAGAGTGTGGCCTAATTTTATGAAGAAAAATTGTGTGCTCCAGTTAAATTCGCCTTCTATATTATTGATTGGGGAAAATATGATTTGGAATAGCAATTGTAAATAGACTCCGTGAAGAGTCTGTTAACTGCACAATGGCTTCTTTTCTTTTTCGATATTAAGTGACAGTTTCTCTATGTTTCCAGCATACCGAATGCACTTGAATTTTTTTTGTGTTGGGCACAGTCAATATTGAATTACACCTTTCATTTGAATCTGCTTAGAATTATGATGTTGCAAGTTCTGGTATCCAAGACCAATGCCAACTTGAGCCGAGTTTAAGTTTCTTGGCCAAGAACCCCAGAGATAAATTTAGGTTTTTAAAGATGTTAAAAATCCTAATAGATCTATTTCTGTATTTAACAGAAAAAAGCTTTCCCTAGGATTGCGATCTTGCATTTAGCTTTCGAATGAGGCTAGCCACCATCAGGGTATATTACTCAATCCGTATGTTTGTCAAACTGCAAATGTCATTGGCATATCTTTTTCCATCTTATGTTCCGAATAAGTGCGTGTACTTCTATATATTATTCTATTTCAAGAAACTCTATTCTACAGGAACTAATGTTCTCGCTTGGCTGCTTTTCAGCTATAATTTTAGTTGCTATCATATATTACTTCTCGCAACCGATGGGAATCAAGACATGGATCAGGCCTCTAATGTATCCTACTTACGTTTTCGCTGGTTCACCTCTAGTTTGTCTTATAATTCAGAGTCTTTAAGATATTATGAGCTGCTTTCCTCAACTGGGTTTCTCAGATACTGTGCAGTAGCACCGACCATTTTAGCTGGTCAAATTGATCCTGTTCTTTTTGAAGCATTATATGTGAGTACCAATTAACAAGTCTCTTTCTTCTCCAACTGCCATCCATCTGTGCCTTTAAAAGCTTTCTTAAAATTAAGATTCTGTCCTGCAGGCTTCTCAGCATGCGATATTTTTCTTCGCAAGAGTTCCACAGATATGGGAAAACTTCCGTGTAAGTGGAAGCCGAGAATCTCTCATGCAAGAAATTGCAGTGCATTCACTGTTATAATACTTAGTTGTCTAGATACAGTAGGTACTCTCAAAGCTATCTCAGATTCTGAGTTTCCCATATGATTTGATAGAAGATATTGGAGGAGAGGAGTATGGTCCTTATCCTACTTAACTTTTATGTAAGCTTTAAAAGAATGATACTTGAACTTGCGAGTTGTGGATAGAGAAGGTCGTAGTTCCTTAGAATTTGCACATATTGGTTCTTTGAGAATTGGGAATTAGTTCATGTCCTCCCTAATATAAGATCATGGATATATGGTGTCACTTCATAAGGCCAATGGATGTTGCAAGAGACCTGCTTCTGGCATGTTTCTGTTTCTGCCACACCAAGGGATGTGCTACTTGTTAGCAACTTTTTTAACTTATATCTTATGCATGTGCATTCAAATGATTTATATTCCCACCGTGCAAGAAGTTTGGGCATCGAATTTAATAAGCAATCTATCTCCCTTTCCAATTTGAATTCTACTTGGCATCCTTGGTCAATCACTGTACATGTGTCTTTAGTTGCCTCTGTCATGAAAATGATTGCCATCTCTTCTTGCAGAACAAAAGCACAGGGGAACTCAGCTTCTTGACATCATTGATGAATTCTGCTGGTTCCATCGGTGAGTCGAATTGCATTTCAGTGACCAAGTTGGCATTTCAAGGATGACTTATTTGATTGGTTTATGGATTTTGGTTTGATATCTTTTTGCAGTCAGAGTTTTTACGAGCATCCAGGAAAAAGCACCTACAAGTGGTATCCTTAACTGTTTCTTCCTACATATGCGTTGAGAGCGCCTATGATTGAAAGCTAGTTATTTTTGTGTGCTTTGCATGGAATTGTACTGGAAACTCAAGTCATTTCATATTAATTAGAGAATATCGGTAAATCAAAGAATATTAAATAAATGAGTAATTTCTTATTTTGACTTTCTTCAAAACTCTGAGAACTTTTTAAAGGAAAATGTCAGGGAACTTATTAAAATATGTTGTAATTCCTTTAATACTGAAACTCTTGGCATGAAAAAGCAATGTTCAAGCTGTTTTCAGTAATGGCTGCATCTCCTATTTGCTGTGCTGCTATATACATGCACGGTTTTATACGTTGAATCTTGAAATTGACTGTGGAATAGCCGCGCTTTCTTGTTCCCTCTCCTCTTACTTTGTAAGCCAGCAAACAAAAGCAATTATGACTTTTTTTGTTGATAATTTGTCATCATTTCTTATGTGATGAGTTGTCCTCGAAGTTTTCCTGTCTTCACAAGAGATTTTGTTTCCAACTCACAATCTTTCTTTCCATATTTACGACTTGAGCGACAAGCCAACTATTGGTTCAGCCCCCTTTGTACCTGTATTTTCAAGATGGAAGTTTAGGTACTGTAGATTGATTGTTTCCTTCGATTCTTTCCCTCTATGATACGAGCCCTTCATACCATTTGTACAGTTATGAAGCATTTGGGCGTCCTTAACCCTTTTTACAGTTGTTTTGGGCTCAGTCATTGGTATTGTGACGAACGGAACGATCTTGAGTCAGATCATTATGTACAGCAAGCCACAAGCAGCAAAAGAGAAGAAAATGAAGTAGTGAGATTTTTGTATGATGCCTTACTGTTGCCGCTGACAACGGATTTGCAAAGGAAGTGAGGTCCATCATTCTTGAAGATGTCTTTCTTTTCTTATTTTTCTTTATTTCGAATTACAATATAACTGGGAGCTGAACAGGTGAAGTATCTAGATGAAATGTGATGCAGATGCGTTTACGAAACCATCTATACGTCTCTTGCTAGGAACTTTTGTTTTCCGGTATCTGGAAAGCACTTTTCAAGTGTTCTCCGGTAAAGATTTGATATAATACACATGTTGTGTGCACCTTAGACAATGCAATTCCCATCTCATAAGTTTAATCATATGTTAATACGATATCCATCATTCTTAGTATCATGTAGCAGCTGTCGAGGAAACAATGATTGCTCGATGGTATGGTAACATGCGAGTCCAAAACTTTGTACAGTTTGTTCTTCTCCTTCCCTTTGCTGCTTCTTTTTGTCTAGTGTACCTTTGAAACTTGTTGCAGAATCATGATAGCCAGATCCTTTTTCTTGGTCACTTGATGATCTCCTTCCAGATTCAAAGGGGTTTTTTTTGGCTCCAGCAGCTTAAAATGACTGGCAATCATGGAGAAATCAAACTCCCATGTTTGTGCTTACAAACCAGCGTTTCTAGTGACTTGTTGCTCGAATCTTTTAACTGCCCTTATTGATAGGTAAAATTGTCGCGTCAGGTGATTTGCCTGTTTGAATTTCAAGCTTTATCTTCTGTGTCATCAACTTGTTAGTGGAGATGCCGAGGTTTCTTCGAATGAAAGGATGCCGACAAGGCTTCTGGAGTTTTTCAGTAATATGATACTGATGCTAAGAAGCAGTTTTATTATCAAGTTTCTAAAGTCTCCAGTCCAAATATCTTAAAACAAGGTCATGGTGATTGGAGAGTTGGTCACTTGTTCTGTGTACCGGTATGTGTTCAACTTCGCCAATATTAAAGGGGAGGCGCTTTGAGAATATCGTGTGTTCCGAACAACTGATTCAAAAACTAGATATTTTCTTAGAACGACGTTGCTTTTGATCGATGAGTTTGGGTAAAGATATTCCTTTCAATTGCCCTTGGCTTGAAGATTGACTAGACCAAAGAGCACGTCCTTAACTTGCACGAGAACCACATTTGAGCCCACCAGTCTCATTGCTCTCTCATACAAAACCAGAAGTCGAGAACCCATATCTTCATGACTATAAGTCGGTGTCATGAGTAACTCACATCACATGATATCCGCCTTCAAAGTTCGAGGCAAATGACTTGTGCGGATGGCGCTAAACCTTTATGTGATTTTCCATGCTTTCCGGAACCTTTATGTGATTTTCGATGCTTTCCGGCACGGAATGACCTGGTTGAGACCGGCCAAATTTGGGTCAAGGTCATTTAACTTGTACAAGCCTGACACTTGAACTCGCCAATCTCATTTCTATCTCATTAAACACTAGAAGTCTCATAACCCATGTCTTCATGACTAAGTCATGTTATGAGTAACTCGAATCACATGATATCCACCTTTAAAGTCTAAAGTAAATGACTTTTGAAGGTGGTGCAGACTCTTTATGTGCTTTTCCATGCTTTTCTACACGGAATGACCTGGTTGAGGCCAGCCAATGCAACTTTCCGACTAAAGCCACCATTTCTATTGCTTATTAGCATTGTAGAGAAGACCCCAAAAAGGCACTCCCGAGAGGCAGCTCAGCCATCGACCACTTACACATGCACAAGGCCTAATAGTTTTACCAAGTTCAAAGTCATTTGTTTGCAATTTGGCATTGCAAAATGAGATCGAAACCAAAACCATCTCACCTCGTAGTTCCTGAAAGTTAGAATCAATTACAGCTAGAATTCTCCCCAACCCCAGTTGGACCTACGTGCCTACATAAACCATTTTAACTTGGTAACGAGCCCATGTTTATCATCTAAACACTAAAG
This sequence comes from Lenwebbia sp. NSW1173648, assembly GCA_029784005.1. Classification (NCBI taxonomy): domain Eukaryota; kingdom Viridiplantae; phylum Streptophyta; class Magnoliopsida; order Myrtales; family Myrtaceae; genus Lenwebbia; species Lenwebbia sp. NSW1173648. The sequence continues at coordinate 16,860,373 of JARCGZ010000012.1, read as the reverse complement.
CATGTTTAAATCGCGCATGGCCCCATTCACATAATAGTATCGAAATATACCCAAACTTGTAAACGGAGATACATCTGAATTGGGCTAGGCATGCCTAAACGCATGCAGGATGAGAAAGACATTGTCCACCAGTACCTCTTGGATGTACACTGGATCGGATACAAATTAAAACAACGATATGTAGACCTGCCAACTTGTTTTGCGAGATCTGGCATCTTTCTGCTAAAAAGGAAGTGAAACTAAGTCACTTTCTTCCTGCCAGTCTAGATTAAGGCAGAAGAATTGAAAGCCCGGGCGATATCAATCTTCACTACAAGCAACAAGGCATGTACATACACAAAAATGTGGCTCCTTTGACAAGCGCATTGCTTACCACACCCGTAATTTTACTTATCTTTAAAATCTTGCGGTTTGATGTTGGATTTTTGACAGAGCAAAGTGAAAATTAACCACAGCATACTCCACTCTGCACGGATTGTTCAAGTGATGCACATCACTACATCAGCAGGGTCTCAGCTGACACCACCACTGCCAACCAAAGTGTAACCAAACTCTTAACTGTTATTGATTGTTGACTTCTGCACACGTTCAGCATAGAATGGACATCGAGAAAATGAAAGGATGAAAGAAATGATATGAAACTGGAAGGTGTAAAGAACTTCATGGATCGGGCTATCTACCATCACTTCAAGGACAACTTACCTATTCAAGAGATGAGCGCAACAAAAGCTCTATCCTTGCATCATAAGCGACCGCCAAACAAAATGTGGAAAATACATGCAGGTTTCAGCTACAGATTTCTTAGACCAGACATCCCAATAGTACAAGTGAGCCTATTTTCTTACAGCTCTGTTTGACAAGTTTTGATATCGTACTGTACATCTCGACGATGATGGAAGAAAATGAAATCAACATCTACTTCTTGTGAATCAGAATATAACAGAGGAAGTGTTCAGATAACCTTCCTGTCGGACATAAGGAAATGGCAAAGCAGCAACATCTACACCTACTTGAAATGTGAGAAAACAGATAAAACCATCCTCTAAAGATTTGCCACGTTCATGATGCTTAATCAAATGTTTCTGCATCCTCCAAAACATTACCACATCTATACTGGCAACATCATTTGTTATGCTGTGTTGTCGGCATCATAAGTTCACTTTGAAAATAACAACAATCAGAATAGGATAAATACGTATAAAAACGGATGTGCGCAAACACAAACTAAACCTTGTGAAGTTAAATATGGGATTTCAATTCAGTAACCAGAAACCAACATTACATGAGGAAATTCAAACAGAACTGATAAAAAGATACAAAATAAATTTGAACAGATAAAGGTGATGATACCTTTTTCCTTTTGCTTGCAGAAGTCTATTTACTTCATGAAAGGTTACTGCCATTTGACCACCTTCTAAGAGTACAAGCAACTAGATTCTTTCCACGCAGCATCCCTAACCTAGATTTAAACGATGAAGATCGAGTAGGACCACTACTTGATGAAGCAATATTAGCAGCAGCCAGTTGGCTGACCACCGGTGGAAAGTCAACCCCATTGTCTTGCACTCCGCCATCACTTGTACTGACATCAGCATTTTCATGTTCACCACTGTCTAAACTCACTGCAAGCGACCCCCTGCTCGCTCTCAACCACTCGGCGAACTCACAAGTCACGCCTCTACACTTCTTAACCTTCACTTTTACCAAATTAGGGAAGCCATTAGCTAATGCTTCCATACCATCATTCGAGACAGGGCAGCTCTTAATGCAAAGTTTCTTCAACGCTATACATTTTTCCGCAATGCACGAAATCTCTACATCACCAACAGTGTCGCTACCACACAATGCCAAGCGCTCCAAGTTTTGGCAATTTGACGCCAACAAAGCTAAACTTGATTTGGTGGGATTAACACCAATAAGAACAAGTTCTTGCAGATTCGGACAATGCTTAGCTACAGCAATTAAGCCCTCATCGCCAATGCGATTTGCTTTATATCCATCAATGTGAAGCTTTCTTAATAGCTTGCAACGTTCAGCCACTGACACGAGCCCCGAATTCGTACACTCTACTGTCTTTACAAGATGCAAAATCTCTAGATCAGGGCAATTAGAGATGGCAGCAAGACCGATATCGCTTACCTGGAGTCTCTCAAGATGGATCTCAACCACACCATTTGCTTGGTCCGCCATTAGTTGGAGCAGCTTATCCCACTCACCTGAGCACCTAAACAGTCTCAAAGTCCTCAAATTCCTGGAACCTATGATCAACGGACCAAAACACTGTCCATTGTATAGCTCCTTCAGGCAAATTGTTTTGAGTGAAGCTGCAGCTAAACCGGGCCCTATGGGCTCGGCCGCAGCTCCATCGCCGGCGAGGCCACGAAGCCGCTTCACCGATAATTCTTCCAGGGATGCGCAACTATCGAGCACCGCATTCATGCCTCTCGCTCCGAAGGTGCAGGATCCACACGAGAGCTTCTTCAAGCCCTTGCAGTTCTTAGCGAAGCTCGCGATGCCGACGTCAGTCAGATCGCGGCACGCGCGGAGCTTGAGGCGCGTCAGGTTCCGGCACCGCAACGAGATGAGAATCAGCGCCTCGTCACCGATGCTAGCCGATCTGCGGTCACATTTCAAGGCGAGCTTGGTGACAGAATCGAATCGCGTGAACAGGGACTGAACCAGAGGGAGTAGATCCGCCCGCGCGTTGAGAGAGAGCCGGTGGCGGCTCTGTCCCTCGACGACGAACCACCGCCGGCAGACCAGAGAGCACCGCTTCCGGTCGCCGGTGCCAAGACACTGGAATACGCAAGCCAGGCACTCGTCGGGAAGATGAGAGATGTAATCGGACGCATCGGTCGCATCGTGGCCGTCGATTCCGTCGACGAGCATCGGCGAAATGAGGGGCGATGATTTGGACCCGAGGCGGTGGCTGTGGCTGGTGGAGTCGCGGCGGACCTGGAATGAAGCCGTCGAAGCTGACTGGCCCATCCGCGGCGGCTCGAGAGGGAGGACGGCGCGGCTTCACAACGGTTCAGGCGGCCGCGAAAGAGAGGACGGATTTGGCTATCTTCTTCGTCTTCTTCGCTTTCAGTAGGTCGAAGTTTGGTCAGTGACGGACTCGAAATGCGGATTTAAATTGGCCTTTCTAGCGTTTTTCGCTTACTTTTTCATCAAAATACTTTTGATTAGAATAGTTAAAAAAAAATCGCTGAGGTGGTAGGGATCCGGGGCGAGCTTACTCACATTACTTATGGTGGACTCGAACCGGAAGCCATCGTGGGCCCTAAGATATCGCATCTATCTGACGTGGCATTGGACTTGATGCGAGTCCAAAGATCGTAGGGAAGGGCTCCATGGTGCGCCGCAGGTGATTAAATCTCGGCCCTCGGTAGAGAAAATTCGAACGACGACCCGACCCCTCGCACTGTGGACCAAAATCGTTTTCCGAACCTTTTTATTCCCTACTCGCGAATATGTCATGCCGTCGTTGTGTCCGTTCAAAAGAAAAGACCACCTTATTAAGAAAACTTTGAATCGTTATTAACGGATTCATGAAAAATACACGATGCAAATATATTGCACAATGCATTTTGGAAAAGAAAAAATATCTCGAGATTTTAAATTTTTTATATGGAGGTGGCTTTATAATTGAAAATATACGAATTTGAAAATTAAAATTCGAGAGAAATGAAGTAGGATTATTATTTTGCACTTCTACTCGTGAGTAGGATTTCTTCATTAGGTTGCATCTAATCGTTAAAAAATTTGATTAGATTGAATGGGATGGAATATAAGTCATATTCGGTATAAGATGGTGAATATCTATCACTTACTTGGAAGTTGATAAGATATAAAACTGATATGAGCACATACTATATGTTATGGCTCGTTGATTTCATTTGCACGTGGATAGGATTGGATTGAATATTAAAATATCGATACATAGCAAAATAAGATTGTTTCTTGCCCAAAATTGTTGATATTTTTCCGTCTCGGTAAATTTAAATAAGTGCAAGCACGTGTCAAAACTATTGGTGAACCTAGAAAAAGGATAAAGGCCCGCGGAAATTACTTATTTTTCGAGACCCCGCTATAAGTTCTATCCATATATGTTCTGATCGCCAACTCATACTAGATCCAATTGCATTTTATTGGAATTGAGAAAGTAGTCCAAATGAATTTGACTTTCCTTTTTTTGTTTCCGAAGCAACTCTCATCGACTAACGTCTTTTTAGTCAAATTAATAACGTTGGTAACTTCCTACACTATCATGAAAAATTACTACTTTTTTTTATAGTTTAGACATTGAAAGTTTTTTCCGTACCCTTATTTACCAAAGTTACTGGGGTAAACTAATAGGAGAAGAACTTGTAAGTTACACTAATAGAATTGGTAAGTTCACATAATAGTTGATAAGTTGAACGGGTGTTTGTTAGAAATTCAAACATCTGAAATGACATATGAGATGAACAAATATTTTATGTTGGAGCCATGTCGGAATCTGATGCCTAAACTCCACCAACGATGAGCACCAGACTCAACATGTAAAGCGAGGGTCTTAAAGACTCTTTATTGATAAATCATTTGCGTGATCTAATCAAAATTATTATATCATTTTAGGAACGAAGTCAATCAAATTGTAAGAAAATGCACGAAACTCTTGTATTTTGGTCCTAATATAGATACCATCGTTTCCATGTACGATATTAACTTGATCTAATATACCAATATTGAACAGTAATTTCCTAAAATGTGTGAGTTTAAGAGGAAGGATGGAGATTCAAGGTCTCCTCAGATCATTAGACTCGCTTCGGCCAAACAAAAAAAAAAACGAGATTCAATACTCGACGCGAACTCAATTGAGCTTAACTTTTCAAGCTTGACTTCTTAACATCGAGCTTGACTTGGTTTGATTATCAAGATAATTGCAGTTTAAGCGAGATCAGTTCGGGAGTCACTTGGGTCTGAGCTTTTACCAAAAACCGAAAACCAAACTCGGGAGCTACTTGGAACTCCCGAACATTAGTTGAGCTCGATTGGTGGAAGAGTCAAGTCTGGCTGATGCAAGTAGGCGAGCAACTCCACCAGTTCTGTGAATCCTAGGTGCAGTTGTTCTGAGTTTGTCTCTCCGCAAAATAGTTTTTAGGGTTATACCATTTTTGTCTCTGTGGTGTGAGTTCGAAACAACTGGTCAACGGATTATCTATCTTTAATAGACCCACAAAGAGCGCATGAAGTTTCCGGTTTTCTTAAGTCTTTCTTTTGTAATTCACGTCATCTGAGTTTCACCTTGGTCACCATCTTCGAGTGAATCACATTCACCATCGACGCTGTAGCTATTTGGCAACCACAACCAATGCGACCGCCTCTTTCCAACAGTTGTCCCCACCGCTATCGTCGGCGCTGCTATCACTAAACACTCGTCATTTGCACCACTTTGGCATGTTGATTGTTGCTTTCAGTTTTCATGATTGGGATTATTGTTGGGATGTGGTTTATATTCATCATCGACAGGAAGACACGGGGGTCCCGCTCTCCAGTGAGTGGGTGGGGGTCAGAGGGGCTGCCCCCCAGGGGTCGCGGGGGCAGCACCCCTAAACTACTAGACGACTTTTATAGTTTGGTGTTAGAGTAATTAAATATTAAATCATGCTTTCATCTAAAAGCTTAAACTTTTAAAATAGTTGGCCTGTGGTCTGACAAAACCTCATATAATATCAGAGCATGAGGTCCTGTGTTCAAATCTTTCCAGGCCTCAATTTGCCTTCCCAATTAAATATTTTCACGCTTAGTACTAGGTAAAAAGATCAAATTTGGCTGTGGTCCCATAAAATCTCATGTTTGAGTCAGTATGTTTTCATTGGTAGTTTGGATTTAGGCCCATAAACAATGAAATTTTCTGCTGGATGTAACCCTAATTTAAAGGTGAATCGGGATAAACCTCGCGTCTCGATTTCCTTTTCTCGCTTTTACGCTTTATTTTGTTGTGATTTATATACCCAATCCTAACAATTAGGACTGTTTAGGTTACCTATGCCTATTTGCTCTCTTTCTTTCGTATGTTCCCTCATCTGGGTTTTTTACCCTCTCGCCTAAGTGATTCATGTGGCCTCGATAGGAACAATTCGAGCGGGCCTGCTCTTGTCCGGTGCTTGCTCCTCATGGGCCTTTCTTATGTGTTTTTGCAATTCAAAACATTTCTAGGGCCAGTGGGAATCTGTGACTGGGAGGAGTTACTCCACCAGGAATAGCGCCATCTGTCATAGACTCCAGCAAATAGCCACGCAAAAGTTAAAGAGGCATCGCAAGTTTGAAGCTGTCACGATCGATGGCTGATGCCAGTTGCCAGAGAAGTCCTTGATTCACCAGAACAGAACAAGAACTGTACACATTGCTAAAGTCTCTCATTCCTCGGATCTGCATGATGAGAGATTGTGGAGGCTGTCAGTATCAAGCTCATGTAAAATCAGTCATGGTACTCCCTCATTAGGCTTCCTTATAGCATAGACCAAAGCCCTAGCGTGGAATAGATATTTCCAAGTCCTAGACTTTGAGCAAGTGACATGATCAACCTTGGCAAGGCCCATCTGGACATAGGACTTGAGCCAACCTATTTCAGTGAACTTCTCTCTCCATGATATAGAGATTTCAAGAGTGCTGTTGCTATATCAGATTCTTTGGCATTTGAACGTGAAGTGTGGTACAGAGTGGAGAGATTATATATCCTTTTTCGAAATCCAATTTTGGACTAAGGTTTACTAGACATCAGCGTGTCCAGCTCACCGAGGCGCATTTCCGTAAAAAATGGGTCATTTTTCCGTGGTCATGTTAACGCCATAAGAGCAAAACGTTTGCGCTGTGGAGTCAATACACCATGACCAATGTTGATGTTGCGATACAAAGTACTTGTCATAGACAGAAAGGATCAATTCAACTCATTCAAGGTTGCAAAGTTAGCTCCTACTGGGCTGCTTCTCATTTTTTTTCCCCTCAACCAGTCATCCAAATATCACCTCAAGTACAGCCAAGTGAATAGTGCTGAGTGATGACCAAAATGAGATGTCACTTTATAGCAAAGAAGAGTCTGATTCTTCTTCCTTGACTTTTGGCTTTGTTTTCCTTGAATATGTTCTCAGCAGAGAAAGCGCTGTGCATATGGGATCACCATCGAGCATAGTTCTTTTTGGGGTTGAATGTTGTAGACTTTAGAGAGATAGGCGTAGAGATAGGTAGCCATCTCCCCAGCTTTTGCTGGCTATTTTCGGCTCTTCACATGCCACTTTTGTTGGGCCATTCGATGGGTACAATGGCCCACATGAGCAAGAGCTGTGGATTTATAGGCAACACATTTTGACTGTTGCTCTCTCAGGCATGGACTCTCTCTCTCTCTCTCTCTCTCTCTTCTTTGATCTTTTTTGCTTTGTGGTTCTTTCTTAGTGCCTTACAGTTTGGTGCTCTAAAGGTAAATGACATTGACCGAAGGGAGAGCCTTTCTACCTTTTTTTCACTTGCGACTATGATGGGCAGGGCACCTCGTTCCATTTGATTTTGCTTCGAGGGCAGTTGCTAAATGTTGCAGCGCTGTGTGCCCATTTGATTTCTTTTCCTTTGGTACAGTTAGGAATCGTTCGACTCGGTTCGCACGGCAATTTTGTTTATTTATGGAGGCAAGAAAATGGGCGGCTCATGAAACGCGCTTCGTTGACCATGCTGTTTCTCTTGCTTTGGCTTCCCCTACGCGCGATCAAGATCAACCTCGAAACGACGTAGAACAAATCAGCGAATTCGAGCTAGGCAGAGAGATCGGCATCAAGGTTGCACGTAGTGATGCATGAATGGAGAAATTGGGAATGAGGAGCAGTCTATGCACCACGACAGCAAGAATTCACTTGAGTTTTGTCAGGTGGGCTAGAGAATTAGAGCAGTTGAGATGGAGATGGTGAAAACGTATGGTCCAAGTTGATGCTGTTATCTATTTCCCCTTCCGGACGTGACCTTAACATCATTTTTAGTCAAATTCCAACCACGTTCTTGTTTCCTGGTCAAATGTATGGAGTGACAACTTCAAAGCCTACCTGTTTTAGTCGGCTTGCCTCCGATCATTAAACATTGCAAAAAAAAAAACGCATAAGGGGTCGTGGGCGAGCTTAGAGAATGCTTCCTCCAAAGTACCCTAACATGCAAACTTCTACTCCATTGTGGCCATAAGCTAGGTGCTTATTAGTGAACAACACATTGCAAATCACATTACCCTTCTGTATTCAATACAATCATACTAGCAAACACACGCAATTTGTCTGCAAATTGCGACACACTGGTAATGATTTTTCTTTTATTTCTATGTAATTCCAAATCTTGAAAAGTCCGAAGCGATTTATGTTCAAATGCGTATTTATTTCCGAAACATCCTCGTGTCCTTGCAGTGGCACAATGACAGGCTGAGCAATTACGATCGCGTACCGGTTATTGACCAAGGAAAATCTGACCGGACACTTTTTTCTCGATTAATATGTCATAATCTCAAGTAATTAGTCAATAAAAAATCGTCGACGGACTCAAAATACGAACTTCAATATACAGGAATGCATGATATTTAATCCATCGGTCTTACTCTTGAGTGCATGTATGAATAATAAAAAAGAGAACAAAAAAAAAGTAGTATTACAAATGTACCCACATGTCGTAATAGACTTTCCATCCCATCCACGACCAATTGAATCCTAACCGGTCAAGTTCCTAACAACTACCATTAAATCCCAAATCTTCCTGATTCGAATTGGGCGTGTGAGCCTCTGCCTCTCGTGCTTTTAGATTGGTCCTAGCTCTGCTGAGAGTCTTTAGGGTTAGGGATGGGTTGGGATGGAGTGGGAGTGCTGCGGTGAGGAAGATTGAACTGACGAGTTCCAATGAAGGGCTTTTGCTTTCTCTTCTTGTGATTATAGTAAGTTAGCCACGCTTCTCAGAAGAAGGTTCAACCCCACTAACTTTGACCACAATGATGAAACAGCTGTGACCCAAAAATTAAAAGGAGAAAAAGGAAGGGTATAGTCACAATAGTGGACTTTTGATGAGTTAGGTCACAGGTCTATTACAAGAGAATTGATTATATAACAGTTTTATGGTTATCCGTAAGACTAAGAGTCTGTTTTGAACCATCGAAAAAAACAAATGACAATCAATTAGATATTATTGCGGGGTCCACTCTTTCAAGAATTCGCGACTCACAACATATTGTCATTCTGACAGTCACCCAAATATCTGTTATGCTAGCAAAGCCCTTATTACAATATCTCCAAAAAGCCAAAAAAGAAAATCCACCAAACATAACCTTAAAATAGCCATGAGATGGTTATGGAACGAACTCATATGCAAGCGGATTAAACTCACAATATGCATTTATTCTTCGTACTACTAATTGCAGATAATTGTTATACTCAAGAGTTCTCTACGGTGTCTTATTTAATGAATGGTGTTAGCAAGGTGTTCCCTAAATTTGGAATTGGTTTATGCAAGATGGAATTCCTCGTCGTAGAGACTAAAGGGGTGCATGGTAACGTTTCAGAAATAGAATTTCTGTTCCAAACCTATTTCTGGAACAAGTTTAGAACAGAAACTCGTTTGGTAACGTAATTCTATTTTTCTATTTCTGGAACAAAAAGTTGTTCCAGAAATAGATTTGGAACAACTTTGAGAAACAAAAAAATTTAGTTTCTGGGAGAAATAGAAATAGAATTTCTGTTCCAAGCCGCCGGCCGTCGCCGCCCCCGGTCGCCGCCTCCACCGATTGCCGGCCTCTGCCGCCTACTTCTATTCTAGAAGTATAAATTTTCAACTGTTGTCAAACGAACTTCTGTTCCGGGATGTGAAATTTATGTCGTTATCAAATACATTTTTTTTGCTCAAAAACTCATCCAGAACTAGAAATAGAAAAATCTATTTCTGTTCCAGAAACCTATTTCTAGAACAAAATGGTTTTCATTCACCACGTAAATCACCTTTGAGCAGGTAACAAATAGCCAGGTTATGAAAGTCCATTAGCATTAAGGAGACATCTAAAAAATCATAGGTTTTTCATCCCAATCCCACTTTGCATTCTCAATTTTCAGAAATACGTATTTGCACCGTCATTGTTGTACCTAGGTAGCATATTTCATCTCGCAACAAACAATCTTCCGGAAAAGACGATTCGAATTTCGAAAGCAATGGAGTTTTATCCAACGATGCAAAAATGTGATTGTACTCTCCCCTGAATCGATTCGTTAACCTGACACGGTATTTGTAACAAGGAATAGAAGACAAAAAAAAAAAAAAAGTGCCTACATTTGTTCTCATCACTGATGGAGATTAAGGCTAAGATGGATGGAATTTGATGCAGCATTTTGCTGGGACAAAATCAGGGGAAAATTATCAAAAAAGTCCTAAACCTATTGCAATTATGCCATTTCAGTCCTAAACTTTTTTCTTTTTTTTTTCTGATTCAGTCCTAAACCTTTTGCAATTGTGCCAATTCAGTACATCCGGCAATTTTTGGCCGGCCGGCGACCTAATATTTTAATAATTTTTATGAATTATTTATTTGTTTATATTTTTTTCTTCCCCTTCCCTTTAGCTTCCCCTTCCCCGTTCTACCTCCAGTTGGTCACCAGCTCGGCGACCGGCCAGAGGACGACTGGCGAGGCTCTCGCCGGCCTCGCCATGGCCGGTCCAAGGCTTACCTCGCTAGCCCAGATCTGGCGAGGTTGAGCCTCGCCGAGGTCCGGCGAACACGCAGCCGTGCGTGATGTGGATCGGCGCGGTGGCCCTCGACACGTAGACCCACAGCGGAGGAGCGGCGGCGGCTGTGGCGAGGAGGTGCCGGGGCGGGGCGATGGAGGTGCGTGGGGTCTAGTTCAGTTGGTTCGGTTCTTATTCTTCTTCAGTGAATTGGTGAAGTTGAAGTTGAAGAACAGGGAAGGGGTCGGTGAACTGGTGAAGTTGAAGCGGAAGAACAGGGAAGGGCAAGGTGAAGGAAAAAAAATAAGAAAAGGAAAAAATATTAAAATATTAGGTCGCCGGTCGGTCGGCATCCACGTCAGCTTCGCCAGGCCAAAATTTGCCGGATGGACTGAATTGGCACAATTGCAAAAGGTTTAGGACTGAATCAGCCAAAAAAAAAAAGTTTAGGACTGAATTGGCACAATTATAATATATTTATGACTTTTTTGGTAATTTTCCCGACAAATCAGCAAAGACCCAACCTCATCAAACAGTAAGCATTCCTTTTGCCAACCAACACCCCATCTGGCATCTATCATTTGACTCCAATCGTTTCCACCTCAAATTGCCTGATGCACCAGTAGACCATCCGACCCTTTTTCTCGGAGATCGAGGTCGAAAGAAGAGAGGGAAGAAAAATCAAGGAAGAGAGACAGGGACATCACGTTGCAGTCGGAGGGTGAAACAACACTGCACGCTCGTCATCCACTGCAAGTTTTTTCAAACTTTAGCGATTTTGCCCTTTTCCCGTTAGGGAATAGGAGCAACACCTCCAACAACAAGAGGGACGATGTGTGAAGGACTCTGAGAAGTTTCACTCCTCTATCGTGGGAAAAAAAAAGGGAGCTTAAGAACTATATCTGCTAATTCTTGTCAAAATTTTAGCGTTAGAGGTGGTAAATTGCATCGGGAAGCGCATAATCCTAATCTATAATATTACAGAAAATTTCACCTTATCCTCCCTAATCCATCACCCTCTTTTGCGTTAGATCCTAAATCTTTAAGTCCACTGCTTTACCTCCTTAAACTCTCGCGTTCTTGCACATCATCTACTGGACTTCAAAGTCTTTCTGTTTACCCCCCATGAACTTTCGCTTTCTTCCACATCAAATCCTAAACTTTAATTACTCACACTTTATTCTCGAAGCTTACGAATTATTTCATCGCTCGTAACCACCAATTTTTTTCCGTTAAAATGTGCGACACTCGTGATTCTCTAGCCGCGAAGAAGGATTGCACTAGAGGGCATTCTCATCCATGCAAAGAACTTAATGTATTGCGGCTGATATATTCAGCTTAAGAATCATGTGCGTTGCACGTTTTAACGAACATTAATTTGATGGTGTTGATGCCTAAAAAAGTTGTATGAGGGTAATGTGTACATATTATTTATAAGATTATTTGACCGGTAAGGGTTCAATAACTTCGATTACACATAATGCGCAAAAGGGTGAGAGTTCCTGGAGGGTAAAGTGTACGAACTTAAATTTCAGGGTTTAATGGTGCAAGAGAGTATGAGCTCGGGGGTAAAGCAAAAGGATTTATAACTTTACGTTCAAATGCGTAAGGGGGTGAAAGTTTAAGGGTGTGCGTTCAAGTTTTCCCCGAGTGGTCTCTAATCTCTTTAATGTGATGTTGTATGCTACTAAATTAGTATTGTTTGACTTGCCATGGAATGGAAATAACAATTCCTTGACGACCGTTCTTGAAAAAGAAGATCATCATATCGACCTGAATTCTAAACGCAAAGCTAAGAATTATTCCCAAATCGAGAGGAAAAGAGAGGTCGAACGAGTAGTTGTTCATAGAAGGAAATAGTAATCTACACCGTCTTCGCATGTGTAGACGTCGTGCGAGGGAGCAAGATAGCTCATCAATTGGCATTTTGATCCATAGATCCGCGACACAAAAGTAAAACTAGCTCGAGATGGATATTTTCTTTGGCAATTCATTGACCTTTGGAATTATGGAGTTGGAGCTACATACTCATTTTGCCTTCTTATGTACACGCATAATTTGGAAAATAATGGGTCTAGGGGAGGGACAAGAGCAACCACCCATTGCTCATCACAGCAATCGAACCTTTATAGCACGACATAATCATGCATTTCCACGAAGCTTAACAATGCAAAAGGTCTCCCACCTTCCAACCGATACGGTCCAACAGGATCGATGCATTGAATTCGATTCCATAATCGTGGCCATATGCGCCGAAAGACCATTCACTCATGCCTCCAAATGTTGCCTCTTGGAGCTGGGAATCGTGCGACACATGCACGAGCTACGCTTTTTTCTCAAACCCTAATTATGAGTTCATGTCACGAATACTAATTCACACATTTCTTGTTGTTCGTTTGACTGTGCAAGTAGATTCCCATGATTCAAACTAACGTCCTATATGTTTCGGTGAAGCGGGTGTCTCTGTTGAAGACCTAATTGACGCGACGTGCTTATTTTCATTGCAAAACCTTTTTCTTTTTGTTCGACAGTCGGGTGGTATTCAGGCCGATCGAAAAAGGCCTTATTTGACATTACTTCTTCTCGAGTGAATTTTTAACCGGGTAGACTACTCGTTAATTTCTTAGACACGACCTCTTGAACCAATTTACCTTCCGTGCTTTCCATTTTGGGGTTTGGGGTTGATCTTATTGAAACATGTATTGGGGTGTGGTTCATACTCCCCTACGACAGGAAAGCACGTGAGTCCCGCTTCATGCTGAGCGAGCGAGGATCTCAAGGAGGCAACGCCTCTTGGATACCAAAGGGCTTTTACGATTTAAGCCCGTCAATTTTCATTAGTAGTTTGGGCTTGGGCTCATGAATAGCTATTGGTATATATACTCTTTTTTGCTTGTAATTGAGTGATGTAACGAGAGGTGCGATGTGCTAATTATAGTGGAATCCTCTGCTGGACGTAGCCTTAGTTTAAGGGTGAACCATGATAAAATCTCGTATTTCGATTTCTCTTTCTCGCTTTACGTTTTACTTCGACTTGATTGTGCGCCGATTCCTAACAACATGGTGTGGATTGAATCATTGGTTTTTCTGATGATTTCACGAAATTTCAAATTATTATTTCTCTCTTGCCCCCATGGCAATGAATTATGACCCATAATTGAGTAAAGTCCGAAGAAGTGGTCTCTCCAAAATTAGGAAAATCGGAAGCTCGTAGTCTCTGCTTTTTCTCTTTTCAGCTAACCCGTGGGGTTCATCTTTTCTTGCAACCGGACATTGTTGCGCACTCTAGATAATGTTCATGGTCAAATGTGGTGAAACCGTGAGATTAGGATGTCACATACTATAGGGTCATTATTAAAAAAATAAGAAGTGGTGGGTGCGAGACAATGTCCATATATTATTTTGGGTATCCATGTTTTTCAGATGGATACCCAAAACTGACCCGTTCACTTGTGGATGTAAATTGTTTGGACCATCCTTATACATGAACTTGATACAAGGGGCAATAAATTATTTTGCCATAATTCCGTCAAAGAAGAATTATCTCATTACAAAACCCATGGTAGTTGAATGTGTAATTTAAACTTCGACGTAATCGAGACCGGCAACTTGTGTTAGCGTATCATAATAAGGGCTGTAATTAAATATTGTTTTGTGTTAAAAATCTCATAATTTTGGTTTTATAAGCCAAATAATTGACTCGCGACTCTCGTGTTCATATACATGTCAAGTTTGTAGAGGCGTATTATGTTTGTATTTTCTCTTTGTAATTCGTAGTTGTTGTTTTGGCTAACAATATCACCTAGAGGGGTTGAATAGGTGAATAAAATCAAACTTGAAAAAATAATGCATAATTGAAAACTTCAAGTTTGATAGGAGTAGATAAAGTAAACAGAACCGTGCAGTGCTTCTACCAAACAGTTAATAGAGGCAAGTAGAGAGTAGAAGACGATGCACAAGAGATTATATTGGTTCGGCTTTTGGTAAGCCTACGTTCACTCTCCCACACTAACAGCCTATTGGCTGGATTCCATTAAGTAATCAAATGAGAGATTACAGAAAGATGTGATTGCTTGAACACAAGTACTTCCAACAGAAGCGAGCTCTGCCTCTACCAAGGCTATCCCACTCTACACACTTGACTCTGTATTACACCTCTCATAAGATCTCACTTTAAGCACGAGTAGATAACTGAAACAGATGAAGCTCTCTTGAGATATGGATATTGATCTTTTGATCTCTTTCACTGGTCTTCGAACTTGGTGCTCCTTATATACTCCTCGTCTTCCAAGTTTCCCACTGGACAGAACCACTCCGAGGATCAATCTCCACAAACTAGCCGTTGGTTGATTGATGAATAAAGATCACGAGCCGTTGAGATGAGAGGAACCAGAGATTTGAAAGGATTTGCTCACCCATACAATCAAATCCTTAACGCCATAAATCAAGCTTCTAACAAAGGAAATTATCTACGGGGTGTTTGCCAAATAATCAAGATTCCTCATGAGGAAAGAATATGAGAATATCTT
The DNA here is from genome assembly GCA_029784005.1 of Lenwebbia sp. NSW1173648. Classification (NCBI taxonomy): domain Eukaryota; kingdom Viridiplantae; phylum Streptophyta; class Magnoliopsida; order Myrtales; family Myrtaceae; genus Lenwebbia; species Lenwebbia sp. NSW1173648. The sequence continues at coordinate 16,845,131 of JARCGZ010000012.1, read as the reverse complement.
TGTGATTGATGGTCAATCAATTTAACTTAGAAACGCAATCCTAACCAGATAATTGACCGTTAGTATATGATATTCATCCTGCTAAAATAAATAAGAATAATGTTGAATAAACAGCGAGGATTAAATCTGAAGATCGAAATATATCTCTTATAGGATTTCGTATGCATCTGCCTCTGCCACGAGTTCTGCTTCTATCAGAATAGAAACATTAGAAATATTAAGTATAAAAGCATAGAGATATATTTATAGTAAATTCTCGAAGTATAAATCAAAGTCTTTTCATCAAAGTATAGTCGTTTTGTTTCCTTCAAAATCAAATATAATTTCCCAACAATCTCCCCCTATTTTGATGGAGACAAAACCTTTCGAGCAATATATAACTTTGAAAAGCTTTTGATGAAAAGATACTTGTGTAAAGAAAAGTTTTTAACTGTCCTGCACAAAATAACTGTCCTGCACAAAAACACAAGTACTATAGCATAAGCAAAAAATATTTGACAATGAAATTGCTTATTGCACTGCCTCTGCTTGATCTCTTTGCATTCTCCCCCTTTAATAAGAACACAAGTATTAAAGGCATAAGCATATATATTTAAAAAAATTGCTTACTTTGATGCCTCTGCTTGTACTTCTTGCTTTCTTCCCCATTTTGTCAACATCATAAATAGGCATAAAAAATACTAAGGATAGATAAATTTAAGAACCTCATCAAGTATTATTCAATCAAGGGAAAACACACCAGCATAGAGTACTTAAAGTCTAAGGCATAATAAATAAATAAAACACACAATCAAGCCAGCAAAACACACCAAAAAGTCTTTAAAAACAACAGAATAAAAATGAAGTTCTTTTTGAGGACCTAGGATGGGTGTGCTGAGGTTGGTTTGTGATGTCGCAAGGAATCTTGACCAGAGCATATGAGGACAGGTTTCCCAGCCTTTTGTCAAAAACTTCTGTCAGCTTCTACATTTCCTTTGCCAGAGTTAGCAGTTGACGCTGAATAACATCATATCTGAGGAAATTTTTCCCTCAGCCTTCTTCATAGGGACTTTCAAAATTACTTCCTGGTGATGTAAGCACATTTGCAGTGCCTTAACTTCCGTAGAGAACTCATCATGAAGGAGTTGAATATGAGTTTTGATATATTTCTGTCCCTCCTTAACCTCTCTCAGCAACATCATCATTCTAGACATACTAGCCTGTGCACCAAATGACTCCCCCTGAACTTTAGCTCCTACCATTAAGTCAGTGAAGATCAATGGAAGTTCTGTTCCCAAAATGTATTCCTCTTCTGTCCCAACCTCTCTGTCTCTGTCATGTTCTTCCTTCCTAAACCTTTCTTCATTTACAGCTTTCTGCTTAACTTCTTTTCTTGCCTTCTCAATTTCCAGTTTTCTAGTAGTGACAGCAGTAGCAGCTTTTGCCATAGCCTTTGCTTTTGCTCTTTGTTCGTGAGATTGCTTGCTACTTCTTTTCAAAACTACTATCTCTTCTATTATCTCATAGTGACCTTCAATTCTCAAAGATCTCTGTCAGATTTGAATTCCATTGGAAGGTTTGAAATGATTTGGAAAAAGATTGAATTCTTTGAACGAGAGAGAAATAGAAGAAGTTTTTCAAACACAAGATTTAATTTTGAAGACAAGCCCAAGATTTTAGGGATTTGAAATAAAACGAGAGATAGAATCTTTTAGAACAAAATCAAATATTCAATTAATCAGATAATCAATCAACAAGTCAATAAGATAATCAAATATATTCGAAAAAGATTTGGATATGTACCTAATGTCCTTCCAAATATAATTTCTCGAGCAAGAGATACTTACTTGATACGTCTTTTAATAGAGTCACTTGCCTTTGATAGAACCATATGCGTGAGGTAGAACCACATGTCTGCATCTGTCCAATTTCTCACAAAGGCATTAGTAATACCAAGTTCATTTCGAATGAATTCAAATGGACCTTTCTCAAGAGGTTTTGTAAAGATATCAGCTAATTGATTTTTGGAATCAATAGACTGAATATGAACATCATTATTTTGCACATGATCTCGTATAAAATGGTACTTAATCTCAATGTGCTTAGCTCTTGAGTGAAGAATAGGATTCTTCGTCTGGTTGATAGCGCTGGTATTATCACACTTAATTCTTCAATGCCAAAGTCGCTGAGTTGTTGCTTCATCCAAAGAATTTGTGCACAGCAACTTCCATGTGCAACGTACTCTACTTTTGCTGTTGATAGAACCACTTGACTTGAGTAGAGTCAGAATGATCAGACTTTTCCAAGCCTTGAATATCATCACTTGCAAGGGTTATATCCTGGTTCTGCTTCTGCTTCAATATTATATAAGACACTGTTTTCATCAAATTTCACGTTCATTGACTCTTCCACAGTGCGAGAATTCTTATTGAAGATCCTGTAGGTTTTGCTTGAGGTCGAGTAGCCAAGGAATATAACCTTTTCACCAAGGCTTTGACTACTAGTAGGTCCAAATATATCCATATGTAGAACCTGCAAAGCTTGGTTAGTAGAAACGAAATTGATTGGCTTAAAAGAGCTTGTTACTTGTTTGCCAAGTGTACATGCTATACATAGTTATGGCTTCTCGTGTTTCACTTTGGATAGGCCTCGCACAAGATTCTTGGAAGATAGCTTTGCCATTTGTTTGAAGTTAATGTGCCCCATCTTTCTATGCCAAAGATCTGATTCTTCTTTGATAGAGACAAGGCACCTGATCTCTTTCAATCTACATCTAATAAATAGATGTTTCCATGTCTTCCTCCAGAGAAAGTTTGAGTTTTGCCATTTATTCTTCTGAAAACAAATCTTATAACTAATGTCACACAGTTGACTAACACTTAATAAATTGTAATTGAGCCCTTCAACGAGTGAAACATCATTGATGACAAGTTTCCCGATCTTGACTGTGCCTCTGCCAATGATTTTGCCTTTGTTGTTGCCTTCGAAAGACACATTTCTACCATTGACTTTTGCGAGAAATGATAATTTGCTTGTATCTCCTGTCATATGTCTTGAGCATCCACTGTCTATGTACCACTTGTCCTTCTTTTTCTTTAGTACCTACAGAGAATGAGCAGATTCACGCTTTCTTTGGTATCCAAATTTTCTTGGGTCCTTTCACGTTAGTTGACTTTGCCATTCTTAAGATAATCCCTCTGGTTGGTCTCCAAACTTTGGGACAATCATTTTTGAAATGATTTGCGTCACCACAGGTTGAACACTTGAAGAATTCATGGCCAACAAGTTTTACAAATTGTTTTCGACAATGATTTTTGTAAGAAACTTTTGAAGGCCTTTGTCTCAATCTCTCTTTAGCTTTTGGAAAATCGTTTTGTAAAGAGGTTTCATTTTCAAAACCAAGACCACACTTGTTATAGTATGGAATTTGAATAGAGAGAATATGTTCCAATGTTTTCAAACCAAGAGAAAAGTTTTTGCAAATAGCTGAAATTTGAGATTTGTAAGATTCATTTTCCTTTAAAAGAGAATCACGATTTTATTGAATCTGCAGAATATCCTTTTTGAGTAAATCATGATTTTCTTTCAAATGAAAAGATTCTTTTTGAAGAAACTCAATCTTTTCATTTTTAGAAAGATCCTGATGCCTTAATATCAAATTCTTCTTTTTCAACTCATAGATTTTCTTGAGAGCAATCTTATAATCCAAACATAACTTATCAATATAATCAGAAACTTCATCAGGGATTTCAGGAAAACTTATCTCTATTTCATCTTCGGAATCTGATTTGGCCATTAAGCAAATGCTAGCACAATCTTCCTCTTCATTGTCATTGCACTCTATATCGCTCCATGTCTCAGCTTTCAAGGCTTTCTTTATCTTTTCAAACCGCTCTTTGTTTTTCTTTAGGAGTGGACAATTTGATTTGATATGTCCACGTTTCCTGCACTCAAAATAAATTATTTCCTTACCTTCTTATTTGTCGGTAGAAGATTTCTCAAGTTGGTTGAACTGTCTTCTTCCTTTGAAGTTTCTTCCTTTTCTAGCCATCCTTCTGAATTTCCTTACCATCGCGGCTAGTTCTTCATCATCTTCGTCTTCTTTTGAATCTGCATCAGTTGAATCATGTATTTTTGACTTCAAAGTAATTTCCTTTTCACCTTTGGAGCCATCCTCATCATTCAGTCGTTTAGACTCATAAGATGTCAGAGTTTCGACTAGTTCATCAACAGATAGAGGCAATATTCTTAAGGTTTCTTGAATAGTGATTTTGACGTTGTTCCACTCATTTGTGAGTCCCCTTGTAATTTTGTTGACTCTTTCAGTTTGAGAACTCTGCTTGCCATAGTAGGTTAAGCCATTGACGATATCTGTGAACCTGTTGATCATATCAGAAATAGACTCATCAGGTTTCATCTTGAAAGACTCATATTTTCCAAGAAGAATATTTGTCTTTGTCTCTTTGACTCTATCGGTCCCTTCGTGAGTAATTTGAAGACTATCCCATATCTCCTTTGCTGTTTCACAAGAACAAACACGATTACATTAAGCTGGAGATAAAGCACAATAAAATGAGAAAAGAGCTTTTGAATCTAAATCTTCTCTTTTAGATATAGCCGTAGGACTGAGTTTTTTCTGTTCTTCCGTAATTTCTTTCCTTGATGAAGAAGCTGTAGGATTTGCTCCATTTTGCACGACATCCCACATCAGTGGATCAATTGACTTGATGAAAGCTCTCATTCTATTTTTCCAGATATTATAGTCTTTTCCATCAAAGTATGGAGGTCTTGTGTTGCTTTGACCCTCCACTATACCTGCTCCAAGAATGCTCGCCATAAAGAATTGTTAGCTTAGAAGTATACACTTCAAATAACAAGCCTTAGGCTCTGATACCAATTGTTGTTTTGGCTAACAATATCACCTAGAAGGGGTGAATAGGTGAATAAAATCAAACTTGATAAACTAATGTGGAATTGAAAACTTCAAGTTTGATAGGAGCAGATAAAGTAAACAGAACCGTGCAGTGCTTCTACCAAACAGTTAATAGAGGCAGGTAGAGAGTAGAAGACGATGCACAAGAGATTATAGTGGTTCGGCTTTTGGTAAGCCTACGTCCACTCTCTCACACTAACAGCCTACTGGCTGGATTCCACTAAGTAATCAAATGAGAAATTATAGAAAGATGTGATTGCTTGAACACAAGCACTTCCAACAGAAGCGAGCTCTGCCTCTACCAAGGCTATCCCACTCTACACACTTGACTCTACATTACACATCTCATAAGATCTCACTTTAAGCACAAGTAGATAATTGAAACGGATGGAGCTCTCTTGAGATATGGATATTGATCACTTGATCTCTCTCACTTCTCTTCGAACCTGGTGCTCTTTATATACTCCTCGTCTTTCAAGCTTCCCACTGGACAAAACCACTCTGAGGATCAATCTCCATAAACTAGCCGTTGGTTGATTGATGAATAAAGATCGCGAGCCGTTGAGGTGAGAGGAACCAGAAATTTGAGAGGATTTGCTCAGCCATACAATCAAATCCTTATCGCCATAAATCAAGCTTCTAACAAAGGAAATTATCTACGGGGTGATTGCCAATCAATCAAGATTCATCATAAGGAAAGAATATGAGAATATCTTTGTGATTAATGGTCAATCAATTTAACTTAGAAACGCAATCCTAACTTGATAATTGACCGTTAGTATGGGATATTCATCTTGCTAAAATAAACAAGAATAATGTTGAATAAATAGTGAGGATTAAAATCTGAAGATCGAAATATATCTCTTATAGGATTTCGTATGTGTCTGCCTTTGCCACGAGTCCTGCTTCTATCAGAATAGAAACATTAGAAACATTAAGTATTAAAGCATAGATATATATTCTTCACCAAAAAAAAAAAAACATAGAGATATATTTATAGTAAATCCTCGAAGTATAAATCAAAGTCTTTTCATCAAAGTATAGTCGTTTTGTTTCCTTCAAAATCAAATATAATTTCCCAACGGTAGTTAGGCTCGTGTCGTATTTGTATCGTCTAAACGGGTCGTATTTAATATTGTCCCCCCATGAGGGATGATTGAGTTCTACTTTCGATGGATAAATTTTATTGGTGGTTACTAATTTTAATGTAATTTTCAATGAAAATACCGACATTTTAATTTCCTTATTGTAATTCAGCAATTAACGTTCCTTATCTTTTCAACAACGATGGCTTTGACCAAAATTCTATAGGGTTTTTATTTTTTATTTTTATGAAGTTGTGACCTGATAATGATGTTATCCTCACATGGCGTTTAGAAAATTGGCCACACATCCGCCATTTCAGCAATTGCGCACGTAACAAAAAACTGTCGGATTTCCAATCAAAGTGACCATTTATGAAATGAAACGAAAAGCTTATTGCAATGGTGCATTGGGTAAATGACATTGTTATTCAGTAACCTAATTGAAAATCCACGAGATTCCGTATGAATTTTTCCCGAATCCGTATGAATTTTTAATCCGTCAAGAGAAGAAAAATGAGAGAGATGAAAACACATCTCAAATAAATAAATAAAAATTAAGGAGATGAATATATGGTCCCCTTAATGGATAAATTAAAGACGGTAAACTCGTGCCCTGAAACAAGGAGAAAGTTTTGCATGCGCCCAAACACGAGGTCTCTTTTGATTCCAACCATAAAATCAAGCGAGTTTCATGCATGATCTAAAATCTTTAGTGACCGAAATGAAGCGGGCTCACGTCATGGGATGCATGCAAGAATTCCACCAAGGGCGATGCCAAGGCCTTTGCAATGGTAACGTAGTGCTATGCTAGGATGTCGCAGCACAAACTCCACGTTGGCCTTTTCATCATCTGTTTGAGGGAGACCCAAAGGGGATTACGTCGTTACGAATTCAAAATTCAAAACTTTTGTTCTTCTTGGCATCTGCCGCAGGTAAAAACACATTGGCCATGTATTTTAATTCGTCAGATGGAAGATCAGATCATTCAAACGCGACGACAATCTGATTAAAGCTCGAACGCCCCGCGCTCTTTTAAAACATGGGAAAGCAAATTTCATGGTGAAACGAGAGGGAGTGGAGAGAGGGGTCTCGTGAACCGTGATCGTGTTTTGGGGGGTCCACTGGAGTGGAGGGCTCCCCAAAGGATCGAGGATCACAGTACCGTCACGTGTCCAGTTAATGTTGGGAATGGCCTGCCATGGATTGGAGGGAGGGAGGGACTTATATAGTTATAATACAGTCTCTCGCACACACCCCCCACCCCCCTCTGCACTCTCCCAATACAAGTTTTTGTCGAATCCACGAACATAAAAATACATCCTTTGCGCCATTGAGCCACCATTGGCGGTGGTGCCTCGCTCACTCAGGCTCAGTCCAAAGAGAGAGAGAGAGAGAGAGAGATGGTTCGAGTCGAGCAGTGAAGTGTGTGGTTCGACGTTCCTCTGGGTAATGAGACCAGTCCCGGACCTCTCCTTCTCCAGAGGAAGACGATGATGGCTCGTCAGGAAACACGCCAGCAAAGCCCGGCTTCTCTCTTCGATTCTCTCTACTGCTCGGAGGAGCCCTGGGAGGCCCAAGAACACGAACTAGGTGACGAGGTTGACGCTGTGAACCAGCCCCCCACGACGTTCCTCGTGGACCAAGATCTGTTCTGGGAGGACGAAGAGCTGACCCGCCTCACCTCCAGGGAGGAACCGAACCCTCTGCGCCGGGATCTCGCGACCGATCCCTGCCTCGCCGGAGCCCGGCGCGAGGCCGTGGGTTGGATGATGAAGGCGCACGCGCGCTGCGACTTCTCCGCCCTCACCGCTGTGCTCGCCGTCGACTACCTCGACAGGTTCTTGTTCGGGTTCGGTTCGCGGACGGAGAAGCCGTGGATGACCCAGCTCACCGCCGTGGCCTGTCTCTCTCTAGCCGCCAAGGTGGAGGAGACCCAAGTCCCCCTTCTCTTAGACCTCCAGGTGCGTGCCAATCGAGGATCTCTTGTTCCACAAATGTCGCTTCCTTTTAAGCTCTTCATCAATGGTATGGAACTCTCTTTCTTTCAGGTGGAGGAGAGTAATTACGTGTTTGAAGCCAAAACAATACAGAGAATGGAGCTGCTGGTGCTGTCCACGCTCGAGTGGAAGATGAACCCAGTGACCCCACTTTCTTTTCTTGATTATTTCGCGAGGAGGCTCGGCTTGAAGGGCCATCTGTGCTGGGAATTCCTTAGGAGGTGCGAACAGGTCCTTCTCGCTTCTCTCTCAGGTAAAAAATTAACCCCGTTGAAATGGAAAAGACGAGGAGAGTTTTTCTTTGTGAATTCCCGTTTTGGTCGCATCTGCTAGTGCTAATGCCATTGTATTGTTGTTTCTTTCTTTTGCCCGAACAGATCGCAGGTCAACGAGCTATCTTGCTTCTGTAATGGCTACTGCTGTGATACTAAATGTCATAAATGGTCTAGACCCTCGTTTGGGACTGCAATGCCAGAACCAACCCTTGCCCATTCTGGGAATCGAATTGGTTAGCCCTATACCCTTCCTTGAACCCAAATGAGTTTGTTTTTCCCCCCTTTTTTCGGGGTCGAATTATGAATCGCATCTTAATGTCATTCTATATCTTCTTGACAGGAGCTGATGGATGAATGCACTAAGCTAGTCTCCGAGCTGGCATCCACAATCCGTGGACACCGATCGAGAAAGCGCAAGTTCGGATCGGTGCCCGGAAGCCCGGACGGAGTGGTGGACGTTTGCTTCAGTTCCGATATCTCGAATGATTCATGGTCTGTCGCGGAGTTGGTCTCATCTTCCCCTGAGTCTCTGTTGAAGAAGAGCAGGGCTGAGGATCGACTCAGGCCAAACTCTGCTACTGCTAATTCAGAGATTCTCCTCATTCCTCACTAGTTTACTCTTTCCTAATTTTGCCAATTATAAAGTATTTAACTCATAATAATACACACTTCCTTCTCCTCACTCTTTCATTCATGTGCAAGTTACATCGCCTGGCAATTAAACGTCTCTTTGTTCTGTAAACTCAAATCTCCCCTGTACATTGAGCCGGAATCTGTGATTCGGGTTTTGAACAAATTAAGAGATGGGCGGCATTCTACCCGGAAGGCGAATTTGAGCTCAATCAGTAAAGAGTACTTGAAATTGAAACCCGAATCTCCCAAGGCTCCAAGCGTGGCTCCTCCATCCTTGTATGATCACAGTTCGTCATGTCATTGACATAAACCGGACATGACATCCAAATGCGTCCCCTCTTTATTAAAGGAAAGGCCTTTTTCTTCCTTGGCGTGAAACGGAAGTAAACTTGAACCATCTTTTTCACATTTTCGAAAGTGGATGGAATCGTGGAATCCCATTTTTTCTGAGAGAGTTCTATTAAAGAGAAGCTCCAGGGAACTTCATTAAACAAACCCCATATAATGTTCAGATCTCTCTCTTAATTTACATGAATAGCTAATGATGAAGCTAGGCATTGATTAACGCGACCTTCTCTAGTTTGCAAGTGAATTTTCGTTTGATTCCACAACAGCAAAGACCAGACCAGACCAGAGAGGTAAGGAGATCGCTCGACTCGATGGGAATACGATGCATCGCACGCACGTCTTTCTATGGAGTAAGAGCACACATGCAGATGGCGCAATGAAAATGTTTTGAAAGCTGGAGAAAGAGAGGGAAGTTTTTATTTTATTTTATTTTTTTTGGTCGGCCACTGGGAATTTAGGAAAATCTGTAGGTTTGACCTCGTGGGAAGAGCTTAGAAGCATAGAGGAGGGTGTCTGTCTGCGTAGTATGTACGACTTGTGTGCTTCTTCGTTGGCAATGGACCGAAATGACTGTGACAGGAGTGACGAACTGGCCTGTCCTGACCAGCTGTTTAACACTGTCCCGGTTTGATTTTCAATGCACTCTTCCGAAGGGATGGATGATCCTCTCCTGCTTTAAAAGCTTCCGCTTCTCTTGAAAAAACGGATCCTCCTTGTTCTTTCTTCCGTGTAAGTAAATCTCGTTCGTGAATCGTATAATCTTTAAATTTTTTGTGTTATCTTATGTATATTGAATAGGTGATACGAAAAATAAATGTAAGAATCTACGATTCGAAAAATAACTATATAGACTGCATTTGGCTGCTCATCCACGAGAAACAGAGCTTGAAGATCTGTCCATCCAAGAAAGTGGCTCTAGGTTATCCAACATTTCCTATTCAAACTTCAGACATCACGTTTCGTGGTTAGGATAAACAGGTGTTTTTTGAGAATTCAAAAAACTACTGCTCTTAAAAGAATCGTCATAATGCATCCCTCGGCAAAAGTAGAAATTATTAATCGAGATATTATCCATACGAAGAATATCAATTCCTCTTGTGGTTAACGAAACTACTATCCTCGCACAATAAAGGTATTTTTCTCATTCAAGACATGTTGCAACGGAACGAGTTCATCTTTTAATTCAAACCCAAAGTTTGTCAGGATAAATGCGAGCCGACCATTATAATTGAAATGCAAAGTTTCTCGATATCGCTTCAAGCCCGTCCCAGTCCCACCCCGTTACTACTTCCCGAGTCAAAGGGACGACTGCTCTCGACCTTTATAACCAGCAGCATTCGAAAGGATTGAACCCAAAAAAAGAAGAAGGAAAACAATGGCTCCTAGAGATATTTTTAGCAAATCGCTTAACATTTAGCAAAATCTCTTGGAAGTCAAAGTCTAATTTCACCCGATGTGGGTGATGACCAAAAGACAAAAACAAGTTTGACTCGCGACAGACTAAATCACAACGTAATTGGGGGTTTTTTTTTTTATTACATCTGTGAACTTTCTTTTTATAATGTCTCTCGACACATTCCTAGATTTGCCTCAGGAATTGTTTGACAGAGAGCAAAGGGACACCCGCTAAAAGGCCTGCGCTCATGTGCCATCTTACCGCCTTTGAACTTAAAGAAGTGAATCATCGCGACTTTAAGATTCGCCTCTTAGGTTTCCATAATAAATGCTTTGATCTAATGCGAGCTTAATTGCAAAAGAATTAGAAGAGAATGAAGCGCCGTGAATGACGGAATGCTTATATGTTGAAAGCTGCTCTTTTTTTTACTGTTTCGTCGACGGAAAATACTTGCATAACGATCACACTGTTCAATGACAATGGAAAAAATTCCAAATAAAGGTCTGAAACGCCTTCATTTTTTCAAATAAGAGTCTGAGTAGACCTTATTTCAAATAAGGGTATGAAGTGCCTTCATTATTTCAAAGAAGAGCTTGACCGAAAGGCATCTTCGTCCTTTACTTTTTTGCAACTTTTTCCTTTTCCTTTTTTTTTCTTTTTTTTCCCTCTTCCATCCTCGGCCATCGCCAACGTTGGGTGAGGGTCAAGCTGGTTGGGAGAGGGTAGCCCTCGCCAGCCCAAGTGAGGGCGAGGGTTGCTTCGCCGGCATCGAGTGAGGGTTGACTTCGTCCCTTGCCTGGCCAGGGCTTCTGTCGCCCGACGTCGGCAAGGGCGACCCTGGCCAGGCATTGGGCAAGGGTGACGCTCGCTAGCGTCGGGTGAGGCAACTCTGGCCAAGCGAGGGCTACCCTCGCCAGACGCTAGCCATCGCTTGAGGTCGACAATGGCCGGGGGAGGGGAGAGGAAAAGGAAAAAGAAAAAAGAAAAGGAAAAGAAAAGGAAAAAAGAAAAAGGAAAAGAAAGGAAAAAAGAAAAAGGGAAAAAAGGAAAACATTGCAAAAAAGTAAAGGATGAAAATGCCTTTGGTCAGGCCATTCTTTGAAACAATGAGGGCACTTCAGAACTTTGTTTGGAATTTTCCCATGACAGTGCGACCGTACTATGCAAGCCATAAAAAAAATTCCACATGTTTTTTTTTTACTTCTTTGTGCCAGCCACAACTAAAATGAGTGGCCAATATTGCACCGTTACTTGCTGGGAGTAACAGTACTGCTACGCTAGGGGCGCGCATGGCAATACTTCTGCTTCAGAAATCAACTTTTAGCCATAAGTTGATTTTTCTACTTCTACTCAGAAGCGGAAGTTGATTTCTGATCAGAGAAATTTGTTTGATAACGATTGAAAATTTCTACTTCTGAAATATTATTAACACAAAATATTCTATGAAAAATAATTGTCGGAGGCCGAACAATTTCTACTTTATTTTAAAACTTTTTAAATTTCTTTAAAAAATATTATTTAATTTTTAAAAATAAAACATTATTACTTATTTTTAACTCCGACGGCCGGAGACGGCGACTCGGCGGCGGGCGGGGTGGTGGTCACAGGCGGCGGTGGACGGTGGCGGGCGTGGTCGAAAAGAGGGTGATGACCTAATGAAAAAAGGGTGGGGCGAGAAGTATTTCTTGAGTTGAGAAGTAATTTTTTTTAACTTCTCAAATTGGGGAAAAAACAACTTCAGAAGTAGAAATTTCTTTTAGAAGTAAAAACAATTTACCAAACGAATTTTTGTTTCAGAAGTTAAGGGCCTGCATGGCAACTATTCTGATCCTAAAAACTGATTCTGATTAGAATGATTTTTTCTGATTCTGTTCCCTGGATGAGTTTTAGAGAACAGAACGTGTTTGATAACTTCAAAAAATTTCTGTTCCTGGAACAGAAACGCGTTTGGTAATTGCACAAAATTTTTGTTCTCGGAAATAATTTCTCTTCCCAATTTGTGTCATTTAAGTCAAATAATTACATAGTTACTTTGTGAAATTTCGTCCTATATTTCGTATTGCTCCTCTTATATAACATATTGTATCTTGCATATAACATTTTTTCGTGCTATTCCGTCTAATTGTAGTGTCATAACGAGTCATTTTAAGCTTAAAAAAGGAGAGACCGTATCGAGTTAGTGCGTGATTTCAAATTAGCTCAGACCCTCCCAGGTCTATACTAAATCGCAACGAGGGAATATCAAATTCAATCTTAGTGTGATCGGTGGCATGTGTATGTGCACATGCAAATGGAGTCGCCACCGTCTTTGAGGAAGGAAGATCGAAAACCTTATCCAACAGTCGGGAGAAACCGTTTGATTCTACTCAACCAGAGAAATTTAAGGCTTGGGAACTTGGTTACGTCGGTGTTTCCACTGACGCCTTTTCGGCACCGAAGTTGAGTGTTTTCTAAACGTGTTTCATGCAAATTTTCAATTCATTTTTAAACCTATGAGGTAAGCCAATGCTAAGTATTCACACAGGTTATTTTTATCTTTTTCCAAATTTTCTAAAACTAGACTAAGTCTAAAGTACCTAAATCTAGGCAAATCACAACCAATGAAATCAAGTGCGCAATCAAGAAATCATGGCATTGATAAATCACATCATAAAACCCTAATGAAACCCTAAGGACTTAGAGAAATGTGATTCGGGTTTAATTTCCAAGGTGTTTATGATTTACCCCAAAAAAGAATAAAATCTATGAAATTTGGAGAATCTAGGCCCAAATTTATGAAAATGAAGTCAAACTAGCCTAATCTAAGCTTCTTCTATTTTTATGGATTTTCTGAAATTTTTCTGAATTTTTTAAAAAAATTTCAATTTTTTTATTTTTATTTTTATTTTATTATTATCTTAAGTATTTTTCTTTAAAAATAAGACTTCATTCTGTTTTAGGTCGAGGAAAAAAGTGATGAGAGAACTGAAAAGGAAAAGTGAGAGATTTGAGACTTCATTCTGTTTTGTGATTCTCAAAAGTAATTCTTTTTTCTAGAACCAACTTTTTTTTTGTTCTTATTTTTGCTCCAAAACTGTTCCCGGAAACAGAATCAGAATCAAAATCATTTACTTACCAAACACGATTCTCATACTTTTTTGTTCTAGGGAACAGAATCAGAGAACCAGACTGGTTGCCATGCAGGCCCTAAATTACCAAACGGATTTCTGTTCCAGAAGCACTGCTGGAGCAGAAATTCACTTCCAGAAGTGTTACCATGCGCATCCTAGCACTCCCCTTTATCAACGGCATTTGGCAGCCACAGTAAGCGGGACGCTGAGAGTGCGCATGGTAACACTTCTGGAAGTGGATTTTTGCTCCAAAAGTACTTCTGGAGTAAAATCCGTTTGGTAATTTAACTTATAAAGCAGAAATTAGTTTGGTAAAAATTTTTACTTGTGAAAGAAATTTCTACTTCTGAAGTTGATTTCCCCTCAATTTGAGAAATTAAAAAAAAATTGCTTCTTAACTCAAGAAGTACTTTTCGTCTCACCCTCTTTTCATTACTCCCTCATCCACCGCCGCCCGAGACCACCGCCGCCCACCGCCCTCCTCCACCAACCGCCGACCTCCGCGGACCATCGCCCGCCGACGCCCGCGACCACCGTCCCCGCCGCCAACTGCTGACCATCGCCCCCCGCTGCCAACCACCGCCCGCAACTGACCTCCGCCGGCCGCCGCCGACCACCACCTCCCGCTGCCAACCGTCGACCACTGCTCCGCCCGCCGCTGCCGTTCGCCACCGCCAGTGGTTGATCGTCATCGACCACCACCGCCACCATCACCGCCCGCCGCGGCAGCCGAGTCGCCGTCTCCAGCCGCCGGAGTAAAAAATAAATAATATTTTTTTATTTTTAAAAAGTAAATAATTTTCAATAATAAAAATTAATTTTAAAAGAAATTTTAAAAGTTTACAAATAAAGTAGAAATTTTTTGGCCGCCAAAAAAAAAATTTCATAGAAGATTTTGTGTTAATAATGTTTCCGAAGTAGAAATTTTCAACCGTTACCAAACGAATTTGTCTAATCAGAAATCAACTTCTGGAGCAGAAGTAGAAAAATCAATTTCTGCTTCTGAGTAAAAGTAGAGAAATCAACTTCTGGCCAAAAGTTGATTTCTAAAGCAGAAGTGTTGCCATGCGCGCCCTGAGTGAACTGTGAATGTTATTGAAGATATTCTGCTTCATTAGTGTCTATCTCATTGTCATTACTTTTTATTTTTACCTCGTCCCGCTCCATGTCTTCGAGATCGACTATTGACCCACCCCTTTGGCGCTTTCGATGATATTAGATTTTTTTTTTCTATTTGGAAAATGTAATGAGGGGAAATGAAAAATTGCACTTCTATCTCTTGAAACTTTCAAATCTCTATTTTACTTTGCAAAATATGGATAGTTCATTTCTTCTCTCAGCCAATTGAATATTGAACGGCCAAGACATCAATCCTACAGCCCATGGCCTCATACATAAGGGCAGATTTGCCCTTAAATAGTCATCACTTGGCTACTTTGTTTTGGAGGTCGACCCGTGTGCACGAATTGGATCCAATCGTCACGGAGCCATCAGAATTAGAGTGCAACCGAGAATGTAAAATTTAGATTCCCAAAGACACGTGCAATAACTTCTTTTAACTTGTTTTGAGGAATATTTTACGTTTTTAATCTCGCCGTTTCGAATTGACGGAATTTCACTGGAAACTTTATGGCGTGCATGGCAACACTTCTGCTTCTGAGCAGAAGTTGATTTTTTTTTATTTCTGGATAGAAGTAATTTTTTTTTTTACTGCTTCAAGTGGCTCTAAAACTATTTCTGGAGAAAAAAATGCTCCAGAAGTAGAAAAAGGAAGTTGTGTAACCAAACGGATTTCTGCTCTAGAAGTTGCTTTACCAAATAAATTTCTGCTCCGAAAACTTTTCTGGAGTTGAAATTCTACTCCATAAGTGTTGTCATGCGGGCCTTGTACCGTTGTCAAGGAGCTGAGGTAAATGCAAAAGAGGAAGGAAATAGCCCAGAAAAAGAAAGTAAAACCTAAATCGCCTCATAAAGGGAGCCACGTGATTTAGAAAATTAATTGTGAGAGAACTTACGTAATTAATAAAAAATTGTAGCGGTGAAAACGGATGAAAATCTCTTTTTCAACTTTCCATTGAGTTGTCTTTGTTGCGTGCTTCTTTGTGCTCTTTGCTTTTAGTTTTTGGTAGCGTATTTCAACGTAGAAAGCGAAAGTGAAGATTTCGTGATAAGGTGCGGCATATCATCATTGGGAGAGTAAATTTAGTGGATTATATATGTATGCTATTCTTTTATAGGAAAATACCACCAAAAATAGTAAATTATGTCTATTGTGACATCAATAATCTAATCTTTTTAATCACCAAAACCCTTAAATTTTTACCAATGTGACAAAAATACCCACTGTCTACCACAAAAGGTACCACAAACTCGTATAAATGTGACAAGAATAACTTATAGTAAAAATAAAATAAAATAGAGCATCCGCCTTCGAAGAGTTTTACAAAGATGGCACGATTTATAATAATTATAGCATGCATTACACTGTCATTGTAAAGAAAATTTTACACCAGCTCCCGTTGTGCCTTGATTCGAGGATTATGCCTATCCCCCATCTCTCTCTTCTTCTCTCAAGTCAATGGTGTAAAAGATAGGTTCTTGAAGAGTTTGAAAAGGTGGTAGAATTTACAGTAATTTATAGCATGCATTACACCGGCAATGTAAAGGAAATTTTACACCGGCTCCGGTCATCTCTCGATTTGAGGATTATAGCCATCCTCTCACTCGAGTTAATGTGGGAAATAATTACCCTACACATCAAAAAGCTCTCTCTTTCTCGACCTCATGGGTGCATCCAGGTTCCATCATGTCCGAGGATTATGTTAAAATGCTGACTTAACGAAATTACCTAAATACCAAGAAAATGGAATTTTAATGATGGGACCTCCCCATCGTTAGTAAACCCTTCCCAACTTATTGTTGTGGCCTAACTAAAGGCATTACGACATATGAAGGTTCGAAGGTTCTCTCTCTTTTGGATAAATTAAATGAAGGTCGAAAGCCCTTTGTTGGACTAAGATGGTCCGATTCCCTTTTAAGCCGTCGGATCAAGTCAATGCATGTGAAAAAAGTAACCTGGCGGACCGATTCGCATTCTTAAATTCAACCCTCACACATTTCATATCCAACTACTATTTTCTAGGAAAAGGGCGGACGAACGCAAATCAAAGTCCCGTTTCTTCTAGTTTACACCCAAAGAGAGGGAGGTGTGATTCCGAGCATAGAAAACGAGGGAAAATGACAACTTAGAACGCTCCCGAGTTATGACACGGTACGAAATCAATGGAGGAGGTCCACTGTACCCCAGATAGATATAATGTTTGGTTTTTGGAACCAGATTCGGTCCAATCGGACTTGCCAGGGGGGAGGGGGCGCACACTCCATGCGTGAGTACTGTAATGGTGAAACTACACGACCCACTCTCTCTGCATTCGATCCAAAGAAACATCATAACTACGATCCAGATGAGACTTGTCAGATTCTCCGTTCGGACATGGACCACCTCGGAGGAGATGTCGCCTCCGTGGATCAGCAGCAGCATCCGATGGGGGCCAGCAACAGTTCGCATCTCAGGTAAATGCCAAATTGCGCAATTCCTCTCCTTTTTCTTTGCAGCAATTATTGCTTGCGAGCGTTATGAATATGTGTTGCAGGCGGAGGAGGGAAGGTTTCACTCGCAGTTTGCTTTGCTTGCCATGCGATGGCAAATATTAGGTGGTCCTGATAAAATAATTGCAAGAGGCCAAGATCCCAACAGCAAATTCATGTAATTGTGCTATGAAAAACCGAATGTACCACCTGTGAAAATTCTGGCATTTTGCCTGCAGAGGCTTTTTATGGCGACTTGGCCGGTTTGTGAGAGATGGGGTTTTGGATAATTAGGGCCTTTTTTTTTTTTTTCCTGATCATGGAAGAGTTTTAGAGTTCCTTTTTAATTCTCGAGATTCCTTTCCGGGGGTCGGAATGACTTGAACAGAAGCATGCTTTGCCCAGTTAAGCGATGGTACAAGCGCGCAAGCGGTGACTTATCTTTGAATATCGTTATTGGAGTCAGGCGAATATTATTTGAAGTACACCCGTTTTCGACGGCATCTAAATCCCCAAACATTGAATGAATCCGACCTAGCTCGATCATTTCCTCGACGATGTAAATACCGACTCTAAGTCGATAAACCCAGGTCCATGAATCTTCTCTAAAAGAAAATAGACTAGACATACTCCAACTTTGCGCTTTGGTTCATTTGAATTTGATGTGCATAGCAATGAAGCATAGCAGTGTACATCATGCGAAGTTGGGGCACATCAGTTGTACATGTTCAGTGACGGCCTTACTGGGCCTTGTGTCCCTACCGTGGCCCATTATGTTGGCAAGGCCTGACCCGTTTAGAAGTCGGGTGGAGAGGACGAATCCTGGTCCCTTGTCTCTTCTTTGTTTCCTCACTTCTTAGCCTGCAAATGGGAAATGGTCTGTGCCGTTAGTTTGACATGGCTCGATTGGTTCGGACGAGTTCGAGCTTGTCCCTATCTCTCTCATTGGATGGCTTATTCTGTGAGTGTTGTATAGACTGAATCTTAGACCACTAGGTTTTGTTTCAGAATTTTGAGAAAACAAGGGGATTGAAAAGTGGGAAGATTTCAAAATTATTATGAGTTGAGATTCGTGATGAAAAATTAGAGATTCATCAAACGAACAGTACACGAGCCTATTTATAAGCTTACTATCTAAAATACAAACATATTAATTACAACCGAGGGAAATATAAAGAATCTCCCGAATATATCTCTAACATTGTGAATATCAGAAGCAAGATAAGTCCAATGTGCGTTTGTTTGGAGGAAAACTTCGTGATAAAGAAAAATGCTTTGTGGAAAATCATTTTTCAGGAAAATGGTTAGTTTTCCTTTATTTTGTGATATTTGACCAAAAAAAAATGTCTGGTTTTTGGATCTCCTTTGCAAAATGATTTCAATCTCATCATTTTATCTCAGGCAAAAAACTATTTGAATTTTCAAATAATTTTTTATTTTTTTATTTTTTATTTTTCCTTCTTCCTCTGCCGTGACTGGCCGGCGGCGGCCACGGGCGAGCCTCAAGCTCGCCAACCCGCATCTATGCCAATCACTGGCCATCTTGGAAGCTCGGCGACCGGCAGAGGGAGAAAGAAAAAGAAATAACAAAAAAAAAAAAATTCCGGAAAGCGTTTTCACCTCTTTAGATTTAGGAATTCAATTTCGTAATTTTATGCATGAATTTTTCGCTAACCAGAAAGTGCATTTCATTTTTTTTTTTGTCGAAAAAAAAAGTGTTTTTCGTTAACTAAGTCATTTTTGGCGAACCAAACGGGTGAAACTCCGGAAAAATAATTCTCGAAAAAAACTTTCAATAAAACAAACGCACCCTCAAATTGAGTGCATTTTCTTCTCTTTTGTTTAGAGGTGAGCATGGTTCTAGGGTAGAACCGGAAACAATATCGGTTGAAACGGTGTAGATTCTAGGTTCTAGGTTCCAAAAATTGGGGAATCTGTTCCGACGGGTAATTTTCAGGTTCCAAGAGGTGGAACTTGGAACCTAGAACAAGTCTTTATGTTTTTCTTATTTAATGTTTTCGCACTATCCTTCGATATTTCATGGCGTCCGATGATAATTGTGTAATCTGAAACCATTAGTCCGAATTTTCATTTCTAGCTATATCCATGATCAAGACTCTTTACTTTGTTAAAATTTTATATTCTTCATGTTCTAAATATGAGTTATGATAAATAGATTATAACAACAAATGGTTGTCATTAGAGATGATAATTCACTGTAATCGTTCAATTAAAGAATGCATGTGAAATCTGGGTAAAAAATGGAACCGACCATGGAACCAGTGATAGGGTAAGTTCCAAGTTCGAAGGTATCAAAAGATGGGGAACCAATTCCGACACGTAGGTTTCAGGTTCCAAGATGAAACCTGAAACCACTCACCCATGCTTTTGTTCACCTTGGTTCTCTCGAACATAACATTAAACATGGTGAGTGCCATGTGGGTCCCATGGGAGCTCAGGCGAAGATGCGGGTCACTCGAGATCCCCAGCAGGATGGTGTAGTTTCCTAGGATGAGCAACCGTCGCAAGGTGGTCGGAGAGCGTCTGTAGCAGTGGCACTGATGGTGGTCTCATAGCTTCATCTTCTAAAAATTTTGCATTTTTTTTTTCATAGAAAAAGTCTGCTTATCCGATTCGAGTTGAATAATATCTTTCCCGCCCCGGGCTTCGATAAAGTTATTATTTGACGCTCTATTCGAATTTATCCGGGTTTCTTCGATTCAACATGCACCATCAAATGCTTTGTTTGGGTGACCAAACGTGCCCTCATAGTTCATCGTTTGCTTTAGATAAGTGAAGTGAGATGAAATGATAATAGAATTAGCGATCGTGTTCCTCAAGCACTATAACGTCAGGTTTTCCTAGTTACATTCTCTCTTGCTAAACCATGCTCATGGCGTCTACAATGAGAGAACTTCAAAAATTTGATGGCTGAAATGAATGATATCCCTTTAGAGACTTATATACCATCTTGGAAGTGGCTACGTATGGTTCAATAAGAGTTTTCACCGATTGGGATAGAAGTAGATTAAACTAGAAACCCCTCCTCTCCAAGAAACGTATACGAAGTTTTCTCCTCCTCTTTTTAATTCCTTTCATGATCAACCGGTAATTCTTATGCCTGCGATCCTTCAACCCACCGGAAATGCAGAAAACGAGTCGGAAAGTTGCACCTCTTCGAACGAAAAGTCGCGTAACAGTTCAATCTCAGCAAATCGAAAGGTCACTCTTTCTTGTATGCAAGTTAATGCCAAGTACCTCCCCCATACATCAGAAAAAGCTACAGATTTCGAAGAATTGTTGATGTTGAAGAAGAAACCATTCACTGAGAAGCGAGAAAGGCATCGGCCAACAGGGAACCGAGGTGAGCCTGACTGGTGGTGGTGAGGTGAAGATGATCCGTCTTGAGGTCCAAGCCCTTTGCGTCCACGCACTTCACATTGGGCAGTGTTATGCCCAGCTGAGCGCTCCTCACCGTGTCCACAAATTTCCCTTCTCCTGATGCAAGGGCCACCTGAAATCGAAAACCAAACGTATACTAATTTCTAGGGCAACGAAGCTAGTAAGTGTTATTTGTGTTGCTCGCGAAAGACTGGCATGTCGATAAATCAATCTAGTTCAATCTTATTATGTGTCAAATAAGCACTTATGTCGTCAGGGCAATCGTGGAGCAATTGGTTGTCTTAACAAGATTTCGAGACATATAGCTTATGTTAAGAGATTGAATCGTAGTACTCTTCTATTTAAGAATTCTGCCCATTGCTCCAACATCATTGAGACAATGAGAAGCTAAAAAAAAACATATAGCTTAGTTCCAAGGTTGACCCTTTTAGACTAGGGCAACTTCTTGGGAATTTGGTGGGAATTTGGATAGCGGTTGTTGTTGTTGTGTTTTTTTTTTTTTAACCGAGATGTCCGGGCCAGCTTGCGCGCACCTCGACTATTCCTCGAGGGAGACTAGCACAGCAACCCATCGCCATGGCATCATATGTGCTCAGCTGGGGAATCGAACCTAAGACCAGTGCGCCTAACCACACAATCTTAAGTGCGCCCTAACCAACTGAGCCATCCATGGGTGGGTGGATAGCGGTTGTTGTTTAGGACTACTAAAAACAAAAGGCCGAACCTCTTCTCCTTTTTTCGTAATAACCGGTGGTAAGATAATTCACATTTCAAACTAGAATTCTAAATTATCATACAATTTAATATGATTTCCTTAACTAGGCTCATGCCGCTAAAACAAAGATTTTTCGATATTTATATGTTGGATCCGAACAAAAGTTAGAAGTGTTCTCGAACAGTTCTTGCATATTCTATCGATCACGTCACTCACAAAATTGTTTTACACATACAACGCCTCCGAAAAACCATAATCACTAAATTTAAAAGCCAAGCATTTATTTCTCCACATCCTAAGACATGAAACATTCTTTTATGACATAAGTAACACCTTGCTTTTGGTTCATTATCAGCAAAAAGACGCTATACCATACTCTCTCTTTTTTAATGTCGAACCTATACCATACTGTGTGCAGGTTGCGAAACCCTGCTCCCTCCTCACACGTTCCCACCCTACTCCTCCCGAAGGTGGGGATTCGAACCCCCCACCTCCCTCTTCCCAAATGAGAAGAGTGGCCACTAGGGCAATCCCTCGATGGTTGCTATACCATACTTGAGTAGCCAAAGATGTATGCAACATTCCATAGAAGAGAATCTAAGCACGTCAAAAACGTTAAAATTAAAAGAACCAATATGGAAACATGATCATTGATCGTTACGATGATAGAGAGACGATGAACAAGCTCTAATTAATTTTACCTGAATTATGAGAAGAGAAGGGTTTTTAAGATCGGTGCGAATGTCGCCGATGAGCTGCTCCATGTTGCTCTTGTACGCATTGGCGTCCACCTGACCCACCGTATCGCTCTCCCCCTGGTACCAAAGCACCGCCCTTATGGTGCCCCCGCTCTTTATCGCGGCCGTGGCTCGACTCACCATCTGGTTGTACAAGGGGGTCCCGCGGGCCCACTGCGCAATCTTGGTCCCGCCCACGGCGCAGGGCACGAGCCCCACCACCCCGAGCTTGGGGTCTTTGGATTTGATCCCGTTCGCGAAACACATCCCGGGGCCGACCCCGCAGACGTGATTCACGTCGATGTCCGCGTGGAGCGGCTCCGCGGCCTCAGACCAGGAGAGCTGGGCGCTGAGCCGGAGTATGGACGGGTCGGGCCTGCACTGTGGTGGCACCCAGTGGTCCCACTTGCCGTTCTCGACGCCGCCCCGCCCCGCCATGTTGCTCTGGCCGGCGAGGATGAATATGTCCTGAGGGAGCGTGTCTCCCGAGCTTGGATGGAGGGCGAGGAGGATGGGGAGCAGAGAGAACAAGATTGGGATTGTCATTGTGCTGGGAAGCGACAAGAAGAGAGATTAATTTGTGATTGAAGAAGAAATGAGAAGATCTTTTTATAACGTGTCTGAAACCGGAGTAGGGTTTGGTGGTAATGGTACTAACATGGTAGGAGCAAAAGAGGGAAGTGGGGGAGATTATGCTTTCCACAATAATGTGGCCGTTTAAGGAAACAAACTGGTGCATCTCTATTTCGAGCAATGAAGGCTCGTTTTAGGAAAGACATCATTCGGTTGATCATGTCATGATGATTGGGCCGGATGGGAATGTGATAAAGTGGTCATTACTAGAAAATATTCTATAATTCATTTTATGATGGCGTAGGAGACGGAATTCTTGAATTTTATATTTGTTCTTTGTGGAAAATTAATGATCAATGTAAAGATAATTCAATTTGAGTCTGATAGAAGTATGGCATTTAATTTGTTGAATCTAGCCATATGGGTATAAGCAAATACTTATTCGGGGACTATCACAAAGACAAATGATGTACTAATGGGCTTTCGTGGAAGTGAGGAGACTGTATTTGACCAGTCAATCCCAATAAACAGAAGGATCTATTATCTTCCCTCATGGCTCTCAAACAAGTCTTGTTTTATTGTACATGAAGAGATTTATTTATTTATTTTAAATATGAAGAGATAAAGAAGTCATTGCAATTGACGGAAATACTAGGCCCGCTAAAGGCACCGAGTTAGAGGGTAAGTTGTTCAGAGTTGTCATAGAATGGGTACCTCGATTTGATATTTGTACATGTTATTGTTAGAAATATATCTTAGAACAATTATAATTTGTGTATAGTTATATTGAGTATATAAAAAATAGTAAGTGCAAGGAAATGGATCATTAAATCTATTCTACTCTTGTCTTAAAATTAGAATTCAATTTTAAGAAATTAAGAATTTCTTACAACTAGTTTGGGATAAAGGTGATGTTGATGTTGAAAGAGTTTCTTACAAGTTCCCAAAGGTTTCGTTAGAATTCAATCCAATGACAAGATTTTTAGTGAAAATAAAGATTCTCGGAAGACATAATAGAAAGAAAAGATACTCTATGTCTAGATTTTCTATATTTCAATTATATATACTATGTACATACCAAGCAAGAAGGAAAGATGGCCTTCGGTTTACTTTATTTGCCTGGCACAATTTAAATTTCGAAGAAGGAACCTTTTTTTTTTTTTTAAATCTTGTTGATAGAGGTTTCTGTCGCGACCTAACATTAGGCTAACGGATTATCAGGTTAATTAACTAACCTAATTCAGACCCTCCCAAGTCCTACCGAATCGCAACTTAGGTATGATTTCATGCAAAATTAATTCAATTGGAGCCGCCACTAATCATTTACGGTAGGTTGATTAGAAACCTATATAAAATAACGGAAGAACTATTTTATCCCTACGAACCAGAGAAAATGAGTCTGGAGACTTGATTACATTAATTTGGAAAATTAATGCCCTTACGGTACCAGATTTCATGAAAAATCCTTTTAATTGAATGACTGTGGATTTAATGACTTAGGAAAAAGGATGGACTATGTGATACTCGAAAATGATTTTCCTTTTTCGGTTGTTTTTTTTGAAAAATTGAACAAAACAAAGCAAACAAAAAGGATGAACAAAAATAAACAAAAATGCCCATAATGTATCTTTAATTTTTGAATTTTTCCGATTAATTCGCTCGTATCCAAAGTTTAGGGTCGGAGTAGAATTTTATTCGCAACGTACTCTTAGATTCGAGTCAGTAAGCGAATTGGGGGGTTATGGAATAACATCACCTCTTTTGACAAAGGGCAGACCACGAAATTCCATACAAATCATCATATTCCACAAGATCGTGGCTAAGGCAAGTGATTTATTTTACCGAAGGCACGAGACACATGGGAGCATACATTATGGGCATGTTTGTTTATTAATATGCAAACTTTATAACAATCAAACAAACACGACGAATGAAAAACAATGATGGACCATCTCATTTAAATTTTCGAAAATAAACAAGGGGTGGCCGAGAATATGAGAGTGGGGATCCACCTTTCCTCATTCAAAATCTGATTTTAATTTGAAAAAATTGTCCTTAAGAATTTGCAAAGTGATTTCAGGATAATTCTAAAAAAAGGTCGGATAATTATCCAATCAAGCCAGACCTCATCTATAGCCTGAAACATTATCAAAATAATCATTCAACCAATTCAATGCCAGAGATAATCATCGGACTAAAATTACCCACAATTTTCAGATTTTTCGAACTAATTCAAGGGCTAATTATCCGGAATCACAATCAATCATCAAGAATTCGGCTAGAGCACAATTACCAAAAAAAATCAGATTTTGGCACAACTTCAATTTTTCGGTTTTTAGCATAACTTGGTAAAAAGTAGCATTTTTTACATTCAATTGTGGATCAACATGTGATAGTAAACACATATGCAAGTTACCAATTAAACAATCATCGAATGCAATCAAAAGGTTGAGTAATCTAAAAATTCTACACGCGCGCAAGCTAGGATTTCGCTTAAAACAGCCCCCTTTTGGCTCAAATCGAGCTCCGAATTCACGAAGATTCTTTCACAAGACGAGAAAATATGTTAGATCTTCAATAACAACTAAAAACGGATCCGAATCGACCTCGAAATATGCTGAATAGTATTGCCAAAGCTGCTGGACAGCAGGTGGTCTCGGATGGTAGCTTTTCTATTGCTCGGACGTTACCGAGATTGTCTCATGAGAAACCTGCAAAAACAACGTCAAAACGCATAGACTTTGACTTAAAATTTGCAGGATCGCCATTGTTTTGTTGCCCATGTGTTGACCAGGAAATTGTTGAACTTCAATCAAGGCATCGTCCGGCTTGAAGACAAAGACCCACGTGATTATTGACTCTACTGATCTGTGCGTGTTTGATACACTAGAGTAGCTTTGTTGTGGAGACTTCCTCGTTGTGGTGGACCATGAAGAATATCAGAAATCCTGCAAGAATTAATTAAAGAAGACCCTCCATGGATGATTAATATTGAAAATCAGAGAAAGAAATGTCTTCTCCCTTTTGTCGCTTTCTCTTCTCGATTACGTCTCTCGCTAATTGTAGCCATGCATTGTGAAAGAATCCTGTGTGAATGGGTGACAAAGAAGACAAACCATGGTGATTAATGTGACTCAATACTCATGGAGATGTATTAACAGAGCAAGAGAATCAAAGACAAAGGCACTCCCTTTTGATTATGAGAACTCGTCTCTTTTCGTACGTCGGCCGGGCTCCAATGGTTTCACCAGATCTGGAGGACTCCACCTCAAAAGCCCTTAATCAGCGGAGGGAGACCTTGAAATTCATTGGCACAGAGAGCTATCACCTGGGGGTCCTCAGCCATGGACTTCTCTTACTCTCTTTCCCCCACCGTTTTTCCTCAACATGCCATGAATTCCAGATTCCCCTTTTGACCGTGTCTTCTGTTTTTACGTGGCCTCTAAAAGTTGGAGAAGAAAAATCAAAACTTTTTCTCTTGTCTCCAATGCCAATTCTCGTACACCCCTCCTTCTGCAAATAAATGGTAGTAAAAAAAATAAAGCAAAAAGACAAAGTATCTCAATTTCAGAACATGAAGACCCCCTTTATTGTCTTCTTTCCTCTGGCGAATTGCGGACATGCGTTCCCTCTGGATGATGGCCTCCTCACTCCCGGGACCAAGAATCAAGACCACTACCCAAGTTTTTTTTTCCCTCAATCACTTGTCGTCCCTTTTCCTCTATGGCCGCGTATTATAATGAGTTGGTCCGAAAGAATCCGAATCCGGCGAAACTCTATGTTATTTTCAGCTTGATAGAGATAGAATTTCGATTTTCTTGGACTCTAATTTCTAGATAATAAATTCTGAATTAATTTAATCATCAAGGAGTCAAAATCCACTAAAATACCTATGAATTTTCGGCCAGAAGAGGATGGTGAATGGACCAACCGAATTTTGATAGTTTCACGGGCTTATTGCTCGTCTTCGGGCTCGAATTGAGCTCTAATTAATTATTGAGTAATTAATTAAATGCATTTTCAATTAATTGAGCTAAAGACGGGCCAAAATGAATTTCAAATTAGGTCCAAACCCATATATAGAATTCGGCACTTTTATTGCAAGCCTTGACCGAATTTTTAACTTAAAATTACGAGTTTGCTTCAAACCTCCGTGCTCAAACTAAGGCTTTTCCAAATGGTGGACATTTAATTACAAGCCTTAGTAAAATAAATGGACTTGAATGAATTAAATTGAGTTCAAAATAGGTCCGAATAGTTTCATAAGATTCGGCACACACTCCATAACCTTAGTTGAGAATTTCAAGCTGAGTCTGGTCCAGTTGCCTGTCACGTTAAACTCAATTCTCTGGCCTGAATGCATGACTGATAGAAAATTTAAATATGCAATGCACGAGAAAATGTTTTTTGTGAGAACTAAGATTAATTCTCATTTTTGTGCAATATAAAGGACAAAATAAAAAAAATCAAAATTTAGGTATCAACAGTTTCCTATTTAATAATCACTAACATCGGTATAAAGAATATTCACAATTAAATATTGTGATATGTCAACAAAGAAAAAAGAAATTCTTCCTTAGAATTTTTACTTTGATTCTGATAAACTACCTAATTATTCAGTACAAATACAAAAATATAACTAAATTAAATAAAATTAATTTTACTTAAGGCTCCACTTAACTTAATAAGTGAATTTTAATTCAAAGGATAAAAAGCATGAAGCTTAAATAACTCCATATGCACACATTTTAAAGGATTAAGTGATACGATTGGACCGATTGTGCCTTTATGGAACAAATATTCAGTCTCTTGTGAACTGTCAGATACTATCTTATTCATTATTTGTTCAATTACGTTTTTATCTGCGAATGGAATGTAAGCATTAGGTTTGACAATAAGTTATCCCCCAGTATTCCAAAACTCGCTGTCACACCACCAATAGTAGGAGATGTAAGGATTGTTCTATGGAATAACTTTTTATGTGATTGATACTTATATAAAGTAGTGTATAATTTAGCCATTTGCTTAAGCTCAAACTTCCTTCTTGCATACATGCAGAAGCACACATTAGAATAGGAGGTGCCACGTAAGACGGTTGGTGTCCACGTCAGCGAATTCCAGTCAAGATTGGCCGGAAAACAAATATTGACAAATCGTCAAAATGTTTAGGACTAAATTGACTAAATTGAAAAGTTTAAAACTGAATTGACATCTGTACCCTATGTTTATGATTTTTTTAGTTTTTTTTGTCCTCATATATTTGAAGAAGAAGACTACTCCTTATCATCGGAGACTCAAAGCATGGGAGTTTAAAAAAAAAAACCACTCATTTAATTTCTTTATTTTATTTTATGCACACTCTTGTGAGTGCCTATAAAATTGAGATGAAGAATTTCCTCATCTGTTCCCCCATGGGAACTACTAGAATATTTCGGCCCATCACGGGCATATTCGACACGGTTTATATTTTAACATCTCCCACTTGTACATAATGGGCTCGACTTAATCTCCATATCCAGACCACCATAAAATTACAAAAATCCCCATGGATCAATTTATACTAGCACTTCGATCGTGCGACAAAAATTTATCACGTCAAAAAGAGTCTTAATTCCATCATAAAAGCACGCTTGACTCCCATCATACATTCACAGTCGGGTCAACGAAGACATTCTACAGACCTCCAAAAAATGGGATAATGATTTCATTCCCCAAAGATCTCTGTTGATCGTAGGCCATGCATTTTGGAGTCTCCGTTTGTATTAAGGAAATGGTTCCAAAAATCTAGTTCCTCGACCAACCACGGAGCTTCTGCCGGCTGAGTTTAGGCCCTGCATAACCACGATTTAGATCACGATTAATAATTTCTTCGATAGAGCTTTTTGTGATGGTGAAATGAACCGTGAAGGATTAAAGAAAAAGGTCGCATACCGTTGGTACTGTATGTTGATATCGCCAGCGTTAGGATCCGCTATTGATGCATATTCGTCTTGCGACAAATCAATCGTTCCCCGACACGAAGTGGGCGGGCAGTGGTCCACAATCTTCACCACCACGGTGCCATCCCGCTTCCACGGCATGGCATCGGAACGCCTTGCACTTGACTTGGTAGTGTTGACCACAAGCTCCACCGTCAAGATGCGCAAAACGTTGGTAGCTTGCAGTGCCATTGTCTCTGCAGGTGTTAAACGAGCTGATGTGAATTCATTTGACAAGGGGTCTTATTTATAATTATAAGTCAGCGTTCTCACCTAGTTTTACAGTAACTCGGTCGCATCATACTGTAGGTACATATACGAAGTTGCAAATATTAATAGTAGAGAATTGAGTGTTTTCCAATGATAGCCGGCCATGCAAGCAGGCCTTGAGGGTTTTGCAATGCTGCATAACCCTCTGCATCACAAAGCTTCCAAAGCTTCCCAGTTCTAATGAGCTCAAGCCGTTGCTTAAAGCTAAGGAAAAATATGGAAAAAAAAATGGGATTTTTGAAGACCATGACAATGTCAATGTGGGTTTAGACAGAACTATGGGCTAGATAACTTTTGAACGAGCCAGAGAGCTCGAAAAGGTTAATTGGCTTTCTTGTTCTACTTTTCTGGTCTTTGATTAAAGATGGGGATCAATCTCAATTCTTATGGGATATGTTCTCAGCTAGGATTGGGAGGATGTAGAACGAATGGCGCGATCGAGATTTGCAAGTACCCTTTTCTCCGAATCAGTGGAGTGCAATATTACCCTCTGCATTCTGATCAATCCAAATGAGCAACAGTTACCCGTTTTGACTAGATATTGAATGAAGAGCCAAAGCACTTGTACCATTCTTGTTGAGTGAAAGTTCTTCAATCTGAGAATTCCCACGAAAATTGCAAAGGGATCAACTTATCACCGCTATAGCTCTTTTGACCGGTTAGGCGAGACTTAACAGGTGAACTAGCTTGATTGAAGCACAAACTGCTGCACAAGACAAATCTGTATCATCCGCTGTGAGAAGTATCAATATACTTTTATTTCAAGACACTTCTGTATCATCATGATCTTTCCTAAAAAAAAACAGCATCTTTTCAGAGCAAGATGCAATAATCATAGCCTCATAGGCTTCGAATTCTACAAAATCTAGGACATATTCCCTGGAAAAATTAACCTTTTTGACACTGGAATGTACCAAACATCATCGTGCTGGGCATGTCCTCAGCAGGCATTACCTCTGGTCAGTATTTGACAGATAAGGGTCAATAAAAAGCCGTTAGCGAGTAATTTCTCGTTCGGATTTTCGAGAACTTAAAGTTCATATTCACACATTCGCAAAATATGAAGTCTTGTAAGCTGCGTCAGATACATGACACTCAGCTCAGCACAAAGCATTGCCATTTTCACACAAGTCAAATGATGAACAAAACAAGCAATCCAAACATTCAGAAAGCATTGAGATCAATCTCTGCGAACACCCCAAGCAAGACAAACGAAATATAATAGAATAAGAAGGAGAAGAAAGAGAAATGATGTCCAAGAGCATTAACTTAAAAGTGATCCAGTTCAAATATTAGAGACATGGAAGGACAGTAGACAGTTTTCATGAAAGCATCACAGTTCGAATTCTTCAGAGCGACTTCTCATTTGGTAATCCGAGCTTTTCGCTCAGCAGCTGCTCTCTCCAGCTTGCTAATCCGAGCTTCGAGATCCTCCGCTAGCATTTCACACGTTAAACAATCGCTGCTTGCTCCCGCATTTTCGTCAGCTAAACCGCCTTCAGTAAACCTCTGCCCAGTTCCCTTTTCGCCTTCCTCATTGTCTCTTTGAGCTCCTCCACCAGCAGCATCGTGGGGCCTGTCCATCTCCACAGGTTCCATTGGCGTGCCTCTCGTTTCAACGTCAGCGCTTTCTGCATTCTGTAAGGAGGAACTCTGCGGTTGATGAATCCCCGTGCAATCGTTGCAGTCGCCCGCCGAGCAGTTCTCGGCAGCACTTGTTCGCCTTTTGGACCTCAAAAATTCACCCAGAGTTAGCCTGTCATCATCTTCGCTGGAGTCACCCGTGTCCACACTTATCCTTTTCGGCCGAAAACCGGGAGGAACCGGGTCATCATCATTAACTCCCGACCTTCCTTCTAAACCCTGCATCGATCTATTTGAACTCCTCGAAGCCCACCACACTGCACATGTTGGAGTAACTTTGGCATTTCCAGTTGGGGTTAAAAGTACCTCAAAAAGGGGTCCTGTAAACACCCAAACTTTCCGGATGCAATGAATGACAGATAGGCTACAATTTACATGAATGTCGTGCGAGAAGAAGATCGTTTTCGAAGAGCGTCGTCTTCGCATCCGTAAGGTCAAACTCATGGCGTTTCATTCAAAAGTAATATACGATGCAGGGGAAACGATGAATACTCTCAGTGACGGATTTTGATGTTGGCGGAACCATACCTTTTGCTCCCACGATCAATCAAAGACCCAATCACAGAAACGGAAAGCGTTAAAGTTTCCACGGCCAATCATGCCGCTTGATCCAGGGATCCCAATGGATTGCAAGCCGCGAAGATTAATTTATGGAGGTATCAATTTGCTGTCCTCGTCGCTTTTGCTCTTCCCTTCTTCTTATTCGAAGCGTAGGGGCCAGAAAACAACTCAATCACGCCAGAATCTCTTTTTTTTTTCCTGATTTTTCGCGCGCACTCAATTCTCTATTACTAATATTTTCGACTTTTTGAATGAACATGCCCATAAAATATCTATTAGCATTTTCCTGGCCAATTTATTTAATCAAGCATCCACTTTCATTTTCTATTTCGTATGAATAAGTTATGATATTTAAGTGAGCACGGTACGAAAATCATGGCACGTGTAATTGTTCGTATCTTAAAAATAAAAAAAACAATAGTTTTCGATCTATGCCTGTACGCTTAATATGAGCGAAAAATTCAAATAAGGGCCTGAAGTGGATCTTGTCATAAATGAGGGCTTGAAATGACCATGACGGTTTCAAATAAGGGCTTGATCTCGCCGGTCGGCTAAATATTCCGATTGATCAAGGACATTTTCGACCAAAAACAATTATAATTCTAAATCATATTGTTTATGGTTCCAATACTTTTTTCTCATTTCTTTTTTTTTTCTTTTCTGCAGCAGGCGAGGGCCTGGCAACTAGGTGAGGGGTTGCGCAGGCCTTACTTGTGGCTGGCGAGGGCGACCCTTGCCCAGCTCTCTCTGGGCATCGCCGATGGTCGGTCTGCCGGCCACTGGCAAAAGAAAACAGAAAAAGGAAAAAAAAATCGAAAAACTAGAAGACGAAAATGCCTTGACCAGTAGGAAGGTCGAGCTCTTTTTTAGACTAAAATGGCCACTTCATACCCTTATTGGAATCAAGATCCAAATCAGACTTTTATTTGAGAAAATAATGACACTTCAGACCTTTATCTGAAATAAGGTTCATTTCATGCCTTTATATGAAAAAAATTGAGAGAACTCCCAACCCTTTTAAAAGATTTCCCTCAATATGATAAAAATGTCAATTAGGACACGTGGTGTGCTTCGAGTGGAGTGTTAAAAAAAATGAGGTGGCCGCACTTGTATGCAATATTATTTTTCCCTTATGTGCCTATAAAATTTCTGTTAGCATTTTCTGTTTCTGACCAAGTAACTTAATCAAACTTTGACTTTGACTTTCTATTTCTGATGATGAAAAAATGTCATGATACTGTGAAAGTTATGGCAATGTTCGTCCATATCTCAAAAAAAAAAAAAAAAAAAATTTGTCAATCTCTACTTGTACAATAAATATGATAATTGTTCAAATTAGGGGTATCCAATTTTGCCGTGTGAAGGCGGTGTGTCCAAGTCGGTCGATTCGACCTTCTAGCGTGGTCAGACAGGAGGATCCTGCGATCTTCTTTCCGCAATCGACTGCAGCAAGAGAAAGTAAGGTAGAGGACATTATCTTTGACCGTACCCTTCAATTTCAGTTTCTTTTTCTCCATTATGACATGAGTGGCTTGGGAAACAACACGAATGATTCGTATATCTTGTTTTTTTGCGGAATTAACTAAATCATATGGCGTGGATCAGAAAGGGTCAACTCTCTCCCCTACGTTTCTCTCCGCCGCCGCCGCCGCTAACCTTTTAAACCAGACGCCCTGAGTCTCCCTCCCTCCCCTTCTTCCTCCCCATCTCCTGTTCCCTTTTTGTTTCTTTTATTTCTCTATCTTTTAGGCTTTTTCGTCAATTTCGTAGACGCGATCAACATTCTCCGCTGAAGTAAGCTCTGAAAATCAAAACCCAAATGCTTCAAAAAATCCGCTCTATCCAAATCTGTGCGCTCGCTCTAGCTCCGGGTGTTTGCTCCACATAGTCGAGTACTCTACAAGTCTTCGAGGTTTATTTTGCTACTTTCTTCGGCAATCGGCTGATCTGAAAATGATGTTTTGATTATTGCCATTCTTTCCCGATCTAGAGCTAGATCTAGATTTTGGTGTTCTTATATCGCGATCTAGAGATAGATCTATAATTTATTAAGTGTTTTGTGTATTCTTTCAACATATTAGTGTTATTGTGATATCTATATGGTGATGGTGCTGTGGACACCGAATCTAGGCACCCTGCCTTTTGGCAAAACCGTAGTTAGAGGGATTTCTCGACGTGCGATGATGCGATATTTGGTGATCGGATGTCATATGAGCTTTGATGCTATGAAAGATTTTCTTTGTGGAATGGGCCAATCTCTACAAATTGTACCAAGTTGATTCATTTTTCATATTTACTTGTTTTACTTGTTTTGTGAGATTTTCATATTTTTCTTTGTCTTGAAGTTATATACCCCTCCAGTTCGCACACGTCTAGCGTAAGTCAAATTGCCATGTTCACATATTTTATTTTAATTATTTTTTTTTTGAAACGAAGATCTTCATTTCATATGAAAAGAGAGATACATCACTTCAAAATGAAAATGAAAATCTCACAAAGTAAGTACCTCTAAAAAGTGAATCTAACTTGATATAGCCTGCAAAAACTCGCTCATTGCTCAAAGACAGATATGTCATAGTATCCAAGCACAAACAACAGCAGATCACAGAATCTCGCATAATCATCAGTGATGAACACATACTGAGAAAACCCTCTACAATAGCTATGGCTTTACCAAAAGGTAATGTGCACGACGATGCGCGCCTAGTTTCGACATCTTAGCACCATCAACACAAATAGGTTGAAAAAGTACATAAAATGCCTTGGAAATCTCATATCTATATCTAGATCGGGATAGAAGAGCACCCAAATCTAGTTCTAACTCTAGAGAGAATAGCTACAAAAAGATATCAGTTGACCATAAAATCACTTTCAGATAAGCCGATTGTTGAAGATAGGAAAAGAAGCTTCGAAGACTTGCGGCTATGGAGAAGAAACCTTAGGCGAGAAGCAGAGCATAAACTCCCATGTTCACACATTGATACGTTCGGTAAATGTCAAATTGGGTCGACGGTTTGACCTAGTAGATCACATTTAATATCCAATAAAACGGTATTGTGTTATTCAATATATGAATTTCCTAAAGGGGTCTAATAGCAACCCTCTACTTTTGTTTGTCCAAAAAGAAAGCAATCGCACATGGATAGACAGCACAAGAAAAAGAATCAACAATGAGAAAGAACACATAAATCCAAATCGCATTTGGAGTCGGAGTTAGGGTTAGAATTCCTTTTTTAGGCAGTTAATGTTTCTGGACTATGCTGTTGAAGTTAAGATCTCGGCCTACACTGATTTACTTTCGCCAATGCAATTTAATTGAGAATCTATTCCCGGTTGTCTATTTTGTTTTGTCAATCTAACACTTTGCTCTTATTCGTTCGGAAATATTTATGTTGTCATTAAGGGATTAATTTCATCACTTTTAGAACCCAATCGTCAAAGTTTTTGTTCCTTTTTTTTCTCGGTACATAATCGTTCATGGATTCGGAATTCAAGGACCGCGATGTTTGACCCGGATTTCGATCAATCGACACGGAACAATTACTCAATATTTAAATATGGTGTTAAGTGTGAAAAGCTAGACCCGACGTACCCTATGAAACATCTTCCCTGTTACATCTCTCTCCCCATTCTCTTCTGTCTCTCTCTACGACGTGTTGATGGAAGACGCCTGGGTGTACATCCTCTCCGCGACCTCCTTCCTCTTCCTTCTCTTCCTGTTCAGATTGCAGAGAAGCAACAAGAGAAATCTCCCGCCGAGCCCGCCTTCACTCCCTATCATCGGCCACCTCCTCCTCATAAAAGAGCCTGTCCACCGAACCCTCCAGTCCCTCTCCCACCGCTATGGCCCCGTCCTTTCCCTCTCCTTCGGCTCTCGGCCCGTGGTCGTCATATCCTCCCCGTCCGCGGCCGAGGAGTGCTTCACCACCAACGACCTTGTCCTCGCCAACCGCCCCCGCATGCTCGCGTCCGACATCATGGGCTACGGCAACACCACCATGGGCACCTCCCACTACGGCCCCCACTGGCGCAACCTCCGTCGCCTCACTGCCCTCGAGATCCTCTCTCCATATCGCCTCGCCGGCTCCCTCGCCGTCCGGCAGGAGGAAGTCAGGCTCCTCCTGAGGAGCCTCTACGAGGCGGCCGACTCAGCCCGGGGCGGCGGTTACGCGAGGGTGGAGATGAGGCCGAGGCTGCAGGAGCTGTCCTTCAACATGATCATGAGGATGGTCTCGGGGAAGCGCTACTTTGGGGCCGCCGTTGACGCGGGTGATGCCGAGGTGGCCAGAAAGTTCAGGGAGGTGATAAAGGAGACATTCGAGCTGAGCGGGACGGACCCGAGCGATTTCTTGCCGGCGCTGAGGAAGGTGGTGGGCTTCAAGGGGAGAGAGCGGAGGATGGTGGACGTGGCGAAGAGGTCCGATGGGATCTTGCAGGGCATGATAGACGAGCTGAGGTCAAGAAGGGACGTCGGCCAAGAGGTGGAGAGCAAGACGATGGTCGATGCCATGCTGTCGGAGGGCTACTCGGACGACATCATCAAAGGCCATATCCTGGTACGTCTTCTATTCACTTCACTTAAGAATACACATTAGTGCATATACTTAAGTTAATTTCTCAAACAAAAATCGCTGCAGACAATGATAAGCGCGGGCACAGACACATCCGCGGCGACAATAGAATGGGCCATGTCCCTCCTGCTCAACCATCCGGACGTCATGAAAAAAGCTCAAGCAGAACTAGACGACGTCATTGGCCGAGACCGTCTAGCTGACGAAGCAGACATCCACAAGCTGCCTCGCCTTCAAAGCATCATCAACGAGGCGCTCCGATTGTTTCCGCCGGCGCCCCTCCTTGTGCCTCACGAGTCTGTTGAGGATTGCACGGTTGGCGGGTTCGACGTGCCCCGAGGCACCATGATCCTCGTAAATGCGTGGGCAATTCAGAGAGACCCAAACGTGTGGGATAACCCCACGAGTTTTAAACCAGAGAGGTTTGAGGGATTGGAAGGTGATAATTCGTACCGGTTGTTGCCGTTTGGGATGGGGAGGAGGAGTTGTCCCGGTGCCGGCCTTGCCAACATAGTAGTGAGTTTGGCCCTAGCGGCGCTTCTTCAGTGCTTCGAGTGGGAACGAGCCGGTGAAGAGCCGGTGGACTTGTCGGAGGGGACGGGACTCACAATGCCCAAGAGAGAGCCATTGGAGGCTATGTACAAAGTGCGTGAATACATGATCGCTAATGTTCTTGCACAGCTTTGAGAAGGTCGTTCTCTAGTGAATTTTTTTTTGTCATGTATGTCCAATTTTTTTCTTTCTTTCTGTTTGTTCTGTCCAAATTTAACGCCCTAACAGAGCCTATTGTGCTCGGTTGAAGGCAATCACTGGTAACGATTGATTTGAGTTTTCTTCAAACATGCTTCCCCGGAAGCATATTCAGGTGGCGGAGTAACCAAGAATTTTGCACCTTAGTGGAATGTCCACTAGCTGTTTTATCTCGTTTCTCGCATCGTTTGTCTACCAATTCTGTACCGCCCAATGTACACGAGTACACATTGAGATCTCCAAATTCAGTGATGAGAACACGCTGAGATCTCTTACTACATTTGTAACGACTTGTGGTGCATGTTTAGGTTCAACGTCCTCATCGTCATCACCATGCAAAAACACCAACATCAAAATATTGACAGAACACATATTAAATACATGTGAAGAACTCCCAAATCTATAACTAAATCGAGTTCGGGAGAGTAAGAAACCCAAAACTTGACCTAAATTTAAATCGGAAGAGGAGAGCAGCCTAATCCCAAAGGAGTTATAGAGCCCCATCACGAACATCCTCCTCGGTGGCTGTCACTGGACGAATGGTCGAATTGGTCCCCACGTATACCTAAGATCAGCTACATGAATTGATTCACAAATACAAACTCCCAGAACAGATTGGGAGAGAAGAGAAAGACAGATGACTTCAAAAGAGAGAAGAGGGAGAGTGACGAGGGAGGGAGGGAGGGAGGGAGAGAGAAGGAAAAGTCCCTCTCTCCCTCGGGGATGCACCGCAGGTGGCAGCTTCTACAAGGGAAAGGAGAGGAAACCCTAAGGAGACTAGGGGTGGAGGAGATGGGTTTTAGTGGGTTTGTTATCAACTCACTTTCAATCTATTTAATAAATAGGTCGAGCTCAATCCACTGTGATCCTTTTTCGCCATTCTCTTCTCTCTCCCTCTTTGATTTCGTGACTCACGACCTTCTTCCTTCGTCCGCAATCGTTAGGTTTTCTTCAATCTTTGGCTCACAACTTCACACTATTGTGAGAAATTGCACTTATGATGACATCGAAACTTTCACCACCACCTTTACACCCCCGTATATAACCTAACCCCTAATCTCCCTCACTAACTTGATGAGTCGTTCCATCAAGCAGCCCACTCTTTAAAGGAAACATTTTAAGGAGAAAAGTTGCCACAAAATGAATTTCGGGTCGAGTATGCGTCACTAAATTTTCTTTTGATATAAATGTGTCACAACTGTTGAAATAGATCGGATCATTGACATCCACCGAAAAATGTGGCCTTTGAGAAATGATGTTATGTTTAGTACTAGTTGGTGCCGACTGGACCTAAAGTGAATTTGACAAACAGGTGATTAAGAAATAATCAAAGGTTTGGTCTTTCATACAATAATGTTATGGTTCTAGCTCGACCACAAAGTCTTCAGCTCTCCGTAAAGCAAGTTTTTCGAATATTGTTCAAGTTGTACGTGACTAATGCGTGCCAGCTCCTTAGAGCAAAGATGGAAAAGATTAATCTAATTTGATCTAAACGATGGAACAAATAAACTGCTTGAGAAATTAAGTGGAAGGACCGGAAATTAAAGGAACAACGGAGGAATCAAAGGGAATTTGGACGAAGAATACAAAATTACAGGGAAATCAAAGCATAAATACTGGAAGGGAAATCACTAGAAAGCAAACATCACTGGAATTGAAATCGAAGGAAAGTTACAACCATTTGACACTCAATAAGAAACGTTGAAACGAACGCCATGCTGGTATTGAATTGGCACTTGAAGAATGACCAGCTCAACTCTAAAACTTAAAAAGCAAATGAGATTTTGACACTCATTTCTTCGCTCTGAGTTGAAGCCGTACATTTGTGAGTTTCGGGTCGAGGTTGAACGTAGCTAGACTTTTCTTTACTTCAATCTAATTATTGGGCTCATCCTTGCACTGGTACTTAACTTAGTATCTACGCCGTGATTTCGTACCATTAACAATACTATGCTCTACATATGGTTATGAAAAGTCCAGTTAAAATTGACAATAGATAGCTTATATTGTTAACTTTCGTTTTTAACTATGAAACTGGCCTGTGTAAAGAATGTGGAAGGGCGAACAGTGTTGCTGAAATAGACCCAGAAGAGCGCCAGCAGCTCATTGAAAGAAAGGGGACCCGAAGTTCAGGTCGGAGGCATATTTATTCTTCACTCGAGATCGTTGAAATCATGCATTTTCTCGAGGTCACTTCAGATCCAAAGTTATAGCTATAGTGTCCCCTTGTGATTACCCCGTCTTAGCTGATTGTCAACTTGTGCGGGACGGCTCCAGCGGTATTTTTTAACATAAAATTCGAAGGGAAAGAAAGCGTGAGCTTTGAGCAATTGATGATAGAGGTGCCCGTTTTGGACAACTCTCTACATCAACTTGTCTTTGACAAAAAAGAATTACGTATGCCAATTTGTCTGCGGATAATGCCGCACGCTATCAATTGTTCGTTGCCCCTACCTATATTCTACTTTATCCCAAAAGGAAGCCCAAGACATTCCAAGATCGACTCATTGCCACGTCTTTTATCACATAAACAATGTCAACTTTTGAGAGAGAGAGAGAGAGAGAGCTGCCAGCATCGACTAGATCTACAACTTTTTCTCAGGTAAAATCCAAAATCATTTAAGCCCACCTTGTATGTTCATGCATGTGGCTCTTCAATAGATGACATGATTGACCGCAGCAACTAAAACTAAAAGCATAGTTTCCCTCTCGATCGTCCCACCATTTATTGAGCTAGTTCACAAAACTGTATGTACAGTACACGTTGCACCACTGGCAAATACTTGTCCCCATTCGACTCAACTAGGTCGGATTCCTCTTGATCGTCTACGATGGACCGGATCTATATGAACTCAAATCTAGGAAATAAATACAAATTGTGAGGGATGAATCGCTTTCGGAGGAGGACAAAATTGAAGAGTATCGAACCCGCTTTTTTGGCTTGGAGATCCGTGTGACCAAGCCCAACAAACGGGGACAGAATCTGTGTTATTCTAATGAATGCAAACCTTTGGCTAAGTTATTAACATCGGACTCAATCCCACTCCACTCGCACCCTAAATCTAACCATCATTCTCATGCCTCAGAAGCATTTCCACCACTTGGCTCATGGTGGGTCTCGCGTCTTTATCTTCCTCCACGCACTTGAGCGCCACCTCGATCAACATCTCCATCTTCTTCGGGTCGTAATCGCCCCTGAGCGCGGGATCCGCCATCTCCTCCACGCGGAACCCCGTCCTCCCCGGTTCCTTCATCTTATCCCTCGCCCACGGGACGAGCTGGATTTGCTTGGCGTCCCCTCCGCTCTCCAGCGAGTGCACGCTCATCGTCGGGCTGATTCCCGTCGCCATCTCTAACATGACAATGCCGTAGCTATAGACGTCCACCTTGGATGTGATGGGCAGATTCGAGACCCATTCAGGAGCCATGTACCCTCGGGTTCCCCTGATTCTCGAGAAATCGGAATTCGTGACCTTCCCTCGGTCCATTAGCTTGGAGAGCCCGAAGTCCGCAACTTTTGGTTGGTAATCGGAGTCTAAGAGTATGTTCTGAGGCTTCACGTCGCAATGCAGAACCCACTCCAAGCACTCCTCGTGGAGATAAGCTAGACCTTTTGCAGTACCCACCGCGATGTTGAATCGCCTCTTCCAATGGAGCTCCGGTGACGACAAGTTCTGTGCCAGCGACCCGTGTTCCATTAACTCGTACACCAGAAGCCTGTGCTTTCCCTCTGCACAGTAACCCCACATCTCGATCAGATTCATGTGGTTCACTCTCCCGATCGTGCTGGCCTCGGCCAGAAAATCGGCCTCTCCTGTTGTGGCATTGCTGAGCACCTTCACCGCCGCGACCCGTTCATCCGGCAATAGGGCCTTGTACACGATCCCGCCCGCGCCTCTCCCGATCTCCTTGCTGAAATTCCTCGTTGCCTTCTTGAGCTCGTCATAGGTGAACCGCTTGAACCCCGTTGCGGCAAGGAGGTAGCTCTGGTGCGCAGAAGTGACGTCCTGCTGGTTCCTAATCAGGAAGAACCACACCAAGAACACCACCACTATCTCGATCCCTCCGGTCACGCAGGCGAACCAGAGCATGAAGCTCAACGCCCCGTTTTTGCCTTTCTTGGCATAAGTCCTGTCCAAGACCACCTCCGGGGTGGGAGAGCAACTGTACTGAGTCCTCTTCACCAGCTGGTC
Organism: Lenwebbia sp. NSW1173648; assembly: GCA_029784005.1. Classification (NCBI taxonomy): domain Eukaryota; kingdom Viridiplantae; phylum Streptophyta; class Magnoliopsida; order Myrtales; family Myrtaceae; genus Lenwebbia; species Lenwebbia sp. NSW1173648. The sequence continues at coordinate 16,804,393 of JARCGZ010000012.1, read as the reverse complement.
CTCGGTGAAGGTCTTGTTCTTGGGGACCTTGATGAAGAACTCACCGGTGAAGCTGGGCAGGTTGTGGCCATTCAGGAGCTCGATCTTCGGGTAGCAATCGGACGTGCTGGTGGAGCTCGACCTGCTGTATTGGAATCCTCGGCAGTTGCACAGGCTCCGGCAAGTCCGCCGGCACTTCTCGAGAGTGGTGTTGTAGATGGTGTTGTAGTCGTAGCCATAGAAATCGATGTACAGGAGCTTCACGAACCCGATCTCGTCGGCGACGCACCCGTCCGAGAACTTGAAATCGGGCACGCAGCCGGCCGACCAGTCGCCCGGGACCTTGGGGACGTACCCAGGCACGCAGGAGCAGCTCCGGCCCTTGGCCGGGTCGTAGCTGCAGAGGCTGTTGTTGCCGCACACGCCGTGGATGAAGCAGGGGATGCTGCTGAACGCCTCCCACGTCACTGCCCAGCCAGTCGAGCCCGGCTCGCGGCTGTAGACCCGTAAGTTGCCATCGAAGTCGAGGGTCATCCTTCTCTGCATAGCGGCGACGCCGTAGTCGGAGGTGGAGAACGAGTAGTTGTCGGAGGACTGGAAGCGGCCGAGCGGGTCGAGCACAGCGATGCGGCTGCTGTTGTAGAGAAATCGACCGAGCTGAGAGCTCTGGATCCATGGGAAGGGCCAGTACACGCTCGAGATCGACGGGCCGTTGAAGAGGAGGCGGAGGACGTTGTCGTTGTCGAAGTAGAACTTGTAGAACCCGGTCGAGTAGTTGTACCGGCTCCGAGCGGAGATCAGGAACGTGTTCCTGGTGAGAGGCTGCTGAGGGAGGAGGGTGTCGGTCGGCGAGTCGAAGCTCTGCCACAGGACGCCGCCCCTGTCGTCGGCGAGGACGAGGTTCCCGGTGTCGTTGAGGCGGAGCTCGGCGGCGGAGGGGGAGATGGTTCCCGAAGACCAGACTTCGGCGGCAGCGTCGCCGGCGTCGGTGAGGACGAGGTTGCCCGAGTGGAGGAGGGAGAAAGAGGAGCGTCGGCCGTTGACGGGGGTCTGACGGTTGGCCATCCAGACGGGGGTGCAGGCGGCGCCGGAGCAGGGGGGGTGGCTGAACCAGACGGCGAAGCTGTAGGCGTTGTCGCCGACGGGGAAGAAGCCAGCGGAGAAGGCGCCAGAGGGGGAGACGAGGACGTCGTCGGGGTTCTCGACGGAGAGGGACGCGCGTTTGGTGAGACTGGGCAGCGCCGAGGTGGAGAGCTGACAAGATCGGAGGAAGAGGAAGAGGAAGAGGGGGAGGAGGAGCGAGGATGGTGGAGCCATAAGGACTCGGCGGCGAAGGACAAGTGCAATGAATCTCGCCGAGGACGAGTTGATATATATCGCGATCTGAGTGGGTTTCGGGCGAATGAATGAAAACTGAATAGTGTATGAAAATGGATTGACGGCTCCGTATCTTTGAAAGGTCTGACACTTTATGGTAAACGTTGACCATGCCGGTCCATCGTCCATCCATGCACGACATCTCACATGCCACAATTAATGGCGTAGAATTGTATTTGTCCGCGTGGTGAATCGTATGAAGTGATGAGTTGGTCACAACAACACAACACAAACACAACACAGCACAGGCCGGTTTGATGGGAATCGTGCTCAAAATTCGAGACCGTCTTAAAAAAGGATATCTTTTTTTTTAAGTGATCCGTAGATTTTGATAATCGTGAAACATGGACCACCATGTCCAGAAAAAGGAAGAACTACGAGAGAGGCCACTCCCCAATTTTTACTCACATTTTGATTGCGGTTGCACGTGATTAAATCGCCGACTAAACTTATCGGCTGTTGAAGAGATTAGGGTTTGTAGAGGATTTGGGGGCTTGAGGATTTTCCAAAGAGATGGTAATTTGGCATTTCTCTTGTAGGGGGTTTTGTCCACGGGTTCGAAAGATGTATTTCAAAAATAGAGATATATTTTTTTCGTTATGGAATGAAAACTCATGTACAGAATGAAAATTTGAGCATGCTTTTTTTTTTTTTGTGGTATTCTCTCTTGAAGAAATTTACGGTTCTCATCTCAATACATGGATCGTTTTCGTGATAGGTAAATTATTCCAATCTAAATATGCTTAATAAGTGTCCTGAGAAACTATGAAATCAACATCAAGTTTCAAATGGGTCTTCCATCTTTCTGCTCATTAGATTTATTTGATCGAGAAAGCAGAACTAATGCTCTAGAGATTTGTAAGTTAAAGTTAGGCCGATATGCTTGTGGCAAAGGCAGCAAGTTGGGTAACAACTGCGATGTCGAATAGATCACCAAAATCAGGTCAGCGTCAAACAATTCGGCAGTTATCTGACGTGGATAAAATCTTCGTTTTAACAAGCGGCTGCTACTTGAGATGAGATCATCAGTGTCCAATTTGCCAGCCGGACAACGATCTGCTACAGACAACAGGTGCCACGTGTCCACTCCGTCGCTCCCCCAAGAAAGTTAAAAAGCATCGGGAAATATAGCGACACCTTAGAAATGTCCAAATCACTGTTTGCCCGATCGAGAAATGTCAAAATAGATTTATTCAGACATCTTTTTTAACTCGTCAAAGAGTGGATGGACAAAAGAAAAAAAGCCTCATTAAACGGTGCTGTTAACTATTCAGGAAATTTTATGACCAAAAAAAAAAAACTATTCAGGAAATTTTGACCCAAAAAAAAAATATTCAGGAAAATATACTCATTGCATATGATTTCAATATAAAAATTTGATCATTTCATTTTCCAATTTTCCTGAAGTATTTTTTTTTTTGCCGTGAAATTTGCTTATAGTCATAATCTAGCAAATTTGGAAGTAATTCTGACTTTTTAGATTTTAGGTTGTAGTTTATTTGGGGCATGTTGATTGCTGCTAGACTTATCAAACGGGTGGGTCGAATAAGTTTGGATCGGGTCATAAATGGTCCGACCCAAATTGATCCATTAACCCGTTTATGATCATATATAGTGCAAATTTTTCGACCCATACCCAACTCATATTGTTAAAACACTTCATAAAGAAATTTGTTTCTTATGAATTTTTTTAAAAAATATATTACTAAAACATTGGACAATTTTTATTTAAACTACCGTTACCATGTTGTCGCCCAACCATAGGAGTGGATTTTTGGCTAACTTCCTACCTTTGACATTCGCGACGTCGAGCTTTTAGAATCTCGTAGTCGATGAACGTACTCCCCAGGCTAGATACTTAACGCGACACTTTAATTTTTAATTTTTTTTTGAAGACCAGTGAGGGCTTCACGGCCCTTGCCTTGTGGCCAGCAAGGGTCGGTCGTGCGACCCTCGCCAGATTTCAAAAAAAGGAAGAAAGAAAAAAATAAACAAATAAAAAACTACAAAAATTATTCAAAAGGATGACATACCATGAATGAGCTGACTCAACTAATAACCTTGATAAACTAAATGGGTTGTAAACGGGTTGAAGACAAATCCGTTTACAACCCACATACAATTAGGCTGACAATTCAAACCCATTAACAATATATTTATTAGAACTTGACTAACTCATTTATGACCCATTTCATTGAATATGGGTTAAAGTGGATTTTCAACCCATTTTGACACCTCAAGTTGATACTGAGTTTTAAGCATTGAAAAATTTAAGTATGTGAAGGTTAAGTGTTGGACAATGCAGTTGCCAAAATATATAAGTCAAATCTATTTTATATGATCTGATACTCTAATTTTGAATTTACATTCACTAATAGATAAATCGTTATGTTTTGAATTTACGAAACATTTTTCATTTACTAATAATTTCAAGAATACAAGCGATCATTTTTAGAAAAATAATTTCCAAATTATTCATTTTTTACTAAACAAACGTAGCCTAAATGTTAAAAGTTTAGATATTCAGCATTTAATGGGGTTATCAAATAGACCAAATCTGTGAGACAGGGGACAAGCATGTCGAAAACCAAGCCTCGATATCCTTTCAACCTCCTCGAACCATATGGAAAGAACACATGGAATTTGCACACTCCTCCAAACATCAAAATCTTTATAGAGAAATTTGTGGCAGAATGTTCTCCCAACTGAAGAAACTTGCATCGAAGAAAAATTTTACCTAACCCCACATGCCCTTTGTGTAATCAAAGCGCCGAAACTGTGGAACACCTATTTTTGCTATGTCCGTCGACGACAAAGGGAGTTTGGTCAAACCCATCGCTGAACATTCACATACAAAGCTAGGGCCTTACTCGAATTGAAGCATGGATTGGAAACGGAGTGGTGCGATCAGCGTCGTCGTCGTTCGTGATAGTGGTAGAAGCCCTTGCCCTTCTAAAAGCCCTAATTCACTTTTATCCTCAAAAAGACACGAAGCCCTGGTTCTCGAGTCTGACAGCTTAGACTTGGTTAATGCCTTGGGAGTCTAGATCAATTCACATGGGAAGCTCATGCTCTTATCATGAAATGCAAAGATCTGTTACTATCATTCTCAAATATGTGGGTAGCCCATTTCTTTAGAGAGGCCAACTCAGTGACGGATTGGGTTACCAAAATCCACAGGAGAAACTCTTTGCCTCTGAATTGGGTCTTGTCTCCTCCCCAACCCCTTTGGACGCTTTTATGTACTGAAGCACATATATTAGGCCATACTATCTTTTTCTAGTTAATGAAATATTTCACTTTCGGACCAAAAACAAATAGGTCCCTAGTATTGAACATCACATTGTTCGTGAGTTTTTAATTGTGGCGCTTCGCTGTTGGATTGTATTTATTAAATGCTTCAAAATGTGAACAAAATATTAATATAGAGGTGTTGACATTTTAGGACCATGAGGTGGGCATGGACAAATATTTGATGCCCAATCAGTGGGCGACTAGGCCTGGGCAAGGGCCTTGAGACACGGCCCGACCATGTATTAATTAAAGGAGATAATGAATAATTGTTAATGATTTTACTTTAACATATGATATTTGTAGACACTGATAAGATAAAATAAGCCCAAATTTCTAATATAGTAGTGAAATACTATAAAACTCACGGGTAAAGTCATGAAAATATACAGGTGAGTCTACGCATTAAATTTTGTATATCGCGAAAGTTTCAAGTGTCTCGAATCAAAAACATTAATCAAAGTGCTTATTCCATAATATCTTCACTGAGCATAAACTACAAGTCAATCTAAATACTGAGTATTTGTTTCATTTATGAGATGGCACTTTAGTAAAGATAAATGTAGCAAGTAATAAGCCATCACCAAAGACCCTAGCTCCACTCTCTTCCAATTACACTTAGCACCTTAAATTATGCAAACCAGGAGTCGCCGGTTAAGGCGCCTCGGATCCTAGATCTTCCAAAATTTTAAGTTTCGGGTAATTTACGAGATTCAAGATGCCTACAAACTTAAATACCAGACTAGAGTCACCACCGATCAGTAGAGGTAAACCTAGATCGATTGGATCTCGAGCAGTGTAGAGGAAATCAAGCTAACTAATTGCAGGAGTAAAGGAATTGGTCAAAGGCAATCTATATTCGGTGACGTTATTGATCGGCGAGATCGTTTTTCCATGTGTAGTGCGTGACTCCATTTATGCGTGCAAGTGTGAATTTGGACCTAGAGTGGTTCGAACGCTATGTACCAACACTTTTTGGCCCCATTCCTTTAGTAATTCTATCGATAGGTTTTTTTGGTCCAAATTCTATCGATAGTTGGCATAGCAGGATATATTCAATTGGATCGACTTAAAATTTAGGCCGACTTCACTTTGGACCTAGGGGTGTGCAAACTGGATCGGATCGGCCTGTGACGTCCCGAAATTTCGAGATCTGCAAAATATATAATATCGAAATTTTATGGTTTAAGGGACAATTATCGGACGCGATTTTTATTTGATCTGAAGTGTCGGTTAGGAGAATCTGCCGATTTAGTCATGCCGTAGAATTATCCTTTCGCGCCCGAGCCTAACCCTGATCGAAATACCTTCAGCCGTTTGTACCAAATGACAAATCTGTCCTAAATTACCAAATTACCTTTTTACCCTCAGATATTATCCATAAAAGACAAAAAAAAATTATGTTGACTTGACCCTTGGTGGCCCCCTTGCTACTTCACCACCAGCCCATCACCATCACCTTTTTCTTTATCTTTTTTTTTCTCTCCTCTCTCTTCTCTCCTCTCTCTCTCCCTTTCCCTCTGCCGTACACCCCCCCTCTGCGCGCAACCGCACCACCCCCGACGCCCCTTTCCTCTTCTTCCTTCTTCTCCGGCCAAGCTTCACTGCCGCCTTCCCTCGCCGCCTCAGCCACCCGCCGCCGCGCCGCTTGCTGCATGCCATCCCCGTCGCGACCCGACCTCTGCCTCACCCGCAAGCCCCCACGACCAGCCGCGAGCGCCACCCCACCACCAGCCACCGCACCCCCACCTCACCGCCTCCTCCTCCCGTCGTCGTTGTCGCCACCACCACCCTCCGTCGCCCTGTCGCCGCTGAGCTCGCCGTCTGCTCGCGACCCCCACGGCCGAGCTCCACCCTCGGCCACCACCCTCACCCGAGAGCCCCAAGGGCCGCAGCACCCCCGAGCCGACCCGTGAGCAGCCGATAAAACTCCTCTTTTAAGGAATCTATTATTATGGATTGTACAATTGTGTCATTGTATTTTTGGATTGTACAACTGTGTCATTGTATTTTTGGTAACAGTAGCCTAGCCCTTCCCGTAGATTGGTAGATTGGTTATTTCCTTTTGGCTTTCCTTTTCTTGTAAGGCTGTCTTGCCTATTTACTGGTTCTAAAGGTCCTAATACAATTCAAGCTTTTATGCTCCAAACTTATTATGGTATCAGAGCCTCTTAGTTCTGGGACCAATTGAATCCCTTTTGAATTTTTCATAGGATGGCGGGCGGGAGTGATTCCGACGAGAACCCAAGAAGGGACACCGTTTTATCGAAGACTATCATGAAGGGAGATGGCTCGGCCAGGAGCGCTGAGATTCCAGCGATGTATCAACTCGAGTCATTGGATGGCCCGGGCAACGTTCTGATCGCTTGTAATCTAAATGGCGACAACTACTTGACATGGTCACATGGTATACTGATCGCGTTACGAGCAAAATGCAAACTGCCCTTCATCGACGGGTCACTTCAAAAGCCGGAGGAAGATGACCCGATGCGAGAAAGGTGGGAGATTTGCAACTCCACAATCTTAGCATGGCTGTTCAACACAATGGAGAAGGACCTCCAATCGACAGTCGATTATGCTATGGACGCGAAAGAACTATGGGACGATCTCAAAGAACGGTATTCGGAAGGAAATCAGACTCGGATTTATCAAATCAAATTCGAAATCTGTATTCTCAAGCAGGATGGGAAGATCGTGCGGGAATATTATTCCAAATTGAAATTATTGTGGGATGAACTCGAGTTTTATCTTGAGAAACCGAGCTGCTGCTGTGGAGCCAACAACAAGTTCGTAGCACAACGGGAAACCGAGAAGATATTTCAGTTTCTCATGGGTCTCACCTCTGAATACAACACAATACGGTCCAACATCCTTAGTATCGAGCCAATGCCGAACCTGAATAAAGTATATCAAATGATTGTGCACGAAGAACGTCAAAAACTTGTTGCACGATCTCATGATTCGACACCAGAAGCAGCTGTTTTTTTCGTAAAGGAGGAGGCGGACCGAACAATGTCGGAAAACAGCAGCAGCAGTCATCCGAAGCAAGGCCGGCTTGTGAGCATTGTGGCAAGCTGGGCCACACGAATAGTAACTGCTGGGCCTTGAATGGCTACCCAGCATGGTACACGACAGAATGGGGCAAAGGAAAGAAGCCCATTGGACAGGGTAGAGGGGCCGGACAGAGTCAATGGAAGCGAGGCTGGCCGCGAGTGAAGACTCCGAATCCATAAGGCCCAGATCGGGCTAATGCAGTTCAAACCATCAATAGGTCGCGGGTTGATCGCTTGGAAGCCCTGCCTGATAATCAATTTCAGAAATTGCTGAATTTGCTTGCCTCGGACACAAATGATTCTGATCGACTTGTCGGTAATAATTTTGTGAATTTACAGAATGAATGGATATTAGACACTGGAGCTTCGAGACACATGACGGGAAGTCTCGAGAATTTTTTAGAATCATTGCCAATTGAAGGCGATGCACCGGTTTACATTCCTAATGGAGGCAAAATACAAGCCACCTGAGTTGGGAAAGTGATGATTGCTAATTCCATTCAGCTCTCTGCAGTGCTTTATGTGCCTACTTTCAATTGCAATCTAATTTCAATTGCACGATTATCAGTAGAGATAGATTGCCTTGTAACCTTTTGCTCGAATTTATGTTTAATTCAAGACCGCACTTCGAGGAGGATCCTTGGAGTGGGTGAGCTTCGAGGGGGGGTCTACTACCTGCGGAAAGTGTTGATCGCGCCATTCACATGTTAGGCAATTCTAGAAGAATCCGTGGACATATGGCATCAGAGGCTCGGTCATCCATCCCGCACCATAAAGTTGAAAGGTATTAATCTAAATTCAGAGGATAGAGGCAATAACGAGTGTGATGTGTGTCTGAGAGCAAAACATACTCGTTCTCCGTTTGATTTGAGCATGAATAAAGCCGATTACCCATTTCAGCTGATACATTGTGACTTGTGGGGGCCGTATAAGATTAAATCCAGTTGTGGTGCCAATTATTTTTTGACGATAGTTGACGATTTCAGTCGAGGTGTATGGTTGTTTCTCTTATGTGAGAAATCTGAAGCACAACGTTTTCTCATCTATTTTTGTGCTCTAATTAAGAATCAATTTAATCGTACGATTAAAATGATGAGAAGTGATAATGGGTCGGAATTCCTATCAAGGGAGATGCAGAATTTCTTTTCCGCCCAAGGTATTATGCACCAAACATCTTGCACGGAGACACCACAACAAAATGGACGGGTTGAACGGAAACACCGGCATATCCTCAATGTTGCACGGGCACTCATGTTTCAGGCATCACTTCCAACACGTTTTTGGGGTGAATGCGTTTTGACCGCGGTTCATCTCATTAATGTTACGCCAACAAAGTTGCTCGACAACAAAAGCCCCTATGAGGTACTTTTCGGCAAACCACCTCATTACTCAAATCTTCGAGTTTTTGGTTCATTATGCTATGCTCATGTTCGAACCAAAGATAAATTTCAAGAAAGATCTCGAAAATGTGTATTCATTGGCTATCCACAAGGAAAGAAGGGTTGGCGACTTTATGATTTGAAGACACGGCAATTCTTCGTATCAAGGGATGTTCGTTTTTGCGAAGATACTTTCCCATTTGTCACAGATAGTAATCAACCGACCGAACCAAAGAAGGGCAGTCCACTATTCTTTGATGGAGTTCCTTCCATCATTCGATACGACGATTCAGATCGAGCCCAAGCTGATACACAGCTCAATCGAACTCAGCCAGATCGTAACAAGGCTGAGGGGGAGTTATCGAAAATGTTTGTTCGATACGACGACTCAACTGATGGGCTTGGATCAACTCAGCCTAGTCCAGAACAAGCAGCGGCAAAACAACAAGTGGGCCATTCTGAGCAGGACAGTGGGGACAGCCCAGTTGATTCAAAATGGTCCGGCAATCCGAATTTTGTCAGTAATCAGCACCTTGACATGGAAGAGGGAGATCAGACAAAGATTTTTGATAATGTTGGTGCAACAATCCCAGAAAAAGTAGATATGGTGGCACGACGTTCGAATCGGATTAAGAATCCTCCTGGACGTTTTAAGGACTTCATTGTTCACACCGCACGGCATGTGACGCCTCCCCCTCTCTCTTTACCCACTTCATCGAACTCCTCAGGTACGTCCCACCCTATCGAGCACTTCATTGGTTATTCTGGTCTTTCTAATCGTCACGTGGCATTTCTAGCTGCCATTGATTCAGACAGCGAACCCACATCCTATCGCAAGGCTGCTCAAGATCCGAAGTGGAGAGATGCGATGGCAAAAGAGATCTGCGCTCTCGAATCAAATGAAACTTGGACCATTGAGAAACTTCCGCCTGGGAAACGTCCAATCGGTTGCAAATGGGTGTACAAGGTGAAGCGGCATGCAGATTGGAGTGTCGAACGTTACAAAGCTCGGTTGGTAGCGAAAGGTTTTACACAGGTGGAAGGAGTCGATTATCATGAGACATTTGCTCCGGTGGCTAAACTCGTGACGGTGAGATGTTTATTGACAGTTGCCGTTGCAAAGGGATGGGAAATACATCAGATGGATGTGAATAATGCATTCTTACATGGGGATTTGGATGAAGAGGTTTACATGCAGTTACCACCAGGATTCTCATCGACTAATGAAGGCAGTGTCTGTCGGCTCAGAAAGTCATTATATGGGCTCCGTCAAGCTTCGCGGAATTGGTTTTCCAAGTTTGCGGATGCACTTCTACAATATGGTTTTGTCCAATCAGGAGCAGACAATTCTCTTTTCACTTTTACTCAAGGTAGCGTATATATCGGAGTGTTAGTTTATGTGGATGATTTGATCATAGTTGGAAATAGTTCCAGCTATTGTACCTCGTTTAAAAGTTATTTGGACAAGTGCTTCCGGATAAAAGATTTGGGACCTCTGAAGTATTTTCTCGGCATTGAAGTTACAAGGATGGATTCTGGTCTTTTTCTCAATCAACGGAAGTACGTGCTCGACATTTTGACTGAGTGTGGTATGCTAGGATCACGACCATCGTCATTTCCTATGGAACAGCACCATCGCATATCGACATGTTCCAGTGATTTACTCTCGGATCCGGCCAAGTATAGACGTCTCATTGGGAGGCTTATATATTTGACAATAACCAGACCGGAGCTTAGTTATTCTCTTCATGTCTTGGCGCAATTCATGCAGGAGCCTCGCCAAGGTCACTGGGATGCCGCCATGAGAGTTCTTCGTTACTTGAAGCAGTCCCCTGCCCAGGGGATCTTTCTACAGCCTCACTCTCTTGAACTTAAAGCTTATTGTGATTTGGACTGGGCTAGCTGCCCATTGACTCACCGATCGGTTACGGGTTATTTTATCACCTTAGGAGGCTGTCCAGTTTCATGGAAGACTAAGAAGCAAACCACAGTCTCGCGTTCATCAGCAGAAGCAAGTATCGAGCTATGGCAGCAGCAGCTAGTGAGATCATATGGCTACGGAGTTTACTTTCTTCACTAGGGGTGCGGATGAGGCAGCCAACTCGATTATTCTGCGATAATCAAGCTGCCTTACACATTGCAGCGAACCCGGTTTTTCATGAGCGCACGAAGCATATCGAGATCGATTGTCACTTTGTTCGTGAACATCTCAAATCGGGAACAGTAGCTACCTCACATGTGTCTACGCACCTTCAATTAGCTGATATATTTACCAAGGCACTTGGACGAGATCGCTTTCGCTTCCTTCTCCGCAAGTTGGGCATTCGGGATCCTCATGCCCCAACTTGAGGGGGAGTATTATGGATTGTACAACTGTGTCATTGTATTTTTGGATTGTACAACTGCGTCATTGTATTTTTGGTAACAGTAGCCTAGCCTTTCCCGTAGATTGGTAGATTGGTTATTTCCTTTTGGCTTTCCTTTTCTTATAAGGCTGTCTTGCCTATTTACTGGTTCTGAAGATCCTAATACAATTCAAGCTTTTATGCTCCAAACTTATTATCTATATAGTTAACCACTGTAGTTGCTCCGGTGGCTAACCTTCCCACTTGGAAAGGGGAGGTGGTTCAATTCTGGGTTGAGGCGCGTAGGTAAAAATTGTAGGATTTCGTAATTTGCACGTAGCATGTACAGTATAATTTATAAAATGGAATAAGACAGTATAGAACTAGATAAAAAAAAAAAAAAAGGGAATCTATATCGTCTGTATCTAAAGAAAAGACTAAAGGAAGGATTGTAAATTTAGTGTCTACTCTTGCAAATTTCACACTTTATATTGATTTATTGAAAACACTCAACTCAAGGGCTCAATTTGTCGTCAGAGTCAACATGGAGTTAATCTCATCAATTATCAACAAACATTTTCTCCATCCAATGCACGTAACTTGTGCATCATCTAGATAAGGAAAAATTTCAAAAAATGGCCCGAAGTCCTCTCATTTTCTCAAATAAGGGCCCCAAATGAACATTGTTTCAAATAAGGGCCTAAAGTGGTTATAGAGTTTCAAAAAAGGGCCTGAGCTAAGGGCATTTTCGTCATTTCTCATTTTGATTTATTATTTATTTTTTCCATATTTTTTTTCCTTTTTCTGTTTTTTAAAAATTTTAAAAAAATAAAAATAAAAAAACAGCCCCACAGGGGGGACGGCTGCCCCCTCCCACCTGTGGCCGCCAGCCCATCGCAGGTGGGGGGTCTACGGGGGCGGCGAAGGCCGGCGGGGTCGCTGCCCTCCCCTGGTCAGGGCGGGGCGGGGGCCGGCGACCCCCGCCCAGATCCGGGAGAGGGCCCGACCCTCTCCCTGTTTTGGCGAGGGCCAGCAGGCCCTCGCCAAGGCGCCGATGACTCCGCCGCCTTCGCCGCACCTGCCGACCCCCCACCAGTTGTGGGCCGGCGGCCACAGGCGAGAGGGGCAGCCCTCCCGCCTCTGCAAGTTGTTTTTTTTTTTTTATTTAAATTTTTTTTGTTAATTTTTAAGGAAACAAAAAAAAATAAAAAATAAAAAAATCAAATAAGGAAAATAACGAAAATACCCTTGAAATCAGGCCATTTTTTGAGATTTCAGAGTCACTTCATACCCTTATTTGAAACAACGTTCACTTCAGACCCTTATTTGAAAAAATGAGAGCACTTCAGGCCCTTATTTGAGAAAATGAGAGGACTTCGGGCCCTTTTTTGAAATTTTCCCACTAGATAATATACCCAAGCCATGCAATCTTGTTTGACAAAAAAGAATTGCGTATGCCCCTGCATATATTCTACTTTTATCCTAAAGGTAAACCCAAGACATTCCCGTCACTTTCTCCAAGATCGACTCATTACCATCTCTTTTATCACATAAACAATGTCAACTTGAGAGAGAGAGCAGCCACCATCGACTAGATCTACAACTTTTTCTCAGGTAAATTCCAAAATCATTTAAGCCCACCTTGTATGTTCATGCATGTGGCTCTTCAATAGATGACATGATCGACCGCAGCAACTAAAACTAAAAGCATAGTTTTCCTCTCGATCGTCCCACCATTTATTGAGCTAGTTCACAAAACTGTATGTACAGTACACGTTGCACCACTGGCAAATACTTGTCCCCATTCGACTCAACTAGGTCGGATTCTTCTCGATCGTCTACGATGGACCGGATCTATACGAACTCAAATCTAGGAAATAAATAACAAATTGTGAGAGATAAATCGCTTTCGGAGGACAAAATTGAAGAGTATCGAACCCGCTTTTTTGGCTTGGAGATCCGTGTGACCAAAAGCCCAACAAACGGGGACAGAATCTGTGTTATTCTCAAGAATGCAAACCTTGGCTAAATTAACATCGGACTCAATCCCACTCCACTCGCACCCTAAATCTAACCATCATTCTCATGCCTCATAAGCATTTCCACCACTTGGCTCATGGTGGGTCTCGCGTCTTTATCTTCCTCCACGCACTTGAGCGCCACCTCGATCAACATCTCCATCTTCTTCGGGTCGTAATCGCCCCTGAGCGCGGGATCCACCATCTCCTCCACGCGGGACCCCGTCCTCACTGGTTCCCTCATCTTATCCCTCGCCCACGGGACGAGCCGGATTTGCGTGGCGTCCCCTCCGCTCTCCAGCATGTGCCCGCTCGTCGTCGGGCTGATTCCCGTCGCCATCTCTAACATGACAATGCCGTAGCTATAGACGTCCACCTTGGATGTGATGGGCAGATTCGAGACCCATTCAGGAGCCATGTACCCTCGGGTTCCCCTGATTCTCGAGAAATCGGAATTCGTCGCCTTCCCCCGGTCCATTAGCTTGGAGAGCCCAAAGTCCGCAACTTTTGGTTGGTAATCGGAGTCTAAGAGTATGTTCTCAGGCTTCACGTCGCAATGCAGAACCCACTCCAAGCACTCCTCGTGGAGATAAGCTAGACCTTTTGCAGTACCCACCGCGATGTCGAATCGCCTCTTCCAATGGAGCTCCGGTGACGAAAAGTTCCGTGCCAGCGACCCGTGTTCCATGAACTCGTACACCAGAAGCCTGTGCTTTCCCTCTGCACAGTAACCCCACATCTCGATCAAATTCATGTGGTTCACTCTCCCGATCGTGCTGGCCTCGGCCAGAAAATCGGCCTCTCCTGTTGTGGCATTGCTGAGCACCTTCACCGCCGCGACCCGATCATCCGGCAATAGGGCCTTGTACACGATCCCGCCCGCGCCTCTCCCGATCTCCTTGCTGAAATTCCTCGTTGCCTTCTTGAGCTCGTCATAGGTGAACCGCTTGAACCCCGTTGCGGCGAGGAGGTAGCTCTGGTGCGCAGAAGTGACGTCCTGCTGGTTCCTAATCGAGAAGAACCACACCAAGAACACCACCACGATCTCGATCCCTCCGGTCACGCAGGCGAACCAGAGCATGAAGATCAACGCCCCGTTTTTGCCTTTCTTGGCGTAAGTCCTGTCCAAGACCACCTCTGGGGTGGGAGAGCAACTGTACTGAGTCCTCTTCACCAGCTGGTCCTCGGTGAAGGTCTTGTTCTTGGGGACCTTGATGAAGAACTCGCCGGTGTAGCTGGGCTGGTTGTAGCCATTTAGGAGCTCGATCTTCGGGTAGCAATCGAACGTGCCGACGGCGGAGCTCAACTTCCAGTATTGGAATCCTCGGCAATTGCACAGGCTCAGGCAAATCTGCCGGCACTTCTCCAGAGTGGTGTTGTAGATGGTTTTGTAGTCGTTGCCATAGAAATCGATGTACAGGAGCTTCACGAACCCGATCTCGTCGGCGACGCACCCGTCCGAGAACTTGAAATCGGGCACGCAGCCGGCCGACCAGTCGCCCGGGACCTTGGGGACGTACCCAGGCACGCAGGAGCAGCTCCGGCCCTTGGCCGGGTCGTAGCTGCAGAGGCTGTTGTTGCCGCACACGCCGTGTATGAAGCAAGGGACTCTGATCGCCTGCCACGACACTGCCCAGCCAGTCGAGCCCGGCTCGCGGCTGTAGACCCGCAAGTTGCCATCGAAGTCGAGGGTCATCCTTCTCTGCATAGCGACGACGCCGTAGTCGGAGGTGGAGAACGAGTAGTTGTCGGAGGACTGGAAGCGGCCAAGCGGGTCGAGCACAGCGATGCGGCTGCTGTTGTAGAGAAATCGACCGAGCTGAGAGCTCGGGACCCACGGGTAGGGCCAGTACACGCTCGAGATCGACGGGCCGTCGAAGAGGAGGCGGAGGACGTTGTCGTTGTCGAAGTAGAGCTTGTAGAACCCGGTCGAGTAGTTGTACCGGCTCCGAGCCGAGATCAGGAACGTGTTTCTGGTGAGAGGCTGCTGAGGGAGGAGGGTGTCGGTCGGCGAGTCGAAGCTCTGCCACAGGACGCCGCCCCTGTCGTCGGCGAGGACGAGGTTCCCGATGTCGTTGAGGCGGAGCTCGGCGGCGGAGGGGTAGATGGTTCCCGAAGACCAGACTTCGGCGGCAGCGTCGCCGGCGTCTGTGAGGACGAGGTTGCCCGAGTGGAGGAGGGAGAAAGAGGAGCGTCGGCCGTTGACGGGGGTCTGACGGTTGGCCATCCAGACGGGGGTGCAGGCGGCGCCGGAGCAGGGGGGGTGGCTGAACCAGACGGCGAAGCTGTAGGCGTTGTCGCCGACGGGGAAGAAGCCAGCGGAGAAGGCGCCAGAGGGGGAGACGAGGACGTCGTCGGGGTTCTCGACGGAGAGGGACGCGCGTTTGGTGAGACTGGGCAGCGCCGAGGTGGAGAGCCGACAAGATCGGAGGAAGAGGAAGAGGAAGAGGGGGAGGAGGAGCGAGGATGGTGGAGCCATAGACTCGGCGGCGAAGGACAAGTGCAGTGAATCTCGCCGAGGAGGACGAGTTGATATATGTCGCGATCTGAGTGGGTTTCGGGCGAATGAATGAATACTGAATAGTGTATGAAAATGGATTGACGGCTCCGTATCTTTGAAAGGTCTGACACTTTATGGTAAACGTTGACCGTGGCGGTCCATCGTCCATCCATGCACGACATCTCACATGCCACAATTAATGGCGTAGGATTGTATTTGTCCACGTGGTGAATCGTATGAAGTGATGAGTTGGTCACGACTCGATAACACAACACAGGCCGTCGTGATGGGAATCGTGCTCAAAATTCGAGACCGTCTTAAAAAAGGATATCGTTTTTTTAAGTGATCCGTAGATTTTGATAATCGTGAAACATGGACCACCATGTCCGGAAAAAGGAAGAACTACGAGGGAGGCCACTCCCAATTTTAACTCTCTTTTTGGCTGCATTTGCTCACTATTAAATAGGCGACTAAACTTATCAATAGATAGCTCGATTTTGATTTTATTTTTAGCTGGCTCGCTTTAATAACTAGCGGGTCTGAGTGTCGCAAAAAATTTAATTGGACGACTAGCACAACATAATGATAGATAGTGAACTTGCATAGTATAGCCTAACAAATTACTAGGCTCTGTAATTTGATTTATCTCCCCGTGCAATTCATGGCGGACGGGGATGGATACGAAGGCGCTGAGGTGGGACATCGGTGGAAGGCTATTAGGCGGGGCAAATGCCAACGACTGCAAGATTATCGGCTGTTGAAGAGATTAGGGTTTGTGGAGGATTTGGGGGCCTGAGGATTTTTCCAAAGAGATGGTAATCTGGCATTTCTCTTATGGGGTTTTTGTCTCCGGATTCGAAAGTTGTATTTCAAAAATAGAGAAATATTTTTTTTGTTATGGAATGAAAACTCAAGTACTGAATGAAAATTTGGGTATGTTTTTTTTTTTTTTTTGTATTCTCTCTTAAAGAAATTTACGGTTCACAATACATGAATCATTTTCATGTTATGCGTAATCATGATTTTAAAAAATAGATTATTCCAAACTAAATATGCTTAAAGTTGTATTTCAAAAAAAAGGATGAAAATCATGTTTGATAACGTAAATGATTCTGATTTTGATTATGTTCCCGGGAACAGTTTTGGAGCAAAAACAAGAACAAAAAAAAAGTTGGTTCTGAAAAAAAAAAATCAATTTTGAGAAACACAAAACAGAATAAAGCCCTAGATCTCTCACTTTTCTCTTTTAATTCTCTCATCACTTTTCCCTCGACCTAAAACAAAATGAAATCTCATTAAAAAAAATGCTTGAGATAAAAAAAAATATAAAAAAATTGAAAAAATTCTAAAAAATCAGAAAAATTTCAGAAAATCCATAGAAATAGGAGAAGCTTAGATTAGGCTAGTTTGACATCATTTTCATAAATTTGATCCTAGATTTTCCAGATTTCATAGATTTTATTCTTTTTTAAGAAAATCATAAACCCCGAACCACATTTCTTTAAGTCCTTATGGCTTCAATAGGATTTTATGATGCGATTTATCAATGTCATGATTTCTTAATTGCACACTTGATTTCATTGGTTGTGATTTGCCTAAGTTTAGGTACTTTAGACTTAGTCTAATTGTAGAAAATTTGAAAAAAGACAAAAATAATTTGTGTGAACACTTAGCATTGGCTTACCTCATAAGTTTAAAAATGAATTGAAAATTTGCATGAAACATGTTTAGAAAACATTCAACTTCGGTGTCGAGAAGGCATCAGTGGAAACACCGACGTACTTAAGTTCCCGGACCTAAATTTCTCCAGTTGCGTAGAATCGAACGGTTTCTCCCGTCCGTTCGATAAGGTTTTCGATCTACCTTCCTTAAAGACTGGTGGCGACTCCATTTGTATGTACACATACACATGCCATCGATCACACTAAGATCGAATTTGATATTCCCTCATTGCGATTTGGTATAGACTTGAGAGGGCCTGAGCTAATTTGAAATCACATACTAACCCAACATTATCTCTCCTTTTTTAAGTTTAAAATGACTCGTCATGACACTGCAATTAGACCGAAACAGCACGAAAAAATGTTACATGCAATATGCAATGTGTTATATAAGAAAATCAATATGAATTAATTTTTAATTAATTCGAAATATAGGGTGAAATTTTATAGCGTAACTACGTAATTATTTGACTTAAATGACACAAATTCGGAAGAGAAATTATTTTCGGGAACAAAAAATTGTGCAGTTACCAAACGCGTTTCTATTCTAAGAACAAAAATTTTGTCCAGTTATCAAATACGTTCTTATCCTCTAAAATTCATCCAGAAATTAAAATTAAAAAAATCATCATAATCAGGGGATCAGACTAGTTGCCACGTAGGCCCTAGGAACTTATAAAAGGGGTCTTGAGAAGAACAATCAGAACCACAGAGCTGAAGTGACTGATGGAGATGGCGACGTCGTCAGAGTGGTTAGGAAGAGGAAGACTCGGAAACTTCAACAAGTCAAAACTTTTTTCCCTTCAGATTCCTACTCCATCTTCATCCAGTTTTCGTCCTCCATGAATGAATTTTGCTTAAAGAAGAGAAGAGAACAGAGCATTTGGTCCCACTTCCTCTGCTCTCCGCCTGACGAAACGCGTGGATAGGAGGTGACGGCGGAGGCAAATCTGAGCTCGGGACCCAGCAACTGAGACCGACAAGGCTATTGGCGGAGGGTGAGGCGGAGGGGGTCGAGACCCAACAGCTGCAACCGGCGGGGTTTCGGGGGAGGCGACGACGGAGGCAGATCTGAGCTCGGGACCCAGCAACTGCGTCCGACGAGGCTCTTGGCGGAGGAGACGGAGGAGGCAGATCTGAGCGGGACCCAGCAGCTGCGTTTGGTGGGGCTCTTGGCCGAGGCGCTCAAAAAAGAGAGAGAGGGAGAGAGTCGGCCTTTGTCGTTCCTTGGGTCGCGGCGTCTTCACGGAGACGGAGACGGAGATGGAGAAGAGAGGAGAGGGTTTGCTGACAGTGGGACCCGCGAGGACACGTGTCAATTTTTGTATGAATTGACTCAGAAATGAGTTGGCACTTCAAGAGCACCCAATATTTTCTTGTCTGGGCATGATAAAATCTTCGTTCTAGCGAGGGGCTGCTTGTCCTGACGCGAATATATTTGAGATCATCAGAGTGCAATTTTCCAGGAGAAAATATTGGGTAGATTAGATTTGCCAACTAGATTGTGCATTGAACCATTTAGAGGTTGACACGTGGCAAATCGGGTCCACCGGTCAGAATTTTCAAAAAGACAAAGCGGCAATAAATCTCCGTTATCTTCCTCTCCGTTCCGTTATCCCCTTCTCTCTCCCCCTCTCTCTCTCTCTCTCTCCAAGTTCACCAGTCGACTGCGCTCTCTCTCTCTCCCCAAGTTCACCCTCTGTCTCCTTCGACCAGATCTTCGCTCGACCAACACCAGCCCAGTCCCTCGACCAAAACCACGCCGCCTCCGCCTCCGCCTCCGCCGTCCCGGAGCCCCCTCTGCTGCCACCTCGTCTCTCTCTCTGAGTTCACGGCTTGCTCTGCTGTCTCCAAGTTCACTCTCTCTCCCTCGACGAAAACACGTCGCTCGAGCAAAACTTTCCCCTCGACCAGAACTACGCCGCCGCCTCAGCCGCCACCTCCCAGAGCCCCATTGGCGGCTCCGATTTGTCCTTTGCGTCCGACGAGCTCAGGTTAGGGTTTTCATTGCAAAAACTGAATTCCTCTTTGCAGTCCCTCGACCAAAACCTCCCGGCTTGCTCTGCTCTCGATATTAAAGCTCTATCTTTCTGGAAATTGTGGGTGCTCTCTCTTGGAAGTATCTTCCATCCAATTGATTCCACATAGATTATTTTCTTTTTCAACTCATAAGTAGGAATTCTTGGTTATTCACGTCAATTTGCTTGTTGGGACTTCTTGGATCGTGTGTTTGTAGACTTTGCTCGTGGTGGCTCGCTGGTAATCCGAGCATCTTTGACGCTCTTTGGGGCTTCAATTCTTGGAAGGAAGCAGCCGATAGTCTCTTGTTGCAGCAATTTCGAGCTCTGTCTATACTTATTTTGCTAGAAATTTGCTAGATTGTTATTATTGCTGAGAAGCCAATCTTGAAAAATTTGCCCAAGGAACGAACTCGCTTCGTAGTTTGAGTGGGCACAATTTGAGGGTCTTCCCTCATTTCGAGCTGTAATTGTGTGGAAGGATCGGTTCTGAGTATTCGCTATCGAGCTTCCTACCCTCTCTTCACCTCTGCGTGAGCTCTGATTCCACATCTTGCATCTGTTTTACGATTTTTTCCGTCACTGGCAAACAGGCTATATGAGATTTGGGATATTTTTGAGATTATACTCTCACGCTACTTTGTCGTAATTTTTGTGTCTTTTTTATTGCTGTGATGTTTCTCATTTGGTTTATACACAATAGTTTTGATTTGTTTATTTCCAGCGTAGAGTTTTTACGTCTGCTATTCCTTGCTTGTCTTATATGCGGTTCATGTCTCATGAAATGGAAAATATTACATACTGATGACTTATCTAGTTTGAGTACTCTTGGTTAAAAATGGAGACTATAGGTCATTTTTGTCACTGATATTAGGCAGAGTACATCAAAATCGTGAAGTTTCTTCTACGTTTGCATGTATTCTTTGCATTGTTGTTGCACATGAGTCATGATGGTGTCAGTTCATGCTGCTTCCTCAGTGTGCTCCCTGACTCAGAATTTGCTTGTAGCATCCTGTAATAAGCTGCAGTTGACTAATATTGAAGATATATGACAAAAACATTTGTCCAACCATCAGTAGTTAGTGATTCGATGTGAGAATTTGGAATGAATCTAACTAAAGTCAAGCGCCGAGTGGGCAAATATGAGATGCGACAGACTATTGGCGAGGGAACATTTGCTAAAGTCAAATTTGCAAGAAACTCTTAGACAGAGGAACTGGTGGCTCTTAAGATCCTAGACGAAGAGAAGGTGCTGAAACACAAAATGGCTGAACAGGTCTCTTTCTATTGTCCATCATGGTTATTCAATTGCCTGCTCGCGTCTCGTTCTTTTGTTAGATGAGACTGGATTTCTATGTGTGAGAGGCTTGTCAGTTGTCTCTTACCACTCATTAAACTTTGTTTGGGTTGGTATGTGTCTTTGCTGCCAGAGAATTGTTGTTGGATGCATATGGAAACCAAGTCCGGCAAGTAGTCTTCACAGCATATGTCTTGAATTGCATTTAGCAGAAAGTTGTCTGTCAAGTTATGCTGCATCTTCTCAAATTGTCCTGAACTGGAAAATTATCTTATCCAAATGCTTCTTAGTCCGAAGATTTTGCTTTATCATGCCTCCATCTTTCTGGAATTCTCATGGTATCACTAATTGTTGTGGGACCATTTCCTGTCTTCAATCCATTACTTGATATGAAAAAATAGTTTAGACAATGTCTAATCAACCCCAGCACTCATCTCACATCTTTTTTTCCTTCTCTTCTTTGACCACTCTGTATTTAGTGCAAGCTAGCTATGCAATTCCTTGCTATGCCGTGGAATAATTTGTCCCTTTGATTGATTTGGCAGGATGGTGGTCTTCTTCATACTACATTTGGAACTCCATTATGTTGCTCCTGAGGGTTTGTATGTTCTCCGATTCCTGTTACCTTGATGACACTTTGTATTACTCTCTCTTATTGCTTTGGCTTGTAACCTGAATTTATCAACTCTCTTGTCTCTTCTTGTCTAGGTCCTTAACGATAGAGCCTATGATGGGGCAACGGCAGATCTGGGGGCTTGTGGAGTAATACTCCTCGTATTGCGTGCAGGTTCCTTGCCTTTTGATGATTCTAATCTTATGAACCTGGATAAAAAAAGTGAGCATTCTTTTGATTTCATGAAGTGTACTTCGACGACCGACGCCTGGGTTTTGATGGCAACGGTGGTTCTAATCTTATGAACAACAAATTGCAGGTGACTGTGGAGAGCCAGACCTATCACAAATCGACGTCCGACGCCTGGGTTTTGACGGCAACGGTGGTTCTCTCCCTCCCACCTAAATCGACACCCAACGCTTTGTGTTTAGACCGCGACGGTGGTTCTGTGATGTTGACCCTTTGTGTTTAGACCACGACGGTGGTTCTGGCGTGAAAAAAAAGATGAAGACATTGGATTTGTCTGATGGGAAGTTGCATAAGGATCCCTCTTCTATTCTTTTTCCTTGTTGAATGTCATAGCAGAGATTGTTTAGGTGATTAGACTTAGTGTAGAGACAGAAATACTCGAAAAGTCTTGCTTCTATTTTAATGGGCAATATAGCAACTGTGTAAGATTTATGTTTGTGAAGTATGGTGGGTCAATGCAAGTGCCCTGATGGCTATTACTTGATATTTTGACGGAGTTATGGGGAAATGAGGGAGAGAGGCAATGTTCCAACAGCCTGACCTTTCATGTGTAGTGATGAGGAACTTGTTCAATAAAATGCATGTTAATTTTTCCATGCCTTTCTTAAATCTTTACTTTTGAGCCGTTTCCTAATTTGCGTAGCTGATTGGTCCGCGTGTTTAATTTTTCGTCAGTAAATAGCCGTTTCAAATATTTAACTGATGTTTCTATTTGACTTTTTTATTTTATGAATAAAGAGCCTCAAATTCTTTAAGAAAAAAAAAAGTAAAATTAGAAACGCGTTTTTTTTTCATATAAAAAAAACAAAAAGGACAAAAAAAGGAACAGCAAAAAAAAAATTCTGAAACGGAGGATGACCAATGTCGCAACGGAGGATGACCGATGTCATCCTCCGTTCAAAATTGCGAAATGATTTTTTTTTGCATATAAAAAAAACAAAAAGGACAAAAAAAGGAACAGCAAAAAAAAAATTCTGAACGGAGGATGACAATCATTTCATTTGTGTTTCAACCTAATTTTTTTACCCGTTATTTCGCAACGGAGGATGACCGATGTCCATTCCGGTTTAATTCGTTGTGTATCCGACCATGTTGCATATTCGATTATTCAAGTTCGCAATCTATTCTGATTGGTTCGAGTGTTTAATTTTTGGTCAGTAAATAGCCGTTTCAAATATTGGACTGATGTTTCTGTTTAACTTTTTTATTTTATGAGTAAAGAGCCTCAAATTCTTTAGGAAATATAACGTAGAATTCGAAACGCGTTTTTTTTTTGTATATAAACAAATGAAAGGGGCATAAAAAAAAAAGAACAACAAAAAAAATTCCGAAAAAACCAAACAATCATTTCATTTGTGTTTCAACCTAATTTTTTTACCCGTTATTTCGCAACGAAGGGTGACCGATGTCCATTCCGGTTTAATTCGTTATGTATCCAACCATATTGCATGTTCTATTATTCGAGTTCGCAATCTATTCTGATTGGTTCGCGTGTTTAATTTTTCGTCAGATAGCCATTTCAAATATTGGACTGATGTTTCTGTTTAAATTTGTTATTATTAATAAAGAGCCTCAAATTCTTTAGGAAATATAACGTAGAATTAGAAACGCGTTTTTTTTAGGGTTAATACCATGGAAAACCCCAAACTGGTACACCTGTGACAAATTTACCCCAAACTATTTTTTTGACCACGAAAAACCCCAAACTGGTACACTTATGACAAATTTACCCCAAACTGGTACACCTGTGACAAATTTACCCTCCGTTAGTTTTCATTAAATTTAACCGTAAAATTGCTGAGTTTCATGACACGTGCCAGTTGACGGGTGTACTAGTTTGGCATTTTTACCCTCTGTTTGTCACAGGTGTATCAGTTTGGGATTTTTCGTGATATTAATCCAATTTAACGGAGGGTAAATTTGTCATATTCATGGTAAAAAAAAATAGTTTATGGTAAATTTGTCACAAGTGTACTGGTTTAGGGTTTTTGGTGGTCAAAAAAATAGTTCAGGGTAAATTTGTCACAGGTGTACCAGTTTGGGGTTTTTCGTGGTCAAAAAAATAGTTTGGGGTAAATTTGTCACAGGTGTACCAGTTTGGGGTTTTTCGTGGTATTAACCCTTTTTTTTAATATATAAACAAACGAAAGGGGCATAAAAAAAAAAGAACAGCAAAACAAAATTTTCGAAAAAACCAAACAATCATTTCATTTGTGTTTCAACCTAATTTTTTTACCTGTTATTTCACAACGGAGGGTGATCGATGTCCATTCCGGTCTAATTCGTTATGTATCCGACCATGTTGCCTGTTCGATTATTCGAGTTCTGAATCTACTCTGATTGGTCCGCGTGTTTAATTTTTCGTCAGTAAATAGCAGTTTCAAATATTGGATTGATGTTTCTGTTTAAATTTTTTATTTTATGAATAAAGAGCCTCAAATTCTTTAGGAAATATAACGTAGAATTAGAAACGCGTTTTTTATATATAAAACAACGAAAGGGACATAATAAAAGGAATAACAAAAAAAAAATCCGAAAAAACCAAATAATCATTTCATTTGTGTTTCAACCTAATTTTTTTAGCCGTTTTTTCGCAATGGAGGGTGACCGATGCCCATTCCGGTTTAATTCGTTATGTATCTGACCATGTTGCATGCTCGATTATTCGAGTTCGCAATCTATTCTGATTGGTCCGCGTGTTTTATTTTTCGTCGGTAAATAACCGTTTCAAATATTGGACTGATGTTTCTGTTTAAATTTTTTATTTTATGAATAAAGAGCCTCAAATTCTTTAGGAAATATAACGTAGAATTAGAAACACGTTTTTTTTGTATATAAACAAACGAAAGGGGCATAAAAAAAAAAGAATAACAAAAAAAAATTTCCGAAAAAACCAAACAATCATTTCATTTGTGTTTCAACCTAATTTTTTTACCCGTTATTTCGCAACGGAGGGTGACCGATGTCCATTCCGATTTAATTCGTTATGTATCCAACCATATTGCATGTTCGATTATTCGAGTTCGCAATCTATTCTGATTGGTCCGCGTGTTTAATTTTTCGTCAGTAAATAGCCGTTTCAAATATTGGACTGATGTTTCTGTTTAAATTTTTTATTTTATGAATAAAGAGCCTCAAATTCTTTAGGAAATATAACATAGAATTAGAAACGCGTTTTTTTATATATATAAACAAACGAAAGGGGCATAAAAAAAAAAGAACAGCAAAACAAAATTTTCGAAAAAACCAAACAATCATTTCATTTGTGTTTCAACCTAATTTTTTTACCCGTTATTTCGCAACGGAGGGTGACCGATATCCATTCCGGTCTAATTCGTTATGTATCCGATCATGTTGCATGTTCGATTATTCGAGTTCGCAATCTACTCTGATTGGTCCGCGTGTTTAATTTTTCGTCAGTAAATAGCAGTTTCAAATATTGGATTGATGTTTTTGTTTAAATTTTTTATTTTATGAATAAAGAGCCTCAAATGTTTTAGGAAATATAACGTAGAATTAGAAACACCTTTTTTTTATAAAAAAAAAAAAACGAAAGGGACATAAAAAAAGAACACCAATTTTTTTTTTCGAAAAAACCAAATAATCACTTCATTTGTGTTTCAACCTAATTTTTTTAGCCGTTATTTCGCAACGGAGGATGACCGATGTCCATTCCGGTCTAATTTGTTATGTATCCGACCATGTTGCATGTTCGATTATTCGAGTTCGTAATCTATTCTGATACAAGGAGCAACTCTGTTACACATTTCACCTGAAAATTGGTGAATACAACCATGAAACTAGAAACAAATGCAAGGACTTGACATAGTGAGACTCTAAAATACATCATCTGAAAATTTCAATACAAGGAGCAACTCTGATACACATTTCACCTTAGCTACAAATGGTGTCACAATTTCATCTAAAAACTAACATGCTCAAGTCGATCGCTACATCAGCCACTCTCTAAGGCGACAAGACAGGCTCTCACCATCCTAGCCTATGAAACCAGAAAGATGCAAGGATTTGACACAGCAAAGCTCTAGAATACATCATCTGAAAATTTCAGTACAAGGACCAACTCTAGTACACATTTCAATTAACAAAAGCTCCTTTCAACCAAAGTTGTGTCAAATCCTTGAGTAGTTTTAAGAAGTCCATTGACCATTCTGGAAAAATGAGTAGAACGGATTGGAACACATTCAATTCGATGATAAATATGCTACATCATTTGCTGCACTACAGTATCAAAAGGGGTCAATTTCATCGAACAAAAAAGACATACCTCTCAAATATGTTAGATGATTTGACATCACAATCATAATTGATAAAGATGTCTACCAAGATTTGTGAATCATAACAGAGCTTATCTAACAACCGAAGCACTATCATCTTTTGTTGAAAATTAGGTTGAGCAACATTCTCCAAAACTCTCAGCACAATCATAGGAAAGAATACTCAAATCTCAGCTTTAACTCTCTGAACAAGGCAAACAGATGATTTGCTCCTCTATGACAACAAAGTATCCCTTGCTAAGCTTAGGATCTAGCTTCATGGTCTACTCCCCAGGCTTCCATCTAGTCGGGCAAAGCTCATTAGGATCTTGCACGTACTTCAAGGCCTGCAGATACGCAATTTCACAATGGTGAAGATGATATATTTTGATCCAATTATGTAAGAGTGCCCCTTATTGCATATCATAATGAAGCTGAACTCAGCAGGGTGCAGCGGCACCATAAGATACAACAATCATTGAAACTTTGATGTGCAGTTATTAGTTGACAAGCAACCGTAATATACAAAAGGCAGCGCCCGATTTTATAAAGCAGCCTTCCCTGTCTTCCCCAATGTGCTCCATAAGTTACCAACAGAAGCAGTTTTATTGAGAACGTCGTCCATGGCACAATTGAACAACGAAACTAGTATTATAGAGGAAAACTTTGGAGTGACAACAGCACAGCACAGCAAAAAGCAGAAACCAATCCCTATTCTCATGCAGAAACTAGCTCCATCCTAAACATCAGATGAAAACCCCTACAACATCTGCCTTTTAAGAAACGATTAGTGTTGTCTATCAAATCTTCCCATGCTTATACATGCTTAAGTTGAAAACCAAATTTAGGTAGCAGGAAGACTCCCTCCGGCAAACTAAACTAATTCTTACGGAGGCCACGCTTCTAAAGCTGCATCAAATGCAAGTCGGTATCTACAAATATTAAACTCAATTAGAGAAAACTAACAAGTTTTCATATGAGCAATTAGTTTCTTAAATTTTAAACTGACTTTACTTGTTGAGAGCAATAGTAAAGCCACTCCAGGCCCTTGATGAGTGCACACATTCATCTAAAACAAGGGATTCAATGCTTTTGGTAGGGTGGGGGAGGGAGAGACCTCTGTTTTTCTTTAAAGTGGTGTGCACATTCCCGACTATTTATGCTGCGACTGTGCATTGTCCATTCCTTCGTAATCGTTCGATTCATCCATCCCAAGATGCTGAAAAGAGTTTGATGACCCCTATACAAAGGAATAACAAATATACTTATATTTTAATAATCAACATGCCTAGATAAATATGTCTCAAATAATCTCACATCAACAAAAGGCTAGTTGTACCTGACTCAAAATGGTTCCATGAGATCTATTATGGTACTCCAACATCTATCCCAAAGAAACCATTAACAATAAATATTACCACAGTAACAAGAAGATGAGATAACATTGGGACTGAAATGATTTTCATAATAACCACCTGACTCGTGAACGGGAAAAATCCATTCATGATCCCTGGTGGCATGACGTATGGCGATTGCATCTGCAGCTGTAAAGAGGCACAATTAGTTGAAGAACAATAAGAAAAACTGATTGATCACCAGTTAAGCTTTCCTTATGTTGATAGAAGCAATGTCGACGAAACATAAGTTAACACACCAAACTAGTAAATACCTGACTAGGGACTGGGCAAAATCCATTTATAATCCCTGGCGACATGAAGTATGGTGGTTGCATCTATATAAAAGATACCAAATTAGTAAAATGTAAATACACATTAAGGACTAAGAGGGACATACCTGATTATGAAAATTTAGATTTACTGTAGGACCATCAATATTGCTAGGATAAAAGGCACTTCGAATCTGACTTGAATTACTCGAATAATCTGGGAAATGACTTTCATCATGTGTTGCTTGGACAACCAACTCTATATTACAAAGTACTAAATATGTTAATTGGCATCATGTAGCATAAGCGAAAAATTTAACTAATCATATTAACAAAACAATGTCACTTACCTCGATTTTCTATTCGCGCTGGGGCTGTTCCTTTCTTAGATTTTTTCTTTTTTTTCTCACTTGAGCTTTTAAGCCTTCCATAAGTTGTTCCCTTTCCTTTCCTCCGAAGGGGGTCCAATATCGAAATATCACACAAGGAAGCCTCATTATCATCATCATCATCATCATCATCACTAGCATCAGCAGTCACAACCACACATGATTTGTAAGATGAAATTTCAACCTTCGTTTTTCCCAAGTTCTTCCTTGCTATTCTCATAGTGTTTACATCTTCCGCTCCCAAACTCATCACTTCAAAAGATTCTTGCATTAACGTGGAAAATCGATTAAATTTAGATTGACCCAGTGACATTTCATTACATTCATCATTCACAATCCCTTGTTTGGCACCCTTAGTCCATCTTTTCAAAATATAGGAAGATGGAATATCCTTAACCGATATATTCCTATTCAACACATGCAAGGCATGTCGACACAACCACCCTTTTGATTCAAATAATTTGCATTCACAAGAAACTGAAAAGTCTGCAGCGTTAAATCTAACAACATGTTCACGATGAATCCCTCCACGCTTGAGAGTATATACATAATCCAATCCATCGAATGTAGTACTTGAAATCTGTTCGGAGAGACTTTGCAAAAATTCTTCATTGAGCCTTTTAAAAATGGTACGGGTATACAATGAAGCAGCATGCGTCAAGATCCCATTATCTAAAACCTGCAATTTGGGCTTCCCACGAGAACTGTAATCATCTTGACTTTCAATTTCTCTCATGTGTTTTAATTGTTCTTCATAGTGGTGGACAAATTCTACAAGGGTTAATGTCTTGGTCGACATAAGTTGGAAGACATTATTGGTGCTCTCACTCCTTTGACTTGATGTTATACCACATGTAAAAGTATCGCGACCAAAAGCTAAACTCCATTTATGTCTAATGTCGTATAATCTCCGAAGCCAATTGTTATTCTCGGTACCCCACTCCTCTTCCATTTCTCTCCAAGTAGATTCAAATTCGTCCTCTGATCTGCACCTATACATAAGCACAAAGAAATATTTTTCCTTAAAATCCGGCTCCTTGTAAAGATGTGGAATGTTTTGATTGGCATTTTTCCCAATGTGCCAAGTGCATAAACGATGTTGTGTATTCGGAAACACCATTCTAATGGCTTTTGCCATTGCTTGGTCTAGATCAGTGAACATGGTTTTCGGAGCCCTATTTCCCATAGACTTCAAAAACGCCTCAAATAACCAGATGAATGAATCCGCAGTCTCATCCAACAAAAATGCACAGCCGAATAGAGTATTCTTCCGATGATGATTAACCCCAACAAAAGGTGCACATATCATGTTATATTTGTTGGTACGATACGTGGTATCAAACACCAACACATCACCGAAACAATCGTAATCAAATTTGGACAAGCTATCTCTCCAAAATAAATTTGTCATTCTACCATCTTGATCTACCTGTACAGCGTAGGAAAACATTGGGTTTTGCATTTGCATGCAATGAAAATGATTCAAAAGACTTTGACAATCTCCCCCACTTATGCCATCGGATTTTTCCCTCTGCAAAAATTTTTGAGAATCACGCAAGATGAAACCCAAGTTTTTGCTTCCTCCTGCTTTGTTTGCTAAGTATTTGTGTGCCGCAGTCCCCCCAATGCCTGCTTTGGCCATATCCACTAAAGCACCCTTTTCATATTCAGATATCGACCTTCCACATCTAATGAAATGCCTTTGATTTTCCGGCACAAATGCATGATTATGCTCAGGAACGTACTCTATCACTTCGTAGACACCATTATCAACCTTAAATTTGATACGAGCAAGACACCCACATCTAACTTCAAACCTCTCATATTTCTTTTCTTGATTAGATGAGCTGACAGAATGCCCCTCACAATTACACAAAAAAGTCCGTCGGGTTATTTCTCCTTTCCTATTTCTAACCATAAGACCCTTCCTCACTCCAAATCCTTTGTTAATTGCATAGGCCACATACTTGTGATATGCTTCAACGTCATTTGAAAAAACCATCCCTACTGCAAACTCAAATTCTTTTTCCATATCACGCATTACATATGCAAGATGGGAAGTTTCATGCTGCAACCAAATGGACAAAATGTAATTAACGTAGTGCTTTTACAAAAAAAAAAAAATATATCTCGTCTGGTACTTAAGAAAGGAAAATATGTTTCACATAATATGAGTGAAGTATTACCTCTGATTCAGCCATACGAGAACTTTACACGTGCGAATTGACTGATGTGATGACTTTAAAATATAGATAGTTCTTCCAAGTTCCTTCCTAATAAAACACAAACCAAATATTTTTAGAACACGGCCCAAAGAAATTTAAGGATTAAAATTTGCAGCTAAGTTATTATGGGCAATAGGCTCTTACCAACAAAAAGTAGACAAGATAGCTCCAGTCACCAAAAGATGGAAAAGTAACACCGAAATAATTACAACAGCATGTGAAACGTTGTGGTCATACCTGAACATGCAAAAAACGGAAAAAAAAAAATAGATGAGAGATGAGCGAAGCACTGTCTAGAAAAGAGTTGACAATGATATGTGCATATGTAATAACTCAAAGCATGCAGCTAATCATCAAAGAAAGCATCTCATGTAGAACTATCTATATGCAATTGATTAGGAACCAAAGATTTTTAAAAGTTTTTAGTTTTGGATTTCCCATTCTTGCATGCTGTACCAAAAACCTTTTCGTAATGAAATACAAAACAAACATTTTTAAAACGCAATCACTCACACGGCATATAGTGAGCTATGTCTACTTAGTGGCCAAGCTATAACGATGGTGCTTATTTACCTTCCCAAGCTGGACAAGCTTCTCCACTTCCTCAATCTTGAATCCTTCACCAACCCATCAACAACAAGCTGCAATACTACTCAATCGACAATGCAACGAATCCTGAAAATCTCTTCGCACAGCTCGAAATTACTCTTTCCTATTTCAGTATACAATAGTTTAGCATCTTTCAAATTACAACATTCAGCAAAACTCTCAATCAAGCAACACTTCAGCTTTTGGATTGCAAAAAGGGAAAACCCTAACCTGAGCTCGTCGAACACAAAGGACAAATCGGAGCCGCAATGGGGCTCCGGGAGGCGACAGCTGAGGCGGAGGCGTGGTTTTGGTCGAGCGGAAAGTTTTGATCGAGCAAAGAGTTTTGGTCGAGGGAGAGAGAGTGAACTTGGAGAAAGCAGAGCAAGCCGTGAACTCCGCTCCTTCCTTCCCAGAATTGAAGTCCCAAAACTCTACACTGGAAATAAACAAATCAAAACTGTTGTGTATAAACCAAATGAGAAACATCACAGCAATGAAAAAGACACAAAAATTACGACAAAGAACCGTTCCAAAGTAGCATGAGTATAATCTCAAAAATATCCCAAATCTTATATATAGCCTTTTACCAGAGATGGAAAAAATCGAAAAACGGATGCAAGATGTGGAATCAGAGCTTGCGCAGAGGTGAAGAGAGGGCAGGAAGCTCAATAGCGAATACTCAGAACCGATCCTTCAACACAATTACAGCTCGAAATGAGGAAAGACCCTCAAATTGTGCCCACTCAAACTACGAAGCGAGTTCGTTCCTTGGGTAAATTTTTCAAGATTGGCTTCTCAGCAAGGAGGAATTCAGTTTTTGGATTGAAAACCCTAACCTGAGCTCGTTGGACAAATAAGCCAGATCAGAGCCGCCAATGGGGCTGCGGGCGGCGATGGCTGAGGCTACGGTGTGGTTTTGGTCGAGGGAGAAAGAGAGTCAACTTGGACAGAGCAGAGAAAGCCGCGAACTCGAATAGAGAGACGAGGTGGCAGCGGAGGGGGGCTCCGGGACGGCGGAGGCGGCGGCGGCATGGTTTTGGTTGAGGAACTGGGCTGGTGTTGGTCGAGCAGAGATCTGGTCGAAGGAGACAGAGGGGTGAACTTGGGGAGAGAGAGAGAGAGCGCAGTCGACTGGTGAACTTGGAGAGAGAGAGAGAGGGAGAGAGAAGGGGATAACGGAATGGAGAGGAAGATAACGGAGATTTATTGCCGCTTTGTCTCTTTGAAAATTCTGACCGGTGGGGCCCATCTGCCACGTGTCGACCTCTAAATGGTTCAATGCACAATCTAGTTGGCAAATCTAATCTACCCAATATTTTCTCATTTTCCAGCCGGGCAACGAACTGCTACAGAAAAACAGGTGCCACGTGTCCACTCCGTCGCTCTCCCAAGAGGTTAAAAAGCATGCTTAGAAATGTCCAAATCACTGTTTGCCCGATCGAGAAATGTCAAAATAGATTTTATTCATACATCTTTTTTAACTCGTATGGACAAAAGAAAAAACCTTCAACGGTGCCGTTCACTATTCAGGAAAATATATAAATTTGCCCATTTCATTTTCGAATTTTCCTAAAGTTTTTTTTCGATTGTTAAATTTGCTTATAGTCATAATCTAGCAAATTATGAAGTAATTTTGACTTTTCAGATTTTAGGTTACAATTTATTTAGGCATGTTGGTTGATACTAAACCTGTCAAACGGGAAGGGTCGATTTCATAGATGGTCCGGCCCAAATTGATTCATTAACCCGTTTATGACACATTTATATATTACAAATTTTTGACACATACTCGACTCGACCCATATTGTTAAAACACTCCATAAGAAAATTTGTTTTTTTATAATTTTTAAAAAAAAGTATATTACTAAAACATTGGACAATTTTTTTTATATATCTTTTATATAATCTTTTTATTTTTTTTATTTTTCTCTTTTTTCCTTCGAAGGCCGAGGCTTCGCAGCCCTTGCCTTGTGGCTGGCGAGGGTCGACGGCCCTTGTCGTGACCTAAAATTAGGTTAATGGATTATCAAGTTAATTAGATGACTAACCTAATACGAACTCTCCCAAGCCCAACCAAATCGCAACTTTGGTTCAAGTCATTTAATGTTCAAATGCTTTTAAGTTTGGAGTCGTCACTAATCATTCTTGGTCGATTGATTAGGAACCTAAATAAGATATTGGGAGAATACCTTATTTCTACGAACTAGAGATTCTAAATTTGAGTACTTGGTTACACTAATTAATTAAAACTAATGCCCTTTTGGTACCTTTTAATTCATGAAAATCCTCAGTTTGGCAACTTAGATTGCTTTATTTTAAGGCTCAAATGGAGTGATTATTTTGGTTTTTTTTTTAAAAATGCATGCAATGCACGAACATGACGATGATGACATGAAGATTATGCTAAGCGACATGATTAATATGCATATGCGAATATGTGATGCAAGACATGCACAAAATACGCAATATCATCCTATATGCAAAATTAACCAATCAATTAAAAGCATGCAAGACAATGTGATATTAATGCAACACACTATATGCAATTACGTAAATGACAATTATGCAACTAACTAACATGCAAATGCTATAATCATGCGAAAATTGCATCTAGCCTAAATCACATGCAATTTTAGGTTAAATGATTCAAACATATGAATTGATTCAACTATCCTAAGATGAATGATCCTAAATGACATAGTAAGATAATAACATACAAATAATGCCATGGCAAAGTGCGACATGCGACATAATTACATATGCAATGATTAATTTTCAAAAAAAAAAATGGCAAATAAACATGGGATATGCAAATATGCGAATATATAGTACGAGATATGCTTGAGACGGTGCAAGATGATATGAGCAGAATTTTTACGAATTTTTACATGGATTTTCGGCAATCTCAAGATGTGTAGGAATGATTCCTTATCTTGACTTTCATTCTAAGGTTTCTAGGAAACCTATTTTAATTAGATAGGGTTTCTAAAAAACCATATCTTACTAAATCTTTTAGGGATTTTTAAGATGAAATTCCACCAAGATAAGATAGCAATTAAGCACAGCCAAATCAAGCATGATAACAATCAAGAGCAAGTCTTCTTCAATTTTTCGAAAAAGGAGGATATCCCCAGATCCAAAATCGACTTATGAAGATAGCGAATCGTATCTAAATAGTTGTAGATCGGATTGGTTAAATTCTCGATTTTCACTAAACCGGAGGGGGATCGTACTCCAATAATCACGGATAGGATATGTCCAATTTAGAAAATTCGTACTTTTTAGGAAAGATTTTCCTAATTTGAATTATAGTTTTTTATTTGGAAAAGATATGTTCAGGATATGAAATATATTCAAATCTAGCAACAGTATCAACAAATCAATTTTCGATAATACACCTTACCTAATTTGAGATATTGTGCCGATATGGTTTCCAAATTTGAACCGGCGAATCGGGATCCCTTGCGGATGGACAGCTTGCCGTCGATGCGCTTGCTAGATGCACGACTGCTCATGGGAGTTCTCAGTCAACAATTTGGACCTGTACTTCATGAGATGCACCACGATTGATTCCTTCCATAGAGCTCCCCCGAATTTGTGCTTGGGACTCACTTAATGGGCATATTGGATTTGCTGATGTCTTCTCTTGATAATGGAGACAAGTCAATGAAGCCTTGGTCCTAAACGCGGCAGCATTCAGTATATCCCTTCACCACTTGGCTTTCTCTTCTTGTTGTTCAAAACTCCACCATGAATTACTTCCTTTTCTATACTTTCTGAACTAATGTGCTGGGAATTAAGGACAGCCTGAAAATCTGCGTAATAACTAGATATCTACCAAAACCAAGTTGTTTGGCGAATTAAGGACCGCCTGATTCCCATTGTTGGGGAAGGACCAGCTTCGTTGGCTGGTTCACGAGCGGCTAGTGGCTCGCGGTGGTGATATGCTCGGTCACGTTCTCGGCTGAAGCTGGCGGTTGATTTGTCGTTGCTTGATAAAACCCGGGATTGTATTCTATCTCGATGGGTCGCTGGTCGTCGGGTCTGGATGTTCGGGACAAGTCAGCGTGATGGCAAAGGGCATCCAATCGTGAAGCACGGCCACGAATGTGAAGACCGGGTGCAATTTCCAGGAAGACTTCACGATCTAGAATCCACGATGAGACCAAGAAGACAAAACCAACACCTCCCCTTGGTCAATGTCAGAGTGAAACCCCTTTCTTTCTCTCTCTTGTTGTACTCGATCGCCAATCCCCAGAGAAAAAAAATCTTCTCTGTTTGATTATTCCTTGAGGACAGCTCCCTCTTGGATCTTATCTTACCCTTCGGATGACGTCAATTGGCCCTCTCCCTGATGCCGCTCCTCTAAACCTGTATCAAGAACCGAAGCTTTTTCTCCATGTAATGGCCGTGTGTCGTCTCAATGAATGGCCCGCCCCTCTTTATTCTGTGCGTGAAAGGTTCCTTATATAGGGGATAACTAGGGTTTTTACTTTTTTTTTAGAAAAGAAAAGAATATAATACTCTTTTTTCTTTCTTCCTTTTCACTCTCCCTGAGCTTTTGCCGTGATTCTTCAATTATCAATGGCCTCCTTCGAACGTGAGCCATAGATTTTAACTTTAGTTCCACGGGCCTAATCTTTGGCCTTTCAAAACAATAGGCTTAATTCCGGATCTTATAGGCTAGAATTAGTTCAATTTAAACATATAAACCCCTTTCCCTCTCTAGCAAATGTCGGCCAATTAGTCTTCACAGAATGGCTGAATTTCGGTGTAGTGCGAGCCCCGTCTACATGACTGATTAGAGTTTATTCATCACCGCCGGTCCGACTAAATGCAAATGTGATGCAATGGATGCTAAAATTGAAAGATGATTATTTTTGGTAGGAACTAGAACTAATCCCTAGTTTTTTTAATGCAAATTAATGACTAAAAAGTATAATCAAAATTTAGGTGTCAACTTGTTACCTTGATAAGTTAAATGGGCTGTAAATGGGCGGAAGACAAATTCGTTTACAACCCATATAAAATTAGGTTGGCATCTCAAACCCATTAACAACCTATTTAATAGAATTTGACTAACTCATTTATGACCCACCTTATTGAATATGAGTTAAAAGTGGATTTTCAACTCATTTTGACACCTCTGGTTGATATTGAGTTTTAAGCACTGAAAAATTAAGTATGTGAAGTTAAATGTCGGAACAATGCAGCTGCCAAAATATATAAGTCAAATCTATTTTATATGATCTGATGCTCTAATTTTGAATATGCATTCATTACTAGATAAATCGTTATGTTTTGAATTTACGAAGCATTTTTCATTGACTAATAATTTCAAGACATATAAGCGATTATTTTTTAGAAAAATATTTTCCAAATCATTCATTTTCCACTAAAAAAAGGTAGCATATATGTTAAAAGTTTAGATTTTCAGCATTTAATGAGGTTATCAAATAGACCAAATCTGTGAGACATGGGACAAGCATGTCGAAAACCAAGCCTCAATATCCTTTCAACCTCCTCGAACCATATGGACAAACACATGGAATTTGCACACTCCTCCAAAAATAAAAATATTTATAGAGAAATTTGTGGCAGAATGCTCTCCCAACTGAAGAACCTTGCATCGAAGAAAATTTTTACCTGACCCTACATGCCCTCTGTGCAATCGAAGCGCCGAAATGATGGAACACCTATTTTTGCTATGTCCATCGACGACAAAGGGAGTTTGGTCAAACCCATTGTTCAACATTCACATACAAAGCCAGGGCCTTACTCGAATTGAAGCATGGATTGGAAACGGAGTGGTGCGATCAGTGGCGTCGTCGTTCGTGATAGTGATAGAAGCCCTTGCCCTTCTAAAAGCCCCAATTCACTTTTATCCTCAAAAAGACACGAAGCCCTGGTTCTCGAGTCTGACAGCCGAGACTTGGTTAATGCCTTGGGAGTCTAGATCAGTTCACATGGGAAGCTCATGCTCTTATCATGAAATGCAAAGATCTGTTACTATCCTTCCCAAATATGTGGGTAGCCCATTTCTTTAGAGAGGCCGACTCAGTGACGGATTGGGTAACCAAAATCCACGGGAGAGACTCTTTGTCTCTGAATTGGGTCTTGGGTCTTGTCTCCTCCCCAACCCCTTTGGGAGCTTTTATGTACTGAAGCACATATATCAGGCCATACTATCTTTTTTTAGTTAATGAAATATTTCACTTTCGGGCCAAAAAAAAAAATAGGTCCCCAGTATTGAACATCACATTGTTCGTGAGTTTTTAATTGTGGCGCTTCGCTGTTGGATTGTATTTATTAAATGCTTCAAAATGTGAACAAAATATTAATATAGAGGTGTTGACTTGTTAGGACCATGAGGTGGGCCTGGACAATATTCGATGCCCAATCAGTGGGCAGGCTGGGCCTGGGCAAGGGCCTTGGCCCTTGAGGCAGGGCCCGACCATGTACTAATTAAAGGAGATAATGAATAATTGTTAATGATTTTACTTTAACATATGATATTTGTAGACACTGATAAGATAAAATAAGCCCAAATTTCTAATATAGTAGTGAAATACTATAAAACTCACGGGTAAAGTCATGAAAATATATAGGTGAGTCTATGCATTAAATTTTGTATATCGCGAAATTATCAGGTGTCTCGAATCAAAAACATTAATCAAAGTGCATATTCCATAATATCTTCACTGAGCATAAACTACAAGTCAATCTAAATACTGAGTATTTGTTTCATTTATGAGATGGCACTTCAGTAAAGATAAATGTAGCGGGTAATAAGCCATCACCAAAGACCCTAGCTCCACTCTCTTCCAATTACACTTATCACCTTAAATTGTGCAAACCAGGAGTCTCCGATTAAGGCGCCTCGGATCCTAGATCTTCCAAAATCTTAAGTTTCGGGTAATTTACGAAATTCAAGATGCCTACAAACTTAAATACCAGACTAGAATCACCACCGATCAGTAGAGGTAAACCTAGATCGATTGGATCTCGAGCAGTGTAGGGGAAATCAAGCTAACTAACTGCACGAGTAAAGGAATTGGTCAAAGGCAATCTATATTCGGTGACGTTATCGATCGGTGAAACCGTTTTTCCATGTGTAGTGCGTGACTCCATTTATGCGTGCAAGCCTGAATCTGGACCTACAATGGTTCGAACGTTATGTACCAACACTTTTTGGCCCCATTCCTTTAGTAATTCTATCGATAGTTTTTTTTTTTTGGGTCCAAATTCTATCGATAGTTGGAATGGCAGGATATATTCAATTGGCCCTACTTAAAATTTAGGCCGATTGGACTTTGGACCCACCAACTTATGGATCGGATTTTGTTAGCCCGCTTGATTTGGGTTTGACCCATGAGACAGTTTTTCCAAGTCCAACTCCATCTCTCGTTTCTTCATCGATCCATCTACTCTTCAAGGGGATTAAGTTTGATGACAAATCGAAGCTCAATAAAACTCCTCTTTTAAGGAATCTATATAGTTAACCACTGTGGTTGCTCCAGTGGCCATCCTTCCCACTTGGGAAGGGGGAGGTGGTTCGATTCTCCACCTTCTCAAGGGGGTTGAGGATGGGGACGCGTGAGTGAAAGAGTACGATTTCGCAACTTGCACATAGCGTACATAGTGTAATTTATAAAATGGAATAGGATAGTATAGTATAGAACCAGACAAAAAAAAGAAATCTATAACGTCTGTATCTAAAGGAAGGACCGTAAATTTAGTGTCCACTCTTGCAAATTTCACACCTAATATTGATTTATTGATTTATTGAAAATACTCAACTCAAGGGCTCAATTTGTAGTTAGAGTCAACATGGAGTTAATCTCATCAATTATCAACAAACATTTTCTCCATCCAATGCACGTAACACGTGCATCATCTAGATAATATACCCAAGCCATGCAATCTTGTTTGACAAAAAACAATTACGTATGCCCCTGCATATATTCTACTTTTATCCTAAAGGTAAACCCAAGACATTCCCGTCACTTTCTCCAAGATCGACTCATTGCCATCTCTTTTATCACATAAGCAAAGTCAACTTGAGAGAGAGAGAGAGAGAGAGAGAGAGAGAGAGAGCAGCCAGCATCGACTAGATCTACAACTTTTTCTCAGGTAAAATCCGAAATCATTTAAGCCCACCTTGTATGTTCATGCATGTGGCTCTTCAATAGATGACATGATTGACCGCAGCAACTAAAACTAAAAGCATAGTTTTCCTCTCGATCGTCCCACCATTTATTGAGCTAGTTCACAAAACTGTATGTACAGTACACGTTGCACCACTGGCAAATACTTGTCCCCATTCGACTCAACTAGGTCGGATTCCTCTTGATCGTCTACGATGGACCGGATCTATATGAACTCAAATCTAGGAAATAAATACAAATTGTGAGGGATGAATCGCTTTCGGAGGAGGACAAAATTGAAGAGCATCGAACCCGCTTTTTTGGCTTGGAGATCCGTGTGACCAAGCCCAACAAACGGGGACAGAATCTGTGTTATTCTAATGAATGCAAACCTTTGGCTAAGTTATTAACATCGGACTCAATCCCACTCCACTCGCACCCTAAATCTAACCATCATTCTCATGCCTCAGAAGCATTTCCACCACTTGGCTCATGGTGGGTCTCGCGTCTTTATCTTCCTCCACGCACTTGAGCGCCACCTCGATCAACATCTCCATCTTCTTCGGGTCGTAATCGCCCCTGAGCGCGGGATCCACCATCTCCTCCACGCGGGACCCCGTCCTCCCCGGTTCCCTCATCTTATTCCTCGCCCATGGGACGAGCCGGATTTGCTTGGCGTCCCCTCCGCTCTCCAGCGAGTGCACGCTCGTCGTCGGGCTGATTCCCGTCGCCATCTCTAACATGACAATGCCGTAGCTATAGACGTCCACCTTGGATGTGATGGGCAGATTCGAGACCCATTCGGGAGCCATGTACCCTCGGGTTCCCCTGATTCTCGAGAAATCGGAATTCGTCGCCCTCCCCCGGTCCATTAGCTTGGAGAGCCCAAAGTCCGCAACTTTTGGTTGGTAATCGGAGTCTAAGAGTATGTTCTGAGGCTTCACGTCGCAATGCAGAACCCACTCCAAGCACTCCTCGTGGAGATAAGCTAGACCTTTTGCAGTACCCACCGCGATGTCGAATCGCCTCTTCCAATGGAGCTCCGGTGACGAAAAGTTCCGTGCCAGCGACCCGTGTTCCATGAACTCGTACACCAGAAGCCTGTGCTTTCCCTCTGCACAGTAACCCCACATCTCGATCAAATTCATGTGGCTCACCCTCCCGATCGTGCTGGCCTCGGCCAGAAAATCGGCCTCTCCTGTTGTGGCATTGCTGAGCACCTTCACCGCCGCGACCCGATCATCCGGCAATAGGGCCTTGTACACGATCCCGCCCGCGCCTCTCCCGATCTCCTTGCTGAAATTCCTCGTTGCCTTCTTGAGCTCGTCATAGGTGAACCGGTTGAACCCCGTTGCGGCGAGGAGGTAGCACTGGTGCGCAGAAGTGACGTCCTGCTGGTTCCTAATCGGGAAGAACCACACCAAGAACACCACCACTATCTCGATCCCTCCGGTCACGCAAGCGAACCAGAGCATGAAGCTCAACGCCCCGTTTTTGCCTTTCTTGGCGTAAGTCCTGTCCAAGACCACCTCTGGGGTGGGAGAGCAACTGTACTGAGTCCTCTTCAACAGCTGGTCCTCGGTGAAGGTCGTGTTCTTGGGGACCTTGATGAAGAACTCGCCGGGGAAGCTGGGCTGGTTGTGGCCATTTAGGAGCTCGATCTTCGGGTAGCAATCGAACGTGCCGACGGTGGAACTCAACTTCCTGTATTGGAATCCTCGGCAATTGCACAGTCTCAGGCAAGTCTGCCGGCACTTCTCCAGAGTGGTGTTGTAGATGATGTTGTAGTCGTAGCCATAGAAATCGATGTACAGGAGCTTCACGAACCCGATCTCGTCGGCGACGCACCCGTCCGAGAACTTGAAATCGGGCACGCAGCCGGCCGACCAGTCGCCCTGGACCTTGGGGACGTACCCAGGCACGCAGGAGCAGCTCCGGCCCTTGGCCGGGTCGTAGCTGCAGAGGCTGTTGTTGCCGCACACGCCGTGTATGAAGCAGGGGACGCTGCTGATCGCCTCCCACGTCACTGCCCAGCCAGTCGAGCCCGGCTCGCGGCTGTAGACCCGCAAGTTGCCATCGAAGTCGAGGGTCATCCTTCTCTGCATAGCGACGACGCCATAGTCGGAGGTGGAGAACGAGTAGTTGTCGGAGGACTGGAAGCGGCCTAGCGGGTCGAGCACAGCGATGCGGCTGCTGTTGTAGAGAAATCGACCGAGCTGAGAGCTCTGGACCCACGGGAAGGGCCAGTACACGCTCGAGATCGACGGGCCGTCGAAGACGAGGCGGAGGACGTTGTCGTTGTCGAAGTAGAGCTTGTAGAACCCGGTCGAGTGGTTGTACCGGCTCCGAGCGGAGATCAGGAACGTGTTTCTGGTGAGAGGCTGCTGAGGGAGGAGGGTGTCGGTCGGCGAGTCGAAGCTCTGCCACAGGACGCCGCCCCTGTCGTCGGCGAGGACGAGGTTCCCGGTGTCCTCGAGGCGGAGCTC
Organism: Lenwebbia sp. NSW1173648; assembly: GCA_029784005.1. Lineage (NCBI taxonomy): Eukaryota > Viridiplantae > Streptophyta > Magnoliopsida > Myrtales > Myrtaceae > Lenwebbia > Lenwebbia sp. NSW1173648. The sequence goes on along the minus strand of JARCGZ010000012.1, from coordinate 16,762,775 downwards.
GGCGGCGGAGGGGGAGATGGTTCCCGAAGACCAGACTTCGGCGGCAGCGTCGCCGGCGTCGGTGAGGACGAGGTTGCCCGAGTGGAAGAGGGAGAAAGAGGAGCGTCGGCCGTTGACGGGGGTCTGACGGTTGGCCATCCAGACGGGGGTGCAGGCTACGCCGGAGCAGGGGGGGTGGCTGAACCAGACGGCGAAGCTGTAGGCGTTGTCGCCGACGGGGAAGAAGCCAGCGGAGAAGGTGCCAGAGGGGGAGACGAGGACGTCGTCGGGGTTCTCGACGGAGAGGGACGCGCGTTTGGTGAGACTGGGTCGCGCCGAGGTGGAGAGCTGACAAGATCGGAGGAAGAGGAAGAGGAAGAGGAAGAGGGGGAGGAGGAGCGAGGATGGTGGAGCCATAAGGACTCGGCGGCGAAGGACAAGTGCAGTGAATCTCGCCGAGGACGAGTTGATAAATATCGCGATCTGAGTGGGTTTCGGGCGAATGAATACTGAATAGCGTGTGAAGATGGATTGATGGCCCCGTAAATTTTTAAATTAATATATTTATGATAAATTTATTTCAAATTATTTTTTATTATAAAAAACTCCAAATTAATATACCTATGATAAATTTATCCTAAATTATCTTTTCGATCACAAAAAATCCCAAACTGATACATCTATGACAAATTTACCATAAACTAATTATTTTGGCCACCAAAAATCTCAAACAGGTACACATGTGATAAATTTATCATCCGTTAGTTTTCGTTAAATTGGATTAATACCACGAAAAATCCAAAATTGATACACCTGTGACAAATAGAGGGTAAAAATCCTAAACATGTACATCCGGCAATTTTCACGTGTCATCCAAATCAACAATTTGTCAATAAAATTTTACAAAAATTTATTATAAGTGAATCAGTTTGGGGTAAATTTGTCAAAAATATATCAGTTTAGGGTTTTTGGTTGTTAAAAAAATAGTTTGGGTTAAATTTATCACAGATGTATCAGTTTAGTTAGTCTGATATGCTTGTGGTCAAGGCAGCAAGTTGGGTAACAACTGCAATGTTTTAATAGATCACCAAAATCAGGTCAGCGTCAAACAATTCGGTAGTTATCTGACGTGGACAGTCTGCGCATGATAAAATCTTCGTTCTAACGAGTGGCTGCTTATCCTAAATAGCAAATATACTTGAGATCATCAGAGTCCAATTTTCCAGCCGGACAACGAGCTGCTACAGAAAAACATGTGCCACGTGTCCACTCCGTCGCTCCCCCAAGAGGTTAAAAAGCATATGGAAATATAGGGCATGCATGGTAATCATTCTGATTCTCTGATTTTGTTCCCTAGAACAAAAAAAGAATAAGAATCATGTTTGGTAACGTAAATGATTCTAATTTCGATTCTGTTCTCTGGAACAGTTTTGGAGCAAAAACAAAAACAAAAAAAGTTGGTTCTAAAAAAAAGAATCACTTTTGAGAAACACAAACAGAATGAAGTCCTAGATCTTTCACTTTTCCCTTTCAGTTCTCTCATCACTTTTCCCTCGACCTAAAACAGAATGAAGTCTCATTTTTAAAGAAAAATACTTAAGATAATTATAAAAATATAAAATAAAAATAATTCGAAAAAAAAATGGAAAAAATTCTAAAAAATCAGAAAAATTTCAGAAAATCCATAGAAATAGGAAAAGCTTAGATTATGCTAGTTTGACCTCATTTTCATAAATTTGGGCCTAGATTCTCCAGATTTCACAGATGTTGTTCTTTTTTAGAAAAATCACAAATACCTTGGAAATTAAATCCGAACCACATTTCTCTAAGTTCTTAGGGCTTCAATAGGGTTTTATGATGCGATTTATCAATGCCATGATTCCTTGATTGCGCACTTGATTTCATTGGTTATGATCTGCCTAATTTTAGGTACTTTAGACTTAGTCTAGTTTTAGAAAATTTGGAAAAAGACAAAAATAACCTGTATGAACACTTCGAATTGGCTTACCTCATAGGTTTAAAAATGAATTGAAAATTTGCATGAAACACGTTTAGAAAATACTCAATTTCGGTGCTGAGAAGGCGTCCGTGGAAATACCGACGTAACCAACTTCCCAGACCCTAGATTTCTCTGGTTGTGTAGAATCAAACGGTTTCTCCCGACCGTTCGATAAGGTTTTCGATCTACCTTCCTCAAAGGCCGGTGGCGACTCCATTTGTATGTACACATACACATGCCACCACACTAAGATCGAATTTGATATTTTCTCGTTGCGATTTGGTATAGACCTGGGAGTAGGCATGGCCCCGGGCCGGCTTGGGCTCGGAATCGGCCCGGGTCAAAATCGGAACCCGCCCGGGTCAAAATCGAAATCGGCCCATTGACCGGGTCGGCTGTTCCAAATCGGAACCGGTCCGTGGCATCCGGGCGCGGTTCCGGTTTCTTCAAACCATGAACCGAGCTCAGAATCGGCAGTTCGGGCCGATTCCGAACTGTGAATTAAAAAAAGAAAAGAAGAGGGAAAGAGCCCCCCCTCACAATGGCTCTTCCTCCCCATGCAACGATCACCTTTATTTATTTATTTTTTACTAATTTCTAAATCTAATTCTAACTTATAAATACCCATTCCTATCTCTCATTTTTTTTTCATACAAATTCTCTCTTCATCTCAATTCTCTCAAATTCTCTCTAACTCTCAATTATTCACAACATCCAAGTTATTATTTTCTTTTCTTCAATTACATTTACGTTCTCTAATTCCTTATTTTATTTATTTATTATCTCCTTTAATAATTCCCTATTTTAAATTCTTTTTTCATACCCTATATTTTTTGCATTATACCATATATTTTTTCTATATATAAAAAAAAACGGCAAGTGGAAGTAGAGCTAGTGACAAAGGCAAGAACAAGGTGGGGGAATCCGATTATCCTTGGGGACTCGACGTTGATGTAGATGATGAAATCAACACTATTCCTAATATGGAGCAAGTCCAAACGTAAGAGAGTCTTCGTCCTCCTACTGGCATCGAAGAAATGTCAACAACAAAGGAGCATGGGCCTACATCGGACGTATGGGGCACTTCATGAAGATTGAAAGATTTGATATAACTCCTAAAAGGTATGAAGTAGTTTGTAAATATTGTAAGGCAACATACAAATATATAGGTGAAGCCGGATATGGAACATTTAGCCGGCATCTTAAGTCAAAACTTCCAATCGAAGCCGGAATTGACACCACGCAACAACAAATTTTCGGGTACGCCAATCCTAACACTCATCCTTTATTTCGTTATAATGAAAAAACTTATAAAGAAGAATTAGGTAAATTTGTTTCCGTTGAACATTTATCATTTAGTTTTGGTGAAAGATTTGATTTTAATCAATTTATACAAAATGCATGTGCTCCACAAGCAAAACGTGTTCTTAGAAATACACTTAAACGCGTTATTAAAAAACTTTATAAAGAAGGAAAAAAAGATTTACAAAACATTTTTATGAATTTTAATGGACGTATGCATATAGGTAGCAATATTTGGAGTGATCATTGGCAAGTTAATTCTTATATAGGTATAACATGTCATTGGATAGATGATAGTTAGAATATTCAAAAAAGAGTTATTGCATTTAGAATTTTTGATGATAGGCATACAGCAAATAATATTTATAGATTAATTAGACAAATTTTAGAAGAATATTATTTGCTTAATAAAAAATTTTCAATTGATTTTGATAATGCCACGGCAAATACCGCTTCAATTGTTGAACTAGAAAAGATTTGTAAACCCTTTTTTGGTGGGCAATTTTTACACGTTAGATGTGCTTGTCATGTTTTAAATTTATGTGTACAAGATGGTTTAAAAACTCTTGATTTTTTCTCGACCCAATAAAAATAGCAATTCAATTTTTATGGAAACATCCCAAAAAATGAAAGAATGGTCAAAATTTTGTAGAGCAAATGGAAAAAAACAAAAAAGATTTTCAAGAGATGTTCCAAATCGTTGGAATTCAACTTACGAGTTGCTTAATGAATCTTTTGCATATAAATATTTATTATGTGCATTTATTTCAGATAATATAACTCAAATTAATTTATACCCACAAGAATGGGATATTTGCAAAAAAAAAAAATAGATATTTTAAAAGTTTTTAATGATGCAACTTATACTTTGTCCGGTGTTTATTATTCTACTACGCATTTATTTTTAATAGAATGTCTTAATGTTGTTGGAGTTTTTGAAGAAAATAAAAATGATGATTTATTAAGTGACACTATTAGAACAATGTGAACAAAATGACTACATTATTATAGAGAAATTCCTATTATTTATTTAGTTACTTTTGTTTTTTATCCACGTTGTAAATTAGATGGTTTATGTGATTGTTTGAATACGTATTATGAATGTTTATATTTAAATGGTGAGGTAAATATTAAGAATATACAAACAACGGTTAAAAACGCAATAGTAGAATTATATCATGAATTTTGTAATACATATCATCTAGGTGATAGTGGATCTTCTCAATCTAGTGACATACAAAGTGGAAACACAGGTAAAATTAGTAGAGGGTACCAACTTTTGTTGCATAGGCAAAAAAAGCAAAAGGGAGCAATAAGAAGTAATTATGAAATAGAGAGCTATCTAACCGTTTCTTTTGAGTTCATGAATCTGAAGGCAGCACAGATTTCATAATATTGGATTGGTGGAAGAGGCATTCCACCAAATACCCAATTCTTGCTCTAATTGCAAAATAAATTTTAGCAACCCCTTGTTCAACAGTTGCGGTAGAACAAGCATTTAGCGCTGGAGGCAATATTTTGGACAAACGACGTTCAAGATTAGTTCCCGATTCGGAGGAGGCTCAAGCTTGTATTGATGATTGGACAAAGGCTCAATATAGACAACAAGAGATAGATCGCAATAATGAAGCCGAATTCTTTGATGACGAAGATACCACCGGCACCGGTACCGGAACGGGTAGCGACGATTAAGGATGAGCTAAATATGGGGTTATCAAAGGTAAGAGAACTACATGGGCTTTGATTCTTCTATTCCCAAGAAGATATGTAGGCGCTTAATGATAATTCATTACGTTCAAGCCCCATCCCCCTCCATTTTTTCCCCCAAATTTGATTACAACTTGTATTTGATTATTCATTATTTCATAATTTCATAATTCATTATTTTCTTTTATTTCATAATTTGATTACAATTTTATTACAAATTCATTACAATTTAATCTTTAAACTAAAAAATCAAAACCAAAACCGACGGTTCCATTTCCGGTTCGGAACCGAAACCGGCCCGGAACCGCCGGTTCCCACAAATGTTGAACCGGAACCGGCGGTTCCGGAACTGTGGCCATCTCTACCTGGGAGGGCCCAAGCTAATCTAAAATCACACACTAACCCAACATGGTCTTTCCTTTTTTAAGCTTAAAATGACTCGTTATGACACTGCAATTAGACCGAAAATAGTACGAAAAATGTATACGCAATATCTTCAATTAATTCGAAATATATAATGAAATTTTACAAAGTAACTACGTAATTATTTGACTTAAATGACACAAATTGGGAAGAGAAATTATTTTCGGGAACAAAAATTTTATACAGTTACCAAACGTGTTTCTGTTCTAGAAACAGAAATTTTGTACAGTTATCAAACAAGTTCTGATTCTCTAAAACTCATCTAAGGAACAAAATCAGAAAAAATCATTCGAATCAGAATCAGTTTTTAGGATCAGAATGGTTACCATGCAGGCTCATAGTGACACCTTAGAAATATCCAAATCACTGTTTGCCCGACCGAGAAATGTCAAAATAGATTATTCAGACATCTTTTTTAACTCGTTAAAGAGTGGATGGACAAAAGAAAAAAGCCTCCTTCAACGGTGCCATTTTTTTTTTGTCAAACAACGGTGCCGTTAACTATTCAGGAAAATATATAAATTTGTCCATTTCATTTTCGAATTTTCCTAAAGTTTTTTTTTCGGTAATTAAATTTGTTTATAGTCATAATCTAGCTAATTTTGAAGTAATTCTGACTTTTCAGATTTTAGGTTACAGTTTATTTAGGACATGTTGGTTGATACTAGACCCATCAAACGGGTGGATTGATTGAATTTGGATCAGGTCATAGATGGTTCAGCCCAAATTGATTCATTAACCCGTTTATGACCCATTTATATATTGCAAATTTTTTTTACACATATCCGACTCGACCCATATTATTAAAACACTCCACAATAAAAAAATTATAATTTTTTTAAAAAAGTATATTACTAAAACATTGGACAATTCTATCAGCGACGGTCGATCGTGCAACCCTCGCCAAATTTAGAGAGAAAAAAAAAAGGAAAGAGAGAAAAAAAAACAAATAAAAACTTATAAAAATTATTCGAAATTATGACATGTCATGAATGAGTTGACTCAACTTGTTACCTTGATAAGCTAAATGGATTGTAAATGGGTGGAAGACAAATTCGTTTACAACCCATATACGATTAGGCCGACAACTCAAACCCATTAACAACCTATTTATTAGAACTTGACTAACTCATTTATGACCCACCTCATTGAATATGAGTTAAAAGTGGATTTTCAACTCATTTTGACACCTCTAATTGATACTGAGTTTTAAGCACTGAAAATTTTAAGTATGTGAAGGTTAAGTGTTGGAACAATGCAGCTGCCAAAATATATAAGTCAAATCCATTTTATATGATCTGATACTCTAATTTTGAATCTGCATTCACTACTAGATAAATCGTTATGTTTTGAAATTATGAAGCATTTTTCATTGACTAATAATTTCAGGAAATATAAGTGATTATTTTTTAGAAAAATATTTTACAAATCATTCATTTTTCACTAAAAAAAGGTAGCCTATATGTTAAAAGTTTAGAATTTCAGCATTCAATGAAGTTATCAAATAGACCAAATCGGTGAGATAGGGGACAAGCATGTCGAAAACCAAGCCTCAATATCCTTTCAACCTCCTCGCACCATATGGACATACACATGGAATTTGCACACTCCTCCAAAAATAAAAATCTTTATAGAGAAATTTGTGCCAGAATGCTCTCCCAACTGAAGAAACTTGCATTGAAGAAAATTTTTACCTGACCCACATGCTCTCTACGCAATCGAAGCGCCGAAATGGTGGAACACCTATTTTTGCTATGTCCGTCGACGACGAGGACGGGAGTTTGGTCAAACCGATCGCTGGACATTCACATACAAAGCCAGGGCCTTACTCGAATTGAAGCATGGATTGGAAACGGAGTGGTGCGATCAGTGGCATCGTCGTTCGTGTCTCGTGATATTGGTAGTCTCGTGATAGTGGTAGAGGCCCTTGCCCTTCTAAAAGCCCTAATTCACTTTTATCCTCAAAAAGACACGAAGCCCTCGTTCTCGAGTCTGACAGCTTAGACTTGGTTAATGCCTTGGGAGTCAGTTCACATGAGAAGCTCATGCTCTTATCATGAAATGCAAAGATCTGTTGCTATCCTTCTCAAATATGTGGGTAGCCCATTTCTTTGGAGAGGCCGACTCAGTGGCGGACTGGGTTACCAAAACCCACAAGAGAAACTCTTTAACTCTGAATTGGGTCTTGTCTCCTCTCAACCCCTTTGGGAGCTTTTATGTACTAAAGCACATATATCAGGCCCTACTATCTTTTTCTAGTTAATGAAATATTTCACTTTCGGACCAAATAAACAAATAGGTCCCTAGTATTGAACATCACATTGTTCGTGAGTTTTTAATTGTGGCACTTCGCTGTTGGATTGTATTTATTAAATGCCTCAAAATGTGAACAAAATATTAATATAGAGGTGTTGACATTTTAGGACCATGAGGTGGGCCTGGACAAATATTCGATGCCCAAATCAGTGGGCAGGCTGGGCCTGGGCAAGGGCCTTGAGACACAGCCCGACCATGTATTAATTAAAGGAGATAGTGAATAATTGTTAATGATTTAACTTTGACATATGATATTTGTAGACACTGATAAGATAAAATAAGCCCAAATTTCTAATATAGCAGTGAAATACTACAAAACTCACGGGTAAAGTAACAACATAAAATAACTCAAACTCCAAAATTAATTTTCATTTGATTTCCATTTCTATTTTTTTAGCTGAAAAGTCCTGAAAATATATAGGTGAGTCTACGCGTTAAATTTTGTGTGTTGCGAAAGTTTCAGGTGTCTCGAATCAAAAACATTAATCAAAGCGCTTATTCCATAATATCTTCACGGAGCATAAACTACAAGTCAATCTAAATACTAGTGTTTGTCTCATTTATAAGATGGCACTTCGGTAAAGATAAATGTAGCGGCTAATAAGTCATCACCAAAGACCCTAGCTCCACTCTGTTCCAATTACACTTAGCACCTTAAATTGTGCAAACCAGGAGTCGCCGGTTAAGGCGCCTCGAATCCTAGATCTTCCAAAATCTTAAGTTTCGGGTAATTTACGAAATCAATATGCCTACAAACTTAAATACCAGACTAGAGTCACCACCGATCAGTAGAGGTAAACCTAGATCAATTGAATGTCGAGCAGTGTAGGGAAAATCAAGCTAACTAATTGCACGAGTAAAGGAATTGGTCAATGGCAATCTATATTCGGTGACGTTATTGATCGGCAAAACTGTTTTTCCATGTGTAGTGCGCGACTCCATTTATGCGTGCAAGCGTGAGTGAATTTGGACCTACAGTGGTTCGAACGTTATATACCAACACTATAGTTGGCATGGCAGGATACATTCAATTGGACCGACTTAAAATTTAGGCTGACTTGACTTTGGACCCACCAACTTATGGATCGGATTTTGTTAGCCCGCTTGATTTGGGTTTGACCCAGGACATAGTTTTTCCAAGTCCAACTCCATCTCTCGTTTCTTCATCGATCCATCTACTCTTCAAGGGAAGTTTGATGACAAATCGAAGCTCAATAAAACTCCTCTTTTAGGGAATTTCTCTAGTGGCCATCCTTCCCACTTGGGAAAAAAGAAAATAGAAAAAGGAAAAAAAAATTCGAAAAACTAAAAGACGAAAATTCCTTGACTTATAGGAAGGTCGAGCTCTTTTTTGAGACTAACATGGCCACTTCAAACCCTTATTGAAATCAAGATCCAAATCAAATCCTTATTTGAGAAAATGATGGGACTTCAGACATTTATTTGAAATAAGGTTTATTTCACGCCCTTATATGAAAAAAATGAGAGAACTCCCAATCCTTTTTAAAAAAATTTCCCTCAATATGATAAAAATGTCAATTAGGACACGTGGTGTGCTTCGAGTGGAGTGTTTAAAAATTGAGGTGGCCGCACTTGTATGCAATATTATTTTTCCCTTATGTGCCTATAAAATTTATGTTAGCATTTTCTGTTTCTGACCAAGTAACTTAATCAAACTTTGACTTTGACTTTCTATTTCTGATGAAAAAATGACATGCTACTATGAAAGTTATGGCAATGTTCGTCCATATCTATTTTTTTTTTTTGTCAATCTCTGCTTGTACAATAAATATGATAATTGTTCAAATTAGGGGCATCCAATTTTGCCGTGTGAAGGCGGTGTGTCCAAGTCGGTGGATTTGACCTTCTGGCGTGGTCAGACAGGAGGATCCTGCGATCTTCTTTCCACAATCGACTGCAGCAAGAGAAAGTAAGGTAGAGGACATTATCTTTGACCGTACCCTTAATTTCAGTTTCTTTTTCTCCATTATGAGTGGCCTGGGAAACAACACGAATGATTCGTATATCTTGTTTTTTGTGGAATTAACTAAGTCATGTGGCGTGGATCAAAAAGGGTCAACTCTCTCCCCTACGTTTCTCTGTGCCGCCGCCATCGCTACCGCCGCCACTAACCTTTTACTGAACCAGACGCCCTGAGTCTCCCTCCCTCCCCTTCTTCCTCCCCATCTCCTATTCCCTTTTTGTTTCTTTTATTTCTCTATCTTTTAGGCTTTTTCGTCAATTTCGTAGACGCGATCGACATTCTTCGCTGAAGTAAGCTCTGAAAATCAAAACCCAAATGCTTCAAAAAAATCTCCTCTATCCGAATCTATGCGCTCGCTCTAGCTCTGGGTGTTTGCTCCACATAGTCGAGTCCTCTTCAAATCTTCGAGGTTTATTTTGCTACTTTCTTCAGCAATCGGCTGATCTGAAAATGATTTTCTGATTATCTCTTTTGTAGCCCTTCTTTCCCGATCTAGATTTTGGTGTTCTTATAACGCGATCTAGAGATAGATCTATAATTTACAAAGCGTTTTTTGTATTCTTTCAACCTATTGATGTTGTTGTGATATCTATGTGGTGATGGTGCTGTGGACATCGAATCTAGGCATCCTGCATTTTGGCAAAACTGTAGTTAGAGGGATTTCTCGACGTGTGCGATGATACGAGATTTGGTGACTGGATGTCATATGAGCTTCGATGCTATGAAAGATTCGTCTTTGTGGAATGGGCTAATCTCTGCAAGTTGTACCAAGTTGATTCATTTTTAATATTTACTTGTTTTTCTTGTTTTGTGGGATTTTCATATTTTTCTTTGTCTTGAAGTTATATACCCCTCCGGTTCGCACACGTCTAGCGTAAGTCAAATTTCCATGTTCACATATTTTATTTTAATTTTTTTTCAAAAGGAAGATCTTCATTTCATATGAAAGAGAGATACATCACTTTAAAATGAAAATGAAAATCTCACAAAGTAAGTACCTCTAAAAAGTGAATCTAACTTGATATAGCCTGCAGAAGCTCGCTCATTGCTCAAAGACAGATGTGTCATAGCATCCAAGCACAAACAGCAGTTGATTACCGAATCTCACATAATCATCAGTGATGAACACACACTGAGAAAACCCTCTATGGTCATGATGGCTTTACCAAAAGGCAATGTGCATGGCGATGCGCGCCTAGTTTCGACATTCCAGCATCATCACACAAATAGGTTGAAAAAGTACATAAAAGGCATTGGAAATTAGGGGTGAGCATGGTTACAGGGTAGAACCGGGAACCGAAGAACCGAACAGCCGGTTCTCGATCCGGTTCCAGGTTCCCATGAGTTAGGGTTCGATTCTCGATTTCGATTTTCTAAGAACCGCCGGTTTCGATTCCGGTTCTTGGTTCCATATGGAACCGAACTGGAACCGGAACCGAGAAAACCGTAACACTTGAGATTGAGATACGAGTGATGCGGCTGGCCCCATCGTTATTTACTCATTCTTGAGACTTAGAGAGTTCCGCCTCCTCCTGCTTTCCTCTCTGAGATCGCCGCTCACCAGCATATGACCTCTCATCCACCCGGTCCATCACCGGCGACCGTCTCTCTCCGGCAAAGCTCTCTGTTTTCACCTTTCCTCTCCGAGGACCGAGATCGTCAGTTTTCACTTCGCCAGTTGCACGACATCCCGACCTCCCGTCCATCGCTAGCATACGGAAAGTTTTGTCCATCGTGGTTATTCGAAGCCGGTGATCAATCCCAGTGAGTGCGACGGTGTCTTTTTCATTTGGGTTTTGGCTTAGGGTTTTGGATCTGACATTGGCCCGGTTTTATCTATGTTCGATCTTCTAGTATCTACATAGCCATCTTCTTACCAAACGGATCCAATCGCAATCTTCTAATAAGAAAACAAGCTTGCTTGTAAGTGCTGATCTGATTCTGTTCTGCCATTAGCTAATTCATTCTTGTTTGTGTTGTTTGAGATCGCGGCAACTACAAGTTCCCCTTTTAGTTTATTTGTTGATTTGGTTTTGGCCCAATCTGGCTGGTGGAAGTGTATGATCTTATGCACTTTTTTGTTGGTTGTCTTTAGAATAGAGAAAACCAGTCTTTCGTGATTGAAGAATTTATAATTAGATAGGTCCTAATCAAGTCAGTAATGGATGAAATGTTGGTATTAATGGTTATTGTTGCTGAGTTTCTAGGGATTGCATTACCATAGTTTCTTTTCACTTTTCCTTGCGTTCAAGCTCTATAGACCTCTGTCGTATGTTGCTGAGTTCCTTCTACTACTGTTTTTGTTCATGTCCCAATTTGACATATAAGTATTTACCAATGCTATGGTTTGTTTTCAGTTTAGTTAATAAACATCTCTTCGTGCTTTGGATGGAGATGGTGACGTGTATGAGTGTTCTTTTGTTCAGTCAGATTTGACCGAGCTTCCATTTTTCGCGTCCAGGGTGAAGCTTGGAAGGAAAGGGATTGAAGCATTGATTCCATTTGACCTCCAAGGTTTGATTGAGTATGAGCAGAAGGCCTTGGACACGCTGAAGCCTGAATTGAAGGCCAGCATTAACAAGGGTATTGCATTCGCGCATAAGCAAGCAGTTGTTGCCTAAGTTCTATCAGCAAAAGGCAAATGAAGCTCTAAGTCTTAATATACGTTGAGTGGAGAAATCAGGGCTGTTAATTTTGTTAGTAGGCTTTACCTTGATCATTTTGAACAAGAAAGTTTCAAGAACTTTTACTGATGATGAGAAGCTTTTATGAGGGGTTATGCTGGTGTTGTAGATCAAGCGGATGTAGTGTTTCTAGTATGACATTGTAGCACTTTCTTAATTGACCAATGATACCTGAGATGCAAAATTTTGATATTTGCTGTGTTTTTCACTCTTTTGAGTTCATGTTATTTGATTGTACCCTTTCTGAGTTCATGTTAAATGTGTGGCTTCCTAATAATTGATGTTTATTAAGTGTTCTTAGTGAAATTGGCAAGTTCTCGAGTACCTTGAAACCGGACCCTGGAACCTGTGATACGGTAGGTTCCAGGTTTCAGGGTATGTAGGGTAGGTTTCAGGTTCTAGGTGGAACCTATCCGGAACCTGGAACTGCTCACCCCTATTGGAAATCCCATATCTATATCAAGATCGGGATAGAAGAGCACCCAAATAGCTACAAAAAGATATCAGTTGACCACAAAATCACTTTCAGATAAGCAGATTGTTGAAGACATGAAAAGAAGCTTCGAAAACTTGCGGCTATGGAGAAGAAACCTTAGGCGAGAAGCAGAGCATAAACTCCCATGTTCACACACTGATACGTTCGGTAAATGGCAAATTGGGTCGACAGTTTGATCTAGTAGATCGCATTTAACATCCAATAAAACTGTATTGTTGTTGACACCTAAATTTTGTTTCCTCTTTTCAGTCGTTAAATTTTGCATAAAATTAAGGACTAACCTTAGTCCTTAACCAAAAAAATATATTTAATTCATTTTCATCTTATTTGCATATAATATAGTCGCATTACATTCTGCATTTAAACCGGATCGACGATGGGTGGCCGAAATGTTACATGAAGTGTACATGGGGTAGTCTTAATCTGGAAAGATTGCATTCATAGAATAAAAGATGCCAAGGTGGAAAATATTGAACCAAATTTAAAAAAAAAATTGCTTGTGGGAATGTCTTCCGGCTACAAATCAGAAAGAGATAAATATAATGGTCACAAATAAAAGGAAGTTACGGATGCATGATTTGTGGTTCTTCGGATATGATTGAGGGGAATCCATGGAATAGAATGAACTAACCAAAGAACGTGGACATGAAGAGAATAAAAGAAAGAGTGAATTAAAAAGATTTAATCGTGTGGAGCAAGAAAAGAGGAAATCACACAAGAAAGAGCTCGGCAATTTTATTTCATCGAGGGAATCTTTTCAAGAAAAAGGAAAGAGGATCGGACAAAAAGCCCCCATGCTTACTTTCACCTTCGAGATTGAATCTTTCAATGGAAGAGACAGGTTAGGAGCATCATTGATTGATTTGGAAGATCGTTTGGCTATCGTCTTTCATATATTCGTACAAGGCGAAGAAGGAAAGATTAAATAGACGTGCATGTTGGAACGAATCTCGTCATTCAAAAAGAGGACATTCATGGAGACCCATACAAAAGAAATTTTCGTGCGCTGATTTACAGCCGATTCTCAATGCAATCCAGAGCCAAATTTCAGCAATTAACTCCACGGATCCAGGCTTTCCAAAGAAGCGCAAGTGATATCTGCTATAAAAGCAAACTTCACTCACTTCAACAAGGGGAGACAATTCAGAGAGCACATCGAGCAGTTTACAAAAGGTGAGGTTGAGCGTAAAAAGAAAGAGAAGAAGTTATTCCTGCCAATCACTTCTTACAAGCTAGAGAACGTACAACCTCTCCACCCAGAAGACTCACCTCCCACTCCACGATTCTCACCCACTTATAGTGGGATTCACCAACACATGCACGTGAGATCCTCTCACGTCATAAATCGGTTCATCCAAGAAGTCTTTGAGGGTGGAGATCTAAATTTCTCTTGTGGCGAGCCTCTTCCCCGTGAAGTTCTTCAAGTTCGGCGGTCCTTCGACAAACGTTGTTCAACGTTTTGGCTATCCGACATTTTTCGGAGAGCATAGCAGCCCAAGCGAACTATCATTGCAGCCCTTGCAACCCCACTTACGAACGACGACCGCCGGAGGCCTCTCTGACGCTCCCAGCCATTGTTCGACGCAGCAAGCTCCTTGGTCGCCTGAGACCAGCAAACATCTCAGTCACATCAATGAAGTCTTCAGGCCGGCGCTAGCGTTCCAGCCACCATACTTGTTTCTCAAACAACAGTCCAGCAAGCTCTTAGTCAACGCCTGTGCATTTTCGATTCTGTTTTTGCATGTGCTGGTCAAAGGAGTTTTGGTGGAATCTTGACTGACAAATAATAGTCAGTGGCAATCCAATTTTCTTTAAGCGTCCATCACAGAGGGCTTTCTTAGTGTGCTTTATCGAGACATAATTCCCGAGACGCCTCGTTGGAGGTATTCTCGTCAAATACTCCATTAAGCGAGTCAGATCAATCGAACACTACTGAGACCCCCTCCATCATCCGTCAATCACCCGCGAGCTGCTCCCTAGCTGAAACGGCCCGATCCTGTTCATCGATTCAAACCAGGAAAGAGATATTCAAACGAGGTAAAAATTTATCCACTATATCTTGAATATCATGTTTCTTGTTTTAAATCGATTTGTTATCTTTGATATATTTGAAATATTGCATATCTTTTAGATATAGAAAACCGGTTCGAGTCGAGGGGGATTCCCTATCGACAACATGTAAATTCGGACTAATCTCGACCCTGAGATTTGTCTCGATGGCATGGGGATCGAGATATCTAATCTTAACCACTAGATTTGATTCCTCGATCCAATCTGTCATTTAATTCGAATTGGAAAATATTTTCAAAAAATCATGCATTATTTGTGGATGTGTTTTGATTCGTTGCCTAAAATAAAATAAAAACCCAAAAATATTTACACCTTTGGAGTTTTAAATCAGAATACTCGAAAGTTGCCAACTCAGATAATTTTCATGAAATGGGTATCGAAAGGTCATTAATAGAAATATTAGTGTAACCAAGTCTCCGACCTCAATGAATTTCTGGTTCGTAGGAATAAAGTATTTCTCCCGATACTTTATTTAGGTGTCTAATCAGCCTACCGTAAAATAATTAGTGGCGACTCCAATTTGAAAATCTTTTGTATGTTAAATATTGAACCTTAAGTTGCGATTTGGTAGGATTTGGGAGAGTCTGAGTTAGGTTAGTTAATTTAATTAACCTAATAATCCATTAACCTAAAATTTCTGATTTTTAGGTCGTGATAACTTGGCGACTCCGCTGGGGACTAGAAAACATAAGTGGACTTAGGCCTAAAAAAAAATTTCTTGAAAAATTTCCTGGTTTGGCAACTTTGATTGGACCCTAATTTTTTAAGTGTTAAATATTTTTGCAGACAAGAGTTATAAGGGGAGGAGTGTTGTGGCTAACCCTTTGTTTTGCAGGCTTTGGAGTTTGGAATTTAATTTCTGTATATTATTGAAGCGGCGTTTTGATATGAAAGCCGTTCATCTATGTCTCGACCAAATGCTCATAATTTTTTTTTTTTGCATCATTTCAATTACTCTACGAATTAATGTGAAAGTCGACGAAACTGGCAAATGTTCTGGGTCAGTCCTTTGGTTGTGTCTTTAGTTCTTTTTGGGTCTAGAGGACATCATGAACCGGCTAACTATTCTCAATGGTTTACTCATCTCGATCCTTATCTTTTGAAGGTAACTTACCACGGATCCTTCACATCCTCATAACACTCGTTTGAAAGCGAGGAAGATGGCAGACAGAGCCGAGATCAATGTAGCAGTCCAAGAGGCTCTCAAGGAGCAGATGGACGTATTGAACGAGCGATTTGAGAGAATGATGTCTCAAGCCATGGAAAGAGTAATGGCTAATTTTGCAGCCAAGCTGCAGCCGTCTAGCTCGGCCCCCCAACCCGTGGTGCTTCCTCCACCTCCTCCGGTGGACAATCCTAACAAGGTCCCGCACTGCGTCCCTACTCATGCTCTACCACTGGAGGACATTATTTTCGTCGGTGCTGGCTCTAGCACATCACCTGCGATCCCGACACCCCAGGCCAGCCTTATGGCCGAGGGAATGAGCGAGGAGGCCTTGAAGATCATAGCCCAGATGGAGCAAAGGTTACCAGAAGTCGAGGGGACACACAGTATCGTTCCCGTTGACCTATCTATTTATTCAAAGGTCCAGGTGCCTGACAAATTCAAGATGCCCGATTTTGAGAAGTATGATGGTACTTCCAATCCGGTTCAGCATGTCCAGATGTACCAGGCTAGGATGAACAAGTACGTAGCCAATGGCCCTCTAATGGTCCAGACTTTTTAGGCCAGTTTAAAAGAGGTAGCCATGAGATGGTATACAGATCATGAGATTTACTGCATGGAGGACTGGGAGAAAGTAGCAAACGCATTTGTTAAGCATTTCAGTTTTAACCTGGATGTTGTCACCACCATAGAGGATCTAGAACAGTCAGAAATGAAGAAGGGTGAGACAATTAAGCAGTACACCACCAGATGGAGAAACGTCACGTCTCAGTTAAAGCCGGTGCCACCTGAGCGAGAACTCATGATATTATTTGTCTCTACCCTACCTCAAATAATGCGGTCGCGCATCCTCGGGAAGGCGGCCACTTCGTTCAGTCACCTCATCGCGATGGGTGAAGAGGTCGAGATCGGCCTGAAGAAAGGGTGGTACGGCGAGGTCAGCTCTAACGCGAGGCGATTCCAGGCAAAGAAAGAGAAAGAACCAACCCCGCAGGTGAATATGACTTATGTGGAGAAGCCTCAGGCTTAGGCACATAAGATGCAAGTCCCTAATCAGCAGCAAGCCAACTTTGGTTCGCAGAACCAATGGGCAAACCAACGTAATAACTGGCATCGCCTCGCGGGTACTCCCTCTCAGGTCTTGGCCGTCTTACGTAAGAAGGAATTATTGATAACTGAGCCAATGCGGGCGAACTATGCGTCTTTTCCCAAGTACGATCCGACCAAGAAGTGCGATTATCACCGAGGTGAACCCGGGCATAGTATGGATGAATGTTATGCACTTAAAAATCGTATTCAGGATTTGCTCGAATCTGGAGCATTTTCTTTTCAGAACAACAGTCAGCCGAATGTTCAAAATAACCCGTTGCCTAATCATTCAGGCAAAGTCAATGCTATTTTTGACTCGGAGGTAAGACAGACGGATGGTTTCAAGGTTCGGGTCGTCAACATTTTCGATGCTCTCGTTCGAGCAGGATATTACCAGACTGGAGAGGTAGTGCCGTTGGGCCAGCTGGAGGAGAAAGTTTTTAGTCTGACGAACGACGGAATGATAGTGTGTGTAAATCAGGCTGGGATGGTAGCCACCGTGTCTTAGATCATCATCAATTGGGATCAAGAATTTGCAGCCTTGACCACGTCTCAGGTCGAGTCAAAACCGAAAATTGATCCAGTGGAAGTTGATGTGGCTAGCCTGGTTAAGTCCGACCCTGAGTTGGCCGATATGCCTCCTTTGGAAGATGCCTCTGATAACGAAATTGGGGATTGTCATACTCGATAGTTTTGTGATCACCTCATCTCAACCCTTTCCCTATGAGAGTGACAAAGCAGTGCCGTGGTCTTATGATCTGGAGTTGAATCTGGTAACAAGGTCCGGGCGTACTCATAATGATGACCATCCAGCTAAGCAGGTTGCTGAGAAAGATGGGAAAGAGTTTTTGGCTGTGATCAAGGCAAGCGAGTACAGTATTGTCGACCAGTTACGGAAGTTGCCGGCCTAAGTATCCTTACTCGAACTCCTCCAGTCATCTGAGAAGCATCAAAACTCCCTAATGAAGGTGTTGGGTCAGATTCATGTGCCTGAGAACATTGAACAGGATAGGTTAGAGAATTTTTTCGGGGCAATCCTTCTGAAGGATAAAGTTGCATTTGCTGATGATGAAATCCCAGCTGAAGGGCGAGGCCATAACAAAGCCTTACACATCATAGTGAAGCATAAGCAGACTCATGTGGCTCGGGTTCTTATTGACAACGGATCAGCCTTGAATTTGTGTCCGCTAGCTACTTTGAATCGCTTAGGCATTTACCTGGCCAGAATGCAAGCGGCCAAGACTTCAGTTAGAGCATTCGATGGAGTAAAAAAGAATGTAATCGGGAAAATTAATCTTGAAATTCAGATCGGACCCTCAATGTTCGAGGTTTTGTTCCAGGTGTTGGATATTCCCTCGGCTTTTAATTTGTTGCTAGGCCGTCCTTGGATCCACAATGCAGGTGCTGTACCATCTAGTTTACACCAGAAGATTAAGTTCGTGGTTGAACAGAAGCTGGTTACCATTCACGTTGAGGAGGATCATCGGATTTTTAATGAGACGGCCATTCCTTACGTCGAGCCGGCTCATGCTGAAGAGGACTCGTACCATGCTTTTGAGTTGGTCCACACCATTCATGCTTCGCCGGAGAGTCCTTTAGCAATTCCTGAGGTATCAAGCGCTTCTCTTATGGTGGCTAAGGTGATGGTTGGTAGTGGGTTCGAACCTGGTACTGGTTTAGGTCGAGATGGACAAGGGATCCGCGCGCCGATTGAAGTTAGTGGACAATCCCATACAGCTGGTCTGGGATACCATAGGCTTGGCCAACCTGGACGTGGAAGACGATATGTGATAGGTCGGGGCAAGCCTGAACGTAGCCCTTTACCACCACCCATTAGTGAGACTTTTCGATTAGCTGGAGTGGTCGGTGGTTAGGATGAACTGAGCTAGTTTGAGGATGACCTAGGGATTGTATTCCCTGACTCACCAAAGAATCGGAGTGGTGAATAGTCAGTACCCAAACCAATGGCGCTGGATGAGGATGAAGCAAATGATGGAGTCCCTAACCTAGCTGGTTGGTTCGATGACCTGACTATTGCAACTATACTTGAAGATCCTATGCAAGTTGAAGGAGCTCTTGAGGAGGAACCCTACATGGTGCCCAGACCCCCAAGGCCATCTGTCAATGCCGTATTTGATGATCCACTGGAGGGATTAGAGTCAGAGTAACATCTTTATATTTTCGCATTCCCCTGCGTGGGAAATTTTATCGCTTTCGTAGAACTCTTCATTTCGAAACATGTCGCACATTAGGATTTCCTTTCCCAAAAAGATGTAATTCATTGATTTAATATCAATAAAATTACAGTTGTTTTTCATCACATTTTGAATCTTGTCAAAGTACCCCAAACCAATCCGATGACGATAACCAACGATCGAACAATATTGTCATCCATGGTGAGAACTGAGGGTTGGGCTTCGTCAAGAATTCTTGTCCCGCGGTCTTCGAAAAAAAAAAGAAAAAAAAAGGAAAACTTTGAAAAGGCACATAATTTTCGAAAATTGTAGGACTCATGCATATTTAAACCCTTTTGTTTTTCTGACCTTGCCACTTTATGTTTCAGGGGCAAGCATGAGGAGGGAAGTATGGTGGATCTTGATATATGTAATGCCAACGATTTGGGCGACTCAGATGAGTCAGATCTTGATGTCGAGGAAATACGACGGAACCTCGAGCAGCATGAGAAAGCTAAATTGCTGACCGTTGAGGAAATGGTATCGATCAACCTTGGCGATACAGAAAACCCCAGAGGGGTTAAAATCGGGGCAAATCTCCCTGAGGAAATGGCTGTACGACTGACAAAGTTGCTGGGAGACTACCAAGATATTTTCGCCTGGTCCTATGCAGATATGCCCGGTCTTGATCGATCGATCGTTGAACATTGTTAACCAATAGATCCTTTGGTTAAGCCTAAAAAGCAGAGGCAACGGAAGGCTAAACCCGAGCTAGCAAAGAAGATCGAAGAGGAGGTTATGAAGCTTCTTGACGTGGGATTCATTGAGACTACCCAATACTCTGAGTGGGTCGCCAACATAGTCCCGGTGTTAAAGAAAGATGGTCGAGTTCGGGTATGCGTTGACTATCGAGACTTGAACAAAGCCAGCCCCAAGGATAATTTTCCACTCCAACACATTGACGTGCTCGTAGATAGTACAATGGAGTTCGAGCTATTTTCATTCATGGACGATTTCTCGGGTTATAACCAGATCCTGATGAACGAAGACGACAAGTTGAAGACTGCATTTACCACCCCATGGGGCGTATTCCACTACAAGGTCATGCCCTTCGGTCTCAAGAATTCCGGGGCAACTTACCAACGGGCTATGGTCACTTTGTTTCATGATATGATGCATAATGAGATCGAGGTCTATGTCGATGATATGATTGCAAAGACCCGACGAGGAGAGGATCATGTTGAGACCTTGACAAAGTTGTTCAACAGACTCCGGAAGTTCAAGCTACGGCTCAACCCGGCCAAATGCGTTTTCGGTGCTAGTTCGGGCAAGTTGCTCGGATTCATTATCAGTAATAAAGGCATCGAGATCGACCCGTCCAAGGTGAAAGCTATCTGTGAGCTCAAGCCGCCTATTTCAGTCAAGGAAGTCCGAAGCCTCATGTGCAGATTGAATTACATTGCTCGATTCATTTCTCAGTTATTGGAGACCGCCAAGCCATTTCTCAAGTTACTAAGAAAGAATGCGCTAGTCAAATGGGATAACGAATGTGATGAAGCATTTGAAAAGCTGAAGCAGCACCTCATGAATCCACTGGTGCTGGTTCCACCCACACCGGGGCGACCACTGATCCTATATCTCACAATCCATAGCGAGTCTTTGGGTGCCATGCTAGCTCAGGTAAGTCAGGAAGATGGAAAAGAGCGAGCTATTTATTATCTGAGTAAGAAATTTACAGCTTCCGAGATGAATTATTCTGAAGCAGAAAAGACATGTACGGCGTTAGTCTGGGTGTTACACAGGCTACGACAATACACCTTGCATTATCAGGTGCTCTTGGTGACAGAGTGTGATCCTATCAAATACTTGCTCAACCAACCGGCCTTAGTTGGAAAGCTTGCTAAATGGCAGATTCTTATTTCTGAGTTTGATGTTCAATACCTGTCTCAGAAGTCAGTTAGAGGACGGGCCATCGCTGATGTCTTGGCCAAGAATCCGGAACAAAATGAAGATGCCTACCGCCCTGAAGATCGAATCATGGCGATAGATGACTATACTTGGACCATGTATTTTGACGGAGCCATAAACTTGTCCGGGTCAGGCATTGGAGCGGTTCTGATATCTCCAGGTGGTCAACATTATCCTGTAGCAGCAAAGTTGGTATTTCCTTGCACCAACAATATAGCTGAGTATGAGGCATGTATTCTTGGGCTGCAAGCTGCGATTGAGATAGGAGTAACCCGACTCAAGGTGTTTGGAGATTCAGCTTTGATTATCCTTCAAACCGTCGGGGAATGGAAGACGCGAGATGCTAAGCTGCTACCTTATCATGAGTATCTGGATGAGTTAGTAGAAGAATTTGATGATATTTCTTTCGAGTATCTATCTAGGACGCACAATCGGTTCGCTGATGCGTTAGCTACATTATCATCGATGTTACAAGTCACTGTTGGGCTTGAAATTGAACCACTAAAGATAGAGATATTGAGGAAGTCGGCCTACTGTATGGCCACCACTGAAGAGCCTGATGGTAAACCATGGTACCATGATATCAAGACTTATATCCAGAAGCATGAGTTTCCTGAGAAAAGTACCGCATCCGACCAAAGGTACATAAAGAAGATAGCCTCGAAGTTCTTTCTGAGCGGAGGAAATCTTTATAAGCGGTCATTCGATTCGGTCCTCCTAAGATGCATTGATTCTACTGTAGCAGTCCGTTTGATGATGGAAGTGCATGAAGGAATTTGTGGTCCACACATGAACGGCCACATGTTAGCCAGGAAAATCATGAGGTTAGGTTATTACTGGCTCACCTTAGAAAGCGATTGCATTCAGCATGTTCGGAGTTGTCATAAGTGTCAAATTCACGGTGACAAGATCAATATTCCTCCAAACGAGTTGCATCAGTTATCTGAGCCATGGCCATTCTCTATGTGGGGCATTGACGTGATCGGTCCAATATACCCCAAAGCATCTAATGGGCATCGATTTATCCTAGTTGCTATTGATTATTTCTCCAAGTGGATTGAGGCCGCGTCATATTTGGCTGTCACAGCACGGAATGTAGTGAAGTTCATCTGGCGGGATATCATCGTTCGATATGGTTCGCCTGAAGCCGTAATCACTGACAATGGCTCGAATTTGAATAACAAGATGGTTGACGACTTGTTCAAGAAATTCAAGATTAAACATCTCAATTCTTCTCCATAATGTCCTCAGATGAACGGAGCGGTGGAAGCAGCCAATAAGAACATTAAGAAGATCTTGGCTAAGACGGCCGAGAATTATCATGATTGGCATGAGAGGTTGCCATTTGCACTCATGGCATATCGAACTTCGATCCGAACATCGACCGAGGCAACCCCGTATTCTCTTGTGTACGGAATGGAAGTGGTACTACCAGTTGAAGTAGAGGTTCCTTCCTTGCGTATACTATCTCAAGTCAAGTTAACTGAAGCTGATTGGATCCAACAAAGGATGGACCAATTGAACCTAATTGATGAGAAGCGGCTCAAGGCAATATGTCACGGCCAGTGCTATCAGCAGAGGGTTGCTAAATCCTTTAACAGGAAAGTCCGACCTCGATATTTTCAAGCAGGAGACCTTGTTTTGCGGAAGCTGTTGCCAATAGTCCCACTTCCAGAGGGGAAGTTTGCTCCAAATTATGGTGGACCGTACATTGTAAAGAAGGTACTCCCAGGTGGTGCTTTAATTCTAGCAGAGATGAATGGTCGAGTTTTTGCTAGTCCTGTTAATTCTGATGCTGTAAAGAAGTATTATACTTGATTTGTTCTGACATTTCCATGATCAAGTTATAATATTCATCCGTTTGATTTACAATCATGCACCTGTTTGTTTGTTTTTGTCTGCATTGCTAATCTTCATTTTGAGATGGTTTCGATCAGGATATCCCTTTGATCCAGTTGAAATGATCATATTGAATGAGAAACCACAAGATGATGAGAGGCAAGCTTATTCCTATACACGTCCTGTACATCAATCCCCAGTGAGTTGAGTGAGATTTCCGTGCTCACAAGGTAAAGGGTTATCTCGCAAAAAGTATGATGACCAAAGTGATGAGAGGCATTCATTTCCTCTATCCATACACTACAGGTTATCCTTTGCTAGCCCATTTGAACGATGTCGCGACCTAAAATTAGGAAATTCCAGGTTAATGGATTATTAGATTAATTAAATGAATTAACTAACCTAGTCCAAGCTCTCCCAAGCTCTACCAATTCGCAACTTAGGTTTATGTTCAAATGATTTAAATTTTGGAGCCGCCACTAATCTTTTCTTGATAGGTAGATTAGATACCTAAATAAAGTATCGGGAGAATACTTTATTTTTTGCTAACCAGAGATTTAAGTTCGGGGACTTGATTATGTTAATTTTTCAATTAATACCCTTTCGGTACCATTCTTGTGAAGATTTCTTGAACTGGCAAATTCAATGGATTTAATTTATAGAGCAAGGTGCAATTATGTTTTTTTTGGGGGGGGGGGTTTCTTGATTAAATGCATGCTATGTAAATGCAACTATATGACATGAATAATGATGATATTGAGAAAATGGGTTTTGATGCACATAAAAACGTGAATTCTAACTACATGACATGCAATATGAAATCTAACCTATATGACATGCGACATGATTTAATTAAACTACATGACGAGCAAGAGTATTCTACCATGACATGCGAAATTTGAGGGTTTTATTTCAGCTTAAATGACATGCAAATTAAACTAGAAAAGCTAAAACTGTGTTCTAAATGACATGAAAATGCATGGATGACATCTATGGTATGCATGAATGACATGGAAATATGTATGAACTATACTATATGAAATGCACATGAATGACATTTTTTGGTATTTTTTATGTTATTTATGAAAAAAAAAGGGAATCAAATACTAATATAATGAACCTTGAGCATAGTACACCTTCATATCCGAAATTTTCGATGAATTCGCTTCGTACCCAAAGTTTAGGGTCGGAAGGGAATTTATTCACGTCGTACCCCGGGGGTGGGGTCGGATGGTGAATTTAAATATTATGAAATTGGTCGGTCCGGTCCCAAAGTTCTGGGATGAGACGGACAATTTCATCGTGCAGATTACGTCGTATTTCGAGGGTATTTCGAGGGTGAAGTCGGATGGCCATGCACAAATTCCAAGGGTCAAAGGCACAAGGAAGCATGTACTATACTTAAGGTAGATTATAAAAATATTTGAATTAGCATATAGTATATAAAAGGAAAATAAATTTTCGGCCAACTAGAGGGAATTGCCGAATTATAAAGGGCAAGATTGCCCTATCCACAAAGGATCACATCTTGTTCAAATTAAGAAATTATCTTATGATATTTGAAAAAATATTTTCAGATAATTCTTAATCAGGAAAGGATACGTTCAGAGTTTTTTAGATAAGCTGAATATCTTGAAGATATGCTTCTAAATTTAAAGATATGCACATTATCCAAATTAAGAAACAAGATATGAAGAATATTCCGAAGGTACGCCAAATAAGCTTAAAATTTTGGAAATATGCTTTAGGATATCATGGATTGTTCTAGATTCAAAAATTTTAAGTCAGGCAATTTCAATCTATCCTCGCTCATGCAACATTCATCAAATATTCACTCACATTCAAAATATTTTCAGAATATCATGAGATTGAAAATATTACCTAATTTGAATTCGAACCAAACTTGATGATCAAGCAAGTTAATTGGACTAATCGGCTAGGGACTTGTGTGCGCCTGAGGGCTTCGGCGGATCGTAGGCTTGCGGATGTCCTCACCGTAGTTCACCGTTCGTGGCTCTCGGACCGACGAAAGGCTCGGTGGGGAGAGAAGTTTGCTGAGCTAATTTCACAGACACTTGTCAGACTTGGTGTCTGTCAGAAAGTGCTCTCTCTAATGCCTGCAATTCGATTAAAGGGCATTCAAGAATCTGCAAAAGCAAATAAAATAAAGTAAGAACAACCCTAGGGAGATCATGGTGAGATAAGGCAAAAATGCGTTGGTGTGCCCGTAGTCATCCTCCACGAAATTGCTCACAGATTCATGCATGGGACGTATATACATAGATAGAAAAAGAAAGAGCAAAAAAGATGAATTGAGACAATTGGATTAGTTGGACAGTCTCCCAATCTTTTCTTCTCCTTTTTTCGTTTTCGCCTGCAAAGACAATCTCAATTATTGCAGTGACATCTCGAGCAACACGAGGACAAGTCAGTGTTGAATTTCACTGGGCATGGCCGTCAGAAACAGTAACGCAGGGTGAGCAGCTTCGTCGTAAGGTCTCGGAACAGTAGATCAGCGAAGGGAGTCGCTAGTCGTACTCTGAGCTGGGTCTTCCGAACGAGTGGATGGCAAAAAGGCATCCAATGGCGTGAGGCACAGCCACCATGTGAAGCCCATATGCAGTTGCCAAAGGAGCTTCATGATTCTATCCAGAACTCACCATGGGCTAATTCAAGAAGAAGACAACCATCATATCCCTTCTACCTTTCTCAAAAGCTGCCGTCTGTTTTTCTACTGTGAATTATCGTGTCCCTCTATGGCCGTGTATTTTCAGTGAATTGGCCCCCTATGCAACTCTGTAGCCGTCATCCCTCCACTCAGCAATGCATGGAGTTGACTCAGAAGAAGAAGCGCCTCCTACCTCCCTCTCTCTCTCTGTTAGCCGTATATGTGAAGTGTGTGTGGCCTCCTCGATGTGAACCCTAATGCACCTATTTATAATAGTGAGCTAGGATTTCGCCTTATTTTCTTTATTCGCAAAATAGTCCCTCTACTTCGGATAGTCGCAATTTGATTTGGAGACAAAATATTCTGTCCATAAAACCTTTTTCTTAATCAATGGGCATTTTTAATTAAAAGGCTTTTTTTTTCAAATTAAACATTAAATGAGCTGATTTAACCTCAGATTAGGCCTTAAGACCTTGGCACAAACTCCTCTCGATTGGCGAAAATTTTATAATCAATTTAAGTTCAGTCGCCTGATAGATTAAGCTCAAATCCTCCGCCGCTGGCCCAATTTAGTATGCAAAATGCAATGCAATGCAGAGAAAATAAAATATGCAATGCATGAGGAAATATTTTTGGCGAGAATTAATTCTCATTTTATAAATGACTTAAGGAAAATCAAAATTTAGGTGTCAACAAACGAAGATTTCATTTCTTACCCCTGTCGGGAACAACCCCACATTGGGGCAATTTTCAGAAGGTTCAACGAATGTTAGAATTTTCTTGCTTTCACTTGCATCAATCTTTGAGTGTATTTATTGCATGCAAATTTTGTGTCAGCTCAAGTGCCTTAGACATGACGAAGAGCATTTCTTTCTATACCCCACACAGTCAACCCCCTGCTTACCCAATTTGAGCGGTGGATTCTTCTTTTACAACCCAATTGGTGATCATTCTCATGGCGAAGAATGAAAATAATTTAAAAAAAAAAACGTCAGATGAATGGAGAATGATGTACCTTGGGGCAAATTTGTCTCAAAAGACAATTTCATCGAGGCGAATGCACAAAAAGTCCTTCAAAAAGTGACTTTCTTTTCCCTCTCTCAAAAAAAGAAAAAAAAAAGAAAAAAAGAGAGAGAGCAAGATCTCTCTTGGAGAAGCTCTCAAGGAAAAAAAAAAAAAGGTCTCTCAGGAAGAATCTCGAGAAATGAAAAATCTCAAGAGAGAAAGGAAGAGCCTCGGCTGAAATGGTTCGCGAGAATTTTTCTCAAGCAGAAGTCAATCCTAAAGAAAATTGCAAAACATCTGCCAGAGCAAGAATCAAGGGCAAGAGCATCAAGAATGGATGATCACCAATTCCTCCATGATATACCCTTTTGCTATAATAGGCCTTGTCTTTCAAGCCTACCCGAACCTACGTTACAACCCTTACCAAAGTCTCTTCAGATTTAGGGCACTTGAGTTAACATAGGATTTCAAATGTTTATAAATGTCGCTCGAAGAAGTGCGAGCAGGATCATTTTATCTCATTTTGCAGGTTTCCTGATTTGTAAACCTGATGAGGCTGATGTTATTATTTCATTCAAAGCCAAATGACTCACATGAGTCCCCTTTGTTAAACCTTTGACCAAGCCGGAATTACAGTCATTGTAAAGACCACTCAGATTGGTCTGGTCATACTGATTGCGAGAATACCCAGACCCTTGTCAAGCATGGTGGTGACAGTTCTGAGTGATTCTTATACCCGTATCAATGGTCGGGTTTCTAAAAGTCTTTCCAAGAAAGTGAGTGAAAGTCCTTTCTGACTGAAAGTTTCTCATTCAATGTGATCAAAATTATTAAAAGGATCAGACAGGTTTCCTTATTGATGAGATCCCTCAGTGAAAGCTTTGTAATGCAAGCAAGCAAATGAGTTTTGCTAGCATATGATGTTGCATTTACATTGATTTTATGCACCTGATCATTTTTAAACTCTATTTCAAGTGCATAAGCAGGTGTGATACAGTTAACCCGTTTATTCCTTGACTTTCTTCAAATTCAGAGAATCTAGGTAAGCTTTTTGAACCATTTCCTAATTTGGCAAATTTTTGCTAATTCAGGTTATCATCTCTACCCTTTTTGGTGTTCATACTGATGAGATTCGTATGATACCTTTTCCGTGTTTGCACTAATGAGATTCGTGCAGCACACCTTGATGTGTCCATGCTGATGAGATTCGCATGGCATATCCCTTTTGTATTCACACTGATGAGATTCGTGTGATACACCCCTTTTGTGCTCTCACTAATGAGATTCGTGCAGCACACCTTGATGTGTCCATGCTGATGAGATTCGCATGGCATATCCCTTTTGTATTCACACTGATGAGATTCGTGTGATACAACCCTTTTGTGCTCGCGCTGATGAGATTTGTACGACACATCTCTCTTTGTGTTTACCTTGATGAGATTCAAGCAACACATTGTGCTCAGGCTGATGAGATTCGCTTGACACCCCCCTTTTTTGAGACTCACGCTGATTTTCGTGTTCGTGCTGATGAGATTCGTACGACACACATCCTTTACAGATCATGCGCTGATTTTCACGTTTGTACTGATGAAATTCGTATAACACGCACCTTGTTATGTGTGTTCATGCTGATGAGATTCGCGATTGTTTCTTTCTCGTGATATCGAAGAATTCATCATCAACATATCTTGAACTGTCTCACATCAGAATGAAATTTCTGATAACAGGTAGGCTCCGATACCTTGAGATCCTTGCATCCACAAGAGAAGCTTGCAAATCGAGGAAATCACCAACATCATGAGGTGTCTAGTAAGACGAGATACTTCATATGCGATCCATACACAAAGCTCTCTTACTGCTCCGCATGAAGTAAGAAACTTTGGTGTATTTATTTACAGTTTCGCATATCATGCCTAAAAATGGGATTAAAACTCCCGCAAAAAAACCATTTGTCATTTACATTTGCATTGTCAAAATTTAGGTTCAACTTTGTCTTTGAGCGAAACCTCTGTGAGTCTCCACCCAAAGAGGGGTAGCTGTTGACACCTAAATTTTGTTTCCTCTTTTCAGTCATTAAATTTTGCATATAATTAAGGACTAACCTTAGTCCTTAACCAAAAAAATATATTTAATTCATTTTCATCTTATTTGCATATAATATAGTTGCATTACATTCTGCATTTAAACCGGATCGACGATGGGTGGCCGAAATGTTACGTGAAGTGTACATGGGGTAGTCTTGATCTGGAAAGATTGCATTCATGGAATAAAAGATGCCAAGGTGGAAAATATTGAACCAAATTTAAAAAAAAAAATTGCTTGTGGGAATGTCTTCCGGCTACAAATCAGAAAGAGATAAATATAATGGTCACAAATAAAAGGAAGTTACGGATGCATGATTTGTGGTTCTTCGGATATGATTGAGGGGAATCCATGGAATAGAATGAACTAACCAAAGAACGTGGACAGGAAGAGAATAAAAGAAAGAGTGAATTAAAAAGATTTAATCGCGTGGAGCAAGAAAAGAGGAAATCACTCAAGAAAGAGCTCGGCAATTTTCTTTCATCGAGGGAATCTTTTCAAGAAAAAGGAAAGAGGATCGGACAAAAAGCCCCCATGCTTACTTTCACCTTCGAGATTGAATCTTTCAATGGAAGAGACAGGTTAGGAGCATCATTGATTGATTCAGAAGATCGTTTGGCTATCGTCTTTCATATATTCGTACAAGGCGAAGAAGGAAAGATTAAATAGACGTGCACGTTGGAACGAATCTGGTCATTCAGAAAGAGGACATTCATGGAGACCCATACAAAAGAAATTTTCGTGCGCTGATTTACAGCCGATTCTCAATGGCAATCCAGAGCCAAATTTCAGTAATTAACTCCACGAATTCAGGCTTTCCAAAGAAGCGCAAGTGATATCTGCTATAAAAGCAGACTTCGCTCACTTCAACAAGGGGAGACAATTCAGAGAGCACATCGAGCAGTTTACAAAAGGTGAGGTTGAGCGTAAAAAGAGAGAGAAGAAGTTATTCCTGCCAATCACTTCTTACAAGCTAGAGAACGTACAACCTCCGCACCCAGAAGACTCACCTCCCACTCCACGATTCTCACCCACTTATAGTGGGATTCACCAACACATACACATGAGATCCTCTCATGTCATAAATCGGTTCATCCAAGAAGTCTTTGAGGGTGGAGATCTAAATTTCTCTTGTGGCGAGCCTCTTCCCCGTGAAGTTCTTCAAGTTCAGCGGTCCTTCGACAAACGTTGTTCAACGTTTTGGCTATCCGACATTTTCCGGAGAGCATAGCAGCCCAAGCGAACTATCATTGCAGCCCTTGCAACCCCACTTACAAAAGATGACCGCCGGAGGCTTCCCTAACGCTCCCAGCCATTGTTCGACACAGCAAGCACCTTGGTCGCCTGAGAACAGCAAACATCTCAGTCACATCAACGAAGTCTTCAGGCCGGCGCTAGCGTTCTAGCCACCATACTTGTTTCTCAAACAACAGTCCAGCAAGCTCTTAGTCAACGCCTGTGCATTTTCGATTCTGTTTTTGCAGGTGCTGGTCAAAGGAGTTTTGGTGGAATCTTGACTGACAAATAATAGTCAGTGGCAATCCAATTTTCTTTAAGCGTCCATCACAGAGGGCTTTCTTGGTGTGCTTTATCGAGACATAATTCCCGAGACGCCTCGTTGGAGGTATTCTCGTCAAATACTCCATTAAGCGAGTCAGATCAATCGAACACTACTGAGACCCCCTCCATCATCCGTCAATCACCCGCAAGTTGCTACCTAGCTGAGACGGCCCGATCCTGTTCATCGATTCAAACCAGGAAAGAGATATTCAAACGAGGTAAAAAATTATCCACTATATCTTGAATATCATGTTTCCTGTTTTAAATCGATTTGTTATCTTTGATATATTTGAAATATTGCATATCTTTTAGATATAGAAAACCGGTTTGAGTCGAGGGGATTCCCTATCGACAACATGTAAATTCGGACTAATCTCGACCCTGAGATTTGTCTCGATGGCATGGGGATCGAGATATCTAATCTTAACCACTAGATTTGATTCCTCAATCCAATCTGTCATTTAATTCGAATTGGAAAATATTTTTAAAAAAACCATGCATTATTTGTGGATGCGTTTTTGATTCGTTGCCTAAAATAAAATAAAAAAACCCAAAAATATTTACACCTTTGGAGTTTTAAATCAGAATACTCGAAAGTTGCCAACTCAGATAATTTTCATGAAATGGGTACCGAAAGGGCATTAATAGAAATATTAGTGTAACCAAGTCCCCAAACTCAATGAATTTCTGGTTCGTAGGAATAAAGTATTTCTCCCGATACTTTATTTAGGTGTCTAATCAGCCTACCGTAAAATGATTAGTGGCAACTCCAATTTGAAAATCTTTTGCATGTTAAATATTGAACTTAAGTTGCGATTTGGTAGGATTTGGGAGAGTCTGAGTTAGGTTAGTTAATTTAATTAACCTAATAATTCATTAACCTAAAATTTCTGATTTTTAGGTCGTGACAATTGTGTTATTCAATATATGAATTTCCTAAAGGGGTCTAATAGCAACCCTCTACTTTTGTTTGTCCAAAAAGAAAGCAATCGTACATGGATAGACAGCACAAGAAAAAGAATCAACAATGAGAAAGAATACAAAAATCCAAATCGCATTTGGAGTCGGAGTTAGGGTTGGAATTCCTTTTTTTGGTAATTAATGTTTCTGGACCATGCTGTTGAAGTTAAGATCTCGGCCTACACTGATTTTACTTTCGCCAATTCAATTTAATTGAGAATCTATTCCCGGTTGTCTATTTTGTTTTGTCACTGTAACACTTGCTCTTATTCGTTCGGAAATATTTATGTTGTCATTAAGGGATTAATTTCATCAGTTTTAGAACTCAATCGTCAAGTTTTTGTTCCTTTTTTTCTCTGTACATAATCGCTCATGGATTCGGAATTCAAGGACTGCGATGTTTGACCCGGATTTCGATCAATCGACTCGGAACAATTACTGCTGCCGAGTTGACTATGTGAAGACGGTGATTCTGGAAATAATAATACGTAGCATTACTCAATATTTAAATATGGTCTTAAGTGTGAAAAGCTAGACCCGACGTACCCTATAAAACATCTTCCCCGTTACATCTCTTCTGTCTCTCTCTACAACGTGTTGATGGAAGACTCCTGGGTGTACATCCTCTCCGCGACTTCCTTCCTCTTCCTTCTCTTCCTGTTCAGATTGCAGAGAAGCAACAAGAGAAATCTCCCGCCGAGCCCACTTTCACTCCCTATCATCGGCCACCTCCTCCTCATAAAAGAGCCTGTCCACCGAACCCTCCAGTCTCTCCCACCGCTATGGCCCCGTCCTTTCCCTCTCCTTCGGCTCTCGACCTGTGGTCGTCATATCCTCCCCGTCCGCGGCCGAGGAGTGCTTCACCACCAACGACCTTGTCCTCGCCAACCGCCACCTCATGCTCGCGGCCGACATCATGGGCTACGGCAACACCACCATGGGCACCTCCCACTACGGCCCCCACTAGCGCAACCTCCGCCGCCTCACTGCCCTCGAGATCCTCTCTCCATATCACCTCGCCGGCTCCCTCGCTGTCTGGCAGGAGGAAGTCAGGCTCCTCCTGAGGAGCTTCTACGAGGCGGCCGACTCCCCCCGGGGCGGCGGTTACGCGAGGGTGGAGATGAGGCCGAGGCTGCAGGAGCTGTCCTTCAACATCATCATGAGGATGGTCTCTGGGAAGCGCTACTTTGGGGCCGCCATCGACGCGGGTGACGCCGAGGTGGCCAGGAAGTTCAGGGAGGTGATAAAGGAGACATTCGAGCTAAGCGGGACGGACCCGGGCGATTTCTTGCCGGCGCTGAGGAAGGTGCTGGACTTCAAGGGGAGAGAGCGGAGGATGGTGGACGTGGCGAAGAGGTCCGATGGGATCTTGCAGGGCATGATAGACGAGCTGAGGTCAAGAAGGGACGGCGGCCAAGAGGTGGAGAGCAAGACGATGGTCGATGCCATGCTGTCGGAGGGCTACTTGGACGACATCATCAAAGGCCATATCCTGGTACGTCTTCTATTCACTTCACTTAAGAATACACATTAGTGCATATACTTAAGTTAATTTCTCAAACACAAATCGCCACAGACAATGATAAGCGCTGGCACAGACACATCCGCGGCGACAATAGAATGGGCCATGTCCCTCCTGCTCAACCATCCGGACGTCATGAAAAAAGCTCAAGCAGAACTAGACGACGTCATTGGCCGAGACCGTCTAGCTGACGAAGTAGACATCCACAAGCTGCCTCGCCTTCAAAGCATCATCAACGAGGCCCTCCGATTGTTTTCGCCGGTGCCCCTCCTTGTGCCTCATGAGTCTGCTGAGGATTGCACAGTCGGCGGGTTCGACGTGCCCCAAGGCACCATGATCCTGGTAAAGGGAAAATTTCCAAATCAGGTGGAAAAAAAAATATTTACTGGATCAGGTTGAATTTTTTTTTTTTACCGGATCAGGTGCCGCTCGGCAGTCATACTGCCGAGCGGGCCGCTGGGCTGCCTACAGTAGCCCGCTCGGCTGCCTATAGTAGCCCGCTCGGCAGTCACACTGCCGAGCCGGGCCCCAACTAGTTTTTTTTTAAAAAAAATTTCGAAAAACTATTTTTTTATAATCTTTATTTTATTTATAATTTTGTTTTTTTTAAGCTGATTTTTATAATATAGTTATCAATATTTAATTACTTAAGATATATAATTATAACATTACAATAAATTCACATATGTAATGTCGACATCGAACAGAAGAACTGAATAAATATCGCGCAATTGGGATATTGTAAAAAACATGGGATTTTCATAATAGATAATAAATTAACTTCAGTTACATGTACTAATGACGCCGTCTTCCTACATGACCTCCTGTTCCGCAATGAGGTTTTCTACGTTGATCGAAAGGTCTAGTGTTATACCGACGAGAATGAGGATCCGGCTGAGTAGGATATGTCGATGACGAAGGCATATCTTGTGAACCTAATGAGCTACCATTAATGCCCGACCCGAACCGTATTAGGAAGAAAGGAAGACCTCGTGCATCCCGGATACGTAATGAGATGGACTGGAGAACGCCGAGCGGTAGCGATTCGCGTAACCATTGCACCATATGTGGGGAATCAGGGCACAACATTCAAACCTGCGCACGCAGATCGGCCCAGGAATAGATCACAGTTGTGTCAATTATGTAAATTAGTTTGATGAAATTTTTGTAATGTTATAATATCGTTCAAGAAACATATTTATTAATTTCATTTTTTCGTGGTTTTTATATTAGATGTGTGAATTTTTTGTAATTTTACAATATCCCAATTGCGTGATATTTATTCAGTTCTTCTGTTCGATGTCGACATTACATATGTGAATTTACTGTAATTTTATAATTATATATCTTAAGTAATTAAATATTGATAATTATATTATAAAAATCAGCTTAAAAAGAACAAAATTATAAATAAAATAAATATTATAAAAAAATAGCTTTTCGAAATTTAAAAAAAAAATAGTTGGGGCTCGGCTCGGCAGTGTGGCTGCCGAGCGGGCCGCAGGAGGCGGCGGCCCAGCCGCCCGCTCGGCAGTGTAACTGCCGAGCGGCATCTGATCCGGTAAAAAAAAAAATTTCAACCTGATCCGGTAAATTTTTTTTTTTTCCACCCGATTTGGAAATTTTCCCCATGGTAAATGCGTGGGCAATTCAGAGAGACCCAAAAGTGTGGGATGACCCCACGAGTTTTAAACCAGAGAGGTGTGAGGGATTGGAAGGTGATCATTCGTACCGTTTGTTGCCGTTTGGGATGGGGAGGAGGAGTTGTCCCGGTGTCGGCCTTGCCAACAGAGTAGTGGGTTTGGCCCTAGTGGCGCTTCTTCAGTGCTTCGAGTGGGAACGAGCCGGTGAAGAGCCGGTGGACTTGTCGGAGGGGACGGGACTCACAATGCCCAAGAGAGAGCCATTGGAGGCTATGTGCAAAGCGCGTGAATGCATGATCGCTAATGTTCTTGCACAGCTTTGAGAAGGTCGTTCTCTAGTGAATTTATTTTGGTCACGTATCTCCGATTTTTTTTCTTTCTTTATGTTTGTTCTGTCCAATTTAATGCCCTAATGGAGCCTATTGTGCTCGGTTGAAGGCAATCACTGGTAACGATTGATTTGAGTTTTCTTCAAACATGCTTCCCCCGGAAGCATATTCAGGTGGCGGAATAGCCAAAACTTTTGCACCTTAGTGGAATGTCCACTAGCTGTTTTATCTTGTTTCTCGCATGGTTTCTCTACCAATTCTATACTGCCCAATGTAACAGTCACGAGCACACGCCGAAATCTCCAAATTCAGTGATGAGCGCACGTCGAGATCTCCCACTGCATTTGCAATGGCTTGCGAAGCGCGTTTAGGTTCAACGTCCTCGTCCCCATCGCCATACAGAGACACCAACATCAAAATATTATGACAGAACACATATCAAATACCTGTAAAAAAAACTTTCATATCCATATCTATATCGAGTTCGGGATAGTAAAAACCCCCAAACTTGACCTAAATGTAAATCGGAAGATGAGAGCGGCCTAATCCCGAAAGAGTATAAAGCCCCGTCACGAACATCCTCCTTGGTGGCTGTCACTGGACGAATGGTCGAATTGGTAAGATCAGCCGCAGGAATTTATTCACACACACAAACTCCCAAAACAAATTGGGAGAGAAGAGAAAGACATATAACTTTAAAAGAGAGAAGAGGGAGAGTGGTAAGGGAGGGAGAGAGAGAGAAGGAAAGGTCCCTCCCTCTCCCTTAGGGATGCACCGCAGGTGGCAGCTTCTACAAGGGCAAGGAGAGGAAACCCTAAGGAGACCAGGGGTGGGGGAGATGAGTTTTAGTGGTGTTCGCTCGTTTTATGCAACGAGGAATACCTTTAACCGAAATTTAGTCTTCGATTTTTATTAAGTGGGTTCTGTGGTTCAACTTTCGAAGGGAAATTTTAGCAAGACACGAAGCAATACAGAGAGGTATGAAATGGTTAGGAAATCAGTGGATCGAATATGGATTTGAGATCAACAAAGGTTCAGGCTACATTACGATACTCCTACGAAAGCAATAGAAGGCTTGGAAGTAAGCTATACTTGCAGAAACTGTAAATGCTGGAAAGAAAGGTGCAGGGAAGTTAAAATACAGATAAACTTGAGTGTTCTTGGATGTGTGTTGATCTGTCTCTTGTTCTTCTCTTTTGAGTATTTGTATTCTTTAGCTTTCCATAACCGTCCGTCGGTTATTTTCTTGCTTTCAAACTTTGAATCTTGGCGCCTTCAATAACTTCCCATTTGCCCACGTTTTATCCGTCAAAACTTGATCTTCAACTGTTAACATGGCTTCGAATTTGAACCTCTTCCAGTAACTGCCGTGAACTGTTCGCATTCACTATCCGGATTTCTTGCTCGTAACTTCTTACTGACGTGGCTAGTTTGACCATCCTACGGTTCCTTTCAACTTCGTATTCCTCTCACTGCTGACCTTTTACAGTTTCGGTATGTCCACAGTCTTACCGAATTTCAAAAATCAATGACCTTATTCTCTTACTTCCCGAATATCGGGTTTAGACTTCTGGCTATTTCGGTATGTTACAAACAACTTACCGAACTTCTCATAGTAGTTCACTGTTCCCGATTTACCGATTTTCGGGATATGGTGATACCGAAGTCAATTCGGTAACTCATTATTATTTGGTGTCAACAGATGCCCCCTTTTAAAAGAATTAAAAGAATTTTAATTATTTTAAATGCCAAAGATGACAAGACACTTACTTTTTGCTTCCAGCTCCATTTTGCCGCCTCGTTTCGCGCGCTTGCCTTTTCATCTCCTCATCGTATCAACTTAATATATATATATATATATCAGATATCCCCACACAATCTGATCTCTCCCCTTCAGACGTGCTTTTTCCAAAACTCATCTTCTTCGCTATTCTCGTGCCCTTTCGCCTCTTTATTTCTTCGTGACCTCACTCCGTACCTATCTAAACACCATGGCTCCCAAGGCTCAGGCTTCTTCCTTTCTCGCCTCCGACGCCTTAGAGCGGTATCATCAGTTCAGAGACTCTAAGGATTTCAACGACGATGGACATCTACTCTCGGTGCAGAACGATTACGAGGATTCTAACATCATTGGCCCTGCCGTTTATAATCAATTCTCAATTCGTACAAATCTCTCTGAATTTTTCCCTCGCCATCTAACCGAGGTACTTCCAGTCCACCATTCTTCTATTTTGGCTTACAACTGGCACTCTTATCCTTCTCGTCTTAGGGCTTTTTCTGATTTTGAGCCAAATTTTTACCAATGGTATCTCCGACTTCTTCCTTCCAACGGTTCTCTTTGGGATGAGCTCCTGATTCATAATGCCCTGCGTCTCTGCTGTTTTGATTATCATCTGAACCATGGGCTAATCAGTGCTCTGTCTTGCTTTTGGTCGTCTTCAACCAACTGCTTCTTTTTCCCTTTCTCCCCGATGTCGGTAACTTTGCTCGATATCTATTGCCTCACTGGTCTCAGTCCTTTAGGCGCAGACCCATCTACTCTGTCTTCAGTTTCTTACTAAGGGCTCAGTAAGTTATCTGATTCTGAATTAGCCTACGGGGCTTTTATCGGTAAGTATTTTAAGAGAGAAGGTGTAATAACAGACGAAGAACATACCGCTGTCCTCCTATACTGGCTTTGTAAATTCCTTTTCTGTCACCCTATCGTGAGAGTTTCCAAAGACTTCGTTACCATAGCTTCCGCCTTAGCTTCGGGAACTCAGCTAGCTTTAGGAAAAATCACATTAGCCTTATTGTACTGAGGGTTAGCCCACTCTGCTTCATCCATTGCTTCGGATGAAGTTGGTGGAGTCTATGGTGGTCCCCTCTGGATTCTCCAAGCTTGGTCGGCCTTTTATTTTCCTTCTTGGTTTTCTAAGGATCAAGTTACGCAACCTCCTTCAGTTTCGATCCCGAATCATCCTGTCTACCGAGCTTTAAGTAGAGAGCTGGTTCCTGTTTCAGAGGGACAATCATCTTATTTTCGGTTCTTCGTTTCCCAAATTTTTTCAATCATAGGGAAACGATTTTCTTTTTCCCCTTTTTTCACTCCCCAATTTAAATCATCTCTTCCTTCTTTTCAGAAAAATAGGAGTGATTTTTGGCAAATCGTTCTAACCTCTGTTGACCTCCCTGTTAGGTTCTCAATAAAGGGTAGATTTGTTGTCGATTTTGAAATCTACTCCCCCCAGTATTGTACTAGATAATTTGGGTTGATTCAAGGGGTTCCTATCTCGGCTCTCTATACCTTTTCTTTTTCTTTCATCAACAAGATATTCTGTAACCTGGGAGATAGCCAGAGCTTCACTGAATTGAACAAACTAATTCGGGACATATACCGATTGTTTCGCGTTACCGAGTTTGTTGCACATACCGATCGCTCCTCAGAAGACTTCAACTTTTGGTGGAAGAACTATCGAAAATCTGTATTCTCAAAGCCGTTGGACATGATTCTTTTGAAGATAAAGGACACGACTACTCCCGCACTTCCTCAAGCAACCGAAGGTGAAGACATACCTTCTGCTGAACTAACAAAGCCTATTAAAGGTTGGTTTGCTCTCATTCTTTCAATATATATCTTCATTCGATATTTGGTTGTGTCTAACTGTCTTCCTTCACAGCAGGTAGAAAGAGAAAAATTTTAGAACTGCCTGCTCCAGAAAAGGCGTCGAAGAAGCCTGCAACAGAAAGAGCTATTGATCGATCTTCATCGCCATCTCTTGAAAGCTCTTCACCAAGGAGCCCATCTCTCAGTCCCACACTTCGTACCATGATGAGGCCGCATACACCAAAAGGTAACTTTCATACTCAAGCTTTGCTAATTACAAGCATACTTGCCGACATTGATCTTTTCTTTTGTTTTAAAAACTCAGGGAAGACTCTTAAGATTTACAGATCGAAAGCGGCTTTGCTTACTTCCCCCTCTATCAAGGCTCTTTCTGACGATATAGCAATCCCTGACCCTGCATTGGTGATTCCTGCTCCTTCGACAGAACCTCCTATCGAATCAATGCAAGTCCAGACTTCGAGACTTGAGGAAAAGAAATTAGCTAATGACCCATCTCCACCTCTAACTGAGAAATCTCCAACCTTTATCGGTAAATCCTATCTTCAGATTCTTACCGAATGATGAATGCTTCTTACACTATTGTTTTAATATTCATAGCTGTGTTTACAGGTACTGATTAGCTTTCGCCTGCATCAAAAAGAATTTTAATTCCCGATGGAAAATTTCTTAAAGGCTCATCAACCAATATACCTCTGTCACTTATTCAACCTTCAACTATTGCTCTGCCTCCTCAGAGAGTCTCTGTGGCAAGCTCATCTTCTTCCCAAGCTCCTCCTGCCGTAGCCGAAATAACACTTTTATCCATTGAGGAGAAAGCTGAAGTGGAAAGTATGCTGCTTGCAGATCTCTCTGGCTCCTCCGCTGTTGAACATCCTCCAGAATCCATAGACCCGGCATCATTTTCCGAAGTCTCTAAGGATGTAGCCAAAGCTAAATGGATAGAACTCCTTCACTTATTAGAATCTGGCTATGGGAAGTTGATCACCGATTCTGACAGAGAGAAACGAGCAAGAACTCTTTTTCAGGAGGTGTGTTCTGGTAATCCTTCTTTTATGCTTTCCCTAAACTTCCAAGACAAAAGTGATATTTTCGCCGTCGGTTTTGTGGATGCTGTGGACACCATTAGAATCAACATCGATCGTCTTCCACATCTTTTCTTTGGAGAACAGCGAGGTCAAGCTATTCAAGATGAAATAACCCGCAAATGCGAAGATACTCGTCTGTTTTATGATAGTTATAGAGCTGAAGAGAGCAAACTTCATCGCCTAGCGGAGAGGAGAGCAGAGCTTGAGGCAGAACTGAAGAAGGTAGAGGTCTAAATGGTGGAACAAGAAGCGAAAATGCGTCATCTTTGTCCATCAGTTAGACAAAAGCTGGAGAAGTATCGGGAGTTGAGGAAGGAATACGACTCTACATGTGGGTCAGTCAAGACTTGCGAGAAGCAGAGGGCGGAGCTCATGGAACAAAATTTTAACTTAGAATTTGAACTCCGCTCTTTTGTAAATGAAACCAAAACTCTGTTAAACAAATGGAAATGAAAGTCTTGTTTTCTCTGACTCAAATGTTCTTTTGCTCCATTTGCCGAATTCTAACATCTGTTCCCCTATAATCCTCAATGACTAACAAAGATCCCGATAATAATGCTTCCCGATAATCCTCAACGACTAACAAAAGATCCCGATAATAATGCTTCCCGATAATCCTCAACGACTAACAAAAGATCCCGATAATAAGGCTTCCCGATAATCCTCAACGACTAACAAAGATCCCGATAATAAGGCCTCCCGATAATCCTCAACGACTAACCAAGATCCCGATAATAAGGCCTCCTGATATCATGCTTCGTTGACTATGACTGCCTTTTGCATACTTTCTTTTACAAAAGAATCTTTTGGCGGCAATGCTAGTAACCGGCTTCCTCCACTTATGGGCCATGTTCTTCCACTTCTTCCAATTATCCGAGAAAAGCTCTGGCATGCCACTACCCATGATCTGCTTTATATCTTTTATCTTTATAACTGCCCAAGCTGCACAATTCATCCTGTAAATTTGCAATCTTGCTCATGATGTCTTCACATGGTTCTTCATCTCAACTGCCTCTTTGGTCTCGATCACATAGACGTTGTAATGGCCAACGTGAAGGTAAACTTTCTGTTAAATGTACCCTGATCCAAGCTTTGACAACTGTTCTTCATTTCTCTTAACATGGACAACTCTTTTATTCAATTACCCATAGATGATCAATCCTTGTGGAGACGACTACATGAACTGCTGTCCCAAGGACACCATACTTTATTACTGAGTCACAAACATAGGCTAGAAATTACCGAACTGACAGACATTTTCAGGTCCAAGGTATTCCTAACTGCAGACTCTGATTTCTTAGACTTAGTGTGGGAACTGCGCTCCTTATTCCCTGCCAGCTTCGACGAATTTGAGCACAATATGAAGGAAATTTGGAACCTTGAGCCTATCATTGTGGAAGTTGAGGCTCTTAAGCTCCAAATTGTGGAAGAATTTTCCCGATTGTGCGACTCCAAGGAAGCATATGCTCAAGTTCAGGACTCTTGCCTCCATGCCAGAGAAGATGTTGAGATGACACGTCGACTTTTCAATTTCCTTTATAATCATCACCGTGCGAAACGTAGGATAATTAAAGATGAAATTTCCCGTGTTAGATCCATGGTCCGAGTTTCTTCAAACAGGTACAGACAATTATTACAGGAAACTTGGGAGAAACTTGAAGCTGTCCGTTTCCATTCTCGTCGCACAGAATATCTTAAAGAGCAGCAATCTGAACTCCACTATGATCTTACATTACATTCCAACCTTTTAGCCCGGAACCTCAACCTTGTTAAAGATCTGAAGACCTTTGTAACCAAGATCAGAATGTATTTTCGCTTCTAATGAATAAATCAATTTCTTTATATTTCCCAGATTGATGGATAATATTTCTTTAAGAATTTCCCATTTATAGAGCGAGATAATTCTTTTCCATTGACATCCATCAATCTGTATGCATTTCCATTGAACATTTCGGTAACTAGATATGGGCCATCCCAATTTGATGACCACTTACCGAATTCCCTGTCTATGAGGTTGAACGGCAAAATTGCTTTCCATATTAAATCCCCAACGGCAAATTGCTTGATCCTAACCTTCTTGTTAAAAGCTCTGGCTACTCTTTTCTTTTGTGCGACCAATTGATCCAAAGCAGCTGCCCGGACTTCGTCTAATTCATCCAAATTTATATGCATCCAATCTCTGTAATCTTCCGGAAATACTTCACTTTGCAATTGGACTCGTAATGATTGCACAGTTATCTCCATCGGTAAAACCGCCTCTTGTCCATATGTCGGCATATATGGACTAACGCCTGTATTTGATCTTCGCAATGTTCGGTACGCCCACAACACTGCTGATAACAGGTTATTCCATTCTCTTGGATTTTCTACCAAATGCTTTTTAATCAATCCAATCACGACCTTATTAGTAGCTTCAGCTTGTCCATTTGCTTGAGGATAATATGGTGTGGAATGTATCATCTTAATTTCTCTTGATCGAACAAATTCCACAACTTCGCTTCTAGTAAACACTGTTCCTTGATCCGTAGTGAATGACTCCGGTAAGCCAAATCGGTGAATTATATTCTCCTCAATAAATTTGATCATCATCTTCTGGCTAATGCTCTTGTATGGAATTGCTTCCACCCATTTCGTAAAGTAGTTCGTAGCCAGCAGAATGAAATTATGCTTATGAGAAGAAGGTGGATAAATCTTACCTATTATGTCCATCGCCCATCCTATAAATGGCCATGGCTTTATAATAGAATGAAGCTCTATAGCAGGCGCATGTTGCAAAGGTCCATGCTTTTGACATGAGATGCATGCTTTGGCATATTCAATGCAATTCTGCATCATTGTTGGCAAAAAATATCCGTACCTTTTCAAAAGCCATCTCATCTTAATTCCAGCTTGATGTACTCCACATATGCCTTCGTGTGCTTCTGCCATAATCAGTTTCGCATTATCCTTATCAAGACATCGCAATAGTAACCCATCTGAGGATTTTCGATATACCTCTTCTCCTAATATTACGTACTTCTGAGCTTGTCTCCTCAGCTTTTAATATCTTGAATCAGGTTTTTTCAAGTATTCCATGATAGGCTGTCTCCAATCCTTTTCTCGGGCTACCTCACTGACCGATACCGGTATTTCTCTTCGTTCAATAGAAGGTACCGATAATATGATGATAGTTGCAATATTTGCCAACTCTTTTGATAATTTATAACCGGAAGCCACCTGTGCTAACTAGTTGGCTTCGTAATTGGTTTCTCTTTTGACATGGACTATGTCATACTTTCTAAACTGTTCCAACTGCTTCTTGGCTAGGTAATAATAGCCAATCAAATTTTCATTCAAACACTGATATTCTCCTTTCAGCTGCTTCACCACTAGCTGTGAATCACCGAATATTTTGATGAACTGTGCTTCCAACTCAATCAGTATTCCTAAACCGATAATCAATGCTTCATATTCAGCTTGATTGTTTGAGCACTCAAAATCTAACTTACAGACACACCTTGTAAGTTCTCCGGTGGGAGAAATTATCATCAAACCGGCTCCAGCCATACTTTTAGCGCATGATCCATCAAAATACATAGTCCATGGTACAACTTGACTAAAATTTTGTTCATTTTCTTCCATTTGTAGGCATGGGTATTCGGTAAGAAAGTCAGCAACGACCTAACCTTTGACTGCTTTTATTGGTACGTGTGCCAAATCAAATTCAAACAAGATAAATGCCCACTTGGCTATACGCCCTTTTATAACAGGTCGTGACAACATATATTTTATCACAACAGTCTTACCGAGTACATGCACTGTAGCTAGCAACAAATAATGTCTTAACTTCATACAAGAAAAGTACAAAGATAGACATAATTTTTCGATTGCGGTATATCTTTTTTCAACATCAGTCAACGTTCTACTTAAATAATATACCGCTTGTTCTTTTCCATTTTCATTCTCTTGTGCCAGCATACTCCTGATAGTTGAATCGGTAGTGGACAAGTACAACCTTAGTGGCCTGCCTGCTTTTGGCGGTATCAATACATGAGGATTTGTTAGATAAACTTTGACTGCATCAAACGCATTTTCCTGTTTATCTCCCCATATAAACTTCTCTTGATTTTTAAGACGCAAGAGCTGTGTCATTGGTTCTATCTTCCGAGATAGATTGGCAATGAATCTTCTGAGAAAATTAATTTTCCTGAGTACCATCTGCAGTTGCTTCTTTGATGTAGGATGAGGGAGTTCTATAATAGCATTTTCCTTATTCCTGTCAATCTCAATTCCCTTCTGATTAACTAAGAATCCCAAGAAATTCCCTGCTCGCACTCCAAAGGCACATTTAGCTGGATTCATCTTCAATTTGTACTTCCTCATCCTAACAAAAGCTTGCTCAATATAATCCAAATGCTCTTCCTGATTTGATTTAATCACCACATCATCAATATAAACTTCCAAGAATTTACCGATCATGTCATGAAAGATGAAATTCATTGCTCGCTGGTATGTAGCTCCTGCATTTTTCAATCCAAAAGGCATGACTACCCATTGAAAAGTACCGATAGCACCAAGACATCTAAACGCTATTTTCGGGACATCTTCTTTAGCAATAAATATCTTGTTATAACCCGAATGACCATCCATTAGAGATAACATCTCATTTCCCGATGCTGAATCTACTAACATGTCTGACATTGGCATCTGATACTCGTCTTTTGGAGTGGCATTATTGAGATCCCGAAAATCAATACAGACTCTCAATTTTCCATTCTTCTTCTTCATAGGAACAATATTC
This sequence comes from Lenwebbia sp. NSW1173648, assembly GCA_029784005.1. Classification (NCBI taxonomy): domain Eukaryota; kingdom Viridiplantae; phylum Streptophyta; class Magnoliopsida; order Myrtales; family Myrtaceae; genus Lenwebbia; species Lenwebbia sp. NSW1173648. Next base: position 16,718,339 of record JARCGZ010000012.1, on the reverse strand, counting down.
GAAAGCCACTCTACATACCTGGCTGTCTCAATGAATTTCGCCTTCAGCAACCTTTCAATTTCTTCCTTGACTTTATCAACCACGTCTGGAGCAAACCTTCTTGCCAACTGTTTATGTGGACGAAATCCTTTCTTGATAGGAAGGCGATGCTCTACAATATCTCTTGACAGACCAGGCATTTCATGGTAATCCCATGCGAAGCAATCTTTGTACTCTTTGATCAGGTTGACTAAATCTTCCTTCATGCCCCTTTGCAAAAACGTACTCACATACATTGGACGAAAACACCAAGGTTCTCTTATATCAACTTCTAACAATGGGTCTTGAGCTTTTGTTGACCTGCTGTCTTCCTTGATTGGCGACTCTTCCCATTCATCAATACAATCTAAAACTTCAGCGCTCTGCTGGGTCATCTCCGCCAGGTATGCGAAATACCTTTCACAAACTTCTTGCAATAAGGGCTCGCTTTCCATAAAGAGTATGTAACTCCTCTAATGCTAAGCTAGACTTGGGAATCCATTCAGTTTTCATATCCCCAAAGCGGCAATAAGCGTAGGATCGTGAATCTGCTTTTGGTGTTCCGATAACATGATTTCCATGTGAATACTCTTGATGCTCTTGATGAATATCGATCCACCCTATTGAAGCAAGTCCAGAATCAGCCTCAATGTACTCTACTCCTTCGCCATTCCAAAATGCTAGAACTTGATGAAGAGTCGAAGGTACACATTGATTAGAGTGTATCCAATCTCTTCTAAGCAACAAATTGTACGAACCATCAGACTCTATCATGAAGAAAGTCGTCCTTGACTTCTTGGATCCTATGGTTAAGTCTAGCACAACTGCCCCTTTGACTTCGGTAACTTCTCCTAGGAAATCAGACAGCTGAACATTCGACGGAATTATGTCATCATCACCTTTTCCCAACTTCTTAAAGTACTTATAAGATATGAGATTCAAAGTGGCTCCCGCATCTACAAAACTTTTACCGACAGCTTGGCCATTGACTCTACCTGAAATAACCAAGGATCTTAAATGTCTAGCTTTATCTGAAGGTACCTTGTCAAACCTTATCACTTCTCTATCAGAGAATTCGAACTCTGCCATTGCTATCTCCTTCTTCGAGATATGCTCGAGTTCCTCGTCTACCACCAAACAAGCTCCATATTCCGCTAGAAGCTTAGCATGGACCATGTTGATCCTCATTGGCGAACGATATTCTTTTGGCATTTTGGAGTGACCCGCTCGGCAACTCTTATCATCTTCTCGCGGCATCTTGAGATTCAGATTCCTTTGTTCCATCTTGACTTGATGATTCGGGTTAAGAGCTACCTGAAATTGCCCAAAGTGAATTGTTTGGGAAACCTGTTGAACTTCTTTTCCCTTTTTCACCTCGTGGTAAGAACTACCTCCCGAATCATACACAGAATTCTTCTCTGGTTTGACAAGTTCTTTATCATCAGGATTTCTTTTCCAAACCCAATTACCTTTCGTACCAAAAGGTCTGAATGGAAGAATCTGTGATGGCATTCCTCTGTCTCGACGATTCTCGAAATCCCTCTGTTTGTTTTTCATTCGCTGAAAGTGACTTTTAACAGTTCGGTAGGATGCTTGCCCCGGCGGTTTAGCTACGGACCATTTTCCTTCAGGAGGATTGTGTGGAACCTTAATTGTCTTTTTCTTTTGAACCTCCTGGGAAATTGAAGGTGGTGGATCATCAAATTCATCTCCCCAACCAGTCGGTTCAACTGGCAATGACGGGGGTAAGTAATCATTCGTGTCCCCATAGTACACTACGTAGTCAAATTTCCCACTAGGTTCTCCAAGCAATCCTAATTTGGGATCCCCTTCTTTGTATCGCTGCCATAAACTCTTTTTCTTCTCATGTTTTCGTGGGGTTTCCTTCTCCTTGTGAACTCGTGTTTCAACTTCTTGAGTTGGAGGAACTTGTCTTAATGAATCGGGACAGAACCTCTACCTCTCAGGCATTTGTGCTAACTGCCTTGATTGAGCTTCTTGACTTTTTGATTATGCCGAAACATTTTCAGTTACTACGATCTCAGACCTTATCTGTGGTCTACTTTCCCGACGGACAAATGATCCCGATCTGTATCTTCCTCTTGTTCCCCTCATGTATTGGAACTTGGGAACTTCCCGATTCTGATGACTTAATTCTTGATGACAATGAGTGCACAGTTGTCTATTATCATATCTTATAGCTCATGCACATTAACCATACTGATCATCTTCAGGAAAGGATCTGTGTCTACTTCCATTGGAGCCTTGCCTTTGTCTTCAGCGAACTTAATCTTGCCTTGGCGAATCGCTTTCTGGATTGTCTTTCTAAAAACAATGCAATTCACCATATCATGAGTCTTGGAATGATGCCATTTGCAATACCTTTTATCCGTAGTTTCTTCCTTAGACGGGATTACCTGTCCCTCAGCCAATTTAACCATTCCATCTTTCAGCAATAAGTCAAATATCTCATCCAACTTATAGATATCAAAGGAATAATTACTCGTTTCCTTGGCTTTTAACTTGGACATATCTCTTGCCCTTGCTGGTTTCAGAGCTGGGCACACATACGATTTTTCAAGTACCATAGTTGCTACCGCTATCTCATTCTCTTCTTCAGCCAAGTCACCGTATTCGGTACTTTCAGCAAATGCTATTGTCTGCCGATTATCCTTTGTCTGCTTCTTATCCTTATCCTTCAGCAGATGCTCATACTTAGAAACCCGAGCATTTAACTGGAAGAGATCATCAAAAGCTTGTCCCTCAAATCTTTCTTTGAGATTGAATTCCAACCCATTGAACGCCAAATCGGTAAATTCCTTCTCGGTGAGAGAAGTCAAACACCGATTCCTGGATTTCTTGAAACGAGCAATAAATTGATCTACTGTCTCAGTGCCATACTGGTACATTCTGGCCAAGTCGGCTACTGTTACCTCTAGTACCGTTCGGTAAAATTGAGAATAAAACTATCTCTCCATCTCAACCCATGTCTAAATAGAATTTGCTGGCAAATTTGTATACCAAGTAAATGCTGTCTTTGACAACGACAATGGGAATAGCCTTAGCCTTAAATATTCATTTATTCCAGCCTCTCCACATTGTGCTAAAAATTGACCTACATGCTCCACAGTTGACTGATCTTCCTCACCTGTGAATACAGCAAAATCTGGCATTTTAAAACCCCTTGGATATGGGATGTTGTCAACCCAATCAGGATGTGGCTTCCTGTATACAGGTCTTGGTGTGCCTCTCTCTACTTCCAATTGTTGCATTATCAACTCTGCAACTCTATCTGGGTTCCATGGCCTTAAATTCTGCTGGCCCAACCAAGGATCCTGCCCCCTAGGGTCAACCTGCTGAGGTCTGTTCATGCCTTGTTGATCCATATTGTAGTTAATGGGTGGCGACCTGTAGAGAGGGTTTTCCACCATATATGGGTATGGTTGAGCTGCAGGCGGCCTCATAGGATTAATATTAGGCACATTCACCAAAGTGTTGTCAGGTGCCAACACGTGGGTTTGTTCTTCGTTTAATTGCCGAGGAATATTAGCATTGTGATGGGGTACTTCTTCATTAGCAGCCGAATGCTCAGATCGCGCTCCATCATCTGGGTTATTGATATTACCAACTGGTACTCCTTCTGATTGACCTCTGGTTCTCACCTTTTCTCCTAATCTCTCCACACAAATCCCATTGGGCGTGCCAAAAAGATGTTCGCTCGTTTTATACAACGAGGAATACCTTTCACCGAAATTTAGTCTTCGGTTTTTATTAAGAGGGTTCTGTGGTTCAATTTTCGAAGGGAAATTTTAGCAAGACACGAAGCAACATAGAGATGTATGAAATGGGTAGGAAATCAATGGATCGAATATGGATTTGAGATCAACAAAGGTTCAGGCTACATTACGATACTCCTAGGAAAGCAATAGAAGGCTTGGAAGTAAGCTCTACTTGCAGAAACTGTAAATGCTGGAAAGAAAGGTGCGGGGAAGTTAAAATGCAGATAAACTTGAGTGTTCTTGGATGTGTGTTGATCTGTCTCTTGTTCTTCTCTTTTGAGTATTTGTATTCTTCAGCTTTCCATAACCGTCTGTCGGTTATTTTCTTGCTTTCAAACTTTGAATCTTGGCGCCTTCAATAACTTCTCACTTGCCCACGTTTTATTCGCCAAAACTTGATCTTCAACTGTCAACATGGCTTCGAATTTGAACCTCTTCCAGTAACTGCCGTGAACTGTTCGCATTCACTATCCGGATTTCTTGTTCGTAACTTCTTGCTGACGTGGCTAGTTTGACCATCTTGCGGTTCCTTTCAACTTCGTATTCCTCTCACTACTGACCTTTTACAGTTTCGGTATGTCCATAGTTTTACCGAATTTAAAAAATCAATGACCTTATTCTCTTACTTCCCGAATATCGGGTTTAGACTTCTGGCCATTTCGGTATGTTACAAACAACTTACCGAACTTCTCATAGTAGTTTACTATTCCCGATTTACCAATTTTCGGGATATGGTGATACCGAAGTCAATTCGGTAACTCATTATTATTTGGTATCAACAAGTGGGTTTGTTATCAACTCACTTTCAATCTATTTAATAAATAGCTCAGGCTCAACCCACTTTGATCCTTTTTCGCCATTCTCTTCTCTCTCCCTCTTCGATTTCGTGACTCACGACCTTCTCCCTTCGTCCGCAATCATTAGGTTTTCTTCGGTCTCTACCTCACAACTTCAGAAATTGCACTTATGATGAAATCGAAACTTTCACCGCCACCTTCATAACCCCGTATATAACCTAATCATTGAGCTCCCTCACTAACTTGATGAGTCGGTCCATCAAGCAGCCCACTCTTTAAAGGCAACAATTTAAGGAGAAAAGTTGCCACAAAATGGATTCTGGGCCAGATCGGATCGGATATGCGTCACTAAATTTTCATTTGATATAAACGTGTCACAGCTAGTTAAATAGATCGGATCATTTCCGTTCACCGAAAAATGTTGCCTTTGAGAAATGATGTTATGTTTAGTACTAGTTGGTGCTGACTGGACCTAGAGTAAATTTGACAAACAGGTGATTAAGAAATAATCAAAGGTTTGGTTTGTCATACAATAATGTTATGGTTCTAGCTCGACCACAAAGTCTTCAGCTCTCCGTAAAGCAAGTCTTATGCTTGCCAGCTCCTTAGAGTAAAAGATGAAAAAGATTAATCTAATTTGATCTAAACGATGGAACAAATGAACTGCTTGAGAAATGAAGTGGAAGGACCGGAATTAAAGGAACAACGGAGGAATCAAAGGAAATGTGGACGAAGAACACAAAATTAAAGGGAAATCAAAGCATAAATACTGGAAGGGAAATCACTAGAACGCAAACATCACTGGAATTGAAATCGAAGGAAAGTTACAAGCATTTGACACTCAATAAGAAACGTTGAAACGAACGCCACACTGGTATTGAATTGGCACTTGAAGATTGACCAGCTCAACTCTAAAACTTAAAAAGCAAATGAGATTTTGACACTCATTTCTTCGCTCTGAGTCGAAGCCATACATTTGTGAGTTTCGGGTCGAGGTTGAACGTAACTCGACTTTTCTTTACTTCAATCTAATTATTGGGCTCATCCTTGCACTTGTACTTAACTGAGTATCTACGCCTTGATTTCGTACCATTAACAATACTATGCTCTACATATGGTTATGAAAAGTCCAGTTAAAATTGACAATAGATAGCTTAAATTGTTAACTTTCGTTTTTAACTATGAAACTGGCCCGTGTAAAGAATGTTTGCGGATAATGTCGGTCTCGATCGATTGTTAGTTCCCCCTGCATATATTCTCCTTTTATCCTAAAGCCAAAACCCAAGACAATCCCGTCACTTTCTCCATAAACAATAATGTCAACTTGATCTGCGACTTTTCTCAGGTAAAATCCAAATTCATTTAAGCCCAACTTGTATGTCCATGCATGTGCTCTTGAACAGATGACATGATTGACCGCAGACAACTAAAAGTATAGTTTTCTTAGCCTATTATTGAGGGAGTTCACAAAACATTCACAAAACACGTTGCACCACTGGCAAATGCTTGTCCCCATTCGACTCAACCATGTCGGATTCCTCTCTATCGTGGATCATTTATTAAATTCATGTTCAATGGATCAGATCCATATGAACTCAAATCTAGGAAATAAATACAAATTGTGAGGGACGAATCGCTTTTTTGGCTTGGAGATCCGTGTGACCAAGCCAACAAACGGGGACAGGATCCGTGTTATTCTCAACAATGCAAACCTTGGCTAAGTTATTAACATCGGACGCAATCCCACTCCACTGGCACCCTAAATCTAACCATCATTCTCATGCCTCAGAAGCATTTCCACCACTTGGCTCATGGTGGGTCTCGCGTCTTTATGTTCCTCCACGCACTTGAGCGCCACCTCGATCAACATCTCCATCTTCTTCGGGTCGTAATCGCCCCTGAGCGCGGGATCCGCCATCTCCTCCACGCGGGACCCCGTCCTCCCCAGTTCCTTCATCTTACCCATCGCCCACGGGACGAGCCGCATTTGCTTGGCGTCCCCTCCGCTCTCCAGCGAGTGCACGCTCGTCGTCGGGCTGATTCCCGTCGCCATCTCTAACATGACAATGCCGTAGCTATAGACGTCCACCTTGGATGTGATGGGCAGATTCGAGACCCATTCGGGAGCCATGTACCCTCGGGTTCCTCTGATTCTAGAGAAATCGGAATTCCTGACCTTCCCTCGGTCCATTAGCTTGGAGAGCCCGAAGTCGGCAACTTTTGGTTGGTAATCGGGGTCTAAGAGTATGTTCTCAGGCTTCACGTCGCAATGCAGAACCCACTCCAAGCACTCCTCGTGGAGATAAGCTAGACCTTTTGCAGTACCCACCGCGATGTCGAATCGCCTCTTCCAATGGAGCTCCGGTGACGACAGGTTCTGTGCCAGCGACCCGTGTTCCATGAACTCGTACACCAGAAGCCTGTGCTTTCCCTCTGCACAGTAACCCCACATCTCGATCAGATTCATGTGGTTCACCCTCCCGATCGTGCTGGCCTCGGCCAGAAAATCGGCCTCTCCTGTTGTGGCATTGCTGAGCACCTTCACCGCCGCGACCCTATCATCCGGCAATAGGGCCTTGTACACGATCCCGCCCGCGCCTCTCCCTATCTCCTTGCTGAAATTTCTCGTTGCCTTGTTGAGCTCGTCATAGGTGAACCGCTTGAACCCCGTTGCGGCGAGGAGGTACCTCTGGTGCGCAGAAGTGACGTCCTGCTGGTTCCTAGTCGGGAAGAACCACACCAAGAAGACCACCACGATCTCGATCCCTCCGGTCACGTAGGCGAACCAGAGCATGAAGCTCAACGCCCCGTTTTTGCCTTTCTTGGCGTAAGTCCTGTCCAAGACCACCTCTGGGATGGGAGAGCAACTGTACTGAGTCCTCTTCACCAGCTGGTCCTCGGTGAAGGTCATGTTCTTGGGGACCTTCATGAAGAACTCGCCGGGGAAGCTGGGCTGGTTGTGGCCATTTACGAGCTCGATCTTCGCGTAGCAATCGAACGTGCCGACGGCGGAGAACAACTTCTTGTATGTGAATCCTCGGCAATTGCACAGGCTCAGGCAAGTCTGCCGGCACTTCTCCAGAGTGGTGTTGGAGATGGTTATGTAGTCGTAGCCATAGAAATCGATGTACAGGAGCTTCACGAACCCGATCTCGTCGGCGACGCACCCGTCCGAGAACTTGAAATCGGGCACGCAGCCGGCCGACCAGTCGCCCGGGTCCTTGGGGACGTACCCAGGCAAGCAGGAGCAGCTCCGGCCCTTGGCCGGGTCGTAGCTGCAGAGGCTATTGTTGCCGCACACGCCGTGTATGTAGCAGGGGATTCCGCTGATCGCCTCCCACGTCACTTCCCAGCGAGTCGAGCCCGGCTCGCGGCTGTATACCCGCAAGTTGCCATCGAAGTCGAGGGTCATCCTTCTCTGCATAGCGGCGACGCCGTAGTCGGAGGTGGAGAACGAGTAGTTGTCGGAGGACTGGAAGCCGCCGAGCGGGTCGAGCACAGCGATGCGGCTGCTGTTGTAGAGGAATCGGCCGAGCTGAGGGCTCGGGACCCACGGGGAGGGCCAGTACACGCTCGAGATCGACGGGCCGTCGAAGAGGAGGCGGAGGACGTTGTCGCTGTCGAAGTAGAGCTTGTAGAACCCGGTCGAGTAGTTGTACCGGCTCCGAACGGAGATCAGGAACGTGTTTCTGGTGAGAGGCTGCTGAGGGAGAAGGGTGTCAGTCGGCGAGTCGAAGCTCTGCCACAGGACGCCGCCCCTGTCGTCGGCGAGGACGAGGTTTCCTGTGTCGTTGAGGCGGAGCTCGGCGGCGGAGGGGGAGATGGTTCCCGAAGACCAGACTTCGGCGGCAGCGTCGCCGGCGTCGGTGAGGACGAGGTTGCCCGAGTGGAGGAGGGAGAAAGAGGAGCGTCGGCCGTTGACGGGGGTCTGACGGTTGGCCATCCAGACGGGGGTGCAGGAGGCGCCGGAGCAGGGGGGGTCGCTGAACCAGACGGCGAAGCTGTAGGCGTTGTCGCCGACGGGGAAGAAGCCAGCGGAGAAGGCGCCAGAGGGGGAGACGAGGACGTCGTCGGGGTTCTCGACGGAGAGGGACGCGCGTTTGGTGAGACTGGGCAGCGCCGAGGTGGAGAGCTGACAAGATCGGAGGAAGAGGAAGAGGAAGAGGGGGAGGAGGAGCGAGGATGGTGATGCCATAAGGACTCGGCGGCGAAGGACAAGTGCAGTGAATCTCGCCGAGGACGAGTTGATATATATAGCGATCTGAGTGGGTTTCGGAGGACGAGTTGATATATATCGCGATCTGTAATTTGATTTATCTCCCCGTGCAATTGATGGCGGACGGGGATGGATACAAAGGCGCTGAGGTGGGACATCGGTGGAAGGCTATTAGGCGCGGCAAATGCCAACGACTGCAAGATTATTGGCTGCTGAAGAGATTAGGGTTTGTGTGGAGGATTTGGGGGCTTGAGGATTTTCCAAAGAGATGGTAATCTGGCATTTCTCTTATGGGGTTTTTGTCTCCAGGTTCGAAAGTTGTATTTCAAAAATAGAGAAATATTTTTTTTGTTATGGAATGAAAACTCAATTACTGAATGAAAATTTGGGTATTATTCGCTCGTTTTTGCAACGATGAATATCTTTCACCGAAATTTAGTCTTCGGTTTTTATTAAGAGGGTTCTGTGGTTCAACTTTCGAAGAAAATTTTAGTAAGAATACGAAGCAATACAGAGAGATGTGAAATGGGTAGGAAATCAGTGGATCGAATATGGATTTGAGATCAACAAAGGTTCAGACTTCATTACAATACTCCTACGAAAGCAGTAGAAGACTTGAAAATAAGCTTTAGTTGCAGAAATTGTAAATACTTAAAAGGAAGGTACAGGGAAGTTAAAGTGCAGATAAACTTGAGTGTTCTTGGATATGTGTTGATCTGTCTCTTGCTCTTCTCTTTTGAGTATTTGTATTCTTCAGCTTTCCATAACCGTTTGTCGGTTATTTTCTTGCTTTCAAACTTTGAATCTTGGCGTCTTCAATAACTTCCCATTTGCCAACGTTTTATCCGCTAAAACTTGATCTTCAACTGTCAACATGGCTTCGAATTTGAACCTCTTCCAGTAACCGCCGTGAACTGTTCGCATTCACTATCCGGATTTCTTGCTCGTAACTTCTTGCTGACGTGGCTTAGTTTGGCCATCCTGCGGTTCCTTTCAACTTCGTATTCCTCTTACTGCTGCCCTTTTACAGTTTCGGTATGTCTAGAATATTACCGAATTTCAAAAACCAATGACCGTATTCTCTTACTTCCCGAATATCGGGTTTAGACTTCTGGCCATTTCGGTATGTTACAAACAACTTACCGAACTTCTTAAAGTAGTTTACTGTTCCCAATTTACCGATTTTCGGGATATGGTGATACCGAAGTCAATTCGGTAACTCATTATTTTTGGTGTCAACAGATGCCCCCTTTTAAAAGAATTAAAATTCTTTTAATTCTTTTAAGTGCCAAAGATGACAAGACACTTACTTTTTGCTTCCAACGCCATTTTGCAGGCTCGTTTCGCGCGTTTGCCTTTTCAACTCCTCCACGTATCAACTTAGTATATATATCAGATGTCCCCACACAATTTGATCTCTCGCCTTCAGACGTGCTTTTTCCAAAACTCATATTCTTCGCTATTCTCGTGCCATTTCGCCTCTTTGTTTCTTCGTGACCTCGCTCTGTACCTGTCTAAACACCATGGCTCCCAAGGCTCAAGCTTCTTCCTTTCTCGCCTCCGACGCCCTAGAGCGGTTTCATCAGTTCAGAGACTCAAAGGATTTCAACGACGATCGACATCTACTCTCGGTGCAGAACGATTACGAGGATTCTTACATCCTTGGCCTTGTCGTTTATAATCAATTTTCGATTCCTGCAAAACTCTGAATTTTTCCCTCGCCATCTAACCGAGGTACTTCCAGTCCACCATTCTTCTATTTTGGCTTACAACTGGCACTCTCGTCCTTCTCGTCTTAGGGCTTTTTTTGATTTGAGCCAAATATTTATCGATGGTATCTCCGACTTCTTCCTTCCAAGGGTTCTCTTTGGGATTAGCTCCTGATTCATAATGCCCTGTGTCTCTGCTGTTTTGATTATCATCTGAACCATGGGCTAATCAGTGATCTATCTTGCTTTTGGTCGTCTTCAACCAACTGCTTCTTTTTCTCTTTCTCCCTGATGTCGGTAACTTTGCTCGATATCTATTGCCTCACTAGTCTCAGTCCTTTAGGCACAGACCCATCTACTCTATCTTCAGATTCTTACCAAGGGCTCGGTAAGTTATCTAATTCTGAATTAGCTTACGAGGCTTTTATCGGTAAGTATTTTAAGAAAGAAGGTGTAATAACCGACGAAGAACACACCGCTTTCCTCCTATACTGGCTTTGTAAATTCCTTTTCTGTCACCCTATCGTGAGAGTTTCCAAAGAATTCGTTGCTATAGCTTCCGCCTTAACTTCGGGAACTCAGCTAGCTTTAGGACAAACCACTTTAGCCTTATTGTACCGAGGCTTAGCCCACTCTGCTTCCTCCATTGCTTCAGATGAAGTTGGTGGAGTCTATGGTGGTCCCCTCTGGATTCTTTAAGCTTGGTCGGCCTTTTATTTTTCTTCTTGGTTTTCCAAGGATCGAGTTACGCAGCCTCCTTCAGTTTCGATCCCGAATCATCCTGTCTACCGAGCTTTAAGCCGAGAGCTAGTTCCTGTTTCAGAGAGACAATCATTCTATTTTCGGTTCTTTGTTTCCCAAATTTTTTCAATCAAATGGAAACGATTCTCTTTTTCCCCTTTTTTCACTCCCCAATTTAGATCATCTCTTCCTTCTTTTCAGAAAAATAGGAGTGATTTTTGGCAAATCGTTCTCAGAGCCGTTGGACATGATTCTTTTGAAGATAAAGGACATGGCTACTCCTGCACTTCCTCAAGCAACCGAAGGTGAAGACATACCTCCTGCTGAACTGACGAAGCCTGTTAAAGGTTGGTTTGCTCTCCTTCTTCCAATGTATGTCATCATTCGATATTTGATTGTGTCTAACTGTCTTCCTTCACAGCAGGTAGAAAGAGAAAAATCTTAGAACTGATTGCTCCAGAGAAAGCGTCGAAGAAGCCTGCAACAGAAAGAGCTATTGATCGATCTTCATCACCATCTCTTGAAAGCTCTTCACCAAGGAGTCCATCTCTCAGTCCCACACTTCGTACCATGATGAGGCCGCATACACCAAAAGGTAACTTTCATACTCAAGCTTTGCTAATTATAAGCATACTTGCCGACATTGATCTTCTCTTTTGTTTTAAAAACTCAGGGAAGACTCTTAAGATCTACAGATCGAAAGCAGCTTTGCTTACTTCCCCTTCTGTCAAGGCTCTTTCTGACGATATAGCAATCCCTGACCCTGCATTGGTGATTCCTGCTCCTTCAACAGAACCTCCTATCGAATCAATGCAAGTCCAGTCTTCGAGACTTGAGGAAAAGGAATTAGCTAATGACCCATCTCCTCCTCTAATTGGGAAATCTCCAACCTTTATCGATAAATCCTGTCTTTACCTTACCAAATGATGAATGCTTCTTACACTATTGTTTTAATATTCATAGCTGTGTTTATAGGCACTGATGAGCCTTCGCCTGCATCAAAAAGAATTTTAATTCTCAATGGGGAATTTCTTGAAGGCCCATCAACCAATATTCCTCTGCCGCTTATTCAACCTTCAACTATTACTCTGCCTCCTCAGAGAGTCTCTGTGGTAAGCTCATCTTCTTCCCAAGCTCCTCCTACCGTAGCTGAAATAACACTTTTATCCATTGAGGAGAAAGTTGAAGTGGAAAGTATGCTGCTTGCCGATCTCTCTAGCTCTTCCGCTGTTGAACATCCTCCAGAATCCATAGACCCGGCATCATTTTCCGAAGTCTCTAAGGATGTAGCCAAGGCTAAATGGATAGAACTCCTTCACTTATTGGAGTCTGGCTATGGGAAGTTGATCACCGATTCTGACAGAGAGAAACGAGCAAGAACTCTTTTTTAGGAGGTGTGTTCTGGTAATCCTTCTTTTATGCTTTCCCCAGACTTCCAAGACAAAAGTGATATTTTCGCCGTTGGTTTTGTGGATGCTGTGGACACCATTAGAATCAACACCGATCGTCTTCCACATCTTTTCTTTGGAGAACAGCTAGGTCAAGCCATTCAAGATGAAATAACCCGCAAATGCGGAGATACTCGTTTTTTTTATGACAGTTATAGAGCTGAAGAGAGCAAACTTCATCGCTTAGCGGAGAGGAGAGCAGAGCTTGAGGCAGAACTGAAGAAGGTAGAGGTCCAAATGGTGGAACAAGAAGCGAAAATGCGTCATCTTTGTCCATCAGTCAAAAGAAAGCTGGAGAAATATCGGGAGTTGAGGAAAGAATACGACTCTACATGTCGGTCAATCAAGACTTGCGAGAAGTAGAGGGCGGAGCTCATGGAACAGAATTTTAATTTAGAATTTGAACTCCGCTCTTTTGTAAATGAACCCAAAACTCTGTTAAACAAATGGAAATGAAAGTCTTGTTTTCTCTGACTCAAATGTTCTTTTGCTCCACTTGCCGAATTCTAACATCTGCTCCCCTATGATCCTCAACGACTAATAAAGATCCCGATAATAATGCTTCCCGATAATCCACAACGACTAACAAAGATCCCGATAATATGGCTTCCCGATAATCCTCAACGACTAACAAAGATCCCGATAATAAGGCTTCCCGATATCATGCTTCGTTGACTATGACTGCTTAATATTCCCAATGTCACAGCTTCCTTAAGGAAATCAACGAGATAATTGAATAACTAACCTTTTGCATACTTTCTCTTGCAAAAGAATTTTTTGGCGGCAATGCTGGTAACCGTCTTCCTCCACTTATGGGCCATGTTCTTCCACTTCTTCCAATTATCCGAGAAAAGCTCTGGCATGCCACTACCCATGATCTGCTCTATATCCTTTATCTTTATAACTGCCCAAGCTGCACAATTCATCCTATAAATTTGCAATCTTTCTCATGATGTCTTCACATGGTTCTTCATCTCAGCTGCCTCTTTGGTCTCGATCACATAGACGTTGTAATGGCCAATGTGAAGGTAAACTTTCTGCTAAATGTACCCTGATCCAAGCTTTGACAACTGTTCTTCATTTCTCTTAACATGGACAACTCTTTTATTCAATTACCCATAGATGATCAATCCTTATGGAGACGACTACATGAACTGCTGTCCCAAGGACACCATACTTTATTACTGAGTCATAAACATAGGTTAGAAATTACCGAACTGACAGACATTTTCAGGTCCAAGGTATTCCTAACTGCAGACTCTGATTTCTTAGACTTAGTGTGGGAACTGTGCTCCTTATTCCCTGCCAGCTTCGACGAGTTTGAGCACAACGTGAAGGAAATTTGGAACCTTGAGCCTATCATTGTGGAAGCTGAGGCTCTTAAGCTCCAAATTGTGGAAGAATTTTCCCGATTGTGCGACTCCAAGGAAGCATATGCTCAAGTTCAGGACTCTTGCCTCCATGCTAGAGAAGATGTTAAGATGACAGGTCGGCTTTTCAATTTCCTTTCTAATCATCACCGTGCGAAACGTAGGATAATTAAAGATGAAATTTCCCGTGTTAGATCCATAGTCGAAGTTTCTTCAAAAAGGTACAGACAATTGTTATAGGAAACTTGGGAGAAACTTGAAGCTGTCCGCTTCCATTCTCGTCGCATGGAATATCTCAAAGAGCAGCAATCTGAACTCCACTATGATCTTGCATTACATTCCAACCTTGTAGCCCGGAACCTCAAACTTGTTAAAGATCTGAAGACCTTTGTGACCAAGATCAGAATGTATTTTCGCTTCTAATGAATAAATCAATTTTCTTGTGTTTCCCAGATTGATGGATAATATTTCTTTAAGAATTTCCCATTTATAGAGCGAGATAATTCTTTTCCATTGACATCCATCAATCTATATGCATTTCCATTAAACATTTCGGTAACTAAATGTGGGCCTTCCCAATTTGATGACCACTTACCGAATTCCCTATCTTTGAGGTTGAACGGCAAAATTGCTTTCCATACTAAATCCCCGACGGCAAATTGCTGGATCCTAACCTTCTTGTTAAAAGCTCTGGCTACTCTTTTCTTTTGTGCGACCAATTGATCCAAAGCAGCTGCCCGGACTTCGTCTAATTCATCCAAATTTATATGCATCCAATCTCTGTAATCTTCCGGCAACATTTCACTTTGCAATTGGACTCGTAATGATCGCACAGTTATCTCCATCGGTAAAACCGCCTCTTGTCTATATGTCAGCATATATGGACTGACGCATGTACTTGATCTTCACGATGTTCGGTACGCCCACAACACTGCTGATAACAAGTCATCCCATTCTCTTGGATTTTCTACCAAATGCTTTTTAATCAATCCAATCACGACCTTATTAGTAGCTTCAGCTTGTCCGTTTGCTTGAGGATAATATGGTGTGGAATGTATCATCTTAATTCCTCTTGATTGAATAAATTCCACAACTTCGCTTCCAGTAAACACTGCTCCTTGATCCGCAGTGATTGACTCCGGTAAGTCAAATTGGTGAATTATATTCTCCTCAATAAATTTGATCACCATCTTCTGGCTAATGCTCTTGTATGAAATTGCTTCCACCCATTTCGTAAAGTAGTCCGTAGCCAGTAGAATGAAACTATGCTTATGAGAAGAAGGTGGATAAATCTTACCTATTATGTCCATCGCACATCCTCTAAATGGCCATGGCTTTATAATAGAATGAAGCTCTACAACAGGCGCATGTTGCAAAGGTCCATGCTTTTGACATGAGATGCATGCTTTGGCATATTCAATGCAATTCTGTATCATTGTTGGCCAAAAATATCCGTACCTTTTCAAAAGCCATCTCATCTTAATTCCAGCTTGATGTGCTCCACATATGCCTTCGTGTGCTTCTGCCATAACCAGTTTCGCATTATCCTTATCAAGACATCGCAATAGTAACCCATCTGAGGATTTTCGGTATAACTCTTCTCTTAATATTACGTACTTCTGAGCTTGTCTCTTCAGCTTTTGATCTCTTGAATCAGGGTTTTTCAAGTATTCCATGATATGCTGTCTCCAATCATTTTCTCAGGCTACCTCACTGACCGCTATCGATATTTCTCTTCGTTCAATAGAAGGTACCGATAATGTGATGATAGTTGCGATATTTGCCAACTCTGTTGATATTTTATAACCGGAAGCCACCTATGCTAACTCGTTGGCTTCGTAATTGGTTTCTCTTTTTACATGGACTATGTCATATTCTCTAAACTGTTCCAACTGCTTCTTGGCTAGATAATAATAGCCAATCAAATTTTCATTCAAACACTGATATTCTCCTTTCAGCTGCTTCACCACTAGCTGTGAATCACCGAATATTTTGATGAACTGTGCTTCCAACTCAATCAGTATTCCTAAACCGATAATCAATGCTTCATATTCGGCTTGATTGTTTGAGCACTCAAAATCTAACTTACAGACACACCTTGTAAGTTCTCCGGTGGGAGAAATTATCATCAAATCGGCTCCAGCCATACTCTTAGCGCATGATCCATCAAAATACATAGTCCATGGTACAACTTGACTGAAATTTTGTTCATTTTCTTCCATTTGTAGGTATGGGTATTCGGTAAGAAAGTCAGCAACGGCCTGACCTTTGACTGCCTTTATTGGTACGTATGCCAAATCAAATTCAGACAAGATAAATGCCCACTTGGCTATACGCCCTTTTATAACAGGCCGTGACAACATATATTTTATCAAATCAGTCTTACCGAGTACATGTACTGTAGCTGGCAACAAATAATGTCTTAACTTCATACAAGAAAAGTACAAAGATAGACATAATTTTTCGATTGCGGTATATCTTTTTTCAACATCAGTCAACGTTCTACTTAAATAATATACCGCTTGTTCTTTTCCATTTTCATTCTCTTGTGCCAGCATACTCCCGATAGTTGAATCGGTAGTGGATAAGTACAACCTTAGTGGCCTGCCTGCTTTTGGCGGCATCAATACATGAGGATTTGTTAGATAAACTTTGACTGCATCAAACGCATTTTCCTGTTTGTCTCCCCATATAAACTCCTCCTGATTTTTAAGACGCAAGAGCTGTGTCATTGGTTCTATCTTCCGAGATAGATTGGCAATGAATCTTCTGAGAAAATTAATTTTCCCGAGTACCATCTGCAGTTGCTTCTTTGATGTAGGATGAGGGAGCTCTATAATAGCCTTTGCCTTATTCTTGTCAATCTCAATTCCCCTCTGATTAACTAAGAATCCCAAGAAATTCCATGCTCGCACTCCGAAGGCACATTTAGCTGGATTCATCTTCCATTTGTACTTCATCATCCTAACAAAAGCTTACTCAAGATAATCCAAATGCTCTTCTTAATTTGATTTAATCACCACATCATCAATATAGACTTCCAGGAATTTACCGATCATGTCATGAAAGATGAAATTCATTGCTCGCTGGTATGTAGCTCCTGTATTTTTCAGTCCAAAAGGCATAACCACCCTTTGAAAAGTTCCGATAGCACCAAGACATCTAAACGCTATTTTCGGGACATCTTCTTTAGCAATAAATATCTGGTTATAACCCGAATGACCATCCATTAGAGATAACATCTCATTTCCCGACGCTGAATCTACTAACATGTCTGCCATCGGCATCTGATACTCGTCTTTTGGAGTGGCATTATTGAGATCCCGAAAATCAATACAGACTCTTAATTTTCCATTCTTCTTCTTCACAGGAACAATATTCAAAAGCCACTCTACATACCTAGCTGTCTCAATAAATTTCGCCTTCAGCAGCCTTTCAATTTCTTCCTTGACTTTATCAACTACGTCTAGAGCAAACCTTCTTGCTAACTGTTTATGTGGACGAAATCCTTTCTTGATAGGAAGGCAATGCTCTACAATATCTCTTGACAGACTAGGCATTTCATGGTAATCCCATGCGAAACAATCTTTGTACTCTTTGATCAAGTTGATTAAATCTTCCTTCATGCCCCCTTGCAAAAATGCACTCATATATACTGGAAGAAAACACCCAGGTTCTCCTATATCAACTTTTAATAATGGGTCTTGAGCTTTTGTTGACCTATTGTCTTCCTTGATTAGCGACTCTTCTCATTCATCAATACAATCTGAAACTTCCGCGCTCTGCTAGGTCATCTCCGCCAGGTATGCGAAATACCTTTCACAAACTTCTTGCAATAAGGGCTCGCTTTCCATAAAGAGTATGTAACTCCTCTAATGCCAAGCTAAACTTGGGAATCCATTTAGTTTTCATATCCCCAAAGCGGCAATAAGCATAGGATTGTGAATCTGCTTTTGGTGTTCCGATTACATGATTTCCATGTGAATAATCTTGATGGTCTTGATGAATATCGGTCTACCCTATTGAAGCATGTCCTGAATCAGCTTCAATGTACTCTACTCCTTCACCATTCCAAAATGCTAGAACTTGATGGAGAGTCGAAGGTATACATTGATTAGAGTGTATCCAATCTCTTCCAAGCAACAAATTGTACGAATCATCAGACTCTATCACGAAGAAAGTCGTCCTTGATGTCTTGGATCCTACGGTTAAGTTTAGCACAACTGCCCCTTTGACTTCGGTAACATCTCCTAGGAAATTAGACAGCTGAACATTCGACGGAATTATGTCATCATCACCTTTTCCCAACTTCTTGAAGTACTTATAAGATATGAGATTCAAAGTAGCTCCCGCATCTATAATGATTTTACCGACAGCTTGGCCATTGACTCTACCTGAAATAACTAAGGATCTTAAATGTCTAGCTTTGTCTGAAGGTACCTTGTCAAACCTTATCACTTTTTTATCAGAGAACTCGAACTCTACCATTGCTATCTCCTTCTCTGAGATATGCTCGAGTTCCTCTTCTACCACCAAACAGGCTCCATATTCCGTTGGAAGCTTAGCATGAACCATGTTGATCCTCATTGGCGAACAGTATTCTTTCGGCATTTTGGAATGACCCGCTCGGCAACTCTTATCATCTTCTCGCAGCATCTTGAGATTCAGATTCTTTTGTTCTATCTTGACTTGATGCTTCTGTGGTCTACCTTCCCGACGGAAAAATTATCCTGATCTGTATCTTCCCCTTGTTCCCCTCATGTACTGAAACTTGGGAACTTCCCAATCCTGATAACTTAATTCTTGATGACAACGGGTGCACAATCGTCTATTATCATATCTCGTAGACTCATGTACATTAACCATGCTGATCATCTTCGGGAAAAGGTCCGTGTCTACTTCCATTGGAGCATTGCCTTTGTCTTCAGCGAACTTAATCTTGCCTTGGCGAATTGCTTCCTGAATTGTCTTTCTAAAAATAATACAATTCATCGTATCATGAGTCTTGGAATGATGCCATTTGCAATACCTTTTATCCGTAATTTCTTCCTTAGACGGGATTACCTGTCCCTCAGCTAATTTAATCATTCCATCTTTCAACAATAAGTCAAATATCTCATCCAACTTGTAGATATCAAAGGAATAATTAGTCGTTTCATTGGCCTTAAACTTGGACACATCCCTTACCCTTGCTGGCTCAGAGCTGGGCACACATACGGTTTTTCAAGTACCATAGTTGCTACCGCTATCTCATTCTCTTCTTCAGTCAAGTCATCGTATTCGGTACTTTCAGCAAATGCTATTGTCTGCATATTATCCTTTGTCGGCTTTTTATCATTATCCTTCAGCAGATGTTCATACTTAGAAACCCGAGCATTTTACTGGAAGAGATCATCAAAAGCTTATCCCTCAAATCTTTCTTTGAGATTGAATTTCAACCCATTGAACGCTAAATCGGTAAATTCTTTCTCGGTGAGAGAAGTCAAACACCGATTCCTGGATTTCTTGAAATGAGCAATAAATTGATCTACTGTCTCAGTGCCATACTGGTACATTCTGGCCAAGTCGGCTACTGTTACCTCTAGTACCATTCGGTAAAACTGAGAATGAAACTATCTCTCCATCTCAACCCATGTCTAAATAGAATTTGCTGGCAAATTTGTATACCAAGTAAATGCTGTCTTTGACAACGACAATGGGAATAGCCTTAGCCTTAAATATTCATTTATTCCAGCCTCTCCACATTGTGCTAAAAATTGACCTACATGCTCCACAGTTGACTGATCTTCCTCACCTGTGAATACAGCAAAATCTGGCATTTTAAAACCCCTTGGATATGGGATGTTGTCAACCCAATCAGGATGTGGCTTCCTGTACACAGGTCTTGGTGTGCCTCTCTCTACTTCCAATTGTTGCATTATCAACTCTGCAACTCTATCTGGGTTCCATGGCCTTAAATTCTGCTGGCCCAACCAAGGATCCTGCCCCCTAGGATCAATATTAGGCACATTCACTGGTAGAGGTATATTCCATACTGATAGTAGATTCTAGAACATGGGATTGACCACGTTAGCATCAGTGGGGCCAGTTTGAAGGAAATTGTAACCACTCACACCATTCACTAGGTTCGCTGTCGTAGGATTCTCCGGCCTCTGTATAATTCTTATTGGAGGTTGCAGATTCGATCTCTACTACCATTATACCCAACATTGGGATGTCCCGATGCTAGTGGAAATGGTATTGTACCATGGGGATTTGCATAAAAGGGAGGAACTTGAGAAGATGAATTAGGAAGCGCTATTACCTCGTTTATGGCGTTGATCAACATAAGCTTTATCACATCCGTGACATGACGCACCATATGGTTGGTGAGCTCGTTCTGCTGTTCCTCAAACATTCTCATCATCGTGGCTACCAAAGTGTTGTCAGGTGCCAACGCGTGGGTTTGTTCTTCGTTTAATTGCCAAGGAATATCAGCATTGTGATTGGGTACTTCCTCATTAGCAGCCGAATGCTCAGATCGTGCTCCATCATCTAGGTTATTGATATTACCAACTGGTACTCCTTCTGATTGACCTCTGATTCTCACCTTTTCTCCTAATCTCTCCACACAGGTCCCACCAGGCGTGCCAAAAAGATGTTCGCTCGTTTTTGCAACGAGAAATATCTTTCACCGAAATTTAGTCTTCGGTTTTTATTAAGAGGGTTCTATGGTTCAATTTTCGAAGGGAAATTTTAGTAAGAACACGAAGCAACACAGAGAGGTGTGAAATGGGTAGGAAATCAGTGGATCGAATATGGATTTGAGATCAACAAAGGTTCAGGCTACATTACAATATTCCTACGAAAGCAGTAGAAGACTTGAAAATAATCTTTAGTTGCAGAAACTGTAAATACTTGAAAGAAAGGTACATGGAAGTTAAAGTGCAGATAAACTTGAGTGTTCTTGGATATGTGTTGATCTGTCTCTTGCTATTCTCTTTTGAGTATTTGTATTCTTCAGCTTTCCAAAACCGTCTGTCGGTTATTTTCTTGCTTTCAAACTTTGAATCTTGGCGCCTTCAATAACTTCCCATTTGCCAACGTTTTATCCACCAAAACTTGATCTTCAACTGTCAACATGGCTTCGAATTTGAACCTCTTCCAGTAACCGCCGTGAACTGCTCGCATTCACTATCCAGATTTCTTGCTCGTAACTTCTTGCTGACGTGGCTAGTTTGGCCATCCTGCGGTTCCTTTCAACTTCGTATTCCTCTTACTGCTGGCCTTTTACAGTTTCGATATGTCCAGAATCTTACCGAATTTCAAAAATCAATGATCTTATTCTCTTACTTCCCGAATATCGGGTTTAGACTTCTGGCTATTTCGGTATGTTACAAACAACTTACCGAACTTCTCAGAGTAGTTTACTGTTCCCAATTTACCAATTTTTGAGCTATGGTGATACCGAAGTCAATTTGGTAACTCATTATTATTTGGTGTCAACAGGTATGTTTTTTTTTTGTATTCTCTCTTAAAGAAATTTACGGTTCACAATACATGAATCATTTTCGTGTTATGAGCAATCATGATTTTAAAAAATAGATTATTCCAAACTAAATATGCTTAATAAGTGTGCCAAGAAATGTTAAAATCAATCACTTGGATTTTCCATCTTTCTGTTCATTAGATTTATTTGATAGAAAGCAGAACTAATGTTCGAGAGATTTATAAGTAAAAGTTAGTCTGATATGCTTGTGGTAAAGGCAGCAAGTTGGGTAACTGCAATGTTTTAATAGATCACCAAAATCAGGTCAGCGTCAAACAATTCAGCAGTTATCAGATGTGGACAGTCTCTCCTCCGCAGAGAAAATATTGGGTGCTCTTGGATCTCTGAATCAATCCATACAAAAATTGACAAGTGTCCTCGCGGGTCCCACTGTCAGCAAACCCTCTCCTCTCCTCTCCGTCTCCGTGAAGACGCCGTGACCCAAGCAACGACAAAGGCCGACTCTCTCCCTCTCTCTCTCTTTCTCGAGCGCCTCGGCCAAGAGCACCACCGGACACAACTGTTGGGTCCCGCTCAGATCTGCCTCCTCCGTCTCCTCCGCCAAGAAGCCAACAGACACAGAGACTCAGAGACTTATAAAGGGGTCTTGAGAAGAACAACCAGAACCACAGAGCTAAAGTGATTAATGGAGATGGCTGTTGGAATTGGCGAATACTTCGGGGACCCTTGTTTCTCACATCGGGTACACCCACGTGAGCTTAGGGAAACTGAAGTGTTATCCGACGACATGTGACCCCTGCGCGCGGAATGCGGGGGTTCAGGGGCAGCGCCCCCGACACGGGTGCCCCGCTGCCCGGTCAGCGGGCAGGGGTTCGGGGGCAGTGCCTCCCGACGGGGGTTCCGCTGCTCGGTCAGCGGACGGCTGTCCCGCTAGCCGGTGAGCGGGCGGGGGTTCGGGGGCAGCGCCCCCTTGTCGCTTGTAGCCAAGGGGTACTCTCAGATCGAGGGAGTTTACTATGACGAGATTTTCTCTGCCGTGGCGAAGTTAACCTCGATACGATTTGTTCTGTCTGTAGCAGCTGCATATGATCTTGAGGTAGAACAGATGGATGTAAAGCCGGCATTCCTTCATGGGGACTTGGAGGAAGAGATATATATGAGGCAACCAGAAGGCTTTGAAGTAAAAGGAAAGGAGAATCTGGTGTGCAAATTGAAAAAGTCCTTATATGGGCTGAAGCAGTCACCGAGGATGTGGTACCAGCAGTTTGACACGTACATGCTCCAGCTTGATTTTGTGCGTTTAAATTCTGACCATTGTGTTTATGTGAAGAGGACGGGCGATTAGTTTGTCATTCTCACGCTATATGTGGATGATATGTTATTGATCGGGAATAGCGTGAAGATGGTGAAATCCGTGAAGAGTTTGTTGGCCAAAAAATTTGAAACGAAAGACTTGGGGCCTGCAAATTTTATTTTGGGTATGCAGATTAGGAGGGACCGTGAGAAACGGAAGCTGTGGCTAGGGTAGGAGAAATACATCAAAGAAATACTGAAGAAATTCAATATGATTGACTGCAAGCCTGTTGGTACCCCTATACCTTTAGGGACCAAGCTATCTACGGAACAATGTCCAAAAACGGATGAAGAAGCTGAAGAGATGGCCCGAGTTCCATACACGAGTGCAATGGGTAGCTTGATGTATGCTATGGTGTGTACACGTCCAGATATAGCCCAAGCAGTGGGAGTTTTGAGTCGATACATGTCTAACCCAGGTAGAGAACACTGGAATGCAATCAAAAGAGTTTTCAGGTATCTTCGTGGAACTTTGAATTTTTCTTTATGTTTTGAAGGTACAGGGACTGGAAACATGCTTGATATCGTAGGCCATGTAGATACTGATTGGGGTGGAGATATTGATAGTAGACGGTCCACTAGCGGATATGTTTTCACATTGTTTGGTGCTGCGTTGAGTTGGATGAGTAGGAGGCAAAGCGTGATAGCGCTTTCTTCTACGGAGGCTGAGTATATGGCTCTTACTCATGCTGGAAAAGAGGCCGTATGGTTACAGCGGTTGCGCTTGGAGCTCGGTTTTGAGCAAGGTGCTGTAGAGGTGAGATGTGATAATCAAGGGGCTATTTATTTAGCTAAGAATCCAGCGTTTCACTCACGCACAAAGCACATTGATATACAATATCATTTCATCCGAGAAAAGGTAGAGAAGAAAGAGGTTCGGCTTGTAAAGGTCGACACGGTTGAAAATAGTTTAGACTTCCTTACTAAAGCCGTCACAGGTGCGAAGTTTGAATGGTACTCTGCTGCGATTGGATTGAAGAAGAATGATATTGGAAAGGCTCTCATTTGCGCGAAGTATCCACCAAGTGGGAGAATGTTGGAATTAGCGAATACTTCGGGGACCCTTGTTTCTTATATCGGGTACGCCCACGTGAGCTTAGGGAAACTGAAGTGTTATCCGACGACATGTGACCCCTGCGCACGGAATGCGGGGGTTCGGGGGCAGCGACAAGGGTGCCCCGCTGCCCGGTCAGCGGGCAGGGGTTCGGGGGCAGCGCCTCCCGACGGGGGTTCCGTATAGGTTTAGGTTTTGGGCCCGTTTGGGGCATATATATTTTGCTCATTTCTCTGATCATTGTAACGAGTTGAGTGGCTGTAAACCGAAAATATAGTGAAGTCTCTTTGCAAGACGTAGCCCTATTCTGGGGTGAACTTGGGTAATCTTGTGCGTCGTCCAATTTTCTTTGATTTCTGTGTGATTATTTTGATTCGGTGTGCGATAAATCCCTTCAATGGCGATGTTGTCAGAGTGGGGTTGGGAAGAGGGAAGACTTGAAAACTTCAACAAGTCAAGCGCAACTGCTGGGTCCCGCTCAGATTTGCCTCCTCCGTTGAGAAGAACAACCAGAACCACAGAGCTGAAGTGATTAATGGAGCTGGCGACGTTGTCAGAGTGGGGTTAGGAAGAGCGAAGACTCGGAAACTTCAACAAGTCAAGCGCGGCTGCTGGGTCCCGCTCAGATCCGCCTCCTCCGTTGAGAAGAACAACCAGAACCATAGAGCTGAAGTGATTAATGGAGATGGCGACGTTGTCAGAGTGGGTTTAGGAAGAGGGAAGACTTGGAAACTGTTGAAAAGCAAATAAAGAACACACGATTTAATGAGGTTCGGCAATTTGCCTACGTCCTCGATCAAACACCTCACCCTCTCTCTCTTTTTTTTCTTTTCTTCTTCGTTATTTCATCAAGTATGTATAGACCCATAGATATACAATCTGACGGACTTCTTCTACAAGTCAAGTCTCTACAAATTAGGAAAAAGAATCCTCTACAAATCAGGAGGAAAAATAAAATCCCTACAAATTAGGAAATTACAGCTCACGCCAACACTCCCCTCAAGTTGGCACGTAAATATCTCGCACGCCCAACTTGTCTAGTGAGCTGTAGAACGCCTTGCTTGAAATAGCTTTCATCAAGATATCTGCTAGTCGGTCTTCGGATTTCAAGAATGGAAACTGAATCATCTTGGAATCCAAGTTCTGCTTAATGAAGTGACGATCCACCTCAATATGTTTGGTACGATCATGTTGGACAGGATTATGATAGATATCGATAGCTGCTTTGTTATCACAAAACAACTCCATTTCAGACATAGGAGCAAAACCAAGTTCTATCATAAATTTTCGAAGCCATAGGAGTTCACACAGTCCCTTAGCCATTCCTCTAAATTCTGCCTCTGCACTTGAGAGAGCTACTACTTTTTACTTTTTGCTCCTCCAAGTAACCAAATTCCCTCCCACGAAGGTAAAGTACCTCGAAGTTGATCTTCTGTCTGACACACTTCCAGCCTAGTCTGCATCAGTAAAACCTTCGATCTTAAGATGCCCACTCTTCTGAAACTGAAGCCCTCTCCTCGGAGCTCCCTTTAAATATCGAAGGATTCGCATTACACCACCCATATGGTCTTCACTAGGAGCGTGCATAAACTGACTTACAACACTCACTGCATAGGCAATATCAGGACGTGTATACGACAAATAAATTAGTTTGCCAAATAACCTTTGATATCTTTCTTTATTTGTAGGCACCTGATCAGAATACTCTCCAAGTATGTAATTCTGAACAATTGGTGTGTCTGCAGGTTTGCAATCTAGCATTCCCACTTCGGCCAACAAATCCAAAATATACTTCCTCTGAGATAGAAAAATACCTCTCTTAGATCTTGCTACTTCTATCCCCAAGAAGTACTTGAGTCCTCCAAGATTTTTTATCTCGAACTCCGTTCAGAGCTTATGCTGTAATTTTGCGATTTCCTCCAGATCATCTCCTGTGATTATCATATCATCTACATAAATAAATCATCATAGTTATCTTACATCGACTTCGTCTCAAGAAGAGGGTGTGATCAGAATCGCTTTGAACATACTCTGCAGGTTTTCATAGCCACACTGAACCGTCCAGACCAAGCTCGAGGAGACTATTTTAATCCATACAATGATCGCTCCAACTTACAAACCAGTCCTGGTTGTGAGGAATGACTATAACCCGGTGGAATATCCATATAGATATCCTCTTCAATCTAATTAGCTGCAAGAGACAATAACACTCGTACAGTATTTAGTTTCGCAACAGGTGAAAAAGTTTCCTGAAAATCCACCCTATATATCTGTGTATATCCTTTTGCTGCCAACCTCGTCTTATACCTTTCAATGGACCCATCTGCTTTATACTTGACCGAGAACACCCATTTGCATCCCACTGTTTTCTTTCCTTTAGGCAGTTCCACCAGCTTCCAAGTATTATTTTTCTGCAACGTCTCCATCTCTTCCTTCATAGCTTGAACCCACTTAGGATCTTTCAAGGCGTCTTGTACTCCTCCTGGAATATAAACTGATGATACATTCGAAACAAATGCCCTTAATGGCTCAGACAATTTTTCAATCGAAACATAGTTAGTGATCGGATACACAGACTTCTCTTTCCCTCCAACATCTGGTGAGTATCGGTTCGAGGGCTTTCCTCGATTGTGCCTAGCATGTAATTTATATCCCATAAAAATATTAGAATCATCATGTAAACAAGTAGTAGGAGAAGTTACCTTAGGAATTTCCTTAGGAGTTGGGTCGGGTACTGAAGAAGACGGGGGAAGCTGTTCTGGAAGAGTTTGATGGTCTTGCAAACTCGGCTCCTTGAGGACCTGACCTCCCCTTGACGGGATTTGTTTTGAAACCTTCGAACCAGCTTGCCCACACTCTAGGTCTTCTTGCTCAACATCCGTCGGTAAATTTTGGCCTAGTTCTGCTCTAGCTGCCGACGCTCCACCGATTTGTACTCCCCCTAGGGCGATAATAACACCACTAGTCTCCCATCAATTTTTCTTTTCCATCGATATCTCCCCCTAGAAAGAAGAAGTGGTGTCCCGAAAGAACGATTTTGTCTCAAGGAATGTCACATCCATTGTAACATATTCTTAGTAGATGAATTATAGCACCGATACCCTTTTTGATGTGAACCATAACCTAAAAACACACACCGCACAACACACGGTTCAAGTTTTGTGCATTGTGTTTTGGGAATATGTACAAAGGCGACGCAGCCAAACACTTTAGGGGAAATAGTAAGAACCGATGGTAAGTGTACATGAGAGGAGAGAGCCTCCAATGGTGTCTGAAATTCTAACACCTTCGACGGCATTCTATTAATAAGGTGGACCGCTGTAGTCACTGCATTATCCCAAAAACGGTGAGGGATATTATTTTCAAATAATAAAGAACGAGCTGTCTCAAGGATATGCCTGTTCTTCCTTTCTGCTACCCTATTTTGTTGGGGCGTTCCTGAGCATGACGTTTCATCGAGTAAGCCATGCTGTAGAAAATATTCTTTGAGATGCTGATTAATATACTCACCACCATTATCACTGCGAAGGATTTAGACCTTCCCACCAAATTGAGTTTGCACCATAGTATGGAAAATTTTGAACACATTGGCAACTTTATCCTTAATCTTTATCAAATATACCCATGTCATTCTAGTGCAATCATCAACAAAAAGAACGAACCATCGACTACCGGACACATAAGTAATAGGAGAAGCACCCCACACATCGGAATGAATCAACGAGAAAGGAATTGCACTTTTATTTAAACTGATAGGAAAAGGTACCCGGTAGCTTTTCGCCAAAATGTCAGTCTGACAATCAAACTGATAATCATTCAAACCCAAAAATAACTTAGGAAATAACTTCTTCATGTAACCAAACGATAGATGCCCCAATCGTTTATGTCAGAGCCATATCTGAGTTTCCCAACTTGTAGATGACCCTCAGGCCTGATTGACATTCTCAGAACTGAAGTCGTCCATGTAATACAGCCCCCCCTCTTAGTACCACACCCAATGATCTCCTTCGTGGGGATATCCTGAAACAGACAGAAGTGCGGATACATTAACACAACACAGTTTAATTCCTCTGTAACCTGCCCAACTGAAATCAGTTTCGTAGATAGTGATGGGATAAGAAGTGTATTCGGTAGTGAGAGGGAAGGGGGAAAATTAACAGCTCCAGCTCCAGTCACTGGATACGGCACTCCGTTAGCATTTGAGATACTACGGCGTCGAGGTTCTGTAATACTAACAAAGTCATATGTAGTAAAAGTCATGTGGTCGGTAGCCCCGGAATCAATAACCCACTGACTACAATCATTCTGTAGAGAAGCAACTAAAGCAAAACCATAATTACCTTCACCTTCTGTAGGTATCTTACTCTGTGATTCAAGCTATAGCACTAGTGACAACTGAGGCTCTCCCATAACTAGAGACACCTTCCCTTTGCCATTGTTCCCTTCTCCCTATGTTTGCTTTAGAGCTTTGAGCTCCTTCCACCAATCAGGATACCCGTGCAGCTTAAAACTCATCTCTCGGGTGTGTTTGGCATTCCCACAATGAGAGCAGCCACCACTTGGAGGAGTTCTCTATTTCAGGGCTGTACTTGTTCGTTCACCTCCTGGTTTAGCTATCTGTAAATTTGGCTCATGCGCTTTTCTTAGGCTAGGGCTTGTCTCCTTGCGATAACATCGCCACGGAACTATGGGTAGTACTCCCACTGCTCAACATCACTGTCTATCGCATATCCTCCCTGCGAACCCGAGCATAGGCTTGCTCAACTGTAGGGAATGGCTGCATCTGTAGCACATCAGCTCGTATCTTATCTAGGCGGTCATCTAAACCATCGAGGAAAATATACACGCGATCCTCCTGAATGGATGAATTGTATCTCGCAATATCATCTAGGCATACCATCAGATTCAAGAGACGGAAATCGATCTCTCTCCACAACCCTTGAAGGCTGTTATAATAGGCTTCAATAGGTCCTCCAGACTGTCTCATCCGGGTCACACGCCTCTTCAAATCATAAACTTGAGAAGCATCAGTTCCATAAAATAAAATAAAAAAAAGGTGTAGCCACTGCATCCCAACTGCTTTCGCAGTTGGGAAGCGAATAAAGTTACCGATTAAAGCCGGATCCATAGAGTTTATCAGCCATCCTTTTGCAGTTGAGTCTTCAATTTTCCACTTCCGAAATTGAGGGTCTGTAGGTAGAGGCTGAGGGAGGTCTTTACTGATGTACCTCAGCTTGTCTTTGCCTGTGATATACATCTTGACAACTTGAGACCATAAGCCATAGTTGGTTCCATCCAACTTAACGGCAATCTGTGATGAAGATGAATCATTCTGCGGTGTTGGTGCCACAGGAGGAGGAGTTTGGTTCTGAGTCAGAATCTGAGTCAATTTGGTGGTCAGATTCTCCAAAAGTGCTTCTGTGGTCGAATTCCCCCTTGATTTTGGAGGGGAATCACTGCTCCTATAGGATTCTGATCCGCCATGGGTCTATGCCTACGCAA
Organism: Lenwebbia sp. NSW1173648; assembly: GCA_029784005.1. NCBI lineage: Eukaryota > Viridiplantae > Streptophyta > Magnoliopsida > Myrtales > Myrtaceae > Lenwebbia > Lenwebbia sp. NSW1173648. The sequence goes on along the minus strand of JARCGZ010000012.1, from coordinate 16,688,863 downwards.
GAATAAAAAAAACAGTGGTGGTAGTTTCTAGGTGAGCTTATCGACGTGGTAACCGTACGGAACCGGTGCGGCCACGGCAATCTTCGATTGTCTAGGTCGTGGATTGATAGGCAACAAGCGGAGTCGCGGCGGGTCGGTGTTGCGACGGTCTGGATAGGAGTCGCGACGGGTCGGTGCAACGACTGTCTGGATCAGAGTCGAAGCGGGTCGGCCGTAATCTAGGATTGGTGTATAGTACTCAAAGGAAGCAAACCCTAGGCTCTGATACCATGTTGAAAAGCAAATAAAGAACACACGATTTAACAAAGTTCGACAATTTGCCTACGTCCTCGGTCAAACACCTCACCCTCTTTCTTTCTTTTTTCTTTTCTTCTTCGTTATTTCATCAAGTATGTACAGACCCATAGATATATAATCTGATGGATTTCTTCTACAAGTCAAATCTCTACAAATTAGGAAAAAGAATCCTCTACAAATCAGGAGGAAAAATAAAATCCCTACAAATTAAGGAATTACAGCTCACACCAATAGAAACTTCAACAAGTCAAGCGCAACTGCTGGGTCCCGTTCAGATCTGCCTCCTCCGTTAAGAAGAACAACCAGAACCACATAGCTGATAATGGAGATGGTGACATTGTCAGAGTGGGGTTAGGAAGAGGGAAGACTTGGAAACTTCAACAAGTCAAGCTTTTTTCCCTTCAGATTCCTACTCCATCTTCATCCAGTTTTCGTCCTCCATAAATGAATTTTGCTTAAAGAAGAGAAGAGAACGGAGCATTTGGTCCCACTTCCTTTGCTCTCCACCTGACGAAACGCATGGATAGGAGGTGACGGCAGAGGCAAATCTGACCTCGGGACCCAGCATCTGAGACCGACAAGGCTATTGGCGGAGGTTGAGGCGGAGGGGGTCGAGACCCAACAGCTGCAACCGGCAGGGTTTCGGGGGAGGCGACGACGGAGGCAGATCTGAGCTTGGGACCCAGCAGCTGCGTCCGGCGAGGGTCTTGGCGGAGGAGACGGAGGAGGCAGATCTGAGCGGGACCCAGCAGCTGTGTTCGATGGGGCTCTTGGCCGAGGCGCTCGAAAATGAGAGAGGGAGAGAGTCGGCCTTTGTTGTTCCTTGGGTCACGGCGTCTTCATGGAGACGGAGAGGAGAGGAGAGGAGAGGGTTTGCTGACAGTGGGACCCGCGAGGACACGTGTCAATTTTTGTATGAATTGACTCAAAGATGAGTTGGCACTCTAAGAGCACCCAATATTTTCACTTCTGGAGTCTAGGCATGACTTCTTCTAACGAGTGGCTGCTTGTCCTGACGCGAATATATTTGAGATCATCAGAGTCCAATTTTCCAACCAGACAACGAACTGCTACAGAAAAATAGGTGCCACGTGTCCACTCCGTCGCTCCCCCAAGAGGTTAAAAAGCATGCTTAGAAATGTCCAAATCACTGTTTGCCCGATCGAGAAATGTCAAACTAGATTTTATTCAGACATCTTTTTTAACTCGTCAGAGAGTGGATGGACAAAAGAAAAAAGCCTCCTTCAACGGTGCCGTTCACTATTCAGGAAAATATATAAATTTGCCCATTTCATTTTCGAATTTTCCTAAAGTTTTTTTTCGATCGTTAAATTTGCTTATAGTCATAATCTAGCAAATTTTGAAGTAATTTTGACTTTTCAGATTTTAGGTTACAGTTTATTTAGGGCATGTTGGTTGATACTAGACCTGTCAAACGGGAGAGTCGATTTCATAGATGGTCCGGCCCAAATTGATTCATTAACCCGTTTATGACCCATTTATATATTACAAATTTTTTGACACATACCCGACCCAACCCATATTGTTAAAACACTCCATAAGAATTTTTTTTTTTTATAATTTTTTTAAAAAAGTATATTACTAAAACATTGGACAATTTTTTTTTTTTATCTTTTACATATTCTTTTTGTTTTTTTTTTCTCTTTTTTCCTTCTAAGGTCGAGGCTTCGCGGCCCTTGCCTTGTGGCTGGCGAGGGTCGGCGGCCCTTGTCGCGACCTAAAATTAGGTTAATGGATTATCAAGTTAATTAGATGACTAACTTAATACGAACTCTCCCAAGCTCTACCAAATCGCAACTTTGGTTCAAGTTATTTAATGTTCAAATGAATTTAAGTTTGGAGTCGCCACTAATCATTCTTGGTCGGTCGATTAGGAACCTTAATAAGGTATTGGGAGAATACCTTATTTCTACGAACCAGAGATTCTAAATTCGGGTACTTGGTTACACTAATTAATTAAAACTAATGCCATTTCGGTACCTTTAATTCATGAAAATCCTAAGTTTGGCAGCTTAGATTGATTTATTTTAAGGCTCAAATGGAGTGATTATTTTTGGTTTTTTTTTTTAAATGCATGCAATGCACAAAATACGCAATATCATCCTATCTGCAAAATTAACCAATCAATTAAAAGCATGCAAGACAATGTGATATTGATGCAACACACTATATGCAATTACGTAAATGACAATTATGCAACTAATTAACATGCAAATGCTATAATCATGCGAAAACTGCATCTAGCCTAAGTGACATGCAACTTTAGGTTAAATGATTCAAACATATGAATTGATTCAACTATCCTAAGATGAATGATCCTAAATGACATAGTAAGATAATAACATACAAATAGTGACATGGCAAAGTGCGACATGCGACATAATTACATATGCAATGATTAATTTTCGGAAAAAAATGGTGTAGGGGATTAGATGATACTCAAAAAAATATATAACATGCAAGTAGGCGAACATGTGATATGAAACAAATAAACATGGGATATGCAAATATGCGAATATATAGTACGAGATATGCATGAGACGATGCAAGATGATGTGAGCAGAATTTTTATGAATTTTTACATGGATTTTCGGCAATCTCAAGATGTGTATGAATGATTCCTTATCTTGACTTTCATTCTAAGGTTTCTAGGAAACCTATTTTAATTAGATAGGGTTTCTAAAAAACCATATCTTACTAAATCTTTTAGGGATTTTTAAGATGAAATTCCACCAATATAAGATAGCAATTAAGCACAACCAAATCAAGCATGATATCAATCAAGAGCAAGTCTTCTTCAATTTTTCGAAAAAGGAGGATATCCCCAGATCCAAAATCGACTTATGAAGATAGCGAATCGTATCTAAATAGTTGTAGGTCGGATTGGCTAAATTCTCGATTTTCACTAAAACGGAGGATCATATAGTCACGGGTAGGATATGTCCAATTTAGGAAATTTGTTGCCAAGATTTTTCCTAATTTGAATTATAGTTTTTTATTTGGAAAAGATATGTTGAGGATATGAAATATATTCAAACCTAGCAACAGTATCAACAAATCAATTTTCGATAAGATACCTTACCTAATTTGAGATATTGTGCCGATATGGTTTCCAAATTTGAACCGGCAAATTGGGATCCCTTGCGGATGGACAGCTTGCCGTCGATGCGCTTGCTAGATGCACGACTGCTCATGGGAGTTCTCAGTCAACAATTTGGACCTGTACTTCATGAGATGCACCACGATTGATTCCTTCCATAGAGCTCCCCCGAATTTGTGCTTGGGACTCACTTAATGGGCATATTGGATTTGCTGATGTCTTCTCTTGATAATGGAGACAAGTCAATGAAGCCTTGGTCCTAAACGCGGCAGCATTCAGTATATCCCTTCACCACTTGGCTTTCTCTTCTTGTTGTTCAAAACTCCACCATGAATTACTTCCTTTTCTATACTTTCTGAACTAATGTGCTGGGAATTAAGGACAGCCTGAAAATCTGCGTAATAACTAGATATCTACCAAAACCAAGTCGTTTGGCGAATTAAGGACCGCCTGATTCCCATTGTTGGGGAAGGACCAGCTTCGTTGGCTGGTTCGCGAGCGGCTAGTGGCTCACGGTGGTGATCTGCTCGGTCACGTTCTCGGCTGAAGGTGGCGGTTGATTTGTCGTTGCTTGATAAAACCCGGGATTGTATTCTATCTCGATGGGTCGCTGGTCGTCTGGTCTGGAAGTTCGGGACAAGTCAGCGTGGTGGCAAAGGGCATCCAATCGTGAAGCACGGCCACGAATGTGAAGACCGGGTGCAATTTCCAGGAAGACTTCACGATCTAGAATGCACGATGAGACCAAGAAGACAAAACCAACACCTCCCCTTGGTCAATGTCAGAGTGTGAAACCCCTTTCTTTCTCTCTCTTGTTGTACTCGATTGCCAATCCCCAGAGAAAAAAAATCTTCTCTGTTTGATTATTCCTTGAGGACAGCTCCCTCTTGGATCTTATCTTACCCTTCGGATGACGTCAATTGGCCCTCTCCCTGATGCCGCTCCTCTAAACCTGTATCAAGAACCGAAGCTTTTTCTCCATGTAATGGCCGTGTGTCGTCTCAATGAATGGCCCGCCCCTCTTTATTGTGTGCGTGAAAGGTTCCTTATATAGGGGATAACTAGAGTTTTTTTTTAGAAAATAAAAGAATATAATACTCTTTTTTCTTTCTTCCTTTTCACTCTCCCTGAGTTTTTGCCGTGAATCTTCAATTATCAATGGCCTCCTTCGAACGTGAGCCATAGATTTTAATTTTAGTTCCACGGGCCTAATCTTTGGCCTTTCAAAGCAATAGGCTTAATTCCGAATCTTATAGGCTAGAATTAGTTCAATTTAAACATATAAACCCCTTTCCCTCTCTAGCAAATGTCGGCCGATTAGTCTTCACAGAATGGCTGAATTTCAGTGTAGTGCGACTGTGCGAGCCCCGTCTACATGACCGATTAGAGTTTATTCGTCACCGCCGGTCCGACTAAATGCAAATGTGATGCAATGGATGCTAAAATTGAAATATGATTATTTTTTGTAGGAACTAGAACTAATCCCTGGGTTTTTTTTATGCAAATTAATGACTAAAAAGTTTAATCAAAATTTAGGTGTCAACTTGTTACCTTGATAAGTTAAATGGGTTGTAAATGGGTGGAAGGCAAATTCGTTTACAACCCATATACAATTAGGTTGACAACTCAAACCCATTAACAACCTATTTAATAGAATTTGACTAACTCATTTATGACCCACCTTATTGAATATGAGTTGAAAGTGGATTTTCAACTCATTTTGACACCTCTGGTTGATACTGAGTTTTAAGCACTGAAAAATTTAAGTATGTGAAGGTTAAGTGTCGGAACAATGTAGCTGCCAAAATATATAAGTCAAATCTATTTTATATGATCTGATGCTCTAATTTTGAATCTGCATTCACTACTAGATAAATCGTTATGTTTTGAATTTACGAAGCATTTTTCATTGACTAATAATTTCAAGACATATAAGCGATTATTTTTTAGAAAACTATTTTCCAAATCATTCATTTTCCACTAAAAAAAAGGTAGCCTATATGTTAAAAGTTTAGATTTTCAGCATTTAATGAGGTTATCAAATAGACCAAATCTGTGAGACATGGGACAAGCATGTCGAAAACCAAGCCTCAATATCCTTTCAACCTCCTCGAACCATATGGACAGACACATGGAATTTGCACACTCCTCCAAAAATAAAAATCTTTATAGAGAAATTTGTGGCAGAATGCTCTCCCACCTGAAGAAACTTGCATCGAAGAAAAATTTTACCTGACCCCACATGCCCTCTGTGCAATCGAAGCGCCGAAACGTTGGAACACCTATTTTTGCTATGTCTGTCGACGACGAAGGGAGTTTGGTCGAACCCATCGCTGAACATTCATATACAAAGCCAGGGCCTTACTCGAATTGAAGCATGGATTGGAAACAGAGTGGTGCGATCAGTGGCATCGTCGTTCATGATAGTGGTAGAACCGTAGAAGCCCTTGCCCTTTTAAAAGCCCTAATTCACTTTTATCCTAAAAAAGACACGAAGCCCTCGTTCTCGAGTCCGACAGCTTAGACTTGGTTAATGCCTTGAGAGTCCAGATCAGTTCAGAAGCTCATGCTCTTATCGTGAAATGCAAAGATCTGTTACTATCCTACTCAAATAAATGGGTAGCCCATTTCTTTAGAGAGGCCAGCACAATGGCGGATTGGGTTACCAAAATCCACATTGGGATACTAAAGCCCACAGGAAAAACTCTTTACCTCTGAATTGGGTCTTATCTCCTCCCCAACCCCTTTGAGAGCTTTTATGTACTAAAGCACATATATCAAGCCCTACTGTCTTTTCCTAGTTAATGAAATATTTTACTTCAGGACAAAAAAAAAAAAAAGGTCCCTAGTATTGAACATCATGATTTTAGAACCAATAACACCCATGCAACATTATTCGTGAGTTTTTAATTGTGGCCGTGGGATTGTATTTATTAAATGCTTCAAAATGTGAAGGAAATATTAATATAGAGGTGTTGACTTGTTAGGACCATGAGATGGGCCTGGACAAATATTCGATGCCCAATCAGTGGGCAAGCTAGGCCTGGACAAGGGCCTTGGCCCTTGAGACAGTGCCCGACCATGTACTAATTAAAGGAGATAATGAATAATTGTTAATGATTTTACTTTAACATATGATATTTGTAGACACTGATAAGATAAAATAAGCCCAAATTTCTAATATAGTAGTGGAATACTATAAAACTCACGGGTAAAGTCATGAAAATATATAGGTGAGTCTATGCATTAAATTTTGTATATCGCGAAAGTTTCAGGTGTCTCGAATCAAAAACATTAATCAAAGTGCTTATTCCATAATATCTTCACTGAGCATAAACTACAAGTCAATCTAAATACTGAGTGTTTGTCTCATTTATGAGTTGGCACTTCGGTAAAGATAAATGTAGCGGGTAATAAGCCATCACCAAACACCCTAGCTCCACTCTGTTCCAATTACACTTAGCACCTTAAATTGTGCAAACCAGGAGTCGCCGGTTAAGGCGTCTCGGATCCTAGATCGTCCAAAATCTTAAGTTTCGAGTAATTGTTGACACCTGAATTTTAATCATCTTTTTCTTAGAAAATTAATAGAAAATCCATAAAAAATTTATAAAATTGTAAAATCAACTTTGGAAGCCTTTTCCAAGCATAAGGAACCAATTTTGAGCAATTTTTTTTTTCGAATTTTTACGGAATTTTGGAATTTCTTTTCATTTAAAAATAGCCGAACAATTAGGAAAAATAGCATCAGTGTCCACAAAAATATGAAAAAATAGCCAATATTTTTATTTTAATTCCCTTTTCATGTTGGACACTTTAAATCTCAAAAATTCAGTCTGGGTCACCATGTTCACTCACAAACATAAACCCAAATTGAGCCAAAAAATTATGTCTTGAGTCTTTTTAATTCCAATTTTCACTTTTTCTAAGCTATGACATTTGCCTCTGATGCCTTGAATTGCAATTGGGTCCATTTCCTTGAGAATTTGTTCAATTTTGGCCAAAAGGATTTTTTTGCATTTTTTATTTTCAATTTAGTCCCCGATTTCACTATAAATGCAATTAAATTCATTTTAGGAGTACCCATGAGAATCAAAGACCTCTACCCTATGTTTTTTTTTTATCATTTTGAATCCATTGGTTGGGGTGGTTTGGCTTGATTTGGTTATTTAGGCTTTGGATTACTAAAAATTCATTTTCGGGTCAAACTTTGAATTTGGGGTTTTTGCGCAATTTCAAACAAATTCTGCCCAATCTCATCATTCTTAGATGGAATCCATGATGTACAATCCAATTTTGGTGCTTAATTGAAAAAATTTAATCATTTTGGGATCCAATTTGAGGTTTTTAGCCGAATCGGATCAATCGGGTGGGTCAAACCCGGCCCGATTGACCCGGGTCGACCCAGCCCAGCAGCAACAGAGAGTGAAGCAGCAGCAGAACGCATGGGCAGAAGAATAGAGACGCTTCTCCCTTTTTCATACTTACAGCAAAACTCCTAGAGAGAAATCAGAGGAAAGCATGCCAAAGTTAAACATCCTTGGAGACATCTCCACGATATCTTTGTGTTAACATACCCCTGAGCCATGAGCTGTGTCCCAGTTTGCACAAGAAGAGAGTGAAGAGGCTGAGGTTGACCAAAAGGGTGGCTAAACAAATACTATTCCTAGGGGGGGTTGGCCATCACGTCTCGTGCACGGAGCTCGAAGGCTTCTCTGGAGGGCAGCGCGACCAAGAGAGAAAGGACCACCAGAAGGATTTCTTGGCTACAAAAGAAAGGAAAAGAGAGGTTAGGGGGGGATTTTTCGGAGCAAAAAAAAGAGTGCACAGAGGGAGAAACCGCGAGAGAGGAGAGAGTTTCTGAGAATCCTCAAGCTTCGGATACACCCCACCAACGTCTACGAACATCCTTATACCATCACTCGAGCGACACCGACCGCCGTTGTCGCCGTTTCCTTCCCCAAACAGGTCTGCCCTGAGCCCCCTGTTTTTGTGCTCAGTTTTTGCTCTGTTTGGCTTTCGGGTCGAACGGAGCCAAACCGATCTCTCCTAATCGTTCCGTCGTGCTTATATAAGCTTGTTCTAGTGTATCCATACTTCGGTTCTGAGCTTAATCCCCCGTATTTGCATTTTTAGTATCGCATGCCATGTGTTTGTTGAAATGCCTCGAGCAGTCCAAACCCTCTACTTTGAGCCCATTTTTCATTGCCTTTCCGTGATCCTTTTTGGCTTTTATTTGGCTTGTTGTGATCTGTGCACGTAGTAGGATACATATGTGTTTTTTTTCTGTTGGTGATGCATGGATGTCGAGATATGGGGTCGAGAACATGCCGTGTTAGTCTGTATTTTCCTCTGTTTTTGCTTAAAACAGTCTAAACCCCCTACTTTAGGGTCATTTTTCTCCATTTTTTGTGTGATTTTTGGGTGCTTTTTGGTCGAGTCTCTTTCTCGTGTGTAGCTCTTCGTATTGATATGTCGTGTGGCCCTTGGTTACGATCGAGGTGTAAGATATGCCAGTTTGAAGTTGCCTTGTCAATCTGACCTGAGCCTGGAAATTTTATCCAAGTGTTGGACACAGTCTAACTTGCCTGATTCGCGCTTGATTTTCATTACCTCACCGTGAATATTTTTGGATGCATTTGAGTTTTTCGTTCTCCCTGGTTGTAGAGGAGAACGTTGGTATGCTTGTTTTCTCTTGGTTCTATCTGTAGGGAGAGTTATGAGGTCGGTAAGTTGCCTTGTTGGTCTGACCAGAATCTGGAAATTTTGCCCAGTGTTGGACCTAGTCCACCTTGCCTGTTTCGTGCTCATTTTTCATTATCTTAATCTGAGTATTTTTGGACGATTCTTGATTTTTTTGTGTTCCTGGTACATAGAAGAACACGTGGTTATGCTCATTTGCTCTCAGTTCGATCTTTGGGGAAAGTTATGGGGTCGGGAATACCCCATGTTGGCCAGGTTTAAGCCTAGATTTCTGAAAAAAATAGTGCGACTTTCCTACTTTGGGTTGGTTTTCTCTCTCACCTTACGTGTTTTGAGCATTATTTTTGTTTGATATAATTCCTCGTATGTAGTTCTTCGCTTCGGTGTTTCTTTCGCTCATTGCTGATGATCGGAGAGCAAGAAAAACGTCCGACAATATGCTCCTGTGAACTGGGTTTCTGGGTTGGAATATTTTCCAAGTGCTTGAACCGTTCCAGACCTGCTACTTCGAGGTCACTTTTCTTGGTCATTTCTCGAGCTTTTTGGGTCGTTTTTTGGTTGATCATGCTCTCTGTGTGTATCGCTTTACATTAGTACTTTGGGGTTGATTTGATTATCTCTTTGGGTCGAGTTATGATCCATGAAAGTCGCCTCAGTGACCTGCAAAGTGAGAGGCATGTCTTTTATCATGTCTGGAAATTACAAGTCTGTGTGTTTACGGCCTTGGTACAGTGTGCTCGGGTGGAATTATTGCTAGCCGCCAAGTGCGTCGGATACCTAGTTTAATCTAGTTTCATGTGATATCAATAGCTTGTGCTAATAATTTTTGTGCATCGAGATAATCACTCTCGAATTTGCCTCGGTGAATTGCAAAGTGAGGCTGGGATTTTTCTAAGTGTTGGCTTACGACTAGCCGTTTTCCCGACACCATTACGATGCGTTCGGTTGGTCATTTCCCGAGATGTTGGTCTTTCTGAAAACCTGGTCATACCTAGTTTCACATGGTATAATCGGTCTCCCTCGATTATTTTTGAACGCAAAGATAATCACATGGGAAAACCCCTTGGTGGTTGCTTATTCAAGTTGAAATTTTTCGGAAAGCGAGTCAAAATCGCGACTTCAAGTGAGTTTTTGGTCGCGTTTTCGATCGATTCATCGTCGGCCGTGCTCAGCCCGCCCCTCCGTTAAATTTTTTTTTGGAAAAATCGAGAAAAAATCCCAAAAAATCAAAAAATCGCGAAAATTCCGAAATTGATCTTTTATTGCATCTTTTGGCATGATGAACACTGATATGCATTTATCCCATGTGGGAGAGCGACCGATGTCCAATCCGGTCTTTCTTTTGTACACCCGACCCTGTCACGGGTTTTTATATTTCGGCCTTGTACCTAAATACCCGAGGTCCGCGGGTTTTCTTTTATCGCTTTAGAGTAACTTCTTGCTTGTATTTGTGTGTTCTTTTCCTTTGATTGCCTTGGATGTTTCTTTTTCTAAAATCGCGAAAACCCGAAAAAGTTAGAATGCCATGAAACAAACCCCCGAAAGACCATTTTGCATGAACACTTAGCGACTGACAAAAAAAAAACATGATTAGGAGTCAAAATTGGTAAAAACCTCGCGTGATCATCTTAGATAACAATCAATTTCGGACGGTAACCGAAAGGACTCTAGCTTAAGCTAGAGTAGCCAAATCCCTGGCCCTAGAATCTCTGGCTGCATTGGACCGAGCGATCTCTCCCAATCGCTCGGTGAGGTATCCGGTCTGCCTCCCAAGAAAGACAGGTGTCGACTCCAAATTACATGCACACCTGGCACATACCACTCGACCATACCAAGGTCGAAGCCGATAATTTCCCGCCGCGATTTAGTATGGGCTTGGGAGGACTCGCGTCGAAGCCCCCATTTGAAAATAGGGCCCGGCAATCCATTAGCCCGATTCGATCCCTAAGGGATCTTCTTTCGGGTCACGACAGTAATTTACGAAATTCAAGATGCCTACAAACTTAAATACCATACTAGAGTCGCCACCGATCAGCAGAGGTAAACCTAAATCGATTGGATCTCGAGCAGTGTAGGGGAAATCAAGCTAACTAATTGCACGAGTAAAGGAATTGGTCAAAGGCAATCTATATTCGGTGACGTTATCGATCGGCGAAACCGTTTTTCCATGTGTAGTGCGTGACTCCATTATGCGTGCAAGCGTGATTCTGGACCTACAGTGGTTCGAACGTTATGTACGAACACTTTTTTGCCCCATTCCTTTAGTAATTCTATCGTTTCTTCATCGATCCATCTACTCTTCAAGGGGATTAAGTTTGATGACAAATCGAAGCTCAATACAACTCCTCTTTTAAGGAATCTATATAGTTAACCAATGCGGTTGCTCCAGTGGCCATCCTTCCCTCTTGGGAAGGGGGAGGTGGTTCGATTCTCCATCTTCTCAAGGGGGGTTGAGGATGGGGACGCGTGAGTGAAAGAGTAGGATTTCGCAACTTGTACATAGCGTACACAGTGTAATTTATAAAAATGGAATAGAATAGTATAGAACCAAACAAAAAAAAAAGGAATCTATATCGTCTGTATCTAGAGGAAGGACCGTAAATTTAGTGTCCACTCTTTCAAATTTTACACCTAATATTGATTTATTGAAAATACTCAAATCAAGGGCTCAATTTGTCGTTAGAGTCAACATGGAGTTAATCTCATCAATTATCAACAAACATTTTCTCCATCCAATGCACGTAACATGTGCATCATCTAGATAATATACCCAAGCCATGTAATCTTGTTTCAATGAGCCACCTTTATCGTTACTAATTTCGATATTCGATTAATTTCTAAAGGTATAAGTATACACATCGACATAGCCGGCAATGGCTAGTGTAGAATCAAATTACAGAATTTCTGTTAAACAAAACTAATGGCTTTTTCAAATTTCAAAATGAACATAGTTCATTACATGGTCATCGATATCGTCACTCGATTGGCAGTTGGCACTTTGCGAACTCTCCTGACGTGACCCGAGACGAGTCTAATCATGTCCCAAACCCGAATTAAAAAAAAAACGAAAAATGAAATCCAGAAGGATAAATGAAAGATGAGACGTCGACCTTGGTTTGCTTCGAGCAAATCATTCACTCCCTAAACTAATTATTTAATGTGAGGAGTTAAATTGGGGGAACTTTTGTTAGTTGTAATCCACTTAGGAAATAATGAAAAAGACAAACGTGGAGTTAGGTGATTGATGTTAATTTCGGAGCAAAGTAGTGAAGTGGGGACAAGAAACATCAACGAGTTGGGAATGGGGCTGACTTTTTGTCTAATTAGTCAATTCGGGAGTGGGGACTCCCACCCTTCTTCCTTTTTTAACCAGCGAAATGAGATTGAACACGAGGTTCACGACATTGGCTCCTTCCATGTGTTTACGTGTTTTAATTATTATTATTCTTCTTCTTTTTTTTATTTATACTACAACATTCATTGATTGTGCCCATCGAATTAGGTAATTGGGCATACTGATGGGGACCCGATTACATCTGAAAAGCCGTTTAGTGATGATGACGATGCATCTCTGTTGATAGCCATAACTTACATGTTTGATGTACTTTTTCTTTCTTTCGTGGTAATTACAGTTGTCAAAATGAGTGATACTTTTAGAAAAGATTATTGACCAATATTTCTTAGTTATAGCGTCTCAATAGGGCTTGGGAAGTTGCTCCATCCACTCGCGCATCCTGCCTGGAATTAGGGTATAGCGCGGGGCACGGGGAGAGGGAGAGAGGATGGGTGATGGGTCGACCACAGCGACGAGGATGGTGAAACCACGTTGCAAGGATCATAATAGCAACGTAATGGTTAGGAACTTCTATTTCGAGTCACGAAGCCTTGATTTCTTCTTTACTTTCTCATAATTTTTGTAGAAATTTTTATAATATGTCAATACCCGAGCATTTACACGAAAAAAATAAGCACTTTGTTAACAAACGCTCCGTTTGCACCAAAAAGTGACCAAATCGTTGATACGAGCAAACACGTGACTAAAGCGTGAATACCACCAAGCACGGGATTCATTGTTGACTGACTACAATGATCAATATTATTGTTGATACACATCGATGTAGTTGACAAAGATATCGATCAATGAGATTGGTGAACTTTCAGGGCATCAAGAGAAAGTTCGGACGCACGAGGAGCATCGAGTTGCAGTTACAAGTTTGAAATTGTTGGAGAACAAGGTGAAATGAGGTCGTGCAGCAACAAAATCACGTTTTTAAAGAAATAATCGCTCGAGATAAAATCATGGCATGGTGAGAGTATGAGTACAAAACTTTCAGAGAAAGAGAAGCATGGATACAACAGTTGAAAAATTGCAGGTAAGCGGTTATGCCGCAATCACTATAAATGCCATCCATCAATTAATGGAGATTCCCACACAAATCAAACAAACTTACTATCTTTTAGTTATCTGTGCTTTCCTGCACTAACTTTAGTTTTTAGACTCATGTCACCGATTTAATTTTAACGTGTTTCTTAGTTGTAGTTTTCAGATTCGCTCGTTGGTAAAATTATGGCATGTATCTTTATCATGTTGTCGTGTCGTCAATTAGTTTTTGGTGTAACATCTTTGCGTTCCCAAGCATTGCCGTCGATTAAATTCCGGCACAATCTGTTCACGTTCGGTTCCGTTATATTGTCTGTATTTTTCAAGCATCGTCGTCGATTAAATTCCGGCACGGTCTGTGATTATACAATTCCGTTTTAATTCAAGTTATTGATTTATAAGCTGTGATATTACCTGTTCGAAGTAGCTACAAAACCTGTTTTCGTATTTGGTCGCCGGAGAAATTTTAGGGAAGCACACTTAAGAAAAAAAAAAGTGCTTTTTGGAATAATTCGATAATTGCGATCTCGAGACCGGCGCAATTGCGGAGAGCGTTTCTCGAGCGACTTACAAAACCACCGCGAGGCACGGCCTCAGCCGACAACGTCAAAGGATCGCGTCGTACGTTAAAAACATGCCAATGGAGCCGAATCGCGTGTGGACCGTTGGTGTGGGTCCCGGATTCCTCGTCGCGAATCCCCATGAAGTAGGTGGTGGGGGGAATTATTCTCTCGGAACTCGAGCGCGTGCGTAACAGTCGCAGTGGGTTATAGCTGGCATCCAGCTGGCGCTTTTGAACTTTCGGAAAAAGAGCCGCTCTCTACCGTTACCGTCAGTTAGGCCCGTTAAACCGCCCCGCCCAATCCTCTAACGGACAAAAGGATTTGAAAGAAACGCTCGAGGGTGAGGGCCCCACTCCCCAACCCGCCCCACGCGCGGCCACTGGCCTGCCTACGTGGCCGAACAGTGCTGCGCAATTTTCTTTTTCCCGCTTCTTGGCGAGTGTTTGCCTACGTGTCGCTGTGGGTGCCGTTTCTTTCTTTTCTTTTGTTTCTTGGCGTTTTGTCCGACGTTTATGTGTGCGGTGGTGGAGGACAATAGAGAAGTCCTCAGTGGCCTAATAATTCATTCATGGGAGAAAAAAGCCAACGTGATCTTTTGCATAGAGAAGGTACGATGTCGCGCCCGATTGATGATCCGGCCGGCGTTAACTAAAAGAGATGAAAGTCAAGTTTTTTTTCCTTTTCTGGTCAGAGAGATAAAGTTAAGTCGCTCAGTATATTTTGAGCATAATCAGTAAGTCATTGTGACATTTCTGGTCCAAACTAAATAAACTGTTTTGGCTTTGAGGAGTTATGCAAGGACATGTTGATTTGCGATTGACTGTAAATATAAGTTATCAAATGGCAATTACATCTCAAGAAATCACATGCAAAAAGGTACAAGTTGTTCCGAGTAGATCTTTAGAACTTTTCCGTGGAGAGTGAAAGGGTATCCCCCTTGGGTGATTTGGATGAGAATCATCCTTTAATCTCGTGGGTGACGCATTAGGGAATCAGACCCCGTTTCAGGATGGACGAGGTTAAATACAGCCGTTGATTATGCGGGCCCCACAAAATGCAATAGCTAGCTATAAGGGCCACGTTTGATCAGGTAAGGATTTGACGTCTCTTCATGCAAATCTCCTACTTTTTCCTTTGCAACGGTGAGGATCTTCTTTGACACTATCCAGGCCGTATTCGCGCAGGGTGATTCGGATTACGATTATCAAGATGTTGTGTCGTGGAAAGAGCCGTTAAACCAAATTTTACTCCATCCCTGGTGGGATACAAATGAGTAAGGAAAATTATCCCAAAAAAATCTTAAATTTAATGTACGCCTATCAATTCAATCATAAATCTTTTATTCGTGTCAATTTAGTCTTTAACCTTTTGAGAATTTATCAATTTAGTCCTAAACATTTCAATTGTGTCAATTTAGTTCTAAACATTCTAAAGTTTTGCCAATTTAATCCTAAACTTTTGAAAGTTTTGCCTATTTAGTCCTAAATTTATATTGGCAGAAAGGACTACATTAACAAATTATCAAAATGTTTATGACTAAATTGGCACATCGTCAAAAGGTTTTGGATTAAATTGGCACAATTAAAATGTTTAGGACTGATTGACAAATCGTCTAAAGGTTTAGGACTACATTGACATAATTGAAATGTTTAGGACTGGATTGGCCGCCGAACAATAGATTTAGGACTTTTTAGATAATTATCCCCAAATGAGAATAGGGTCATTGTGTTCGAGAAGGGAAAATTGTCAAAAGAAAGTCCTAAACCTATTGCACTTTCGCCAATTCAGTCCTAAACCTTTTAATTTTGTCAATTCAGTCCTAAACCTTTTTTTGTGCCAATTAAGTCCTAAACCTTTTGCATATGTGCCAATTCAATTCATTCGACCAATTTTGGCTGACCAGCGCTGACGCGGACCCAGCCGGCACTGACGCGGCAATTTTTAATAATATTTTAATATTTTTTGAAAAGATATATATATATTTTTTTTTTTACCGTTCATCTTCTTACTCCTTTCCTTTTCTTTCTTTTTCTTTTACTGTTCATCGTGGTGGCGCCGCCGCCGGACGAGGCCGAACCACCCCATGGCTGGGCGGACCTAGTCTGCTCTAGTTCTTCGTGTCGTGAACCCCGGAAGGGTTTCGCAAGTCCAAGATCGACCGCTGCCTTTGTTCAAGAGCTAACTCAACACCCACATGAGCATAAAACGAGCAGCACCATGGAGATTCAGCACATCTCTTGCCCAAAAGCCCGAAATTCCCATTCAACAATTTGCCAGGTAGTTTTGTCACTGGGTCACTACCATTCACCATCCTCAGCACTTTGACCCCCAACTCTTCACAACGTCTCTTGAAGCCCGAGTTGCCAACTCTAGGGCCGCCGAGGTCCTCGCCGGCCCTCGACTCCAACCGTCGTTGAAGAAGAAGGCATAAGAAGATGAACAGTAAAATGAAAAAAATTAAAAAAAATTAAAATATTATTAAAAATTGCCCCCGTCAGCATTGGCCGGCTAAAATGACATGATGGATTGAATTGGCGCAAATGCAAAAGGATCAGGACTGAATTGGCGCAAAAAAATGGTTCAGGACTGAATTGGCACAAATGCAAAAAGGTTTGGACTGAATTAGCAAAAGTGCAATAGATTTAGGATTTTTTTGACAATTTTGCCTATTCAAGAATGCCCGTGTCGGTTTTCTTCATCGTTGGTCTTCCCTTTGTCACTGGAGTTAGGCTAACGATCTAAAGGTCATAAATCAACATGCCTTAACAACGCCCTTTAAGGATCTACTGTAATAGCAAATGTTCTTCATTGTCAAACCCACTCGAGAGTCACACCCGTCTGGGCAACTTGAGCTGGTGGTGTGTATTCGTTGCCCTAATTGCTGGGGCCACCGTGACACACGCACCAGCGATTATTTCCACACCCTTCATTGAATGGCTCAGTGGTTCGGTTGCGAAAGTCCAACGCGTGATGTCCGCTGCGTCGGCTCAAGAGGCTGACAACTGTATCACTCGATCCCTACACATCCTTGACGATGAAGTCTACAGACGAGGCTATGAGCTCTGGTCCGACGAAAGGAAGTCCCGCACAGCTTTTACTCCAGCAAGCAAACGCAAAACATTCTTCTCTTCATGTGCAAACTTTTCTCTCGCTCGTCACCGGCCTGGCTGGCCATCTTTAAACAGAGACTTGGGATCAAAACTGTGACGACTGACAATGGCACTCATTGATGGTGCAGAATGTGAAAGCTAGGTGAAGTCACAAGACCTGTGTCGACATAGGACGGTAGCTCACGGTGTTCAGTGAATGCAACTAACCCTGTTGATCATAACTGCTACAACTTGTATGTATCTGTGATATGCAATTTTCTAACCACCGTAGAGGTGCCCGTTGAGTCGTTCTGCCACGCATTAAAAAAAAGTGCGACGCCCCTCAGTGAGTAATTGCTAATTATGTTAGTTTCCATTGGCTTTCATGCGCATCTTATCTTTGTGAAGCTCTTAGTTTATAAAACAAACTACAAGATCCCGTCCTTTATTTCAAGGGGGGGTAGGGCCGTCAAATGGGTGAATCGGTATGGTCCAACTCAAATCAACTCATTAACCCATTTTAATCCACTCATACGCACTACAAATTTAGTGACCATATCCGACCCGACTCGTACCGAACTCATACCCAATCCACTTCATTTATTAAAATACTTCCACATTTTAATCCAACCTATGAAAATCCATACTTACATAGTTAACTCACTTTAAGCTCTTCATGTGTATATATTATTTCTTTGAGTTAATGACATTCTCAGTATTTCGATAAAAAAAAAAATGTATATATTATTTGGATAAAATCTCTATCTTGACTAGAAGATGCTAAAGAATCTGCTTTCAACATTGCATAGAATTTTCGATTTTTGTATTGGTTTACGATGAAGAATAAGAGAAAATTAATATTTAGTAGTGAATTTATAAAGTTACATCAACAAAAAACGTGGAGGAATTGAATTATGAATTAGATCGAATGTAAGATATCGAAGAAGATGATTTATGATGACCACGGGTTGCAATGAAAAGAATTAAGATTAGACTATTACATAAAACTAGCATGATCGCTAGGTGGTTATGCCTGTAATCTCGAAAAATTTGTAATTTCTTATGAATAATCACAGTTAGATAATAGAGGTTCGTGTCTAGAATCTCAAGAAGCATAATTGCTCATCAATAATTGTACAAAGGTGTTCGGAAGTTATTTGTGGATTCAAAATCCATGACTGTTTGCATATATAACTGCTAATGGTGGGAATATGAAAGCTCACATTGCAGCTTTGTGAGACGCTCCCAATCAACAACAGAACATCTGTCCTTTGGAGTACTTTTAAATTCCCGTATCAATTACCCTTCGCGTGACAGTTAAATCGCCACACCCTAGCCTTCAATATCTTTATTTCTACTGTCATTCACATTCATGTCCGTAATCAACAAAGAGCCCATTTCCATGACATTCATCGGATTCGATTCCTTTCTCGGCATTCCCATCGAGCGATGTCATAAGGATCGCGGACCTTTACATTTTGGTGAAACAGGTGAAAAATTCATGTGTAATCGCAGCTTTCATGTCCTAAGTCCGAGGCTTTTGGATCAGATGCACTTCTTTTTTCTTCTATATCTCTAGTTTCTTCCTGCGTCGTTGCAATTCTCTTTCAAAGATTCTGGACCGATTATGGCCGCGCGCTTCCATCCTCCACAAATTGGAATCAGACTTAGACCGTACTCCCTCAAATTGTGCAGAGACTAGCCACCTGGAGACCCATTTGAATACTATTCGATATTCCAGTACTAATCCCGCGAGGAAGGGACGATTGCCGGCAATGAGAAGGCGGAAGATGATTCAAAGGCCGAGTTACTTCGCCGGAAACCTAGCACGATCAACCTAACGTCGAAATAAGGAGCAACAAAGTGCATAGGCACCAGAGAAACGGCTGCTGTTTCTTTTTTAACAGGACGCTCCTGTTTTCTTTACTTCACGTATTGTAGTGGAAAATAAACCCTAAGAAGAAATTCCCATGGCCCATAGGCAACACAGCAGACAAGGAGTGCTGCTCCTACCGATGCCTGTTGCCTCGTCGAGATGAATCGGTGTCCTTTTGATTTACATGCACGATGGCGTCACCTTCGCCAACTCGCGACTCTCTAGGTTCTTCTTCACTCCCCCATGGCCATGATGTGTCTCGCTTAACGCAAAAAGCTCGTGGGGACTTGGAATCCTGGAGCATTTGATTAAATTAAACTGGACAACTTTCAACAATCTTTAACATATATGATCTCATTTCATCTTTTTTTTTTGTTTTCTCTTGATTTTCCCTTCATTTTTTTTTTAATGAGGGTCTTCTGCGCGAGGAAACATCCTACAACTTTCTACACCCATGTGTAGAATCACAACCATCCCTATTCCTCTTCCTTCGACATGCTTTAATGTCAATGATTCGATGTAATTAACGTGGAGGGTGTTCCGTGGTATGCGTACCAAAAGATGCAAACTTTACTTTACGAAGGAAAAGACTGACGAAAAGCCATCCAAAGGGCCATAAAAAATAATGGCAGAAACCAAAGCATTAC
This sequence comes from Lenwebbia sp. NSW1173648, assembly GCA_029784005.1. Classification (NCBI taxonomy): domain Eukaryota; kingdom Viridiplantae; phylum Streptophyta; class Magnoliopsida; order Myrtales; family Myrtaceae; genus Lenwebbia; species Lenwebbia sp. NSW1173648. Next base: position 16,669,186 of record JARCGZ010000012.1, on the reverse strand, counting down.
TGTGAGAATCCGAAGCATACAATTTGCTGCAAAAAGCCATGCAAGGCCACTGGCATGTCCCTCTTGGATTATGCAAGTTCTTCACTAATGACAGCTGCTGGTGTGGTAATTCCTTTCACGGAAGCCGACGATCCAAAGAGCCCTAATTTCTCTAGTTGATTTTCCAATCTCCAAAATTATTGGAAAATGCAAATAAGTATTTATAAGTTTTGAAGAACAGCGATTATACATATTGATATGTCTTATTTCGAAACGTTTTAGATATTCGGAGTGACAATCAAACCACAAAAGTCAATAAAAATTAAAAGTGAAGATGCGAGGAAAATGCTAGTTTCTCAAGATAAACAAGAAAATGGGGGGGGGGGGGGGGGGGAGGCTTTGGGAACAGTGGAGAGTGCACGTGCAGCCATGGGAGGGAGTCACGTGAGCGCCAAATTAACGAAACGTGCGAGTACGGGCAAGAGGACGGAGTTAGGTGGCGAGGACGGCACGTGAGAGTGGGCACGACTATATGTTATATTTTGTATGGCTCAGATGTGCCCCTCCCCTCCAGCCAGCTGTTTCCCGCGTAAATAGTGGGACTCTCTGTGCATCCTTTTGTCTGCTTTCCTCTCCTTTTTTGGGGAGAGGTTGCTTTCTTTGCTTTATTTCTATAAACTCTGTGCTTGATTACCCCTCCTTTTAATTAAGTCCTAATCTCTCACCCCGAACAGGTGCATGAAAATGTATTAAGTCGCTGGTTAATGGTCGGTGATTGCACTAAGCATTGATGGGGACAAGTTCGTGTCATTTGCCATTATGATTAGGCCCACGGCTTGATCACACCCATGGTCGGCCTCAATTTCTGCATCTTATCTCGGGGACAAATGATCTCGGAGATCTGAAGGGTTTGAAAGTAGAATGAGAGGTGCTTTCTAGCGTTGTTGTTCTCACTTCGCGACAATTTGAGGTGAGTAAGCTCCGAGAGACGACGCGGGGGATCTCGATCGCCGGCCCACCGAACGAGCTTGACATGTCGCGTGAGTGAGGATGGTCGTGGGTGGGATCGGAGTAGCACCACCACCACCACCACCACAGATACGGTATCCCACGTCGTTTTGTCCTCCGAAATACAATTGATATGTAATCAGGCCATAAATAAAGTCGTTATGATATTTCTATGCGATTATAATCGAAGTATGATTTGAATATCGATGATATTTCGTATCTTAAAATCAAGTGATTATGTATAAGAAGGGAATGAGTAAACTAAAGGTACAGTCCAAGGCAAAAATCGTAGAGTGTAAAGTAGTGAAAATAAATTTAACATAGAAAAAATATAAACACGTAAAATTCCGCACAATATATTATCAAAGATTAAGAAGGAAAAGGGTTTACCATGCCGCCAGAACAAAGATTTTCTCTTGAATTTACATAAACACGTGTTTGACGAGAAAATATTTTCGGTGGGGGGGGCGGTTGCGAATACAGATGACAGACAGGTAAGGCGGTTCAGATCGGGTGGACCGACACGTGTCGGTCCTCAGATGGCCGTTAGGGAGCGTGGGCCGGGGTGACAGGCTGGACTGTCACAGCATAGGCAGAGTAGAGGGAGAGTAGAGTACCCGATCGATTCGATTCGATCGTCCTCCGATTCTGCTACTCCCTTTTGTCGTGTAGCGAGCAACTTCCGTGCGTCCTTTTCTC